>JAPDVU010000004.1:81626888-82226888 GCA_026230045.1 Corynorhinus townsendii
AGGAAACCTTGGACAAACATTTAAAACCCTGAGAAGAAATCTACCCAACCCTGATATTTGTACTTAATATTGACTCTACATCAATAGTGCAATAAATTTTAAGTTAAAGATAAGTAAAGGAAAAGGGAGTGCAAGATGAGTAATTATTGTAGATAAAATCATATTACTAGAATCACCATCCTCCGCCCAAAAATACCCTACTGTCAAGTCTCACTGACTGAGAAACAAATGATTTTAAGGAATAACAATGTTGGCAATGGAAACTTTAAGTGAAAGAAGTTAACTACTTTGCAAATATTGAAGTGTAATTTATAAATTGTTCACATGAAGAAAATTCTCTAGGTATGTGCTGTGCAATCAAATAGGTAATACAAGTAGTCCAGGCAAAAAAAAAAAAAAAATGACTTGAGACAATATCAGTAGGAGGGAAACAATTTTGAATATATAAAATTAATTAAAGCCCTTTCTCCATTTTATTGTCAATTTTTTTAAAAAAAGGTTATGATTTTTTTTTTCATTAGTCACAAGTGCCTGTCACCAAAATCAAAGCATATGAGTTAGTGGCAAAGGAACTCCAAGATCATTTGCCCTTATGTCCTCAATTTATGAATGAATAATACACAGAAACTAATATACAATTAATCGCAAAAGGCAAACTCAGTTTCCTGATTCCCAGGCAACATTTTCCCATTACCTTAATCAGTAAAGGACAATGCATTTCAATTTAACATCATTGTTTCAAAGTACTGTAGACTGTATTTGATTTTCAGGTTGAGACAATGCTAACATATAGATCCATAACCAAAACAGGAGGGCTGAAATAGTTACCCTTCAGTGTAAAAGTATAAATAGAATTTGAATCATTAACTCCCCATGCAGTAAATTAACTAAATTCTGTAAATTAATCCTATTTGCCCTTCAAAGTTAACTAGCATATGGTATAATTAATACCAACTCTACGTCCATTCAACAATGGGACCTAAACTATAACCTAGACTTTATTTGTGAATCAGTTGTATCAACTTAGGAATAAAAAAATAGTGTGTAGAAATTATTTCTATGAGAATTTAACATTTAAGATATAGAATGGTGTAAATAGGGTTGGACTGGGAGACAGAGACCTCAGTAGGCAGCATTTTTTAGTCATCTTAAAGATTTAGGTCTTTATCCTAAAAAAGCAATGGAAAGTTCTTCATATTTAGTAACTTTAAATATCAACCTAAATATAAGCTTCCACTTAATATTTTTAAAAGATCATCTGGCTGTAATATAGATTGGAGGTTAGAGACCAGGAGCTTGAAGAGTGTTTGGTGTGACAGACAGATACAAATCTCTACTCTGGTGTAAGAATGGACTGGACTTGATGACAGATCCAATAGGTGAAGGAAAGAGGTGTATCAGGTGTAATGTCCAGGTTTCTGACTTGAGCTATTTAGTTGAATAACTGATGCCATTAACTGAGATGTTTTTGTTTTCTTGTCATGAGTGAGCATCAGTTACAAGTAATCTATAGGGAAAATTAACATAATACAGACAAGGTGATTGCATTCAGAAGACATGAGGAACTCAGGCTTATATTTTTCCATAATAAACATTGAAAAATCTTGAATATGAGTACTAACTTAACTGGTCCTATTAATCAATACCTTCTTCATTTATTCCTCTTTTCTTAAAGAACATGCCAATTTTATTTGTCTGCCCATGACATCACAACTACCATTCCTATAACACCCATCATTAATTAAAAATGGGAGTGGATAAAAATGGACATGGCAAGCTGAAAGTATTCCAAGTTGGTAATTTGCAAGGGTTGGGGAAGGGGAGAGAATAAAAGGTAATTGCTTCAGAGTCTTTGAACACCTGGAACGTAGTTTATTTATGACCATTTCAGAGAAGACAAATGACTTTCCTAAGAATTCCTGCAGTGAAGGTAGATAACTTGTTCCACTGCTTTGTCCACTCATTACTACGGAATGCTAGTAATGCCTTTTCAATGAGCAATGCTCCTTTAGACAGAAACTATGACTTGGGCGAAGGTTGTGTATAAGTGTTGCAGAGAGTTTAGGGAGGGGAAGGTGGGTGTACAAAGTCATTCCATCCCTCACAGTAAGGTCAGGATCAAGAGGGAGTGGTATATTTTTCTCTTCCCTTCCTTTCATCCTTCTTTTCTTTCTTCCCACAAGCCTTTTCCCTTCCTTCCTTTGCTCGCTTCTTCCTTTTCTTCTCCTCTGCCCCACCAGTCTCCCGTTTTACATTTCATTTCTTCTTCATTTATCCTTTTTTTTCTTTTTCCAAAATATACTTTAAGTCTGAAGTAAAACAGAGTACAATAAATTAGAATAATAATAATAGCTAGCAGTTATAAAGCTGGGCATAGTCCTTTCTACATATTATCTTTAGACAATCAAAGGTCGCTGCGCTGATCTTGGGCATTGTTATAATCATCTGATGTCAAACAGTTGTTGTTTTCAAAGACTGCAGGGTCTTTTTGCTAAAGCCAATTAAAAAAAAAAAAGTACTCCAAACAACCTTGCAAACAAATTGAAGAATTCTCTTTCTAAATTATTATTTTAATTTCACAGATACATACTCTTATTGTATTGATTTCAGGAATGTATGTGGTCCTCTTTTATTATTTGAAGATAACATGGATAAAATCCACCGTTACTGGATCCTTCTCCTTTTTCCGATAGAGGGAATCTAATGTTTGAGCAATTTACAGGGATTTGTGGGTAACACCTGGTTTGGGGTTTTGGCAGTCTCAATAGGAATTGCCACGAGGAATTTGCAACCCGCCTGAACGGCATTATTAGATCATATTCAGGAAGTAAATGAAACCACTTGGTGCTTTGATAAGAGGTAGTTATAACACTCAGAAACCAACATCAGAAACCACCAGTGTCTCCTTAAATCCTGGAAGATATAAACCTGTACAGGTAGCCTGGAATTGAGGGCAGTGACATCTTCGTCATTTTATTTCCAGATTGTCCTGACTGGTAGAGTAGCAGGCACCGATTGGTGAGTAGTGCTTAGAGAGGTCTTAAACAGTTGGTCACTCACCTGGGATTGTTTCCTCCTCTGGAAACAATTATAGCTGGTGTGATTTGTAGTGAACAAGACTTATCTAGCCCACATCTCTCAGCTCTGAGCATGTAATTCTCTACAGCTAGTGTTCTTGGTAGAGTCTGACACACAAAATAAGGACTTGGATTAAAAGAATGAATTTCAGATGGTTTCCATGTAATATGATTAAAAAGATTATATCCCCAAGTGGTCAACTAAATGTCTTTACTTTAGATTCTAGAGAGTTCCTTGTGAATGCACATACCATTAAAAGGTCTCACTAGCACATTAACAAATAGACACGGTTAATACTATCCCATATTTTAGTTTGACCAGAAACCTAAAATTCTATCTTCAGTTTCCAATTATTACCTATTAATCCTGAGGTTGGTGAGAGTGGGGGAAGCTGAAATCCTCATACTATGCTAGTGAGAATATTAATGGCACAACAATTCTGGGGGGCCCTTTAAACAATATGTGTCAAGTGGCTTAAAAATATGCTGTTGAACCAGTAATCTTATATTTTATCTTTTATAGAAATACACAAGGATACAAAACTTTATGTGCCAATATATTTGTTCAAACAATATTTAAACTCCTGTTTACACACACACAGAAGCTATTTAAATCCCTATTGAGAAGATAGTGGCTAACTATATTATAATGACCTCATCTATGGGGGTCTTGCATAGTTGAAAAATGTGTAATAATAGAAAAATGCTTGCAATATAATATATCTAACACCTATTGAGCTCTTGTCCTGTAAAAATCACCATTCTAACTTCATTATGTGCATTTTGTCATTTCATACACACAATAATTGTCAGATGAAGAAACAGATGCATAGAGTCAAAGTGATTTGCCCAGGACTACCCAGCTGGTAAGTGCTGAAGAAATAACACAAACCCAAAATAGTTTGAGTCCACAGGTCTTGTTCTTACTCAATAAAATATAATATTTTTTCTCTGGATAATAAAAATATAAGGGATTTGAAATTTGGTCTTTTAGTTTCCATATTGTCTAAAATTTCTACTCTATGCAGCTTATAATCAGAAAATTGTCATTTAATTATTCAAAATTGTCCATCACCACTGAAAATATAAATAAAATCTATGCAAGATACTTGAGCCACATATCTTATAACTTGCCTTCACATACACTCTTTTTCAGTTAACTAATGATCCCTCTCCATTTGTCCCCTGAATGTCCTGCCAATTTTGTTCTCCTGAATTGCCTACTCAGCAGTTTCTGTATGAGACACATTTAGCGCTCATCAAAAACC
This sequence comes from Corynorhinus townsendii, assembly GCA_026230045.1. Taxonomy (NCBI): domain Eukaryota; kingdom Metazoa; phylum Chordata; class Mammalia; order Chiroptera; family Vespertilionidae; genus Corynorhinus; species Corynorhinus townsendii. The sequence continues at coordinate 81,631,234 of JAPDVU010000004.1, forward strand.
ATGTGCTTCAATCCAATTGCCCTCAGCTGTTGCCTAAGCTTTCTGTTCATGCTGAGCTTGAAGCCTCCTGGGGGCTGGTACCATGGATCTGTCTCACGCCCAATTGTGTGAGCTGGGCCCTCACTGGAGAAGAAACCCGAGTTCCCCGAGATATGTGATCAGCACCGGGACCCTGCCAGCAGGCCAGGGGTTCCCAAGGCAGGTGCTGGGTGTGGAGGCCACGGGGGCATAGGCTACCAAGGAGACAGAACTGAATCTCACATCACCCTGCTTAGCCCGGAGGATGGCTGGTTAGCCGGAGACCGGTAAGATTCCTCAAGGAAGGAACAACCTAAGACAGGCACAGTCGCAGAGGGGCCATCAGGAGAGAACTTGGGGGGGCAACAGAAGTGGGGCACAGACCCTCACCCCCCCAACATTGCAGGGGCTTGAACCCTCGCCCCATCTGAAGGAGGTCTCCTGCCCTCATGGCTGCTTCGTGCTTCCCACACCCAGCTCAGATCGGGACCCAGGCAACAGAAAGAGACTTGGCCCAGCTCACATAGAGATACAGCTGACAGACAGAGACTTGGCCAAGCTCAGATCGGGACCCAGGTAACAGACAAGAGACTTGGCTGACAGCAGCTGCCCTATATCTAAATTCAGCCTAGCATCAGGAATGCTCAGGGCCCACTCAAGAATGCAAATAATCCTTCCCACTAATATTTACAGAGTAAACTAAGATTGTTGGTAGAGTATTAAATTTGACAGTTAAAAATAGTAATCAAGTTTTCAGATTAATTTAAATAGGCTAATTGAAATAAGTGAATATTCAAGTAAACTTAATTGTACTGGACAAAAAGCTGTTCTTAAAGTAATAACTAAAATTTCTATTTGTAGTTCATCTCATGGTAAAATTCCTGAATATGCAATGAACCTAAAGCAGTCATATTTTTGGGCAAAAAAAAAAAATTAAATTTAAAGTTATCAAAACTGCATTATAAAATTTACAAAAACCTCCATTAATAAAAAAAAAAGGGCAATATCATGTAAGGAAAAATATCCTATAAGTAAATACATCTAGAAAATTTTTACTTTACCAAATTAATTTTCATTTGTAATGCTAACAGCAAGATGGCCATTAAAAACACACATGGTGTCTAAATAAGACAAAGGAAAATCATTTGAACAAAAATCAAAAGGATCCCAAATCAATTATATAGAAAAGATTCCTTTATTAACTTGTGGTTGAGAATATATTTGTATATTTTCAGAAAACAACCCCAAGACCAGGTGGATTCCTGCAACAGAAAGGAATTGACAGGTGTGCTCCAACCGCAAAGACAAGAGGAAAAAACAGTCCAGAGATGGAAAACGCTGACAACACCTTGCCACACGAGCAGTCAGCAGCTGTGCGCGATTGCAGGTTGCCTAGGCCCAAACCAGAGAGGGTCGGACCTGCATTGCCACCATGTGCCCACCATCCAGATATCATTGCTGACATGTACACATAAGGAACTGTTAGACATTGAAACGGGAACTCAGAACTGTTGGACATTGAAATTGGGACTCAAACATTTTTTTGTTTTGTTTTGTTTTGTTATTATATGTTTATTTCTAGTCTGCAAAGGCAAAACTTTTTAAAGGAAAGAAATGGTGGGAAAAAGATACAGAGGCAAAGAAGCATTGAACAGACTGTCAAACTACATTGGGAAGACAGGGGAGGTTGGGCGAGGGGGGCTGTAAGAGACCAACTGAAGGACTTTTAAGCATGCATATAAACACAACCAATGGACACAAGATACTGGGGAGGGGGGCGGGCAGGTGAAGGCATGTACTGAGGGGTAGGGGAAGTCAGGGGGAGGTCAATGGAGGGGAAAAAAGGAGACATATGTACTACTATTTGTAATACTTAAAACAATAAAAAAAAAAAAAACAACTATGTGCTCCTCTACATTCTTAACATACTGCTACACTTCAGACCTCTGTGAGAGAGTAGTGGTGCATGACTCATTCTCACCAATGAAATGTGAGCAGAAGTAAGATATGGTAGGTATGTGATCAGAAGTCTTATGTCGGGTAGTTTGGGAGGGGCATGCCTCTCTGCACTGTCTTTTCTTATACTCCAGTGAAGGACTCCCAAGACCATAGAAGATGTTGAGTCAACAGATGGAAGGAACTTGTGCCCCTGATGAATGCAATAGCAGAATCTCTCTGTTGACCTACAATGAATGGCACCTTAATTAATTATTAACACTTAATTGTGTTAAACCACCAAGATCATAGAACTATTATAGTAGCTTATTCTGACCAACACACCTATCTATCTTTCAACCCTCTGAACAATTACTTTCTCAACTCTGAATAATTCCCCAATTACTCTTTCAAACTGGTTGTCAGACCTCCCCCATGTGAAGTATGGCACTTTTTCCCTGAAAGTTTTTATGGGTAGTGCTACTAAGAGGAATGGTTCACAAACACTTTGTTTCCAGTCTGTGGTGAAATATGGAGCCTGCATCTGGATATAACTAAAGGTGATGTTTTCTTCATTGATAAAATCTGAAAAAGTGCTTTTTCAGTTTATCTGAATAATTCTAGCCCAACATTTTATAATATCAACTAGTGTTCAAAAACAAAAGTTCTGCCTGGCTGGTGTAGTAGCTACATGGTTGAGTGTTGACTCACACACCAAGAGTTTGCTGGTTCGATTCGCCATCAGGGCACATGCCCCGGTTGGTTGTGGGCCAATCCCCAGAAGGATGCATGCAGGAAGCCGCCAATCCATGTTAGTGCTTCTTTCTCGTGATGTTGCTATCTCTCTTGCTCTTCCTCTCTGAAATCAATAAAAAGCATATTTTTTTAAAAAAAAATAAACAGTTCCTCCAAAGAACTGTGAAGACATTTTTGTTAAAAAGAGATATTCCAGGAAAGATACTTACAGAAACAGAGTTGTAGTCACTCGACTGTTCAGTGGGTGATGTCATTTCTGTACCTAGCACTGGTGTGAACTCTGTGGAACTTGTAAAAGAAGTCGAAGAAACAGCTTCTGACCTTAAAGAATAAGCAGTCTAGTTGAGAAGATAAATAAATTATGCAAAATATCATGGCAGAATATTTAACCTCTAACCACATGATAACACAGGGGATTCAGAAAAGAGAGAGGTCATATATGCCTCCGCAAGAAAACGAATAATTCTGCATACATGTTCTATTATTGACCACTCTCCATATTTTGACTGACCTATGCTTTCTTAGGCCTGCATGCTTAGAAATAATCTTTAGGGTTAAATGGGTACAGTGAAAGGAAAACATGTGTGAAATCATTTTGTCCTCAGCCTGGGGAAGAAATACCTGGTGGATAAACAGTCAGCTATCCTCTTCCTGAGGGGCATCCTCTCAGACATTCATTCTGCTCTCCTCTTGGAGTTGCATACCTTCTGGTGCCTGAATGATCAAAGCCCAGGCTACAAGAAAAGTGTATTTTTCCTCTGAGGAGCTAGTGTGCAATAGTTCCTTGTAAGCTTCTCCTCTTTATCCCACTGTAGGGACAGTATGCTAAAGTAAGAGTCACTCGGTTTTTTCTAACTCTTGAGTGTAAAAATAAAGGGGAGATATGAGGCTCAGTGCGTAATGGGAGGTGCAAAATGAAAAGCCACTCATTTGCCCAAAATGTTGGAAAAGAACTAGGTGATTGTCTACACAGTGACCTGTCGTTGCATGTGGAGAAACTGAGGCCCACAGTAGGAAAATGGTTTTCCAGTATCACTCAGTGTATGAGTGGTGAAGACAGAATCAAGTCTTTGAAACTTGTGCTTTTCCCCCACCATGCTCCTAGCCTGAAAACTACATGACTCACTGTGGTTCTTTTCGAAGATCAGGGAGGAAACACTAAGGAAGGCTGAAATGGTTCTCCAGCTAACCCAGAACCTTACTTATTGGAAAGGGATCCTAACTTCCATTTGCCATCCTTTTTGTTCACACCTATATGGGATTTTATTAAACACAGTTACCAGGCACCTCAAACAGGGAATCAATAAAAAGCATGACTCCTTTCCCCAAATAGGAGGAAAATAATTGGCTTTGGGCAGAAGGGAGTGGTGGTAGCCTGCAAGAGACAGGAGGCATCAGCCCGCGTTTCCATGCCTTTCTCTTTTATTCCTGTTTCAATGATACCTGGTACCTGTCTCCATGCTGATACTTATTAAATATTTATTTATTATCATTGCTCATGCCTGCCTCCTAAACAAGACTCTCAGCTTCCTAAGAATGGTTTCTCCATCTGGACACCATTGCCATTTGGGACTGGACAATTCTTCACTGCGATGTTGTCCTGTGCATGTAGGATGGTTAGCAGCCTCTCTGGTCTCTATACACTAGAGATGCCAGTAGTACCGCCACTGACCAAACATATCTCCACACATTGCCAAGTGCCTCCAGGGGAAGTGTTCCCCATTTGAGAACAGCTGTCCCTACACATGAAGACAATGTTTTAATCATCTTTGAATCCCCAGCACATAGATCAGTAACTGGTGCTCAAAAATATTTCACCAGTCAGTTCAACAATTAATCAAAGTATAGAAACCTGAAGTTCAACTCTTGGAAATAATGTTATACCTAAATTTAGTAGGCTATATCTGAAGAAGCACTTGCCTCCCCTCTGCAAAAAAAAAAAAAAAAAAAGAAGAAGAAGAAGAAGAAGAAGAAAATAGATTTCCTTCCAGTTCTATTATTATCTGTAAAATGGGGATTTTTAAAAATATGTTTTATTGATTTTTAGAGGGAGAGGGATAGAGAGATAGAAACATCTATGATGAGAGAGAATCATTGATTGGCTGCCTCCTGCATGCCCCCTACTTGGGATCAAGCCTGCAACTGGGCATGTGCAGTAACCCGGAACCAAACCATGACTTTCTGGTTCCTAGGGCGATGCTCAACCATTGAGCTACACTGGCCAGGCTGTAAAATGTGTACGTTAATTTTGTAGGTCCTTACTAGTGATTTTCAAAGTTCATATGCATAAGAACCCACTGAATCTTATTAGCAACATGCACCTGATAGGTCTGCCAGTGAAGTTATATACATATATTCCATCCATTGTTTCTTTCTGTTAGCAGTTCTATCTATTCTGGGTCTCAGCCCAGTTCATCCAGGATGCTAAATTCCAGGTGGTCGGTGATGATTGCCATAACAATCAGTTTGCTCTCTAGAAAAAAAATAAGTGACAAAGACATTCATAGGTTGTGCAAGGCTGGGGAGAAATGAGTTACGGAACTTATCTGTCACCATTCTCCCAGCTCTGATAACCCTGGTGCCCTTAATGAGAAAGAAATGCCAAGGTCCAGCTGGGGATTAAAGTCAAGCCTCCCAAGCCCCCTGCATGTTTTATACCAGCCGCTCTGCTAGGCACAGAGCATACAAAACTCCCTAATCCAAGACCTCAGGGCTTGGCCCTGGCAGTCTACTGGATTAGAAGAGAATGCAAATCTCACTCCACCAGGAGGAAAACACACTGAATCTGGGGGGCAGGCGCCTCTCTGCTGCATTGTTCACAGCAACACTGCAGTTGAAAAGCACAGATGAGCAGTCCTTGTAAAGTTTGTTCTGCAGTTGCCAAGCTCCAGCTGAAGTACGAACTTCCATTTATTGTTGGGCCCTTCCAGAAGCCAGTGGTGGAAGGAATGGGAGATTGATTTTCAGTGAACAAGGAAGTGAGGGAGCAGGGAGGGAGGGTTTGCATGGTCAGTGGAAGCATAAACTGCTGGAGGGAGGGAACTCAGAGAGGGGTGCAGGTGAGGAGCGTTCCCTGCACTCTGCCTCCTGCTAACCTGTCTCTTGTAATGAGGTCCCCCAGTATTGTGGTGTTTTCCTGCAGGGCGAAGAGGATGGAAATGTGACAACGGCTTCATTAGAGGCCAACATGCAAGATGAAGCCTTTGGGTTCCCATGCCTACAGTGCCTACCAGGCCCCTTGAGCTGCAGTTAAGTCCCCATCTCTCCGCCTCAGAAGGGGCATCGTAAGTAAACCAGCTCTGACTTATAGAAACCAAAGGCTAGGGACCTGTGGAACTTCCTCCAGCCCTGTCTTCTGTCACGAATTCTCTGTGGCCTTAGGCAAAGTATTTAACCTCTCTGGGCCCCCATTTTTTCAATGGCTAAATAAAGATAAGTATAATGCTTAGTCCAGGACCATGGGAGGATGAGGTGAGCTGAGCAAAGGGATTCAATAATATTTCTCTCTGAGATTTCTGGGGAAGGGTGAGGTTATACACAGAGGACCCCAAGGAACCCATGTACCTGACTGAGAGGCTCATAAGGAGACCAAGATTAAATCCCTTTTATCTTTGGAGCCTCGACATTAGCCTGGATTAATAAACGCTATCCTTGCTTGAAAGTTGTACTATGTTCCATGCCCTGTTCTTAGCACTTCATGAATATTAGCTCATATAAACCTGAAAAAAATATATTCAGAAGGTACTATTATTATCCTCATTTAAGGAAACTAGAAATTTTCAAGAGATGCAGTCTAGTCCTTGCTCTTGAATTTGGGAAGACCAGTGACTGCTTCAACCAATGGAATACAGCAGAATTCACAATTATGTTCAGGATAACGAGTAAAGAAAGCAAGGCAGCTTGTTTCCTAGAGCACTCAGATATGGGGCCTGAGCAGCTCTATAAGGAGCATGACCACCATGTAGCTGCCATGATGGGACAAAGCCAAGCCACATGGAGAGGCCACCGGTGGGTGTCCTGATGAGCAGTGCTAGTCCTCTGGTCAGGCCAGCCCAGCCCAGGCAGTTTGGGCCACAGCCATTGTAGAAGAGAGACAGCCATCCCCGCTGTGCTTTGTCTGAATGCCCGACCCTCCGAATCTCTGAGCAGGACACAGCAGTTGTTTTCAGGCACTACATTTTGGGGTAATTTGTTACTGAGCAATAATAACTGAGAGAAAACAAAGAGAGGTTTAGGCCTGCCACCACAAGCTCCTAGCTTGAGAAGCCAGGACTCCCAGGCATGTGGCTCCAACATGCATGCTCTTCATCACCGGGGTCTTCTGCTCCATCAAAGTGGTTGTGTCAATACAGGCCCCCTGAATGGATGCGAAAGAGTTCCGATCAGTAATGATTACCATTAATGACAACCATTCTTTTTTATTTTTGTAAACAAAAAACATTTAAATGCAAATTATTTAAACATGTATTTGTTTATACATATCAATCAAAAATAATTATTTATTGCAGCTATTCTCATATAACACCTCATAGGTAATAATTATGCTTTTAGAAACTCTAAACTGGTAAAATACTTGAACTCAGCCATGGATGGAGATCTGGATGGACAAAAGGATTCACATAATAATGTGCCAATGCCAGTCCTGCGTCTAAACACAAGTCCAAACTTTTCTCAGAGGTGTGGCCTTTCTCTACAATATTCCAGCAGGAATATGCTCTCCTTTATTTTTTACATCTTAGAATCTTTATTTTACCTTACATTATAGAACAGAGTACTCTAGTACAAACTACCAGCCATATAAAATAACCATGGAAACAGAAATAAGTCCCATTCTCATCTGAGTCACTATTATTATTGAGGATGCTGACAATGAAGTCTGATCCTCTCCATACTCCAGGTCAACATCAAATAACAATGCATTCCCACAATCTAATCTAATGAGAGAAGAAAAAAAAAAACACAAAAACAAGACAAACAAACAAAAAACATTCCCTTACTTTCCTTTACTTTCCCGGTCCACTGAAATTCATGGCATCTTAACTTCCCTGTAACAAGGGGGAGAATCCATATCACAGTATTAGTACTAGTTTCCATGAACTTCAGAGGGAATACTAAGTGTACAAGCTAAAGAACAACAAGAAAACCTTATCAAAATGTAATATTTCTATGCTGGGTTCCAAAGTCCGGAGGAACCTGACAATGTATGATTTCTAAAAGGGTTATGGCCAAGATGTTTCCAGCCTCAGACGGCAGAAATCTCATGGTTTTTCAGTGTAAATGTCTTTTCCAGTGAATCTAAGGAGATCATATTTATTCAACCCCTTTGTTTAGCCACTTGCCATCTGAGACACAAGACCCTGGGACATTAATTGCTCCAGACTTGTTTGGTGAATATCTGCTCCTAAGTCCTTTCACTTTCAGCATGTCCTCTGCGTGAATGTCCTCAGTACCCACATTTCTCTGTAGGTCCAAACTATGCCCTTTTTGTCAGGTCATGTCCAGGTTCAATATTTCCCCCCTTCATCCCTTCCCCAAATACCTTTACCTTCTGAATTCCAGCAACATTTGCTCTAGTTATTTATTGTCTACATTTGCCATCATACACATCCTTCTTCTCCACAAAAATGACAAACCATGTGAGGAATAGGGAGCCATCTGAGATTTTACAGTATCACTGATGATTGTGGGGTTGGTACATGTCCATTATTTGGTAGTGAACAGAGAATATTCAAGAAAGCTATTGTAGTAAGATGGAAAGAGAGGTCAGGGAAGAGATTTAAAAAAAAAAAAAAGAAGACAGAGAGAGAGACCCTGATCCAGGCTCTGTTAGAGTTGATAGACTATGGCCAAGTCATTTCTTGTGTTTAGAACCAGAGCCAAGTCCCTGCGCACCCAGGTGCACTTCAAAATCTTGAGTGAGACCCATACCCAGCTGGCCCCACCCCCACTGGGCTAAATCCAGTCCTGGCCACCTCACCGCTATCAAGCCCTGCCAGGTGGGGGGCACAGCCTCAGGCCACCTGGCCTGGTGCTGGGTCAGGTTGTGTGGCCTGAGGTCCCCCATCAAGCCCCATGAGTGGGGGGGGCCACAGCCTGAGGTCCCCCGTCAAGCCCCATGGGTTGGGGGCGGGGCCTCATGTCCCATGGCCCGGCACCGGGGCATGGGGTACAGCTTCAGGTCCCCTGGCCCAGTGCCAGGGTGGGGGGAGCGGCCTGAGATCCCCTGTCAAGCCCCTGGAGGGAGGGGGTGTGCAAAGCCTCAGGTTCCTGCTGATTGCTTGTTAAGGCTCAGCCTCCACTGTGGGCACAGCCATCTTGTGTTAAGGGATCCCCACCTCTGCTGTGGGTGCATCCATCTTATTATAGTGTGATGGTCAATTTGCATATTCCCTCTTTAATAGATAGAATAAATTATGATTATGTAAAAACTCAAATTTATTGGGCATCCTGTGTTTCCATTTGTTAAATTTTGACAACTCTGCTGGGAAGTTTTGATATGTCACACATTAAAGTGATGCTCATTACTGCCTCTAATCATTCATCAGAGCTCAGTTACATGATCCCACCTAGATGCAAGGGGAGCTGGGAAGTGTAGCCCCAGCTGGGCTACTGCTTCCCAGCAAAAACTCTACATCTACCATTTTATGTCTAGAGGACAGCTAGCTACCTGTGCCATGAACATTAATACCATCAACCTGGCTGACTCAAAGATAAAATAAAAAGTAGATTAAGGTATTTTTCCCAGTGATCACAAAAACTTGGGCTGAGGCTGAAATTTAGGGAAACAGGCATTTTATCTCATTCTGAGGTCAAGAAAATGGAGTTTTACTCTATCAGGACAGTTTATTTACCAAATGGAGAAAAAAAATCACAATCAATGTTCAGGCATTTTTTTTTAATTTGCTTTAGTTATCTATTTACATGCTGTATTCTCATTCAAAAGACACCAAAATGTCATTTTGATTCAATTCAATGGTTGTTCTCTATGTTAATTCTGGGATCCTTTTTTTCTTCTCACCCCCACCCCCACGGCATATTACTTGAATTGACTACTGGGTATTATACTAAGATACAAGATACAATCTTATTTTGCTAATCAAAAGTCAAAATTAACTGCTACTGTATAAACTGGCTGGTTTTCTTCTTTGCTATGAAGGTTACGCTAGGACTAAGCCATTACAATGTGGAAAACATCTGAGCTACTGCAGCTAGCCTCCAAGAAATGGAACAGGCTATAATGTCTAAAAACTAATATGGAATTGGGGATGGATGGGCCAGACTACAAGATGAATGGAAAACGGTGTGGTCTGTAGAGTGTTCGAATTTTTTTCAAAAGGAATTTTTTACCCCAGGCCAGAAGCCTTTGTGTCAGGGAGACTGTCTCATTTCTCTGCTCAAAGGCTGTCAGAGATGACTGAGATTTGAGAGTAGTATCTGATGTTGACGAGGTCAAGGGAGGCAGCACTGCGAACCATCAGTCACTGCATCAGCGGTGAGCCAAGGAGACACATGAGCCCCACAGTAAAACCTGGAAAGCTATTTTCTCTGGAGGAACAGAGGAGAAGGGGGAGGTGCAGATGAGAGGAAGGAAGAAAAGACACGGGTCAAATGGTCACCATGAAGTTTACCACATTAGTATTCAGCTGGAATCAGAGGAACTTTCTCAGTCCCAACTGGGAGTGTTCTGAAGAAAGAAGTTGACTGGAGGCAAAAATCATATTAATATTACTGTGCTTAATCAATATAGAAAATCCTCCAATGTACTTTTGCAAGGCTGCTCCATAAAGTTAGGACCTGCAGTGATTCTGATCCCACCTGACTGTGTTTGCAAACAGCATACATAGGTCATGATCATCCAGACTTAGGCCTTGGGAATGTGGTCCAGGCAGTGTATTCCCACCTCAGGGATGGGCTGGGACTGCGTAAAGATGGTCAGTCTGCAGCTCGGTGATCCTTCTTTTCAAAAATAGGCCCTACCTCAGTGAAAGCAAGTCTCAGTGGACTGAGCAATGCTCTTCTCTGAGGAGGATGGACCAATGGAAGCTACCATGTGTCATCTCTGCAGGTTAAACCCCTAAGATTGGCCAGCAGGTTGAAAGCCTTGAAGTCATGAGAGGATCCTGAAGTCTTAAAAGGAAATGTGGGAGTTTCCCAGATTCCAGTGCCTGTTTGGGATCAAATGAAAAGAGCATCTTAAACCCAGGGACTTGGCCAACTATCTTTACATCTGTTCTGAAACATCAGAGACTATGAAAAACAACAGGCCATGTAGAGTCTGTACAGAGATAAGGGAAAGGTAGCTTTCTATTAAATCAACAGAAATATTTCATAATCTGGAGTGTGTTTATCCAATTCCATTTATCTACTTCAGTAGTTCTCAATCAGGAGGACATTTAGCAATGTCTAGAGATAGGTGTCATAGCTGGTGAAGTTTGCTACTAGTATCCAGGGAGTGGAAGCCAGAAATGCTAATAAACACCTTACAATGTTCAGGTTACATATGCACATATGCCCATTTCCAAAGGATCATATGACTCAAAATGTCAATAGTGCCAAGGTTGAAAATTCATACTTCATTAAAATTAGGGTACTCTAGCTATCAGATATATTTAAAAAGCCTCTTTATCTCATGTATCATCCTAAAGTCATGATCTAGTGCTCATGTATATGTACTCCTCTGCACTCCTTCTTTCCTTTATTTTGCCATGTTTCCTGTTCCCTATTTCTTTCTATTTGTAAATATGAAAATTAATTTACTATATTTTATTCCCTGGCTGGTATGGCTGAGTTGGTAGGGTTTTGTTCCATGCATTGAAGGGTTGCAGTTAAATTCCCATTCTGGGCACATGCCCAGGTTGCCAGCTCAATCCCCTGTAGGGGGTGTGCAGGAGGCAGCTGATTCATGTTGCACTCTCACATAAATGTTTCTCTCTTCCTCTCTTGCCCATCCTCTCTCTCTCTCTCTTTCTCTAAAAATCAATAATAATATTTTTAAAATATTTTATTTTTATTCAATCTTGAGAGTGTAAAGTCCCATGCACCTGTCATAATGAAGGGTCTGTCTCTTTTAACCCTTATTAAAATGTTAGTCAACTCTGAGATGATTAGTGGGACAATTTGATAAATGTAGTTTGTCAAAAGCTTTGGAACTGGCCAGCCTGACATGAAAGAGATCTAATAAGTTTGGATCTTCTGAGATGCTAATATTTAGAATGAGGAACCTGGAAAGAGCCAACCACTCTCCCTACCTTCACTCTTGTGAGTAAAGGGGCTGGAGTGAGATTTAAAAAGTTTTCCATTTCTCTCCATTTATTTTGCATTTTAAGATCCCACATTTTGAGGTATGGGGGAGTTTAGAGCTCATGTTAGAGCCCATATTAGCCTTTTCAAAAACTTGATATTAAATTTAAGTTCTCTTTTTTGAATATGTTCTTGGACTTTTCAGCATTACTGCTTCCAGGGTTTCATCTGTGTTTCTTCTTGTAGATCTTCTAAGTGGAAATTAATTTTCTTTTTGCTCACCCATTGGTCTCATTTCTCTGTTCGCCCTGGTATTTGCAATGCTCGTGAATTTGTTAGCATCTTCACATTTCATGACTGTGTTCCTAGTTCCCTCAACCAGATCATAAATAAAAATGTTAAATAGCACTAAACATAACTCCACCTGTCCTCTGTGGCACTCCACCAGGCACCTTGCCCAATTGGGTACAATGCCATTTATCTTGACTTTGCCTCCAGTTTCTTGGCTGAAGTCCTTAATTACTTAAAAGGTAATGTGGTTTCCAAAAGCAATTGTCATCATCTTTAAAATTACCTATATTTCTAAATATTTCCATTGTCTTTTCTTGGTGGATAAAACCTCAGCAGTGGCTGAAACCATGCAATATTCTCTTCCCCAATACTCCAAGTAAGTAGTCTCCAGGGTGAGTCTTAAAATACACACTTTTAAAAAACTTAATTCAAAGATGATTAAATTGTCAATGCTTTTGGTTTGGTTCTTCATTTAATAACATAGAAAATGACTGTTTGGCTTATAGGAAAAAATTAATTATATTCCTAGTCTCTTTTCCTTGTTGTCAAATGGCATCTCCAAACACCTGTTCTCCTTTCTTCAGAGAATTACTGAGTATATCTGAGGCAGGTATACCACAGCCATCCAATGTTCTGAGGGACTTCCCAAGAGAGCACAGATGGAATGAGTCAAGGTGCCCTTCACAGGGCCCTCTCCATGCCACTCTTGCCCTAGATGCAAACTTGTCAGAGATTCCTCTTTTTGCTTTTGAAAACTGGTTGCCCCCAATCAAGTTTCAGAGAGGTAAGTTATTTTAAGACAATTATTGCAATGAAGTTCCAAGATCTTTGACAATATGAGGCTTGAGATATGGACCACTAATACATTCTTGCAAAATAGAAGACTGCTATGTAAATCCATAAGTATTTTTCAATATTTCAGATTAAATCATCCATTCAACACATACTAGTTTCAGACCTACAATGGTGTTGAAGTTTGAGTGCTGAAGAGGAAAATTTCCTACTTCCATAGAGCCTACTATTAAAGTGAAACAAGATAAAATAATAGACAAGGAAATCCTGGTGTTTTTAGGTAGTGATAAGTGCTACATTAAGAAAAAAAAAGTAGTGTACGGAATAGAGAATAATGTGTGAGGGATAAAGTGGCTACTTTGGGTAGGATGATGAGGGAAGGCCTCCCTCTGAGGCAGCATTTAATAGGAACCTTAATGAAAAGAAGAAACCAGTCAGGTGAAAATCTGGTGGAAATGCCTTCTAGAAGTCAAGTTCAATAGTTCGAGACAGCAATGAACCTATCATGGACAAGAAGAGCAAGAAGGTCAGTGCAACTGGACCACAGCAAGAAGGAAACAAGTTCTGAGACATGGACAGAGGCCAAATCACGTAGACCCTGCAGCAGGAATGGTGAATGGCTGTATGTTAGTTTCCTGTGCCTGTCAAAATAAATTACCACAAACAGCGTGGCTTAAAATAACAATATTTTTTCTCACAGTTCCAGAGGCCAGAAATCTAAAATGAAAATGTCATCAGGATGGGTTCTCTCTGCAAGACCTGAGGGACAATCTGTGTTCCATGTCTCCCTCCTAGCTTCTGATGGCTTCTGGCAATCCTTGGCATTCCTTGGCTTGTAGGCACATTACTACAATCTTTACCTCGGTCCTTACATTAACTTCTCTACATCTGTAGGCCCTAGATTTTTCTCTGTGTTTCTCTTATAAGGACATCTGTCATTGGATTTTGGGCTAAACTGAAATCCAACATGATCTCATCTTGAGATCTTTAATTTAATTACATCAACAAAGATCCTTTTTACAAATAAAATCATAATCACAGGTTCCAGGAGTCAGGACATAAACACATCTCTGGAGGAAGGGCGCATGGTTTAACCACAACAAGGAGCCAGAGTAGGATTCTAACATGGGCTGAATCCCTGTTCGACCTGACCAGGTACGCTTTAAAGGATCACTTTGTCCAAGGTGTCAAGTAGCCTGGCAGAGACAAGGTGAAAGTATGGAGACGACATACACTTTCCCATGGGACCTACAGCTTTCCATTTGCCCTTTTGTCTTAAGGTAGCAAGAGATCAGGAACGTTTAATTGCAGTATTAAAGCAAGAAGAAAGAACATATATTCTCTTGTATGTGAAAAAGAAAGTGACCCTCCTGACATTAATGCTCTAAAATAATAGATTAAATAGTAAATACACCAAAGGTTCAGTTACAAAAGGTCAAGGTATCACCTACATAGCATAATGTTCATGCACTCATATAAAACACTATCTTTGTAACTACCAATAAGAATGACTGTTTATGAAGTGCTTACTAAGTGCCACAGACTGATGTAATTGCCATACATATATAATTTCTCACTGAATTTTTGCAATATTAGATATCATTAGTTCTCTTTTGTTACTAAGGTTATATAATTTAAATTATTCAAATATAGAGTCACCATAAGCTATAGCCTGGGTTCTAACCACTAATTTATATCATGATTATTAATGATTCCTTTAAAATTTTTGAATTTACCCTCATTGAATTAATTGTTTCAAATATTGGATTTCACCTGACTCTGGTCAGCTCAAAAGCCAACTCGCTTATCTAAACAGTATAATGTAGATGCCACTGTTTACAACCGCTACAGTAAGGGACTTGAGGGGAAAGTATTGCCTACTCTGCTTCCCAATGGCTTACCTTATTTAAGATGTGAGTGATGCTCTCCAACATGGGAGGTGTGTCATGCATACATTTGGCTTAAAGCCCAGAACTAACCCAAGAATCCATTCTTCCTAAATCATACCAAGTTCTGCCTTCTTTTAATATTGCTTCTCCTTTGGTGGACATGGGTTAATGAGAATTCTCTGCTATATTTTTTATTTTAAAATATCTATAATATCATACTTACAACACCAAGTGAATTGATAATCATTGATAGCTGATAATATCCCCAAAATGATGCAAGCAGGCTATGCATCTCCTCGTGGAAATACACCACACCACACATGAAGTAGTGTTGCTCTCCCACTTCCCCAAAAATCAAGTCTAAAATGATCAAGGTTTTAGATATAACTATCAATTCACAGGAAATACAAGACATGGTCAACAACATCAAGGGGGTATAATCAGCAAGTTCCAAAAGGTGGGAAACTACAAGGACAATTGATTGGATTTTACTTGAAATATAAAAAATAAAGAAGGAATTTATAGATAAAAAGAGAGTGAAGAAAAATATCAACTAACCCCAATGTATGGCAAGCAAACAAACCTCTAATTAAATGTATTATATAATACTAAATTTACAGAAAATACAAGAGATAGAAGACATGGCCAACAGCAGCATAACTGGATATTAATGAAAATAAAAATGTATTGTTAATCATTTCAGGTGTGACAATATCATCGGGATCAGTCATCTTTAGGGCTTATCTTTTAGAAATATGAATATATAGACATACAGATGAAACAATAAAATGGTGTTGTTTCAAAATAATCTAAAGGCAGAGGTATTCCTGGAAGTAAGTAATGGGTACATAAGGATCATGATACTGTTCTATTTTTATGCATGTTGAAAATTTCCAATATTAAAGTTAAAAAAAGCTGAAGAAGTCCAAAGCTAACATAAAATATAAAATAAATGCTACACATACTCATTGTAGAAATTCTGGAAAGCACAGACAAATATTAAAATAACTTCACATAATTACTCCTAATGCTGCCTCATTAGATTAACTGCAAAGTTCTCTGGAGGCCAGCTGCATGCTCTTCAGGGCTGTGTTCTAATCTCAGTGCCCCAAATAGACAGGAGAGTTTCTGTGAAGTTTGAAGAAGTTCATCTTTGAAAACATTTTTCCTTAGGTCCCTGCATGTATCTACATCTCCAGTTCAAAAGAGAAGCGCTACGCAAGAAATACATTCTCCTTGTGTATTAGTGAACTTCAGTAGGGAGCTGCAGAGGAGGAAATCTGGGGCCAGGTTTGCAAAGCAAATGTTTCAGTGCAAGATGAGCTTCCAAATAAACACGCGGATTGAAGCTCTAAGGCTTTCACTGCAGGGTCCCTGCTCCACTTGGATTTTGTCCCCTCCATCTGTGTTCCCTTCTACCACATACACTAATGCCATAATGAAGAGTCTCTTTTAATGACTTAGAATTTACTCCCTTCTGGAGAATATACCAAGCAAACAACACATTGAGACATGTTCAGAGGACTTTACCATAGTCACTGCCACTTAGGATTGTTATGCCAAATGGGCTGGGAACTCAGCTACAGTGATTGGGAGCTCTGCCCAGTTTCCACCCTGAGCGCCCTCTCCCTCCCCAGTTAAATCCCATCATAATGAGCTCACAGTGCATGCTGGGTTCCTTCTTGTGGCCCTTGTCTTTCTGGCTGCTGCTTCTGCATAGAACAGCTGTGGCACTTGTCACTTGGATTGTTGAGACAATTTCCCCATTCTAACAAGATTTTACTCTTGGGTAAAATAATTTTTCTCAGTATAAGCTTTAGATTTTTCTTTTTTACACCCACAATCAGTTTTCAATGAAGGGGGGGATTTCTCTTTTTTATTTTTTTGCACATTCGGAAGTGGTTTATATTAGGCATTAAAGACAAACATAAACATTTTATTTATTTATTTATTTATTTATGTGAGCAAGCAAGAGAAATTCAACAACTTGGAGTAGATTTACAGTTGTTTTTTTCCATCCTTTCTCTTGCCCTGGAGCCTGATGGGACTTGAGTGTCCTTGGAGGAATGGCAGAGGGAAATGCTAGGGGCCAATTGCTGATTTTATCATTCAAACACAAAATTTGTTACACCACTTTATCGGTCACAGGGAAAGCAATTATATTGTGGTTCAATTTTCCACTCAATGGCTGTACTGGGGATCAAAGTCCATTTTTATGATGGAAAAAATGCGTTGCTATTTTATTTGTTACTTAAAATAAAGAAGTACCATTATTATAATGCTTTTTGCTAACCCCAACCCCTACTCCTTCACCAGATACAGTGAATTATGTTGCCCTCCTTCGTCCCTTTGATTAAATAATCACTTTTCTTCCCATCCTCTAAAGTGTATTTTACTGTAGAAATGAAATTGGCACGGTTTAAGGCAACACAGCATTAGGACTCTAATCATAGCCACGAAGGGCAAAACCTACCCTTCGCTATTTATTCTTTTCTAGACTGGTATTTTTTCAAAAGAAGCAAGCAAGCCTTGTAATGGCTTCTGTAAGCATGTCTGTATTATTATGCATTGTTGTGATCCATGCCTACTCTCACCCATCTTCCAGGTGAAATAATTAACACGTTTCACCTGCATTGATAAGTCCTTTTTTGCTATAGAAAAGAAATAGTTAAGTGACATTAGGTGTAGAGAAAGATTCATACAGAATTTTAAATAAAAGTCATACATTTGAATTCAAAATAAAATTATAATTCTTTTCTCTTATTGCCTATCTGCTTTTCATGGAGAGAATCAAAATAAGTAAAAGAATAAAACTAACAACAATTTTAAAACTTATTATTATTATTATTCTAAAGATCCAAATTCAGGACTAGCTGATGACTTACACTTTTTGTTTAAAAAGTTCCACTTTTAAACCCAGAAATCCAGTGATGGGAGCCTCAACCAATTGTGTTATGGGGCTACACAGTTTGTAAGAGGACTGAATAGCTGAGTGAAAAGTAATACTTTTTATTGCACACTTTTTCATATTTGCTAACAAAACAGAGATAAGTGAGAGTGATTTTTCTCTTTCAAACTATATCAAGTGTACCTTTACATTTCTGGTTAGTTTCAGTTTTTACAATTTGATTGTGATCATCCTCATTTTTTCTGGTCTCCTGCTAATTGCCTCCAGGCTGAGTCTTGCAACATAGCCACTGAGTCCAGGAGCGAGAATTCTGGAATCTACTGGAGGTGAATAATTATGGCAGTAGCTGAGTGATGGTCTAGCTACCACGGGACACTTTTGTCCTCACCAAGAAGCTTCAGGCGATGGCAGGAGAGATGAGTGTGAGGCCCCATAAAGGTTTGCATGGGGAGGCGGGCAAGTGCGCCCTGAGGGGAGCAGCTCCCCAGGCTGGCTGGTGTCTGCCTCCCTCTCTCCATCTCTGTCCATCCTCAGTACTTATGTCTGGATTTTTATGAGGATTAGGTAAGGCAACTGCTCGCTTTGAGAGTAGGATAGTCTCCCTCTAAGCGGTTTATAGGCTTTGCCCTCTCATATGAGTATAAAGTGGTTTTTATATAACATTGAGTTTTATGATTTGAAACAAGACATGGGGCCTCTGAAAAAAGCACATATGTGCACTAAGAAACATATTTCTGATCATTCCAGCTACTTTTTATTGAGAGTTAATTATGTGCTAGATTCTGTTTATACATTATACATTATACATTATATCCTTGGAGCAATCCACATTTTTTAAGATGAGAAAGCTTAGACCCTGAAACCTATTTAAACTACTCTTTAAAGTGTCTCCCAAACTACCTTTAGAACAGTTACTTGCTATATGGTAAAGGGCATATAGATAATATTAATCAGCCCAAATGTAATAAAATACCTCTTCTAATCTTTAACAGCATATTCCAAAGCTCTAAGATTATTTTTTACCTTTACATACTCCAAATGCTCTTAATTACAAAGACCTCTAATTAAATAACTTAACTAAAAATTTAACTTATTTTGGCAGAGCAGACTAATGCAAGTTTCACTTTTCTAAAAAAGTCTGCTGCTTAGTGTTCTGAAACTGTGAAAGTATTGCCTTTGCTATCTACATATCTAAAGCTATATGTAGATATGGTTTTATTCTAGCAAACATAATACAAGTTTTCCAGTTTAGTGACTGGTGTAATGACTAAATACTATTCATTAAAATAGCATTTTAATTTAGATACTGAGATGTCAAATAACTAGACCAATTGTTTTTTCCTTTCTATTCTTTTTGATGAACTTAATGCTGAGTCCTATTCATCTTGTGATAATCCAGTCAATCAATTAATAATTTACCTACAAACAGTCAGCTCAAGCCAGAGGCAAAACAACCTGATTTTGCTTGGGACATTGCAAAAAGTAATTGGAGTGGGATTAGGTGTTTTAACCATCTAGCCTTTAAAAACAGGATTATCTAAATGGAATATAGTGAAAGTAATCCTGAACTTTCCTCCATGCTCCCAATGGGTTGTCTCTACATATAGATCAATTGGTTGTCATGACACCACACTCTTCATTTGATGCAATATGAGACTACAAATGAGACTATTGTTCTGTACTATGATTCTATGATGCATTTTAATTAACATTTTAAAACTGTCTCTGAATTGGGATGAAATTTATGTGCTCTATTTCAGATGTTCCTTCCATTTCATGTAAGTTTACATTAACTTTGATGTATAAAAGTTCCAGTTCTAATAAGAACACAAAACTGAATACCTTTAAATCATGTAATTACCCTTCCCCTTTAAGAAAATTTAATATGTAAATATCCAAATTTAGAAAGTAGACGGGGGGTAATGATTCTATTTATTTGGAATTTTTTTCCTTTACCTACTGGATAATGGATTTTTTAAAATTCCAAGTTGCCCTTGCTCATTTGTTTTAGTACTTATTACATTTGCATTTTTATTATCTGTTTACCTGTTTTCATTCCTTACTATGCAATGCCCTTCTGAAGGGCAGGATCCCTGACTTTTTCATTGTTTCTTACTCCAATACTTAAAACATATAAGAAACTTAAATATTATTGTATTAATGAAGCAATGAATAAAATCAATATGATTTGAAACCTAACTTAAAAGAAATATGTGTATTTTTTTCTTTTTTTCTTAATCAATTCCTACACCTCACAGATGCACCAAGCTCTGTTTATAAATTAGTTCTAACCTTTTCTAAAGGGTGTTTTCAGTTCTTATAGGAAACATATAGACTCATTTTTTTTTTTACAAAGAAATACTATGGAGTTAGATTCTTCCCCTCTGAGAAAATTCCCATAGATTTTCAGAAAGAATGAACTGAGCCAAACACTTTCTTCTGCAGTTTTCAGAGAAAATACTTTTTTCTGCCCTTTTTCTTTTGGGAGCACAAAGAAGTAAATGAAAATAAATAAGTAAATAAACTGTTTCACTCCCAATTCTTCAAGTCCTACAATCTGAAACTTCTGTTTACAAACACTGGATTTCAAATAGCATCATCGGTAAATAAGGCTGCCATTTCCAGCTTAAAAGCGTAGCTGATGAGAGACACGATGATTGCCTAAAATATCCTAAGGGTATGAAAACTAAAGTGGAGAAAGAATTATTTAAGCATAACTAAAGGGAGATACAACTGGATGGAGAAATACTGTTAAGATTTTTTTTTTTTAAAAGAATAATTTCAGGGAGAGTCAGTATATATTTTTTAAAAATCCCTTGAACTTTCTTCATAGTCTATTGGGCTGTGGAATTGGTTCTAATAGAAAGTAGGAGGGAAAAGCCACCTGTGCTTAAAACTAGACCAAAAACTACCAAGGATGAAAGAAAGATGAGGATGGCCTCACACAGGTAAGAGGTGTGTATAAGCGATGAAATATAGTCCTATTTTTAAGCATCTTGATTTCAACAAATTAAATCCTGATGTTTTCCTAATTTAATTTTCCAAGAAAATATGCTAAGCAGAGTACTCTGAATAATTTCTAACAGCCCTTTAAGTAAAATTCTTCTTTTCATTCCCCAAAGTTAGTGATTGTACATACACACACACACACACACACACACACACACACACACACACACATACACACACACACACACACACACCCTTCTAAAATTGATATCTATTTTATCTTGAAAATAAGTAGAAGTGATGGTCTTTGGATTTTCTCTCCCCCAAATTTATAGAACCCTACTTAGAGTAGCAGAAAAATAAAGACCCATTGTTTTTCCCTCCCCAGCTACAAAAGCGCTCTGATTTTTCAGCCTGAAATGAGTTTAAATGAGTTGAAGGCATCTCCCATAGGGAATGTGTAGTGCTGGATCCTGGTCAGAGACACGTTTTTCAGTCAACCTGCACCTAGGGTAAGGAATCAAAATCTCCCTGACTTTTCCTTTTTTCTTTATATCTTCTTTCAATTGCAGAATGAATAAGCAAAGTATTCCTTTCTCTCTTTTTCCTCTCAATTTTCAAGAGACTGTGATGTCAGACAAAACCAAGGAAATTTGATAGGATCCAGAAATTTCTGAATATAAGCAAAGAATTGTTATTCTTCAATACGCCAACCAGGTTGCTCCCTGATTGTACTCAGGACCAATTATGATTGGAAGGCCTAGGGAGTGTGCTCCATGAAATAGTTAGATTAATGCTGGGCCTCGTTCTTCCCAGCGTTCAGTCCTCTTTACTTGGATGATGGTGGGTGAGGGCTATTTTGCCACTCTTTGACCCTCTGCTATTTGGGTTTTTACTGCTCTGCCAGTATTTCCTAGTTTCATTACATTTTTACTCTTGCTCCATTCCTTAATGAACAATAATGGATTTCAACTGCAATAAATAGTTCAAAATAAAGGTTGGGGTGTGTCTTGGGCCAAAATCGGCTTATTTGTTTTGACTGATCTGATTAATCTACAAATTTGATAGAGTAGTTGACAAAATTAATTAGTATTCAGTCAAAGCTATGATATGAATGGGGTATGAAGAGCTGAAGCTCAAGAGTGTTGGGTGGCATGTAAACTCCTCAAAAATATTCTAGGCTTAAAATTAAGTCTACATTGAGAATTTTCTAAGTTAAGGTTGTCTACACAATTATTATCTATGTGACCTTGGGCCAGTTATTTAGCTTTACTAATCAATCCTCAATTTCTTCATCCATAGGGTACCTGTGTGTGGAGAGAGTGTGCATTCAAATGAGTAAGGAAGCCTAAGAATAAGTATTTGCTTATATTATACTAGAGGCCCGATGCATGAAATTCGTGCAAGGGGCTCAACCCTGGCAACCCTGGCTGCCTCAGCCGGCCCTTGCAGCCTTGGCTTCATCCAGAAGGTCATCCAGATGGTTGTCCAGAAGGTCGTCTGGATGGTCGTTCTGCTGTTCAGTCTAATCAGCATATTAGCTCTTTATTATATAGGATTTGTTTAAGGAATGACATTATGCTTTATATACTGTATATTCAGTGGAATTTGTGAATTTACTATATTAAAAACTTTTAATGAAACATTTACTATCTGCTGAACCGTGATTCTCCAAGTGCGAGAAGTGTCCCAAAGACCATTTTAGAGTATTGGCAGTGCCAAACTTATTTTCTTAATAATGTTAGTTGTTTATTTCCTCTTATTCTCTCACACCTATATAGTGGCATTTTCCAGATTTCACACAGCAATTAAATGCAAAAGCAGGCATGAGAAGCGATGTGCAAGATTGCAAAGGGGCCCTGAGAGAACACAAGTTTGAGAACTTCTGTGCTGAACTATGTTAGTTGACTTTAGGTAGATGTGTCCTCAGATGCACCTGGGCATGGTGGTTAGAGCTACTCAGCTGCATACCTCCGCTGTGTGCTTCACAGAGGTGAAACCACAGCCTTTAGTTCATGCTTTTCAGTGACTTTGAGCTAGAGTTAGGGAATTGAAGATTTCATTATACTAGATGCTGTTATTAGTCTAAAAAGTGTAACCTGGGGAAGGACATGTATCATGGTTATATCGATGACTAATCTACAAAACTGTGAGTTTAGCATCTTTATTTTCAACAATTGCTTAGCATCTTTACTGTACCAAGTATTGTGATGAAATCTGCACAATGGTCCCTTATTTAATCCTCAAAACCCTGTGAGGTTACTGTGATGATCACTGTGGTTTTGGTGTATATGACCTACTGGAAAAGCAGCAGAATATAGTAGGGAATGTATGAAATAAGGAGCTCCACCACCTGCATTAAAACCCCAGCTCTGTCATTCACTAGCTGTGTGACAATAGGCAGGGAACTTAACTTCTCTGTGCTTCATTTTCCTCATCTGTAAAATTGGTATAATAATAGCCCCTACATCATGAGGTTGTTAAAAGTGTTAGGCAAGTCAAAATATGCAGTGCTAAGAAAAATGCCCAAAGTTAGTAATCACCATATAACTGCCATTATTATATATATTACCAACCCAAATAATATTCTTGATTATAGAGTTAAATCTACATTTAACACACTCATGCTTATCGTCATACCCATAAGCCAATTGGAAGATGTTATTGAGTATATAATGATGACAGAGTCATCATGGACTTAAACCCTGTGTGACCCAACCATCTTTCTCATTCATTCCTTGTTCTGGCAAATCCATTCAGAAATTCCTACCTTTGATATAGAAGAAGACCAAATAACAGAGCTGAATTTATTCCAATAATATTTTGGGCATGGGCAGTCCTGTAAGGAAACACTTAACGATATCCAGAATTAGAGCTTAGAGTGTGAGAAGTAAGTAGACAGTCTCATTCACCAAGCTAAAGGGCTTGAATTCATTTTGAAGACAAACAAGAATCACTTGTGTTTGGGGCTGCAGAACTACATGGGCAGGTCTAGACTTTAAACTTATTTTGGCTATAAGCATGGAAGATGGATTGTAGGGGACCAAAGTGGAGGCAGGGATGGGGGAGGGGATATTAATAAGGAGATTATTAACATATTTATTTTTTTATTGTTTTAAGTATTACAAATAGTAATACATATGTCTCCTTTTTCCCCCCCATTGACCTTCCCCCAGCCTCCCTTAACCCC
Source organism: Corynorhinus townsendii (assembly GCA_026230045.1). Classification (NCBI taxonomy): domain Eukaryota; kingdom Metazoa; phylum Chordata; class Mammalia; order Chiroptera; family Vespertilionidae; genus Corynorhinus; species Corynorhinus townsendii. The sequence continues at coordinate 81,655,202 of JAPDVU010000004.1, forward strand.
CAGTACATGCCTTCACCTGCAAGTGAGAGGTTATGAGGGTTTGAACTTAGAAGTAACAATGCAAATAAAGAATAGTGTATTTATGAGAAATGTGTGTGCAACGTATGTGTGTGTGTTGCATGTTTATGTTGCAGTGGGAAACACTGAGTTGTTGAATTATAAAGTACATTATAAATCATCTAATCCCATCGTCAACTTTATACATTGAAAAACTTTAAAGAAATGTCTTAAAAAGCCTCAAAGGTACAGAAAGGGTTTAAGAGATGCTGAAAAAGAAAACTTAATCACTTGACCTGGTTTCTAATTCAACCTCTCTCCCTCACCTCTTTAAGATTTAGCTACTTATGTTCTGAAGGTAAGTGAAACTACCCTGTCCTACCTGCCTCCCAGAATTGTTGAAGCAATCTACCTACTGAGAAAGTGTGTTTGTAAGCACTGGTAACCTGTAAAACATGCAATACCTATAAATTATTATAAATTCTAGCTCATCTGATGCATGTTCCATTCCTTGCATTGAGAAGAGGAAACAGTACTAGTGCTGCCAGGAGAGAGGGAAACTCCATTCTCTTATGAGCAGAACTCTCACCCTGCCAGAGAAATGGAGCAGGGCTAGTCTCCAGAACCTGAGAAATGAGCTTCCCACTGCATGGAAATTGAGAGACGATGTCTCCCTTTGTCTGTTCATGGACCAAGGGTGAAGAGACATAGATAGATAAAGGTAGATAAAAATGAGTGATAGTCCCGGCTGGGTGGCTCAGTTGGTTGGAGCATCACCCCATACACCAAAAAGGGCACAAACTTCGGTTGCTGGTTCTCTTGAGTGTGGGAGGCAACTAATTGATGTTTCTCTCTTACATCGAGGAGTCTCTCTCTCTCTCTCCATCTCTTTCTCTCTCCCCCCCTCCCTCCTTCCCTTCATCTTTCTCTGAAAATCAATAAAAAACATATCCTCAGGTTAGGATTAAACAAATTATTATCATGAAATATTTATTTTATTTTTAAATCTTTATTATTGAAAGTATTATACATATGTCCCCTTTTTTCTCCCATTGATCCATTTTAACCCACCACCACCACCACCCCCCGCCACAACCAGGCCTCCACCACCCTATTGTCTGTGTCCATGGGTTATGCATATATGCATACAAGTTCTTTGGTTGATCTCTTCCCACCCATCCACCTCTGCAAATGAGTGATAAAAATGAGTGTCCCCAGTACATAGACAAAGCTTGCTAACAAACACCTAGAACTATTTATATGTATCACACAGAGAAGCAATTCACATCAAAACTGGTACATTGGTCCCAGTTTACTAGAAAGATCAGTAGTCAAAAACATTTTATGTTATATTATATTTTAAACACCTTTGCTTATCTATCTCTATCTTTCTGTCTCATTGTGTACAATGTTATATGGCAAAGCATTACCAGTTGAGTTAATACACTGAGCCCTGGGTTAATTTAATGAAAATAAACTTGAAGTTTTATAAAACAAAATTCTCTGAGTGCTCCAATCTGAGAAAATAAATTCCTTGGCAAGAGGCAAAACAAAAATAGTGTTCTCATATTTATTTAAGATTTGAAAGTTAAGATTGACTATACCTCTTTGCTCCATGAAATTTCCCTGAATCAACTACAGGTTCCTGTAGAAAAATACAGCACTTTTTAAAAGCATGCATGAAAAATACAGCTGACTACAGGAAAAAATGAGATTGGGGTAGATTATTCAAAGCTATAGAACTCTTTTAATAGAGTCAAAACAACAACAATAACAATCTGAATAAAAATACTAGCACAAGAAAATCATAAAATAATAATCCATAGATCCTGAAGGATATATATATATCCCCAGAGATCACAGTCCTAAAGCTAGCAGCTAGTATCTTAGTTAATGGGAAATATCACAGTCATTTCCATTGAAATCATGAACAAGGCAAGGGTGCCCACCATCTTTACTACTGTTTAATGTGCAGAAGGCATTTTTCAATGCATTTAGACAATAGACTCAACTAGAGACATACAAAGGGTGGGGGGAGAGTTTTGCTTTTTTGAGGATGATATTATAGTAACTGGAAAAGCCTAGAGCAGCAATTTTCAACCCTTGTGCTACAGCACACTGGTGTGCCACAAGAATTTTTAAAACATGCAATATCTATTTAGTCAGGGGCACTGACCCCTTTTCCCTTAGATTGTCAAATAAAAAAATGACAACAGCCAACACAATAACTGTTGGATGTGAATGCCTTGACCTAAACAAACAATATATAGGTCACATAGAGAGCTGCATCTTATTGGTCATGTCGCATAATAAGATTGCATTTGATTGGTTTATTCTTGGTACCAGAAATCTTTCTATAAAGTATAGGCACATGACTCTTTAAAAAGTCACCTTGCAGCTATCTGATCAGGTAGCTCAGTTGGTTGAAGTATTCTTTCATACACCAAATATTGATATATGTATATATCATATACCAGTGGCCTGGTGCACAAAATTCGGCAGGGGGGGAGGTGTCCCTCAGCCCGGCCTGCACCCTCTCCAATCTGGGACCCCTTGGGGGATGTCTGATTGCTGGTTAGGACCCAATCCCCTAACCGGCAGTCAGATATCCCCCTCGCAATCCAGGACTGCTGGCTCTTAACCGCCCACCTGCCTACCTACCTGATCTCTCCTCACCACTCTGCCTGCTGGCCTTCTTGCCCCCAACTGACCCCCCACTGGCCTGCTTGCCCCCAACTGCCCCCCCTGCCAGCCTGCTTGCCCACAACTGCCCCCCCACTGGCCTGCTAGCCCACAACTGGCCCCCCCTGCTGGCCTGCTCACCCCCAATGGCCCCCCGCCATCCTGATCACCCTCAACTGCCCTCCCATCCTGGCCTGATTGCCCCTAACCACCTCTGCCTTGGCCCTGCCACTATGGCTTTGTCCAGAAGGTCTCCTGGTCTAATTAGCATATTACCCTTTTATTAGTGTAGATGTGTATATCATATATATATATATATATATATATATATATATATATATATACATATATATATATATATCCCATATGTTTGTGTGTGTATCTATATCTATATCAATATCTGTTTGTGTAATGTTAAAAACTGAGAGAACAAATGATAGGCAAAAGACATCTATACTAATGAGAGAGAAATATGGTAATTGACCATCACTCCATGACGCCCACAGCCAATCAGGAAGGAATATGTAAATTAGCAGGACAAAGATGGCAGCAGCCACAGAGCCAGCTGGAGCGGGCGGGAGGCTTGGGTCGCCCCCAGAAAAGGAGGAAGCAGGGATCGGGCCTAAACTGGCAGTTGGACATACCCTGAGGGGTCCCAGATTGGAGAGGGTGCAGGCCAGGCTGAGGGACCGGGCCACTGGTTAATAAATAATTCACCAAAAAGTTAAATCTTAAACATATGAAAAATATGTTCAACTACACTTTTGGTAAGATAAATGCAACATAAAGCTACTCTGAGTTACTATTTATCAGCATTAGACTAGCAAAATTTTTAAAAACATGACAGCACATTCTACTGACAGTTCAGGGAATAAGGCACAGTTATACATGGGATAAGTAAAAATGCAACTTAGTACAGCACTGTGGAGGAGAAATTGGTAGGTCTAACAAAACTAGGATATTACGCTAATGATACTCCTAAAAATAGAATATAGATATGCCATGGTTATTCATTTCATCATCGTTTTAAGTGACATGATAGGAATATAATCTAAACGCCCAAATATTGGAGATTTATTGGAAGCAACTATAATACATGCATACAATGGAGCACTATACAACTGATATTTTAAAAATGAACTGATATGTTATTTCAAAAATATATGGTAAAGTGAAAAAATCAAGTACAAAAGAGTATCTACAGTATGCTATCTTTTATTTCAGATGGTTTAACTTAGTAAAAAGTGAAGTTGTTTCGAACCTACTATGCCAGACACCTGTTGCACATTTGAAGGCACATTTGCAGGATTTTTATTTCATTTTTTCTCAAGTCTTATTTAGCTAATGCTTTCTCTTTAAACGTTTAAATATATTTTTATTGATTTCAGAGAAAAAAGGGAGAGGTCGAGAGAGATAGAAATATCAATGATGAGAATCACTGATCAGCTGCCTCCTGCATGCCTCCCACTGGGGATTGAGCCCTTAAATGGGGTTCAATGCCCTGACCAGGAATTGAACCATGACCTCCAGGTTGTCCTAACCACTAAGCAACACCAACTAGGCTTTAATTTTTTTTTTTAATCCTCACCCGAGGATATTATTTTATTGATTTTTAGAAAAAGAGGAAGGGATTGAGAGAGAGAGAGAGAGAGAAAGATATATATATAAATGTGAGAGTGAAACATTGGAAACATTGATAGGTTGCCTCCCTCATGAGTCCCAACTGGGTATGTGCCCTGACTGGGAATTGAACCAGCGATCTTTAGGTGTACAGGATGATGCTCCAACCAACTGAGCCACATTATCCAGGGCAATGTTTTCTCTTTAATTATGAGGAAGCTTGCCCTTAATTGCTACAAACGGTGAACATATTGGGGAAATTTATGTAAAAACCAACATGATATAGTCAGTATATTGATATTGTTCCCTTATACCAAGAGCATATAACAAAAGAGGAAAAACCTGCAGTTCAGCAGAACAGACTGGACTGCTAATAATTTGCACCATTTTGAGGAAATGGGTTCCCCTAAGCCAATAAAGTAAATTAGAAAGCCATCTTTGTCACTTGCTAGTTGTGCAGCCATGAACTCAAAACATAATTTTTTCAAGCCTCAACTCTTAAATCTGTAAAACCAAGATATTAATAATACTTACTTCATATGGCTATTGTGAGGATTAAGCATGAATGCAAATGCCTAGCCCATACTCAATAAATGTACCTATTATTGCTCTTTGGTGGCATTGTGCCCTTTCCTTGACTCTGCCACAGACAGAGCTCTGTGTATATGTCACACAGACACACACACACATGAACAGAGGCACAAATAAATATGCCCAAAAGCTGTCCAGTCTTATATTTCATGGCTGCTTCTTCCTTTTTTAAGCTTGATAATCTTAATGTATTTTGTACAGAATAAATTTTTATTCTGATCTTAGAAACTTTACTCATAACATCCCTTCCACCTAGAATGTCCTGCTCCCCATTTTTCAAATCCTGGCTCGACTCCCTAAACGTCCCTTCAGCCCTCACCTCACTACTCACAACCCACAGAGCTTTCATAGTTCATTGGTCTATATCAGGCTTGAGTATATTGACTTGTAAGGTTCTTTGGTTATTTTCTGTGTTTACACCGTCACAGCAACAAGCTTTCTAAAGGTCTTTGAGAGTGAGAGCCATCTTTCATTCCTCTAACGTAGCCACTGCAGCACCAAGCAGAGTGTGTCATGTATTGTCGATTACTTACAAACCCTTAATCAAACTGAATTGACTGGAAATGCATCTCACTATGCTCTGTACATACGTTTCAATTATAAAGGACCAGGTATCACATAGTAGTGCAACAAAACTGGCTACATATTTATAAAATCCCACTCCCGAGACTTTATGAGGAGGAATTTATGAATTATATTACACAAATTATGCCATCATATAATTTTGTCTATTAACTTCAAGGGTATGTTATATTGTGGGAATTTTTTGACAGGTTGTCATATTTCAATCCAAGTTATAACAGATTCTGACACTCTAAAAATCTTGACTTAATATGCCAGAAATAGACAGTGACTGTCACTGATGGTCTTGTCTGTTTGAAAGTAAATTCATTCCTCAGGGTCTTAGCATCACATCTCAGCAATGAGATTTCAACACTGGTTTTGATCCAGGTCAATGAATAAGGTATCATGCATTCAGGCTTTCCATAGAAATAATAAATGCATCAGGGTTTTCTCCTCTGGCTTTGGGTTCTTTTTCACCTCCAGCTCCCAATAGTTTGAGGGGAAAAACAACAGCAAAATTCTAGGTAGAATTAGGATGGAATCATTTTTTAATCAAAATCAAATTCTGGAAGTCAGGCTTAAGACAGGTGTAAAACAAAACAATAACAATGCCATAAATTGTGTTGGGTTATATTAATGTAAAATGAAGAGCAAGTGGCAATTTAGAATAGTTCTATATATTTTATGTGGTAAGCAGTAAAATGCCCACCCTCCAAAAAAGAAAATTCCACCTCCTAAGCCCCAGACCTGTGAATTAGCAGATATAAACTTGAGATGGCAAGAGTATTCTGGGTTGGCCATGTGCGCTCAATGTACTTACAAAATGTGGAAGAGGGAGGCAGAAGAATCAAGGAGAGATGTGACTGTGGAAGATGGTCACAAAGATGTTACTTTTGAAGACAGATAAAGGAGGCCATGAACCAAGGAGTGCAGACGGCTTGTTTGAAACAGAAAAAGGCATGGAAAATGATTCTCCTGTAGAGCCTCCAGAAAGGAAAACGGTTCTGCTTCTACCTTGATTGCAGCCAAGTGCAAACCATGTTGGGCTTCTAACATGCAGAACTGTAAGATGATGCATTTATATTGTTTCAAGCAACAAAGTTTGTGGTAATATGTTATGGTAGCAATAGACAGCTAGTATACTTTACCTGCAAAATCATGTAATCTATAAGAGGGCATGATCTTTGATCTGTATGCTGAGCATTTCCAAAGCCTAGAATAATACAGTAGTGTGTGGTCCACAATACACACTTAGTACACAACCTCTGAATAAAATATCCTTTTCTATTTTACCAAAACAGTCCTTGTATATTATCTACAGTCACTCACAACACTCTTGTTCCTTATATTTAAATGTCATAAGCATCTCTTGACTTTTATAGGTAGAGAAATATTTGATAACTTCCTCAAGATGATCTGGCTCTTTAGAAGTGTGGTGAAAGATTGATGCAAGTTCATCTGACTTTTAATCCAGTGACCTTTTCACTGTATGATAATATGACTACCGAATTGCAGTTTCTAAAAGAAAGAAAATGGATTGACTGATAAAACCCTGATTTTAGCACAAAATGTTTCAAGGAATGTGTCTCTAAGACAGGTTAACACTCAAATTCCATTTGACATTGAAGATCGTTCAAATTAGGAATAAAATGACAACATCAGAACTTAAACAAAATGTGTTGCCATTCTACTTAGAATTCTCATCAAAGGGAGAAAAACCCCAGGTTCTTTCTCCAGAGCACAAGCATTATTTATTGTGGTGGCTCCTAGATCCAGGCACTAGGGGGAAAGCAGCCACAGCTCTGCTGAAGAACTACCACAGAAGCTAGAAGTCCACAGCAGAGAGAGACAGGCCTATTGTCTCAGAATCAGGCCTCCACAGGCACTTTGTGCACAAGAATCCTACTTGGGTCTTCTTTGATTCTGTTGTAAGATGCTTTTGTGGCTGCTTTAGTCTACTGCAGCATAACAATGTCCTAAAACAGTGATTTCAAACAATAATCAGTATTGCTCATTATTTCTGTAGGTCATTAATTTAGAAAGGGCATGGCTTGTTTCTGTTCCACAACATCTGGAACCTCAGCTGGACAATTCAAAAGGCTGTGGGCTGCAGTCATCTGAAGGCTTGACTGCAGGATCTTCTAATATGGTTCACTCAAGTGGCTAGGAAGTCTGTGCTTGATATTGACAGAAGACCTCAGTTCTTCTCCATATGGGCCTCTCCTTGGATTGCTTACTATCTTCATGGATGACATTGGCTTCTTCCAGAGTGAGTAATCAAAGAAACCAGAATAGAAGCTGAAATATATTTTATTTCCTGAAGCCACATGCCATCGTTTCCATAATATTCCATTGGTCACAAAAATTGCCCTAAATAAGCTCAAAGAAGACTTCACAGATGCATGGACAGAAGCAAATATTATTGGGGGCCATTTTGGAAGCTGGCTATCACATTGATAGAATCAGGCCGCTTTGCTCTTAAGAAACATCTTAAGTCTTAGAGCCAAGATGATTGTCTACTCTGCTCAAATAGAGTGACGAAAATTGTTTGCCTTGTGAAACTTAGGTTTCTAAGGGAAATAGTCCTTTCCCATTTCCCATCTTTATTGCTCATGTACTCCATAGGAAGTACTTTCCCTCCTATGAGGAGAATATTAATTAGTAAAGGTAGACTAGAAAGGAAAAGGATTGACCATAACAAATAAAACTCCAGATTTCAGTGGCTTAATGATAAAAGTTTTTCTTCTTTTAATTAATTTGTATATAGCAAGGTTAGTAGTTCTGCTGGGCATCACTTAAGTGATAAATCAAGGATCCAACTTCTGTAAATGACCACATTGTCAAGGAAAAAAATGTAACAAGAGTGTGGAGGCGCGTGCAGGGTGATTTATAGTCAGACCTGGGATAAGTGTATATAATTTTTACTGGAGCTCAGTCATGTGGACCTAACGTAACTGCAAGGAAAGTTGGGAAATGTAGTCCTTCATAGCACCCAGGATAAGTAAATGTGATTAGTGGGAATTTAGACAGTCCAGTAATATTTCTATGCTAAGCTACATAAGTCAATCTAATATCTTGATATCAGAGAGATATTTTTTAAATGCCTTAGTTGATCATGTTAATTATCTGTTTTCCAACTATTACTCAGAAAAAAGACAAAACTCCATATCAAGGCTTTCAGTTGTCTAATGCCTTTAAGCAAGTGCTTTAACCTCTCTAAGCCCTCAGTTCACCATTTATAAAATGCAGAATAATATTCACCTCACAGTTATGTAAAGCACAACACCTGGAGCATAGAAGTGACTCAGTAAATTCTGGTTGTTTAATTAATGACTTTCTTTCCATTTTTGTTATGGGGTGAGACCAATGTGCTTGAAGAATAATTATATATTATATTAATTGTTATTATTAATACACATTTCCTATTTGGAGAGGAAATTTGACAGGGTGCTTGAAACTTGGATTTATGTTCAGTCATACTTAGATCTAATCCCAGGCTTTCCCACTTTCTTGCTTTGTGAGTTTGGAAAAGTTATTTAGCCTTTTGGAATCTCAGTTTCCAGACCTATTAAATCTTTTAAGGAAAGATAATTATACTCATTTCATAGTATTTTTGTGAGCATCAATTGAAATTATAAATGTAAAATACTTTCTGGTTTCTGGCTTATAGTATATTGCTTAGTAAATGGTAGCCATTATTATTTTCACTACCACATTTAATAAATTCCTATCATTTAGCATAGTATTATGCTAAATGCTTTAACCTTAAAATAGTCTCTTATTTATTAAATTATTAAATTAGTCTCTTATTTATTAAATTATTAAATTCCTAACATTTAGCATAGTACTTATTTTAACCTTAACATAGTCTCTTTTTTCAATGAAAATAAGAATGTGAACTACCAAAAGTTAAGTAACTTTCTCAAGATCATACCACTATTACATTTAAGTTGAGACATAAAGCAAAAGAGTCTGACCCTGGTGTCTGTGAACTTGCCACTATATCACTCTTTCTCCCAAATTCAATGCACATTTCTCCAAAAGTAGGTGTCCTCAGTGGGGTATTGAAACATAACGAAGGCATACATCCCTGCTATGACTTTAACATAACTGGAGCCTTGATTTCCACAATTAGAGTGAGTATAAAATCTAGAGTCCAAACACACTCCACTGCAGTATAACTTCCGATATACCCACCCTGACATATTGTCCCTGGATACTGTCCCTGGATGCTAGGCCAGCTTTCTAGAAGAGGTATCATGGGCCCTTTCCAGTTTGGTTGGTATTAGAACTGCTTTAAGAAGTAATCCAAGTTTCTTCTAAACGTGCTATTCAAGGAAACTGAACTTGTCCTGCCATGAGCTTGGTTTTGTCAGAACCTGTCCACTGAAGCATTTCAAGTTAAGACCTATAGTACTGTCAGCGTTCTCATGTGCAATCTTAATCACTAGTAGCTCAAGCCCTTGAGAGAATATGTATTTAAGGCATCAGGTGTTTCTGAGTATTCGTTTTACTTTGTTTTGTTCATCTGCATGTTTTGGCCTGAACTGGTCAAAAAAGATGCTAAGATGTAAAACACTTAAAAAGGTAGTCTATGGCATACCTAAGGATTTATCATTCCAACAATGACCCACAACTTCAGATTATTGATCTGTTGTTGTAGGTAAATTGATAGGTAAAAGGTTACCTATTCATCTTTCCATCCAACTTCAAGTATAACTCCCTCCTTGAGGTCTCCTCTGGGAATCTCAAGTGCACAGTGAATGCCTGTGGGCGAGCAATGCTTATTCCACACTTAGTTCCATAGTGGCTTTTGATATTAGTCATTCAATCAATATTTATTGAACACTTATTCTATTCCAGGCAGTGTACTAGATGCTAAAGATATATCAATAAATAAGACAACATCCCCTACCTTTCTGGAACTTAGATTCTAGTAAAAGATGCAGACACTAATTACATAGATATGTATAAGTGCCAGTAAAAACAAAAAACTGGGTAAAGGCAAATAGATTTATGGAAGAAGGAGGGAGAGGGGAGGGAGAGAGAGAAAGAGAGAGAGATATCACCATTTTAGTAGAAAATTATCATGAAAGCCTCTATAATGAAGCATCATTTGAGCCAAGACCAAAATAAAGTTAAGCTGTGTGAGTACGTGGGTGCAGAATGTTCAAAGCAGCAAGAAGAGCCCTTTGTTGCATGCACAGTGTGCTCAAGAGACATAAAAGAAGTGAGCGTGGTTGAGACCAGTGAGTGATGGGAAGATGAGTAGAAGATAAAGTCAGAGAAGGAGCGAAGGTGAAAGCAGGTACAAGTGTTGGATGTTATTCTAGAATTAAAGGAAACCCATTGGCGAGTTGAAATCAGGGAAAGGAAATGAAGTAATATACATTTTTGAAGAATCACTCTGATGAGTGTGAAAAAAAGAAAACATAAAACTGGGGTGAAAGGACACTGGCCACACTGGAAGCTGGAGACGGGTTAGGCAGTGTTCCAGTGGTCAGGTGAGAAGTGCTGGTGGAGATCACAGGTGGGAATAAGTCCTTTTAAGACGCCCCTTGGCACGTCACTTGCCTGCATTTCCCCCAAGCTACTGGTTTCTGAGCACAAGAGGGAAAATTAAGCAGTGTATCTGTCCTGAGTAGCTGCTCTCTTAGACTTTGATCATAGTCATTTTGAGTTTCTAATTGTCATTTCAATTGCATGTATCATGTGTGGTCTCTGTGTTTTCACACAGGTGGTTCTCAGGGAATTATGCCAAATGGGATTTTGGGACATTTTTATTTAAAGATTTATTGTGGGTCCAAAACAAGTAGGAACACATATACCAATATTAATAATATTTCCATGGTAAAAAATTAAGATATTCACTACAGAATTTCCTACATATGTAAGACTAACTTTAATGGTAAAAATAAAAATTAACTCATTAGCTATGATTCTAAATTCCTGTGCATAAATGTGTTTTGTTTTTTATTTGTTAGGCACCTGTGCTAATAAAAGCCTTGGATTCTGAATTTGATAGCAGTGTTAGTAAAAGTAACATTATAGAAGCAGCAATAAAACTTATCATGCATAATTAAGTATGGAGGGGCAAATTAATTTGGCACTGCTTTGACAGGAAATTTCCCTTTGTTGTTCTTATATGCCTGTATTTTGTACCAATGGCTGTTTTGATTCCTTAGTTTAATCATGCCTTTAAGCTGATGCGCTACATGCTGATGATAGAACATCAAACTCTAGATGTTTACTCAGGAAATACATAGAGGTCAGAGCAGGCACATGGTCCCATGCTGCCTATGGCATTTACACAAAAGGGAAGACCTAATATTTTGCAAAGCAATAGATTCTTTTATGTTTGGAATATCTTTTAAAGAAAAATTCTAATTTTAGTAGATCTTTACAAGGAGATAATATATTTTTACATCTAAAATTTTACATCTAATATTTTACATCTAAAATTGAGATTGAGAAAATAAAGTTGATTAAGGTTTAAAGAAAGCTGATAACTATACATCCCGTGGTCTCCCCCAAATATCCATCTTTTACTCCATGAATAGATGTTGAGGAACATGGAGATTTGGAGACAAAGAGATGACAGTCTTCTATGAGAGATGGTAAGAAATTCAGAACAAGGGTAGAATTTAACTTCCCTCTTTTATGAGATTATTAAGATGCTTATTAGCATTATTAAATGGACTGTTAAATTATTTTTTGGAATATAATAATTTTCCAAGTTTATATGTATTATGATATAATAATGATAGAACATAATTAATGAGATGACATTAAACTTATGTACAATGCAGCTACCTAAAGATGAATTGATAGAACTATGAGTTACCTGCTTCAGTGTGTTGGCAGTTATGCTATATTCTGTTATAAAATAAACAATGTCCACATAGACTGTTGTCTCAGTCAGATGTCTTTTTTCTAGTTCCTTTCCTAAATGCACTGATCAAAGAAACATTAGTCAATGTGAGCTCTCAGGAAATGTAGGAGACAATCTAGGTTAATGCATGGCCAGTTTCAGGCCAATTTATTCCTGGGAAAATGACAAATCCCTTCCTCTGCATTTACATATGCAAGAATACTTTAAATTTACTTTTATTTGCTCTCATTGATTTGCATCAATATCACAGGATTTTACTGGATTTCATGAAAGACTTCACTCTTATACTTTTACCCCATAGCAATTGTTTCATAATTTGGAAATTATGATAAATATCTCAGAATAGGAAACCATTCTTGCTTCAGTAGTACCAACTGACAAATTTTCCATCCAACTCAGTTTTAATTCTGGTGAATTGCTTCTTCTGGGGAGAGAGCATCTGTATTTCAATTTGAAGAAAAAAAAAAGCAAAGAATGAATGTCTAAGTCAGGAAGTACAGATGCTAAAGAAGATTAAAGCAGGCAAGAATGACATGTTCTACGTGGCCAAACACTAAATTCTATCCAGCCATCTGAAACTCATGACTGGACTGTAGAATTCACATGGGAGTCCGTCCAGAACCAGAAATTTCTTTTAAAAAGAGAAGCATTTCTAGCAAAGTTCTTCTGACTCAAAACCTCAGTAAGAACAATCAGGACACTTTTGAGAGTGAAAAAGGGAATATTATAATTACATCAGGCAAATCCAGAATGTCCCAGACAAGACAGCCTATCCATCATGTCAGTATCATCAATAGGGAAATTTTGCCCTAAGTGGAACTGCTTTTACCAAGCTGCCCTGAATCTTTCTTCGGTACAAGAAATCTTCCTTTTAAATGACCAACTCAGTGATCTTGTGTGCCTCTATATGATAATAGGTAACATTGATTAAGTTACTTAACCTGTGTTCTTAGCACACATACATTTTAACAGAGGGCTAAGAATTTTCAAGTGCACTATCTCATATAATCCTCACTTTCTACTTTTTTCCTTATTTTACAGTTGAGAAAACGAGAGCAAAATTAAAATGCCAATGACCACAACCTTATTAAGTGGCAAAGCCCAGATTGGTGGTTTGACTCTGTAATCTATACTCTTAAATACTTTTATTCTTTCATCATAGTTGCCTTTAAACAGTAGAGTGACAATTGTGCATAATTTCTCCTTCCTGTACCCCCAACAGACCCTGTTAATCTGCCTCTGTAGTGCCTCTTTCTGAGGCCAGCTATGGCCACAGAATGCTTCTCAACAAATGCTGTAGGTGCAACTATCAGTGCTCATATCTTTCCACAGACCTAGAACCAGTCCAGGTCCTGCTTTTATAAATAGGAAACAAAGCCACATTGTTCCTGCTGAGGCTGACATTACTGTCCACCCAACATTGTTACCTACCCCCTTTTTCTTACCACCAAAATCCTAGTTTTTCTCAGCTCCTAAGTGGTCACATATAACAGAGAGGCTGGGTTTTCTCTAGTCCTGGGGGCATAAATCTGGATTAGCCAAAGCTGGTCATATTTTCAGCATTCCTCTTACCAGTGGCCAATTTAAGAATGAGTATGAGGTGCAATTCTGGCCAGTGCCATGGGAGACTATTAGCCAGGGAGAGGGACCTCTGAAAAAAACTATTCTTAAAAAAAAAATGTGAGAAGATTCAGTCCATCCTCTTCTTTTTGCTTTGGGGAAGAATATCATTTAGGATGTTGTTAGCTATAAAACACAAGTCTAAGACACCAACTTCTACATCGTGTGGATGATTAAAAAGTGCTGCATGAGTTTTCCATTGCTTTATAACAAATTCCCCAAAATTTAGCAGCTTCGAAGAGCACACATTTATTATCTGTTTCTATGGGTCGAGACTCCAGGTATGTGTCAGCTGAGTCTTCTGCTCCAGATGTCACAAATTTGTTGTGAAGGTGTTGCTCAGGATGCATTTTCATCTGGGGGCTCAACTGGGGAAGAACCCAGTGGCAAGCTCATTCATGATGTTGGCAAAATTCATTTCCTTGCCCTTATTTGACTGAGGGTCCCAATTTTTTTCTGGTTGTTGGATAGAGGCCACCCTTGGGTTTTATAGGCTTTGCACAGTTCCTTAGAGGGCATCTGCAATTCCCTGACACACGGGCTTCTCCAACCTGGCCACTTACTTGATTAAGGCCTCGAGAAGAGCTTTACTCTGTTTTCTGGAGCTATCTGAGGGAAAGAGAAGGAGCATACTTATTTTCTACAAGTGACAAACTTAGGACTCTGGCTTCAAAAGTGCCTGGATGGCTTCTCAGTGGTGTACAAGTTACCTCGGACAAACTGGGCAATGACTGTAAATAAAATGTTCTCCCTTCTCTGTGGTCAGCTGTAAAGAGGAGAAAGAGAGAATTGGATCCAGAGTAGGTATAGGACAAACATTCACGCATTCATTTGTTTTTGCATTCATTCATTCCTAAATTCATCTGACCGACATTAAGTGAGCAAGCACAGAATATAGGATAGGAGCTCTGGCAGATGCAAAGATGAATCATACACAATCTAATGGGAGCAGAGAGAAGCAAAAATATACCAGTAAGTATAAAATAATACAGAAACTATTATGTATCTTAAAGGATGAACATGTCTTGGCAAGGACCAATACCTATTTTCACCACCACTAAATGCTAAGCTTGCCTAGAGGAGGAAGAGCTTTTGTCCATCAAGAACCTCAAGGTAAATGAGAACATTCAAAAACAGGGAAGGAGAGCTTTCTGGAGAGAGAAACATATATGCAAAGGGAAGAAGGAAAGTGTTTGGTATATGAGTATGTGAGCAGCAAAGAGCTTTCAGGACAATGTGACAGGAGAACAGCACAAAAAGCTCACAGGATCAAAATTAGAAGGGTTGCAAAGGTAGTGACTAGAAAGAGGATGTGCCAGAATCCATTACATTCAAATTAGATATTTTTTCATAAGTCTTCAACTCACACATGGCAATTCAAGTTGATTTATAGGCGTTAGTGCAACTAGTAGTTCCAGAGGTTTCTGTATCCAGTATGAGTTTAAATAAAAATAATAAATTATTAGAATTTGCATTATCACAATTACCAAAGAATAAAAGAAATATAAAAGTTATTTTCAAGAAAACCATCTTAGATGTAATGAGGTAATATACTGTATTTCTCCATAGGAAAGAAAAACTAACCTTATAAATTGAATCCTTTTCCTCTTTCTCCCACTTTCCTCCTTTCCCTGTGCCTCTCTCCTAAACTTTACTCATCTGATAGATTCATGAGCACTTTCAGTCCTTCAATCTCTCCTTTAGAAGCATCTCATCCCAGTAAAAGATAGATTTCTCATGGTAACTTTTCTTTTAAATGGGTAAAACCTTAAGACATAGTAAAATGCTAATTGAGGTAATTCCAGACATAAACCATGAGCCAAAGTTTCACCCCATCAGGGCACTAGGCTTGGCTCATTGTGGGACCTCTAAGATTGGGATCCTAAAACCACTTGGATAGTGCCCAGCGGAGTCTCAGCACTCAGATGTGCAACTGGCTTGGCAGTTAAATGCATTCACTTCCTCCCAAGCCTCCTCCCTCCCACCCCCTCAAGTTTATTCAAGAGTCACAAACTCAGATCCTGTGGCCTTAGGGGGGGTTTTAAAATAAGAGCTTTGAGGGCATGTGTATATGTGTGAGCTTGTGTGTGTGTGTGTATGTGTAACAAATTATGCTATAATGCCATTGTCAAACAAATTATGTGGGAAGCATATAAGTCAACAGACTTTTAGCAAAGCAAATGATTGGATTTGTGAGCATGTATCTTGATGCTTCTGATAGTTTAAGTGTGTGCTTTTGGGATATATTTTTCCTGGTCTTTTGTTTCTTGCTGAAAACTCATTCCCACACTCTCCTGGGTCCCCATTCTAGAACAGAATGCAACCCTTACATTATCATTATCATTAATTATCATTAATGTTTGAGGCAGCAATAAACATTATTCTACTGATACCCTATGTGGAAGCCAGTAATAAAGAGATGAGTTTTATTCTCATGTCATTTTTGAAAAATATAGATAGTTCATGCTAGACTAAATGAACATGCAAACATTTTGCAGCTCTACTTTTAATCTCTAGCACAGGAGATAGATATTATATCCTAGTGTTTGACAAACAGTAGAGAATAAATAAATAAATAAATAAAGTTTATATTTATTTTCTGGCTTTTCATAGCTATTATCTTCAAGCATATTCTCAGGATACTACCACCATTGCACTAATGAAGTCTTAAGTGGGCAAAATGTGGTGATAGTTCCATTCTGAAGAACACAGCGCCCATCTTCACCTTCAATCCCAAGACAACTGGACACTGAGCCCATACATTTAATAAATGCCTGCTTTACACCAGGTACTGAAAATATAGAGCTGAATGAGATTTTGCAAGTCTTCAGCCCTTAATGGCAGTTTCAGAGATAGTTGGGGACAGAAGATGGCAAAGGGTGGGGTGTACAACACAGACTCCAAACATTCAAAAGATAAACCAACACTCAAAAGGAGATTGCAACCACAAAGGTAGCAAGCACTGCATATGTATTAGAATGCCTAATACTTTTTAAAACATTTAAAAATGACAATACCAATTGCTGGTGAGGATGCGGAGCAAAGGGAACTCTCACTCATTGCTGGTAGAAATGGCAGAAGGGTACAGATACTCTGGACAATAGTTTGGCATTTCTTAAGGAACTAGCTAGCCTTATCCAGCAACGGCACTTCTAGATTTTTACTCCAATTGGTTTCAAAACATAGGTCCTACCACACATGAATGCTTATAACAGGTTATTCATAATGGCCAAAATCTGGAAGCAACTGAGATGCCCTCCAACAGGTGAAGTGTAAGTAAACTGTGGCACACCCACACAATGCAAGATTTAGTCATAAAAACAGCAAGCTAACAAGTCATGCAAAAACATGGGCTCATGCTCCTAAGTGCATATCACTAGGTAAAAGAAGCCAGCCTGAAAAAACCAGTATGCTGTATGGTTCTATTTATTTTTTTTTTAAATAAATCTTTATTGTTCAGATTATTACAGGTGTTCCTCTTTTATTTTTCCCCATAGCTCTCCTCCACCTGATTCCCCACCCCACCCCAGGCCCTTACCCCCCGCCACTGTCTTCATCCATAGGAGTAAGATTTTTGTCCAATCTCTTCCCGCACCCCTCACACCTGCTTCCCCTGAGAATCGTCAGTCCACTCCCTTTCTATGTCCCTGATTCTATTATATTCACCAGTCCATTCTGTTCTTCAGATTTTTCATTCACTTGATTTTTAGATTCACTTGTTGGTAGGTATGTATTTGATGTCATTTTGTTGTTCATAATTTTTATATTTACCCTTTTCTTCTTCTTCCTCTTCTTAAAGGATACCCTTCAGCATTTCGTGTAATCCTGGTTTGGTGGTGATGAACTCCTTTAGCTTTTTCTTGTCTGTGAAGCTCTTTATCTGCCCTTCGACTCTGAATGATAGCTTTGCTGGGTAGAGTAATCTTGGTTGTAGGTTCTTGCTGTTCATCACTTTGAATATTTCTTGCCACTCCCTTCTGGCCTGCATAGTTTCTGTTGAGAAATCAGCTGACAGTCGTATGGGTACTCCCTTGTAGGTAATTAACTGTTTTTCTCTTGCTGCTTTTAATATTCTCTCTTTGTCTTTTGCCCTTGGCATTTTAATTATGATGTGTCTTGGTGTAGTCCTCTTTGGGTTCCTCTTGTATGGGGTTCTGTGTGCTTCCTGAACTTGTAAGTCTATTTCTTTCACCAGGTAGGGAAAGTTTTCTGTCATTATTTCTTCTAATAGGTTTTCAATATTTTGCTGTCTCCCTTCTTCTGGCACCCCAAAAATTCGGATGTTGGTTCGCTTGAAGTTGTCCCAGAGGCTCCTTACACTATCTTCATATTTTTTGATTCTTTTTTCTTTTTGTTTTTCTGGTTGGATGTTTTTTGTTTCCACATATTTCAGATCTTTGGTTTGATTCTTGGGGTATGTTGATCTACAGTTGAGTTTCTGTATATTCTTTATTTCAGACAGTGTATGCTTCATTTCTGACTGATCCTTTTCCATTTTTTTGGCATTCTCATTAAGCTCCTTGAAGGTCTCATCAAGTTTCTCAGCAGTTTTAAGAAGATTCTTGAGTAACCTTATACATGTGGTTCTGAACTCTATGTCATCCAGTAGTTTGCTTTCCTCCGTTTCTTTCATTCGTGACATGTTTCTTTGTTTCTGCATTTTGGCTGCTTCCCTGTGTTGATGGAGTGGCTTTGTGTGGTAGGTGACCTATAGGGGGCAGTAGCTCAGCCTCCCCAATCACCTGATGTGGATGCTCTTGGTACACCCCTTTGTGGGCTGAGTGCAAAGTCTTGGTGTAGTTAAGCCTGAATTGCTGTTGGTACGCTGGGAGGAATTGACCTCCAGGCCAATTAGCTGTGAGCACTCCCTGTGTTTATAATGGAAGAACTGTTGTGCTGAAGACACGCTTATGGGGCAGGACTTGTTTCAGTGGGGCTTTGGTGCTCACTGAGTCTGCCTCTTGAATGTGTCACTTATGGATGTGAGGAGTTGAAATCTGGTGTCTCACACTGACCACTAGGTACACTGGCTTCTGGATCTCCAATGGGGTGCAGGTCAGCTACTGTCTGAGGCCACTCAGCAGGAGCTACAGTGAGAGCTGCAGTTTTCTCTTCTTTGCTTGGGGTTTGGAGGTTTTGGAGCTGTCTGACCCAGGCTGCAAGTTTTCTAGGTTAAGCTGCGGTAGGGCAGGCTTTTCTTATGCTAACTCGGCTGCTTGGAGCTTGGGTGGGTTTGTAGGTTGTGTGGGGCGGGGTCTCAGGGCGTCACTAGGTTAGGGCGTGGCAAACAGCAATGGCTGCTAGTTAGCCGGCTCTGTGTCCCCAACGGCGACGGCGTCCTGGAGTCCCGTGCCCCAGTGCCGTAAACAATTATTCCTGCGTGCAGCTCTGCAAGCAAGCCACCCTCACTGGCAGACAGTCCAGCTTCTCCCCGTAGGAGTTTGGGTCCCCCGCGTCTCCCCAGAGACTGGATTTCAGAGTAATCGGGGGCTTGTCTCCGTTCAGGTTGAAAAAAGCAACGCACCCAGTCGCCCGCCGCCAGCCCGGATCACGCGCCTCCGTACCTCAGCTTTTCAGTGCTCGTGCACATCTCAATGCTCTTTTCTCTTTCCTTCTAGTTGTAGAACTTCCACTCAGTCAGCTTTCCAGTGGTTCTGGGTGATAGACGTTTTGTCTTTTAGTTGCAGTTTAAATTGTTGTGGGAGGCAGCAGTTTAGGTGTTTACCTATGCCGCCATCTTGGATTCTCCCCACCTGTATGGTTCTATTTATATAATATCCTGGAAGAGGCAAAACCGTAGAGATGGTATTCAGTTCAATGGCTCTGAAAATCTAAAGCTGTTCTTAAATAAAAAGCTTATGGGGGGAAATCCCTTAAAGCAGGGAAGTATAAGTTTGGGGGAAAGATAACAGTTTATTAGACTAGTTATGATTAAAGTATTATGAAACATTAGATGGAGATATTTAAGGTCTGATCAAGCTAGAGCAAGGCCTTCAGATTCAGGGTGTCAATTTAAAAAAATATATATATACATAAGCAGAATTCAATGACTTAAGTTAGCTGAGCCAAACCTGGTCATACCATTGTGAAGAATTTTCTAACATCTTGATCTAGTGATATCCCCACTCGGAATACTTGACATTTAATGATGTAAACTTCAAATGACATATGGCATCTCTGTAAGTTCAGTTTACCTCAGTTTTCACATGCTATACCTTGTCTTACCATCTACAGTATACTTCCCTGAAAGAAAAAACTATGGAAGCTTGCCAGTGTATGCCTCTATACTCTAGTGGATTGCAAAACATTAAATCCATAGTAGGCACCCAATAATTTCTATGCAAATAATAAGTCAAGGTTTGAATAGGTGGATGGATAGGTGGAGATGGATGGATGGATGGATGGATGGATGGATGGATGAATAGAAAAATATATTCCATAGAATCCCTTCATTTCTTTATCAAGGATAGCTGTGTCAATCTATAAGGTAATTATGAACAATAATTTTATGTAGTTACAGTTCATGTGAATTTGCAGACCCTGTTATGATGAACAATCAGACCAAATTTTTCCAACACATTTGAGATCCCTATCCCTAGAGGTGGGTCAAAATGAAAACCAGATTTTGGATTGTGGCCCCCAAATAAGATATGCTGAAATCCTAACTCCTAGTACCTCAGAATATAACCTTATTTGGAAATAGGTTCTTTACAGAAGTAATCAAGTTAAAATGAGCTCATTAGGGTGAGCCCTAATTCAACATGATTGGTGTCCTTATTTTTTTTTTCAAGAAAATTTGGATACAGACATGTGAAGAGGCACAGGAAGAAGACAGCCATCTACAAGATAAAAAACATCTGAGGCTAAAAGAATTTAGAAGAGAGGCATAGGAAAGATCCTTCCTCGTACCTCAAAGAAGCAGGACTGCAGATTTGGGGCTTCTATCCTCCAGAATTGTGAGACAATACATTTCTTTGTCAAAGCCACTTAGTTTGTGGTACTTGGTTACGTTACAGCAACCCTACCAAACTAATACAATCATGAACAAGATATTTTTAGTGGGGGAGAGGAATGTTGAAATGCACATGTGTGCCTGTTTTCCTTACTATGAGAAAGACTCCTGATCTTATCCTTTTATAGAAAACTGAAAATTTCCTCAGAAGCTTTTGACAAACTCACAACGCATAGAACTCACCAGTTCTGAGGAGAGGAATTTGAAACATCAAGTAGATAACCCTTTCATGGCATTTTACTGTGAAGAGAAGAAAAGGGGTAGCAGACAGAAGTCAAAATGAGCTCCTGAGAGGGCTTTTATTTTTATTTGTTAAATATATTTTATTGATTTTTTTACAGAGAGGAAGGGAGAGAGATAGAGAGTTAGAAACATCAATGAGAGAGAAACATCGATCAGCTGCCTCCTGCACGCCCCCTGCTGGGGATGTGCCCGCAACCCAGGTACATGCCCTTGACCAGAATCAAACCTGGGACCTTTCAGTCCGCAGGCTGAGCTCTATCCACTGAGCCAAACCGGTTTCGGGCCTGAGAGGGCTTTTAAAGAAATATTCCTGAAGGCTAATAAGACTATCCAGTAGACAGAAAAATAAGAGAATTGCGTGAGTAACATCTTTGCATATGTGAGTTAGACTAGGGACCAGAGCAGAGGTGGCATCCTAGACGGTGTACATAGAGTAATCGTTTTCCTTTTCTCTCTTCTCCACACGTCTGAAACATTTTTTAAACTACAAAAATCCTATCAGAAAACTTTCCAAAGAGAGGAATTAGAGGTGAATAATCTTATTATAAAAGAACCTTTTAAAGAGCTAGTTGCTCTAGTGCATTTAAAGGATTTTTAATATTGAATTTGTACTCTACCTTTTAAGGAGCAAGTCTGTTGCATAATACTGGATACATCTGTATACAATTATACAGCACAGAGGTAAAGAGACATGTGGCTACACAGTTATGCCTATAGTTTGGTAATTTAAGGTATAATGTAGGGCATTCTGCTAAAGACTTAGACTTTAATAATTTGGCGAGATTGTTTTGTTTAATTTTATCCTGGCAGGACTGCGAGGTGGAGGTTGCTGACATGTTAGAATATGTTCATTTGAGTTGATGTTGCAGCTGTCTGAGAATATTTTGGTGTGTTTTTTTCATAAATTAATAAGCTCAAATGTAATTTTGGTCTCCTTCACTGCCTCTGTGCTTTTATGTATTCTGCACAAGTGCCTCAATGTTCCATTCTATTTAACTATAAAATATAATAATGCATTAAAGGGGGGTGGTAACATTTACCATAAAGTTATAGTTTTTTCCACTTTGCTTTCCAAATCCATTTAAGTTAGCAGCACAAAGCATAGTTCCTTTATAAGACTTATGTTCATAGCAAAAGCACATAAATATTTCATCCACCAAACTGGTTCATAAAGAGAACGTAATAGGAAGGGATATTTTAGGTAACATCAGGACATATGTATAAACCTTATATAACTTAAGCCATAAATTACAGGATGTCAAACTCCCTATGCTGAAAAGTTCACACAAACTTCTTAGATCAGAAGGAAAGCACCTGTTGGCAAACCCCTCCCCCGTAATTATATTCGTGGAATTCCTGCTTTATCTACAAAAAATGGAGTTTAATTAAATTATGACTCTGTATAATACTAAGAAAAAATTCAATGTGAAAAATGCAGCCAATCATCTAAATCTTTACATTCAATGATAGCCATAGTCCAAATGTGACTACTGAACACTTGATATCTTAATTGAGATGTGATTTAAGTGTAAAATAAACATTGAATTCCCAAGGTATAGAATGCAAAATATCTCATTAAAACTTTTGTATACTCATTAGATGTTGTAATAATATTTTGGATATGTTTGATTAAATAATATTTTTATTGAAATTAACCCCATCTGTTTCCTTTTACCCTTCTAAATGGGACTATGAGAGAATTTAAATTACATATGTGGCCTGCAAATATATCTATAGGATAATGTTGCTCTAGATGTTTCCAAATGTTACATGCTTTCTAATCCATGGGGGAAAAATATCTGGTTGCTTACCTGCCATATATAATTTACATGATATTGTGACAATGGTCACAGATTATGAAAACAGAGTACCTGTCTCCACAATCTAACTCTGCTTCTTAATAGTAAGTTACTTCTTTGTTGAGCCTTAGTTTTCTCAGCAATTAAAATGAAGGTGATGGGGAAACTACCACATACAATGTGTTACGAGTAATTAATGAGATAACATGCATAATGATCTTAGCAGAGTGCCAGCCTTGTGCAGCACTCAAGAACTAGCAGAAATGTTTAGTTTAGCCAGTGCATCATTTTTTAAAATTTTGAATGTGATTGCCTGTAGGTAAGGCATATGTGCTCCAGTTTAGCCACAGACCCTGCCATTCTCTGTTGTTCATACACAATTTGAATTGTTCTTGTCCTAGGGACATTTGAACTTATGAAAGTGCCATGGAATTATTCCAAACAACCCCTTTTATCACCAGATCATAGGAATATCAGGCTAATTCAAGATTCTAACCAACCAAAAATGCACTTGGTTCAGTTATGTTTTCTTCCTTTCTTTCTTTCTTTCTTTCTTTCTTTCTTTCTTTCTTTCTTTCTTTCTTTCTTTCTTCCTTTTCTCTTTTTCCTACACTGCTGGTGAGAGCATAACTTCGTACAACTTCTATGGAGGGAAGCTTGGCAATGTCTAAAAATATTACCAATGAACATGTCACATGACCCATAATTCAACTCTGAGGCATCTATGCTGCAGATACACTTGATATGTCTAGAATGGCCAACAGGAAAAGTTATTCATTATAGCATTCCTTCCAATAGCAAAATACTGGAAAAAATTCCGAAATATGGTATGGTTAAATATATTAAGGAACAGCCATACACTGCAAAACTGTGTCTGATCTCTCCATAATCAGATCTGAGGTGTCTAGCATAGCATCTGGCACTAAGTAGGCACTCAATTATAATATTTATTTAATGAATGAATGAACAAGTAAAATAGCATGCAAAAGTTTATATGCAAGGATGTTCAGTGTTTTTATAAATTGTGAAAAATGTTCATCTGCAGAAAATTGTTTAAAGCTGTCCATTCCACTTAAAACAGAAGCCATGCATCTTTCCATCATCTCTAAAAGTTATAGGACCTGACTCCAAGTCCATAGTCCATGCTCAGTTCTTATCTCCCTCCCTTTTCCTCTTGTGCACTCCATTCCAAACACACTGTTCTCCTTGTTATTTCTCTAACGTGCATAATCTGGCTTCGGAACATTTGAAGTTGCCATTTCTTCTGCCCAGACACTCTTCCTTTGACATGCATGTGGATTTCCATGTCACAGCTCAATGTCAGCTTCTCAAGGCCACCCCATCTAATGTCTCAATCCCAGCCCTTTACCCTGCCACATTACCTCATTAGATTGTTTTCTTTACTTCTAGAGCAAGACCTGGTAAGAAATGCCTTGGCCACTGTAGCTCAGTTGGTTGAGTAACATCCCATTCACCATGCACCCAAAAGTCAACATTTCTCTTCCCAGTCAGGGCACATACCCAGATTTCAGGCTAGATCCCCAGTGAGGGGCATGCAGGAGGCAGTGGATCCATGTTTCTCTCTCATTGATGTTTCTCTCTCTTCTTCTCCCTTCTTCTCTCTCTAAAAAAAAATCCTATCAAATAAAGAGGGAATATGCTAATTGACTATCAAGCCCTCACGAAGATGGCGGCACCCACAGCCAATAAGGAGGGAATATGCTAATTGACTGTCATGCCCTCAAAGATGGCAGCACCCAGTCCCCTCAGCCCTGCCCGGGCAGCAGGCATGCAGCATGGCCGGGCCCACCCCAGGTGGGTCTGGCCACTCCATGCCCTGCCTCCGGAGTCCGCCAGTCCCCTCAGCCCCCCTGCCCCCCAGCCGCCCAGGGCTGGCCCGAGGCACAGGCAAGCTTCGGATGGCAGCTGCCCAGCCACCTAGGGCCGGCCTGGGGTGCAGGCAAGCCTCGGATGGCAGCTGCTCAGCCTCCGAGTGCTGCCTGAGGCTCAGGCAACCAGGGCCGGCCAAGGCTTGAGCTGCCGGCAGTGGCAGCAGCAGAGGTGTGATGGGAGTGTTGCCTTCCCCTAATTGCTGGTTGCCTCCCACCCTTGAGTGCTCCCAGACTGAGAGGGGAGCAGGCCGGGCTGAGGGACCCTCCCCTCCAGTGCATGAATTTTCATGCACGAGGCCTCTAGTCAATAATAAATAAAAAAAACTGGTAAGAATCACTAAAACTCTTTGAAGAATGATCTAATGTCCAAAAAAAAAAATTAGACTTTGTTTTTCATAAGGTGAACATGAGCCAATATGCCAGGGAAGCCACTGAACTCTGCAGTGAGACTGGTTACTTACCTCTCAATATAAACACACCTGGGGATAGAGACAGAACTTTCAGGATTAAAAAATATATATGGCTAGGACCTACTGATGTCTGGTAACTGGCCTGCAGAAGCGCCCAGTTTTACATCTTTTTTGAGCTACAGACATGGCAAGATAAATGATGTAAGCTTCTATTTTTTATTCAGAAAGACAGTTCTCTAAATAAATACACCGAACCCACATATACATAACTTGTATATTTAAAAAAATAAATGCATACTAAGTGTAGTAGAAACAATGAAAGATATGAAGAAACTAATATTTGATAGAAAACAGGATATAATCAAGCCACCTTTGAATTGTGTTTTCTAGAGGAGCTCCAGCAAGACCTCCAGCCAAGTGGACTTCATTTGCACTATTTACCTTTTCTTCAATTAAGATGAGAGAAGTGATTTAAAACATGAATCCCAGGAAATCCTTCCCTTCATAAATATTAAAATGCCAGCAATATTGGAATAATTAAGGATGAATGGAAACACAAATGGTTTTCAGGTTGCAATTCTTCCCGTTGCAGAACCTTGATGTTCCCTTATCAGTCAGGAGAACATCCTTGCAGAAATTGGGTTCAAATTACTACAAAAATGTCCATGGCATCAATAGAAAATCCAGGTCATACCAGACCTTCAGTGGTCCCATTCTCAAAGGAAAATAAGTGTGTTCCTACAATCCCTGAACTCACAAGTAATCCCATAACCAATGCTGAATAAACTAATCTTCAAGGGGAATATTCACCAAGTTAAACTTTGCTCCCCTGCCCCTCCACCCATTGTTCTTTACATGAGAATTAAATGAAAATTTTACTTGGAGCTCCAGCCAAAACTTCCCACCTTGAAGGCTTTTGAAAAGAATTCAAGAGAGACCTTGAGTCACAACCTCGTGTCCCACTCTGGGACAGCTCCGAGAGAGGTCTGAGCGTGGAGGAGGTTCCCGGCCTGAGGTCTCAGCTCTGAGAACTGGCCCTAAGCAATGACACATAATGAATCTCTCTCTCTCTCTCTCTCTCTCTCTCTCTCTCTCTCTCTCTCTCTCTCTCACACACACACACACACACACACACACACACACACACACACACGCAGACTTAACACCACTTTTGAGAGCTACCACATGAACCTAGCCCTTCTTTCTTAAAATAAAGACTCCTTTAGGTTTCTGCGGAGAGGATCACAGCTTTCTCATGGCTGTAAGAAACTGCTGGAACACCTCGGAAGACTTCCAGACCCAAACACCAGCTAAGGAAGGGGAATAAGGATTGGGATTCATCAGAACTGGGGTGGTTCCCTTAACAATAGATATCGCTTTCATTATGATAATAAAACATTCCAGGAAGTAAGTTGCCAGGGAGAGAAAAGGAGAAGCAACTCTCCCCTCACCCCCCTCTCTCTCTTCTGAAGGAAGAGGCAGCGTCTCCTTGCAGAACGACAACCCTGAGGATACAGCAGTTGTCTTCAAATCTGTGACCATAAAAAATCATTATCTCTGTGAAATACAGCAATTTGGGAGATAATCAAACGGTGACCAGGGGGCAGAGCTGCCAATCTGAAGGATTATGCTCCCGCGCACCCGCCTGCGCCTGACCTTCCTGGGAGCCAGCTGTCGGCGCTGCGGAGACGCCCATCCACTCAGGGCACATTCATTAGGCTGCCTTCCGTGCGTGGGCCATTTGCATAACACCCCGGCTTTCTTAATTAGTACTTCATTTCTCCCTTGACTTATTTTGTGGCGAAGTTCACTGTCCCCCCTCCTGGATTCTCTCTTCCCTTGCTGAAATCTAGGAAAAGGTAGAGGAGGTGGGCAGGAAGGCTGAGAAGGAAAAAACGAATAAGACTTGCAAATTAAGGCACTGGTAATTAGTCTATTAATATTTTCAGATTTGCGTGAGGTTTCTCCGTGGAAAAACTAGGAAGAGAGACTGCTTGGGGAGACATTGATCCTGGCAACTTATTCCACTCTGCACCAAGGGGATGTGGGAGGGAGGCTTTTGCCTCCTTCTCTGCCCCCTTACTTTACACTCCACCAGGGGTTGAAAAGTCTGGTTTGAGATGTCCAGCATTAGCATTAATTCCATCAGAAGGAGGGAATTATGTCAATCCACTAATCAGTTGAACTGGTCTCAAATTCTAACGGGGTGTGGGCGGCGGGGAGCTGTGGGAATCTTTTCCTAGCAGTTCCATTCATTTCTAATGTCTTACTCCACCCTCTCTCTTGCTGGACTATTTCTATACAAGTGAAATGAAAATAAGAGCAAGGATATTTAACATGTAATTATTATAGTCTGTCAGTATGAACAATTCAGATCAGAACAAAAGCAAACTATTCTTTTCTTAAAGCTGGGGTTTATTTGACCTGATCTGAGGGAGTAGAAATGCCTCAACTTCCCCACGTGATAGCCAGAGCCTGTGAGGTTAGTGAATCTTGGCTTCTGCTCTTGAAGAGAAGGCAAATTCTGTTACATGGGCTCAGGAGACCTCCTACAAGAAAATAGGATGTGACTTATTAAAAGTCACAAAAGTGATACTTAAGTTAGTCCTGAGATGTATGAATTTCACCAATAGAAATCAGTAATTATTTCTACAAAGTCTCACTTATCTCCACATCTACTACTTTCCTTTCATTTCTTTAATTATTTTAACTCTACAAAGTAAATCATTCTATTTGCACTATAATACACATAGGAATTATTTTCAACCAAATACCTAATAAACCTTGATCCTTATCAAAAGTATAATGTTAGACAGAGTGAGCTAGGGAGGTAATGGGAAAGCATACATCCTCATGAACTTGCAGTCTAGTTGAAGAGAAAAGACTAACACATGAGCAGGTTAACTATCTTTGGCAATAACTAGGTTACCATCATAAATAAGATGTCTCGGCCAGGGGCTTTGTAGACTTCCTGGAGATGGGAGGTCATCTGTTGGTTGCTGTTGATATGTGAGTCCCAGGATCACTAAATAGAATATCTTTATGACCACATACGGTATCTCCACATATAGGTAGCAAAATACCTCCTTTCCGTGTCTTAGTTCCTCATCAATATACAGGTAAACCCAATCTACTACCAGTAGATTTTAGAGAATGTACCTGATACTTCTCAATATCAATATAAATAACAATTGTCAATGTCACATGATATAAATTACCCAAGTTCTTTTTATGTCCATGGTGGAGAAAGTTCCAATGAAAAGCCAAAACCTAAACACAAGAAGCTTTATGTATAGTTGCCTAAGGGAGAAAGTGTTTAAGTCATACTTTTTCATTGTTTTAGCCATTGGGGGAAAAAATTACATTTCTACTACATTTGTGGTAAACATGTTAATTTAAGTCATGATCACTTTGAAAATTCTTAACTTATTTTCTTTAAACATGGCTTGATTTTCCTCCTTCAGTGGGCTCTGTAACTAGTCAAACATAGTTTATAGCCTCAGTGCAAACAGTATCTTGACAACACAGAGGGAGTGCCTTTTTAAGTCTCTTGTAACCCTAAACCAGCTGAATCTATTTTGCTATGACTATTAAGAACACACACACATACATACAAATAGAAGTAAATAAAATAAAAAGAGATTTTGAACATTAATTCAAGAAAGGAAACCATTCTTTTGAAGAATGCTCTAAGCAGACCAAGGAAATAGTTTTTTAAAAGGAACTTATACTTTTAAAAATTGCTAATACACATTCAGAATTTTTCTTTCCAGATGATTTTTTCTTAAAATGTAAAATTTATAAATTACAATTATGTGAAAAAATATATGCTGTATATATTCATATATGCTTACATTTAGAGTAAACCACATTTATATATGGAACAATATGCAAATGGTAATTTTTATGACTAACAGATTCTCTTTAATATGCAATCATGCATACATGCATAATTTATAAGTAACATACCTATTCACAATACCAAATGCATTTCCTTTTTATTATTTTTTAAAAATTCATTCTTTATTTTCAACTGAAATCAAATAATTCTTTCACCAGGGATATTTTCCTCTCTTAAAATATATGACTGCAGTGTTGAATTCCTACAATTAACTCTAACAATTCTTTGGAAGAGTTAAAAACGCAGGGCAAAGGAGAGGCCAAGAAGTTATGTTGGACGTGATATATATTACTTATGAGCAATAAGAGAGAGTAAAATAGTATGTGAAGTGATCATTTGAAATGTTAAGCTTTGAAATATTTGCCCATAATGTTATTTTAACATAGTTGGTTGCACTGAATGGATGTGACTCTCTGTCCCAAGTGATACTTCCTGTGAACATAAAGTGTCTGCAGGTGTTTGCCTCCAGGTAGGTCACTGAAAGACAATGCAAATGAGGACAATTTCCCCAGTAGCAGCAACCGTAGAAATTAATAAGCAGAAACCTGGTAGACACTGGCATCCTTCTCTCTAGCAAGGTAAGTTTTGGGGCATTTTAGAATTTGCCCTCCATTAAGTCCTGGATTACCCCATCCCTCATGTGTGCCACCAATTCATAAGTAAAAAAATGAAATATAAGAAATTCTCAATTATCCACCTTTAGAAATCCACTTTCTATTTTATTGAGGGCATATTTGATATCCCACACTGGCTACTGACTACCATCAACTACAGCATACTCCTCCCTGTCACCTGGCCAGCCCTTTGGCAAATAATTTTAATACAGCTTAAAGTAGGCAAACCTCTGTCCCCTCCCCCAAATCAAATACATTTCTGGTTTAAAATAATCTTTTTGCAACAAATCTTGTGTTAGATTATTTAAAATATTAAAATAACATTTTTGTAGCAAATATTGTTTTTGATGATTACTACATATACTACTTCACTTTGAGCACTTTGTCAGTACAGATCATTGAGAAGAGGTAAAAGAGAGAAAGAAAATAATTTATACAATAAGTCAGACTTTTTATTTATATTCCTCATTTAATTCTCTTCAGGGTTCCATAAGATACATATGAATGCCCCCGTTTCACAGATGTGGAAACTAAGGCCCACAGGGACTGAATAATTCCCTGAATGTCACAGAGCTAGAAAACAGTGATATCAATACTTGATGCCAGGTTTATCTGACTGTAATGCACTTGTTCCCTCCCCCCACCCTCCAGCCCCCGCCCCCAATAAAATGTGGCCTTGGCCTTGTTTGCATATGAAAAGTTTGCAACTGGTTTGGGAAATCACAAAAGGAAAAGCCTGCATTCACAATG
The DNA here is from genome assembly GCA_026230045.1 of Corynorhinus townsendii. Taxonomy (NCBI): domain Eukaryota; kingdom Metazoa; phylum Chordata; class Mammalia; order Chiroptera; family Vespertilionidae; genus Corynorhinus; species Corynorhinus townsendii. Next base: position 81,685,789 of record JAPDVU010000004.1, read on the forward strand.
CCTATGGAATTCATCTAATGAAGTAGCTCAGATGAACAGATGCTTCTAGATTTGCATTGGAGTTAAGACCCAATAAGCCCATGTCAGTTGAAAATATTGCAAGTCAAAAATGCATTTAATAGATCTTCCTTGATCTCAGGCTCTCATCGCTGCTCAGACTGCTCACTCTCATTCTGTGAAGTCTGAGCTAGCTACACCTCCTCCTTCCCTTTGCTTCTAGCCTTATCTTTGTGACTCCCCACCATGTCCGAAGTATACCTGGTCCAGGGCTCCATCCTGAAAAAAAAAAATACAGACCTCATCAGTGAGGCCTGCTAGGATATCTCTTTGGTGCACCTTACCCTGTGCTCCCAGGGCTCCCATACCTACCGCTGCAACCACAACCTGCCCATGGGCATGAGCCCCACCAACATGTCCAAAATACTAAAATGTGCTGGCAACTAAGACATCACTACCCTAAGAACTGAAGCTAATGTGGACACCTTGGCACTAGAATTTGAAGTTCCAAATCAAGAAACATATTCAGACTATGAAATGAAGTTAATGGGTTTGGATGTTGAACAACTTGGGATTCCAGAACAAGTGTATCGCTGTGTAGTAAAGATGCCTTCTGGTGAATTTGCGCATATATGCCGAGATCGCAGTCATATCAGAGATGCTGTTGTAATTTCCTGTGCAAAAGACAGAGAGAAATTTTCTGCAAGTGGGGAACTTGGAAATGGAAATATTAAGTTGTCACAAACAAGTAATGTCGATAAAGAAGAAAATGCTGTTACCATAGAGATGAATGAGCCAGTTCAGTAATTTTTCACCGAGGTATTGCAACTTCTTTACAAAGCTACTCCACTCTCTCCCTTAGTAATGTTCAGTATGGCTGCAGACGTACCCCTTGTGTAGAGTATAAAATTGCTGATATGGGACATTTAATGTATTATCTGACTCCCAAGACCAGGATGAAGAAGGATTTTAGGCATTTTTAATATCCAAGAAAATAAAACTAAGCTCTTTGAGAACTGCTTCTGAGATCCCAACATGCCCTTAAAAGTCTCTCCTATCACCAAATGTGTACCTGAGTACATATGGAGATCACATTTTCTGCAAATAACCTACCTTTTTTTTTCCATTTTCTACAATTTAAAACATAAAGTCTGATGCCAAAGCTGGTCTTATTAACCTAGAACTACTTCTGCCTTATCTACAAGTATTCTATAGAATTTTTATAGCAAAAGGGTTTTTTGACTATTAATACAGTTTTAAGAAGCGTGTTTTCAATTTAAATAAAAGTTATTTGAATTTCAAACATCAAAAAGGAAAAAATGCATTTAATACCCTAACCTACCAATCATCATAGCTTAGCCTAGCCTACCTTAAACATGCTCAGGAAACAATAGCCAAAAATCACTGGCAGCAAAGTACACTAGAGGATTGGCTGTTTACCTCGTGGGTGCCTGCCTGGGAGCCATGGCTCACTGCCTCTGCTCAGCATCACAAGAATAGCCTACTGCCTATCACTAACCGGGGGAGAGATCGAAGTTCAAAATTCAAGGTATAGCTTCTCCTGAATACATATCATCCTCGCACCATCTTTTTCAAAGTCTAAAAACTATAAGTCAGGGACCATCTGTATACAATACAACATATATAATAAAATCACTCCAATTTGACAACTACCTAGAAATGATATGACCTGTTCATCTACAACACGTCTGTCAGTCAAGTCTGGGTGATGCAGAGAGAATAGAGGGCATACCCTTCCTGAACATGCTCCCAGCTTTCTGATCATGCTTTTTCATACATTTCCTCCTAACATATGCCAGCACAGGTAATAAAATAGGAACTAGAATTCTACAACACTGAGCAAGGAAATGTCCTGCTTCGGGACTGCATAGCAACCAGATGTCCACAGAGGAAGGTCTGGGAAAGACAATTAAATACAGTACTTTCCCTCCAGGGCAGTATTGATCAAAGGAGTAACACATATACATGTTTCATCATTCAAATGCTAATGAATCTATAAACCTCATTATTTCTTATCTATCTTTGAGTTTCCACAGCAGTTTTTGATGACATGCTGTATTTCTGACAGTAATGTTTGCACTTTTTATTCGAATTTTCTAGCCCAATAACAGACAGGAAACCTTTAGTAAAAAAAAAAAAAAATCTCTGAATATGGTACCAGAGCATGCATTATCTGCAGACTGAGAATAGATACTAACTTTTCAACTCTGCTTGAAGTGTAACTGGTTTCAAACAAGACTTATTACTAGGAACAACAACAATAACAACAAAACATTTACAGACACCAAAAGACATTTCCTATGAGAATTGTGAAATTCTCAGAAGGTAGATACAATGAAAACATAGTGTCAGAGGGCTTAGTCAGAACAGCTAACTAGCTCAGATATCAGTGCAGACACAGAATGCTCTTCTTTTTCTTTCCTATTGATGTCCTTCTCTTTATGACACTTTTTAAAGTATTTTTTGTTGTCATTGTCAATGTTTATTTGTTTTCAGAGAAGCAGTGGGATATGTTGGAAACACCAGGACATTTAAAGTCAGAAAGGTCTGGGTTCAAATGTGTCCTGCTACTTATAAAATGACCGTGAGCAAGGTAATTAATCTCTCTGAGCCTCAGTGTTTTCACCTGTAAAATGGGGTTACTAATTATTAGTGCTACCCGTGTGACCTAATAAAATTTGCTCAGAATTTCTGAGATGTGAGTTTCTTCTATGTGGAATAAAATTAATATCTACTTTATAGGGTATGCCAAGGATTAAATGTGATAATAGCTATACACACTTAGCTCCATACCAAATGCCAATCAGGTTCTGAATAAAAAGGCTGTCAGGAATTTTTGCTAGCAATACATGCACATGGCAGAATATTTATAGAGTATCCCAACAGTTTAGGAATAATCTTGGTATATTTTGGTATACTATCTTCCACCTTTTTTTCTATGTATATATATACTTTTGTACGTAGCTGAGATTGTATTATCTATAGTTTCATGGCTGCTATAACTTACTATATGATAAAAATTTCCCCCATCATTATAAATTCTCTATAATCATTATTTCAATAGCAGCATAATATTACGTTTTAGGATATAATACAATCTGATTAATTAAATTAGGATTTTGCTATTATAAATACTATACTGTATCATTAGCCACATTTCTGAATATTTCTGCTTAGTTCTATTTTCTAAAGGGCTTCTAGATAGCCCTGTGCCAAGGGATACACTGAGTTGGGTGAGTTTGGGGAAAAAATATAAAGAAAGATAAATTTCTCCAGCAACAATGAAAGAGAATAAAGGAAAGCACAATATTGTTATAGTGATGTGTAAAGGGGAGAGAAACTTGAAAAATGCAACACAGAGACCTTCTTTCCAAAGGCCTATAGGTTAACAAATGTATAATTTTAAAAAGTACTGACTAGAGAATTTCTGGTGTCTGAAGGAGTCTCTACATATTAAAAAGAAAAATCCTTGAGACAGATCTACAAGCCATTGCATCGTTAGCTCAAATGCTGGAATTTGGTACCCATTCAAGGGGGTCTAGAGAACATTAGACGTTTATAGACGTGAAAATTAGGCATGGTCCCCAAGTGCTTTGGAGGTGCAGGAGAGACCTTTCACAGATGTCCCCACTTCTTGATTTTTTAATGCAGAATTAGTAGTTTAAAAGCCCCAAATGGTTTGTTTTTCTGATATTGAGGTAAATTAGCTAGATTCCTATATACAAATATCTATATTTGTTAAAGTGTAAATAAAACAAAAAAGCATTGAAATTACATTTTGATAGAAAATGCGAATGAGTTACCCACTACCATACATACCTCTGCTTCCCCCTTTGATGAAAGAGGTCTTTTATTTCTAAACCTAAATTGAACAAACTAGTTTAAAAAAAGAAAAGGAAAGAGCAAAGTAGAGATCAAGGACCTTGGAGCACAAGTAGTGAACTCTTATTTAAATCATCATCTGAGTGAAAATGCATTTCTACTAATTCAGACTTGCTGACTGGGGTTGGGGTAATGGAGGTAAAGGGTTAGGCAATCCATTTTCTTGGATAGTGTGGGAGGAAGGGTTTTGACAAACCTGTGTATTTGAAGAGAAGTGAAATTTCTCTTCATCAGGAGAGCTTTTTTCCATGTTCATCAAGTTTGTTTGTTTTGTCATCATAAGAAACCAGGTAAAATGTTCTCCTCTAGTCTTTCCCTCGCAAACATTCCTCCTTGCTGGGTCTGGGGTTTTGTCAAAACAAAATTATCATGGAGCCAGGGGTAGGATTCGATTTTTAATCCTATTGATCTTTATATCTGGTTGTAGCAGTGAATTTCTATTCATTGCGAGTCTCCTGGGCTTGTGGCTTCACACCAGACATGTGTGGAGGGGAGTGGAGAGAGACCTCCTACTTGGAGCACATACTTTCGGAACTTCCCATCTGACATACACCAAAGCACAGTAGGATGCCCAAGGGAAAAAGAGAAATAAAGGAATGGAAAGGTTTCATTTTTATCCATACCTTCAGATATATCTCTAGCTCTACTTATATGGTTACAATGTAAATAGCATATGTGTTACACCAGGAGTGTCAGAGTATGACTCAAGTCAAATAAGTCCATGTGAATATTTGTTATGAAACTGTTTTCTATTTATAAACAGTTTACTCCTAGCTATCTAAAACCCTAAACTTACAAGATGTAGAAAAGGCACACAATCAGAAATTATTTCAAATGCTAACTCAAGTAGGCAATTATCTCACAAACTCTGTACTTGGGCCATATTTGTAAAAATCCTAAATTTCTCAACATTGAATATCTTGACAATTCTGTCAATTGCCTGACTGTTGTGTCTCCCAATTCAGAAACTCACAATCCTATTCTATAGCCAAATTTGAAAGATTCATTGATATAGAGAGACGAACATATATCTGAGAACATATTTGACATGTGTAAAATAAAGTCCACTTAGTTCATGTATGAAATTCCCCTAGAATGTGACATCTCTTGTATCTTTCGGCAGAATATTCCTTTCTTTTGCCTACATAGCTTCTGCCATTGTGTCATTTTAGTGTTTTCCACAGTCACCCCACTTATTCTCTCTGTCCTTGTGACAATTATGAACTATTTTTGTTATAAATTTTCTTCTAAAATTAAACTGCTGTAACCTATCTCATTTTTATCAAAAGACCTTACGTTAGGTGTAGAGTACAGTCTCAGAAGTGAAACAACAGAATTTTATTTATATTTTTAGTCTATTCATAGGTTTTTATTGGCATTAAAATGACATTTGGGCAAGATTATATTCCATATTTGTAATACAACTGTTTAAAGGCTCACAATTAAAAACCTACTATTAGTACCATTTGTACAAATGAATACTAGACACATTAATAACACTGATTTCCACAATTGAGAGAACAGTTGAGGTAAAAAATATTTTTGTAAGTGAAGGGAAAATTTTTTTCTCAATGTGTAGAATTATACTATCACAGCCAAAGAATTATTTAGGTATATGTTCTACTCAGCTTTAGAGATATGAATGAATGGAAAAGGAAGAGCAGGGAGGTGAAAGGAGAGAAGAGAAAGATAAGAGTGACAGAACATGAAAAAATAGTTTTGCTCTTTTCAAATATTCGGGACTTTTTATTATATGACATTTCTCAGTGGTAAATATTAAACATATTTTCAATTTTGTCAATTTTCAAGAATAACACACTTTAAGTATATCTATAAGTTAATAAATTTACATAAATTTTTGTGTTTTTTACTATTTTCTGTCTGGCCCATCTATTCACTTTATGCCTTTAGCATTTTGTCCTGCTGTGGCCTAAGAGAAGACATTCCAATCTTGGGTCTCATTAGAAGACCAGCTGACTAGTTGACCATCATTTCAACAAGACTCATTCACTGGTGCTCTCTTTGCACACATATCTCATTATAGATTTACCCTGAGTACATTCCAAATGATTAAATCGTGTTAAGTTTACTGGCTCCTATAAAATAAGATTATTTTTATCCAAGAATTTGAAATCATCATCCATTTAAAAAGAGCTGCTAATTATCAATCCAAAACAGAATTGCAGTTACAAAGCAAAGATTAAATAATTGTGGGCATTCACCAATGATTTCCAGAATACAAATGATCGTGTGAAATATAGTTTATTGTACTAAGTCATTTTTATCCAACTTTATCAAGTGTTCATTTTAATAACTTTCAGTACCTTATTTCCACCATTTACATTTAAAATGCAAACTTATTTTTGTGATTCTACTAAAGATCTTATATAGAACCAAAGAAAACTACTATACAAATGCCATTACCTAGAAGTTTGAAACTCTAAGACTACAAAAGGGTTAATTAATTACATTATCTGTAGCATTACCCATGCTACATTCTGCCTGCGAGGCATATGGATCCACTCAGCTGCTGAATTTGAAAGAGCTGTGTCCTTTTCATGCAGAAGAAAAATCATGGGCATAACCCTCTAGCACCCCCACCATAAGCACTGGGTGTTTCTTTTTCACCTGATTATTTTGCTTCTGGTGAGATAATTGAAAGGACCAACATTAAATAAGTACCAAACTATTTCATATCATCCTGAAAATCTGAATACTGCATCATGTATTCCGACCAGTGCCCATTTACTGAGATTCTATTATGTTCTAGACAAAATGCTAGACATTGGGGTGGTCTGGGAGATTCAGAGATGAGACTCCAAGCCTACTTACCAGAAACTCATATCAGATTAAGTTCATAACAAGTTAAGCAAAAAATAAAACATTGACAAAATCATTCCAAGATTTTATCTATTAAGAAATTAGTGGTGGCCCTGGCTGGTGTGGCTGTTGGTTGTAACTTTGTCACAAACACCAAAAGGTCTCAGGTTCGATTCCCAGTCAGGGCACATATCTAGGTTGTAGGTTTGATCCCCCATTGGGGCTTGGTACATAGAAAAGGCAACCAATCAATGTTTCTCTCTCACATCTAGGTTTCTCTTTCTTTTTCCTTCTCACTCTCTCTCTCACTCTCCTTAGCCTCTCCTCTCTCTAAAATCAATAAATATATCCTCAGGTGGGGATTTAAAAAGAAGAAAGAAAAAAGGAAAAAACTTAGTGGTGGTGTATGAATTATTTCCTTAACTAATTTATATGGTATAAATTAATTCTATAATTGTTTGGTTCATTTTTTTTTTCATTTTTTCTTTCTAGGTTTACTCCTTCTGTAGTTTCTTTTTACTTTTAATCCCTCAAAAAAAAAAAAAAGTCCTCTAAAATGCATATAGTATCATAGAAAAAAAATGCCAAAAAGGAAAGGTAAATTCAGGGTAGACAAGCAAATGGGACAAATTAGTATACCAACATGTACAACAGAAACTCCTGAATAAAAGTGTAGATGGCAAATGGGCTGTGAGCTCTCTAGTGGTCAAAGGTAAAGGAGGCATAACTCAAAGTTTAAAAATTATTGTCAGCATTTCCGCAACTTCTAAGGATCAGCACAATTTCTCTGAGAGGTAAGTTGGAGGTAACATTAAACTTGAATCTACAACAAGGGGCTCTCCTGGAGTAGCAGACTCTATTCCCCAAATATCCAATCCCTTGGCAGAGTGCAGGTTTTGAATATGAAATGTCAAAGTTTGTGTTGCGATACAACTTTTTATTAGACAAGCAATATTTAATTTAATCAGATGTTATTTTACTTTCTATTTTCAAGGTACATTTTTTAAGTTGGGGGTTTAGTTTATTTCTACGTAACAATTTATTTTTATTAATATTCGATCATATTTTTGTCAAAATTATTATGGTTTTAACATTTAAATTTGTATAAATTTCTGTTTTTACTTGGCATTCTATAATAGGCATATATTTTTTTAATTGTTGATTTGTTTTGAGAGTTTAGTATCACATTTAAGAATTTAATTTTTTAAAAAATAAAATACTATGATTATTACCAATGTTCCTATATTTCATATTGTAAATATTAAAAATGCTGTTCTTGTTCTTGTCCTTTTATCCCAGTGTTCGAGTCATCACACAACCTGAGATTTGCTCTGTTGCCTCCACTGTCAACTCTAACTCTGTCTCAACCACACACACCATTTTCACCAACCATCTGAGTAGAGACTGCAAACTCCCCAAATTAAAAACAACAATAACAACAACACAAAATACTTTACAAATTTACTAAATAAAATCTGTTCTGCCCACTTGTCCACCACAATAGGATGATTGCCTACTATGTGATTATGTGACAGGGTCACAGACTCAGAATTCCATGGACATTTAGCACAGACACAAGGATAAAAGTGTAATAAAGCTAACACTATTGTTGGAAAACATGGAATTTGACTTAAAAAACAAAAAAAACACACAATTGTATTGTTTGTTCACTTGCAAATTTACTTTAGACCATTAGGCAAGTCACCAACATTCTTTGTTTTTTAATTTCTTCATTTTGTATATGGATCTGCTGAAATAACATTTTCTGGTTTTCATGGATGTTTTGTAGAATAACCTATTCATGATTATTAAGTGACTATGAAATTAAATGACAAGCATTCCTTGTTTCCAGAAGCCATATTATTTTTAAACCTCAACTTCTGGTAGTTCAATAAGAGGACCTACATGGATAAATTAGGTTAAAGTAATATAGGCTAAGTAGCAGGTTACACAGCACTGAAACACCTAGATATGGTCAAAATTGATCGTTTTCCAGATGTTTGGTCTGCATGAGACTCAATAACTACTTGTGTTATATATTTTATTGCACTGATGAGAGATCTTTCATTGTCATATAATAGCAGCCGATACGTTCATGTCAGGGATTCAGGTATTCTGAACATGGCTATATACCAAAAGTACAAAAAATCCTGCACAAAATGTCATTTCAAAACTGAAAAACAAATCAGACAGTTTGGTGGAAAGTTCAGTCAACCAGCTTGATGCCTTATAGATAAGAAAATTTACCAAAGGACTGAACTTCCCCTATATGTTTCAGGAATCTCTTTTGGCTCCATATAGGGAGTCAGAGAAAGAGTGGTGGGGGAGTGTGGGGGGAGCCTTGGTAAAATGTGTACTTTGAGTCTAACCCAATAAATAAGTCAGAGAGAATACATTTTCTGTGAGTACGGGTCATTTTCTACACTCTTGAGTTGAGCATGACCTAGAGATAAATCACTTTATCACCTCTTAGGAAAACTTCTCCAGTCTGCTATTTCTTAATTTATAAAATGGGAAGGCTGCCTGCAGGAATTATGGCCTGTCACCTAGAAAATGTTTGAGCTCCCTTACAGTCACTAGGCAGCATTTATTGAGCGCCCACTGTGTGCTTAGCGCTGTGTAAATACAAGGTGTCAGGTTAACAAATCGCAATCCTTCTGGCTGCAAAATAATTTTTAAAAACCTCAGCTTCATTAATATTCTGTGCCATATGGTTGGAGAAAGGTCTAAATTCTATTGCTTTTGCTTTTACAGATAATTTATGAAAAAAATGAAATATTAACTAGGAATGTGGTAGAATGGCTTTCTGTTTCACTAGGAGATGACAAATGAAGCCGCATAGGCACACATTTGAATAAGGAATTATCAATCAACTTCAAACTTGACCCACAGCTGTCATCCCTATAAATTAATGTTTACCATTTATAAGTATGTGCAGGACATCTGGAAACACACAGGCTGTGGCTGGTGAGAAATTTCCAAGAAATAGTATATCAAAAGCTAATTATAGCAGCAGTGAGCCCAAGTGTCATTTTGTTATGGTGAATTATAGACGGGGAGCTCTGTCACCGCAAACTGTTATTCATAACTAAATCATAATGCTTTTAAGTTTTAATTAATCTGCTTAGCTTTAGTTGCAAGGGAGAAGCTTGCTTAACTGTTAAGCCACTGAGGCTCTCTCGGGCTACCCTGAAACTGCATCTGAGCACCTGAGGGAGTGAGACCACATTATCAGGCTGACATTGCGTCTATTAAAGAGAATTTCTTTTAATTTGCCAGAGTCTGAATATTTCTTTCTATTTCATTATCCAAAAACCAATTAATTTTCCATAAGAGCACCAAATTAATTACAAAATACTATGGAAATCAGAGATGTCTCTCCTTCCCCACCATTATGGAAATGCCAAGCCCCTTGGCAGCGAAGTCTTTCAAAGGCACTGGTTTTTCTCCTTAGTTTAACATTTTATTTGTGATGTCAGGAGAACCCTAAGAGCTGGCATTTTTATTTCCCCTTCACTTCTTTTTTCTTCCCAATGCTTACTCAGTCCACACGCCTTCTATTTAATCATCCTTACCCGGTGAAGGTGAGCTGCAGAAAGCATATTTTTCCATAAAGAAATCCCTCTTATTCAGTGTGACTTCTTGGATTTTTATCTTCTCTGCCCATCCATACTATGAGCTACTCATGGGCAGGGCCATGTTATAAATTTATTCTATATCCACTACTATGTCCTTCCAGTCCTTGGTAGGAACATCTATTTTGAATCTATCCTAGGGATTTAGTAAATTCTTATCAGCTGAAAGAAATCTAATTTTAAATTTGCAAAGAGAAATTAAAATGTATTGGACTTGCAATCCAAAATAGACCCCAAAAGAGAGACAGTAACAGAAACCTATAGAGTTTGTTCACCAAGCAACTCACAAGAAAAATAATAGCCATGACTTGTGGCTATTTAAAATTCTGTTAAGCAAACAAATTTTTCCTTCTGAGGAATTTGCAACGACCTTATATAAAAGGGGAACAGTAAAAGAAATGCCAAAAAAATATGTACATAGGATGATAATATTTGATCATAAATTTCAATTTTACCATCTCTTAAGTAAAGAGATCTTCTAACTTTTATTTAAAGCAGTAGAACCTTTTTCATATTTAATTGTGGGAGGAACTTCTCTCCCCCAAAAAGTTGCTTGGACTGTAGCAGGTCCTGGTCCTGTGTTGCCTTCTTAGATTTCCCTTGGCCCAGAGGTGACTCCCCCACCATTTGAAAAAAAGGCCTTGGTCTCTGAAAACCCCATCTGAATATGACTGGGAAAGTCTTTCTGGGGACAAAGCTACATCATACCTCCTCTGTTTCTCTGAAACACCCACTACGATGATCCAGCAGGCATTTCATATACCTTTTCTTGATTTAGCATCAGGGTCAGTGTCTTTCATTGCTTTCTATCTTGAATTGGTGATTTATCTCTTAGGCTATATGCTTATATTAGATGAACTGCAATATACAAGTACAATAAGTATTTTCCCCATGGTTTTGTCACCATTTACCTAATTTAGCTTCTAGATGAGTTTATGTTAAAAAAATAATACTGTAATTTGTGCAGCAGTAAACAATTATTTAAACAAGAGCTCTTCTTCAACCAGTTTTTAAAGAACCATGTGATCTCAAAGTTGAGAAATGAAGCTAACTTGGCCTTTTCCCCCAGAACCTCGGATCAGTTTCACTTTATTTAAATGGAAAGCCCCATAGGTGTACTGGCTTCTAAGGCCTCTTCCAAACTTCAGAGTCTGCAGTTCTCTGGCAATGAAGGTAGTCTCCTACTCTACATATCAAATAATGCAGCCACTTCTATATCTGCTTCCTCAAGAGAGGTAGGGGACTAAAGAAGGAAGAGGGTGTGTACATATTTAATCCTAAATCAAACACAGGAAGGCAAAAGATTTAATTAACTTCTCTTTAGCAGGTTATTTTGTCTGGTACTTTTAAATATTATTATGGTTTAGTGCAGTCCCATCTAAGTGCCAACCATTCTTTGAAGCCTCAAAACACAGTCATTTAAATCAAACTAAATCGATTATGTAAGGGGCAACAGGATTCTGTGTACCCTATTTCTAATAAGGAAACTGCAGCATCGCTTTAGAGACTTATAATATAAGGCCATGCTTTGTGTCGAGAATTCTTTCGCCCTCCAAAATAGGTTGTCCCTATGACTCTGGGATGCAAATATATATATTCCACAATTCAGATGCCAAGGATGTTTATGACTTTCTGATCTATTTTAGACTCTAATGTTACCTCAACAATGGTAACTTTTTATCCTTATCATCAAACAAACAAAAATTAAAAAACAAGAAAAAATACTGGTTTTTTTTTTAATATGTTTTTACTAGTAGCCCTGCACACGAATCCATGTGCCAGTAGCTCTCTGTGGGGCCTGGCCACTCCGCGCCCGCTGCCCAGAGGCCCATCCGTGGCTGGGTGAGGAACACTTGCCTCATCGCCGGGGTGACAACATAAACATTCCATGCCCTGGCCTGGCCAGAGGCCCATTCGCAGCCGGGCGCCGAGCACTTGCCTCGTCGCCAGGGTGACGAGGCAAGTGTTCCCTTCCCCCCCTAGCCACTCCTTACCCACTGCCCAGTGGCCCTCCTCAGCTGGGGTGGAATGCTCATGCTGCCACCTCTCAGTAGCCACCTCCCACCCCCAGGACTCAGGGACTCTGGCAGGGCTGAGAGGACTGGGCACTGCCATCTTGTGGCTATGGGCACTGCCATCTTTGTGACAGGTTGACAATTAATTTGCATACTACCTTTTTATTAGATAGGATTGATTTCAGAGAGGAAGAGAGAGAGAGAGAGAGAGAGAGAGAGAGAGAGAGAGAGAGAGAGAGAGAGAGAGAAAGAGAGAGAGAGAGAGAGAGAGGGAGGGAGGGAGAGAGAAATATCAATGACGGCAGAGAATCATCCATTGGCTGCCTCCTGCATGCCTCCTATTGGGGATTGGGCCCACAACCTGGGCATGTAACCTGATCAGGAATGGAACCATGACCTCCTGGTACATAGGTTGAAGTTTAACCACTGAGCAACACCAGCTGAGCAGAAAAATACTGTATTTTTTTCCGTGCATAAGACACCCCCATGTATAAGATGCCCCCCACTTTTCCAATCCAAAATTAAGAAATCAATATTTTAAACATAAAACAGAACATATCTTTATGTAGTAATTACCACAGGTAATACTCACATACCAGTACTATGATATTATGCAGCATATCACTTTATTCAGCCTGTGTTGCATCACTGCTCTCTTCTTCATCACTATTAGTTCCAGACATATCAATTTCTTCAACTTCTATTGTATCACTGCTTTCTTCTGAGTCACTGTCTATATATATGAGATCATCCTCAGTTCTGTCCATGGCATTGCTAATTCCACATTTACTTCACAATCACCTCTTGTTTGACACTATACCATGAGTTTAGGACCCAATTGCAGACCTCAGTAATGATTGCTTTTTACACTCTTCCTGTCGGTGTCAAGTTATCACCTGCTTTTTGCATCCATCTACTCCATTATTCTCTCATCGGCTTTAAATGGCTTGTTGATTAAAACATCTAGTGGCTGTAGCTGACCTGTAAGCCCTCCAGGAATAACTGCTAGTTGTGTTTGCAAATCTGATGCGACCCTTTTTGACTTTTCTGTTAAATGTGCTCAGAATTGATCAAAGACAAGTAGAGCTGGCTTCTTTAAGAGCCCCCCAGGTCTTCTGGACCAAACCTTTGTAAACCAAATGGCATAATGTCTTTATTCATCCATCCCTTCTCTTGAACTTGCACAATAATGCCAGGTGGTATGGTCTCTTTAGGATATTTTTTCCTCTTAAAAATAAGCATAGGAAGCATCTGCACAGCATGAAAGCACAGCAGCACAGTGTGTCTTTCATGGCCACTTGTTTTGATTGCCACTATTTTGATTCCTTTCACATAAACAGTTCTGTTGGAAGGCACATCAAAATTGAGAGGCATCTCATTCATGTTTGCAATCTGACTTGTTTCAAAATCATATTTTTTTCTGAAGTTATATGACATAGGAGTGAAACTATCACAATTTATCTTCATAAAATCATAGCATTTTCTAAGCTAACTTTGTGTTCTCATGGCCAACCCTTCTCTTCTCATGAAATTAAAGCACCATTTTGCCTTTCCTGTAAAATCAACAATGTTCATTTCACTTGCAAACATTCTTGCCTGACATTGAATAAGCTTGGTTGGCAGACATAAACCGCTCTGGCACTGCTCCATAATCCAAGTTTTAAGTCTCTGTTCCAAGTTTGCCCATTTTGCTGGTTTTCTTCTTAAAGCCTCCTTCTTTCTTGGCATCTTAAGGAGTTGTTCTTCCTGTTTTCTCCACTGTCTGATCAGACACTCAGTGGGAGGAGGTCCAAATTGTCTCTCTGCAGCTCTATTTCCATGTTCTTTTGCATAGCTGATTACATTCAGTTTGAATTTTGCAGAGTAAGACAATTGCTTACCAGTATTTATCTTTTTTATTTTTTGACATCTTTATGGGCTCGGAATGCTCCAGTCCCTCTTGCATCTTCACACTTTCCACCTCCACCTCCAATTATGGCATCAGCTGACATCAGTAACAATAAGGCTCATGATTGGAGGAAGCCTGTTTGACAAAGCATGGGGAGCCATGCACCCACGCGCTCCCTCCTCAGCTGACTTCCATGTACTTGTATAAGATGGAAAAAAATAGCATCTTATATACAGAAAAACATATAAGCCTTTTGATTTCTAATACAAAATAAGAGGTAATTCTGGCATAATAATGGCTAAAACGCTGCTTAAATCTGCATCTGCCTCACAGACAACAGCAGAGAACAAGTAGTAACAGTGGTGGATAAACAATTAAAACATTTGGAGACATTAGGTTCATATTTTCTCTTAATAAAATTACATATTTGAGCTTACAACAATGAGCCTCCATCAGAGCTTCTCTGAGTTAGCCACTCCCTTAGAATCTACCTTCCTTTAATTTAAAAACGGGAGCTGACAGGGGCAGTTTAGCGCAGTTCTTGCCTTTGTGTCAGCTTGTGGCTCAGAGAGAGAAAGGGTTTTTCCCAGGAGTCCAGCAGATTGCCTCACCTGTGGAAACAGAAATAGGGGAGACATAGCAAGTGAGACCTGCTGTAGATAGTAGCCCCCATTTATGTCGTGTCCAAGAGCGACCATGACACCAAACCTGAAAGACTTCCTGAAGGTCATTGCCAGCAACTTGAAGTCATCTTTTAAGAGGAGGGAGGAAAGAACACCTGGCCATAAATTACATTTCAATGGCCTCACATTCCAGAGTACCCAATTTGAGCAAACAAGACCACAGATTTCCTTTTAAAATATATGTAGATTTATTGACTTCAGAGAGGAAAAGAGAGGGAGAGATAGACCCATCAATGATGACAAAGAATCATTGATTGTCTGCTGGGTCATCCCCACTGGCAACCCAGGTGTGTGCCCTGACCAGGAATCAAACTGTGATCTCCTGGTTCATAGGTCGATGCTCAACCACTAAGCCATGCCAGCTGGGCAAGACCACAGATTTCAACCACTTCTTACAGGCTGATTAACAGACTGTTACAGGGAAATTCCTGGTTGGGCTTCAATCCGGACTGCCTGTTGCTGTGTCCAATAACGAAGGCAGGGTTGAATCATATATAGCATTTATTGAAAAGGCTAGCCAACCAAGAAGACAGGGTGCTTTCAAGCATTCAAATCCTATCTTAACAGCAAAGTGCAGGGGACAGGATTATAAAGGGGAATGGGCTTGGGTGATGTAGGGAAAGGAATGCAACTACATGCAGTCCTGGAGGTCCACAGACATCAGCTATTGCATTTGATGAGATGATGTCGATGAGATGATGTTTTGACTCCTGGTGGGTTGATCTGACCATGCTTATTGGCTCTGCTTGCTGCATTCACAGCTGAGTCACCTCTTTAATCGCTTCGCATAATCCTTGAAAAGGAAACTTAAGAAAAACTTAACCCCCTATTCACATATAAGAAACTTAGCCCCTTATTCACATAAGTGTATGAGTTCTAAGATTTAAAATAACAGGATTTTTTTCATATCAATTCATGTGCTTTATCAGATTATAAATCCTCCTATCAAGACCTATTATAAAATAAGGAAACCAGCAGAACAGAGTTAAATAACTCACCTGGAGTCACACAGCTAGAAAGTGAGGGACTGAGATATAACATGTTCTTCCAATGAATTGAGACTAAAAAAATCAGATTACTAGATCAAGTTTAGTTTGCCAGGTAAGTGAGCTTTGAGGACTAAACAAGATGTCCCATGAAAGGGCTCAGCACAGTTTGTTACCCGGAAAGAAAACTAACATTTATTAACATTTGCTCTAGCCTCCCTTTTTCCTCATTTCCTACTCTCCTGACTCCTTGTGGCTATGCCTCCAATCCTCAGCTTTTCTTTGGACTTTTTCTAACTTTAACATGCTTCTCTGGAGATTCTGACACCTGAAAGTGCAGGGATTGCCAGATGCTGAGACCTGACACAATTAGACAAAGGGAAGATAATGCTGTCTCTTTTGTTTGAATTGCCCCTTTTGCCTGCCAACCTTTGGGTGGTCCTCTTTGCCATAGAAAAATGTGTACAGTCAGACTAGATTTTGTAATTAATAGCACCAGATCACCAATGTCTGCATTACACAGCCTTACTTCCCTTCCGGTCATGTCTCACCTATGTGCACAAATCCATAGGCTTCTTCAGCTGAATGCTACAGTTAGCCACTGGGACATCTAGGGCAGTTCCCTGTAGAATTAATTCTAGGCAGAGGATCCTCTGTGGGTCATACACTGTTATGCATTTGTTTAATCTCTGAATTTATTCCTCTTCTCAACCCTACTTAAATACTTAGAAGTCCTGACAACAATCAGATCAGCTCCTTCCCTTTACGGAAAGTTTTCTTTAATTGGTTTTGGATTCAGTTATGATTACTGCCTTCTGAATCATGATGAGTGGATTAAAAAACTGTGGTACATCTACACAATGTAATACTAATATGCTGCAGAAATAAAAAAAAAAAAAAGGAATTCTTACCATTTGCAACAGCATGGATGGAACTGGAGAGCATTATGCTAAGTGAAATAAGCCAGTCAGAGAAAGATGAATATCACATGATCTCACTCATTTATGGAATATAATGAACAACATAAACTGATGAGAAAAAAAAAAACAGATCCAGAGACAGAGAAGCATCTATCAGACCGTCAAACCTCAGAGTGAAGGTAGGAGAGGGTGGGGGTAAGGTGGTGAGATCAACCAAAGGACTTGTATGCATGCATATAAGCCTAACCAATGGGCACAGACAACAGGGGGTGAGGGCATGAGTGGGGGGGGTGGGTAGGGGGATAATGGGGAGATAAGGACACATATGTAATACCTTGATCAATAAATAAAATAAAAATAAAAAATAAAGAATCAGCTCTTTTACAGCAGAGAGAGAGTGTTTCTTTTGTTTGTGAACTGCCTGTTCTAGGACATAGTCCTTGTCCTTTGTGAAAAGTCTCATCTCCAATTCTTAGCACTCGTATAATACTCTGTCCATCTAAGTTTGAGTAACTAAAGACATTCATTATTGTTTCTTGGCCTAATTTTACTATTTCCCCAGAAACTTTAAATGCTTCTTTCTCAGATTTATCAGTCTATTACACATTCCTCTTGTTAATTATTTATTACAGTGGCATAAAATGATCTTCACTGCCTTATGGACTTCCTTTTTTCTAAGATTACTCATATTTAAAAATAATTTATTTTGTTAAAAAAAAACAAAAAACAAAACAGTACATAGTATCAAATGAAAAAGTACAAACATGAAGACAAAATTTTTCATTCAGATTCCTCCCTGCAAGCACCTATTTAATGTCCACATACAAAATATATGTTTTCTTTTTTTTATATAATACCATTTTGTGGCATGCCATATTTTCATGTTAATAAATATATTCACATACAATTTTAATGATAGCATAATATTCTATTATGTGGACATGGCATACTTTATTTAACCCATTCCCATTGTTAAACATTTAGGCTGGTACCCACATATATTATGAAAATAGTATAGTAGTAAGCATTTCTCACTGCTAAACATTTTCCTTTAGTTATCCCTTAAGACAATCTCAGATAAGTGGGTCACTAGGCTGTACACTTTTAGGGCTTTTCTTACAGACTTTCTCACTTATATTTCAGAAAAGTATATCAGCTTGTATTCTTATATGCACTGTGTAATATTTATCCACACTCTAGGTAAATTGGATATTATTTTCACTTTTGCCAGTGCTATGTCATTTTAAATTGCATTTTCTGAATTATTGAAGAGAATCAACACATTTCCTGTGTTTTTAACTCTCTTATTGCTACTAAGTGATTCATGACAAAGGTGGCCCCTTCTACTGTCACCTCATTCTCCTAAGTCCTAGAGAATTTTTAGATTGGAATCACTGTTTCCAATCTAAAAATTTGTGTTTAAACTGCTAACTATGCCATGACTTTTTTTCCCCCAAGTATTTAATTTGCAAATATGATTGCTATTGCTGCCTTTCTGGTGGAGAAATACATTTGCATTCTAGCTTGCCTTTGGGGAGACTTTCCTTTCCCAGCTGATACCCTGCGGTAAACTGAGTTTCCTGCCAGTCTCGTTTTTCTCATAGTGGCCAAAGCCTTGCTTGTGGCTAATGTTGCAGGAAGAGTGTCATCCTGAGGCTGAGACCCTTCTTACACACCGAGACGTCCTCCTTTCTGTGGAGTAAATGCATTTTACTTCTGTATTCCTTGTAATACCAGCTTCCATGTTCAGGTCAAGCTCGTCTTCAGGATATTTGTCACTAAGATTAGGAGTTTTCAACCTCAGCTCCAGTCAGAACTAGGTAATTCTTTTTTTGTGAGCACTGTCCTGTGCATTGGAGGATCATTCTAGGTCTTTACCCATAGGATGCCTCTAGTACCCTACAGGTATGACAACCAAAAATGTCTCCAGCCCTAACCGGTTTGGCTCAGTGGATAGAGCATCCACCTGCAGACTGAAAGATCCCAGATTCGATTCAGGTCAAGGGCATGTACCTTGGTTGCAGGCACATCCCCAGTAGGAGGTGTGCAGGAGGCAGCTGATCAATGTTTCTCTCCCATCGATGTTTCTGACTATCCCTCTTTCTTCCTCTCTGTAAAAAAATCAATAAAATATATTTTAAAAAAATGTCTCCAGACATTGCCAAATGTCCCTTGGGGGCAAACCTCCCAGGTGACAACTACTAGTCTAGGGGATATAAAGCTTCTAGCAAGTTAATATCATCATGGGTTCTATTAAAATAAGACAGGGTGCCCTTCTCAAGGTAAGCAGGTGTCTTGAGCTCTTATCAGAAAATACCTGCAGTATTGGCTCTAAGTTTTAGTTCTACATTTTAAGATACACAACACATAGGGCTTCAAAACTAGAGTAACCAGAAGGTGAGAAAGATTGGAGGTTGCCCACAGAAGGTGTTGTCAGTGTTCTGAGTTCACTCTATCCACATTATTTGGGCTTCTGCCTAAATCAATATTTCCCAAATAGCTATTCCTTTTTTTCTTTTTCTTTTTTTCAAACAAATACCTTTTGCCTCTCACTTAGAAAGACCTTTCATTTTTAGGTTAACAAGTTTATGGAAGACTCAGCAAGAACTATTTATTTTGTGATGTTTTAAAAGGAAGAGCCAGGTAAAAAATATAGAAAGACACATTTCAGCTTCCTTTAAAGAATGGGGTGCTCAAAAGTCATTAAATTTCACATCACTGTAAGTTTAAGCAGATAGGAGATCACAGTGTTGTTGGAAGGAATCTCTGTAGTGCAAGGATCTGAATTCAGATGCCTTCTAAGGTTCTTGAAATTATAAAACCCAGAACGTCTCCTTTGTTGAAACCAGACATGTACCCTCTCTTTCAGTGCTATACTGTTTTGGCATATACAGTCAATGCAATAGTAACATGGGTGGCCTCACCCAGCCCTGGCATCTTCTTGAATGGTGCTGAACATCCAAGTCTCCCTGAACAGTAAGTGCTCCCCATTCCCCACCGCATATTGCTAAAGGCAGCCACAGTTTTTGATTCACCCCCATGAAGATCCAGGCATCAAATAACCTCAAGTTTTCAACATACATAGAAAAAAAAAGCCCAAGTAGAAAGGTAGGTAGACTAGCAGGGGTTTCCTAGACACACTGAACAAGGAGATATATCCATTCCTCCCTAGCCCACTATTGGCAGGCCACCTCGACAACTTTATTATACATAAGATGGCATCTAAAGCCATAAATTAATTACACATTCCTTACTCTCAGTCCAAATAGGCTTTAAAAAAATCTTAAGACAACACAAATGGAAACATAAACATTAAATCTATTGAGCTTTTCTCGTTAGTAGTTTCACTCCTACACAATTATGCACCCTTAGAACCTGGGTTTATGGTCTTATATTTTTCTCTAGCTTTTATATAAATTTACATCATATTATTTCCAATGTAAGTATAAGCTCCCTGTAAATAGCAACTTTCTTTCTCTCTTTCCTAGTATCGTGAAACTTTCCTTCACAGTATATTTTTTACTACTAGTTGTGTCCACATTTATTTGTGGATGGAGTTTGTCAGCTCCTCTGAACAGTATTCTCAAGTAACTGAATGCTAGAAGGCACAGGATCAATCTGCAATCTGATAGATAGCTCATCAGCCACTAACTAATCTGCTTCCAATAGTCTTTATAGTCACAGTGCTGGGCTGCAAGCAAGTCCTCAAAAAAGTACTGTTGATCCATATTGATTCCCTTTCACTCTAACATTTTCTAAATTCAACAATGAGGTCAGTTAATTCCTTTTTTAAGGATCAAAAGTTGTGTCGAGTTGTTAGATGAAATAATCAGTTGATTGATCTTTAAAAAAAAAAAAATCACCAGGTAGGCACATCCTGAAATAAAGAAAACTCCATTAACTTTTGAGTCCCATTTGTTCCGTGTCTTGGCTTCCTAGTCGACTGTAAGATTCCTAAGTTCAAAACTGTTTCTTGGTTTAATTGCACACAGTACCTAGTAGAGCATGATGTACGCATAAGCCCTCAGTGAGTGCCAAGCTTCACATCCCAGGTATGGCAGGTCCACAAAAGAGAATGATTCTTTGCTCAGTCACCTGGGAGGACTGGCTCTTCAGGTGCCATTTTCAGTGAAATGCGACCCTTAGATGGAACTGGTAGGGGAAATCTGGAGCAAAGCGTCAGGACACAAGTCTTTTCACCCAGCTTTTATACTTTGGACAACAAAGAGGTGTCTCTAAGCCCTTGGTCTCTTACTGTATCTCATGCCTGATGTACCTACCTCTCATGTGAAGCAGGGTGGTTAAAATCAAACACTCTGAGGCCAGATGAGCTCAATCCTGGCTCAGCTACTTACTAGTTTTGTGACTTATACAAGTTACTCAATTTCTCAAAGCCTTAGTACAGATATTATTACAATAATAATACTTTTCTCATGAGATTTTTATAAGAATTAAATGAGTGAATAGGTGTTGAGCACATAAACTAGTGTCTACCACATAATAAGCTCTTCACCATAGCTACCTTTGATAATGTACATGAGAGAATTAAAAGTGCTCTGTAATATAAGATGTTATGACCGAATCATCTCTTATGCCATAGATCTAACAAAATCTGACTTCAGAAATCACTTCCCCCATCTTCAGAGTGAGTGTCATGTTACTAGACTTTTCTTAGGTAACATTATAAAACAGGCTGCCTCAGTCTTCTCCCTTCACTGTAAACAAATATTGAAATTCTCCAACTTCTCAGGTAGGGAGGGAGCTAATTATCTGAAAATCAATTATAGAAATACAGCTAACCACCAATTAACTGACAACAAGCTAAAATCCCTAACAAAATTAATGAAGACCTGCTAAGACATGATACTAGATGTGCTTGATCTTTCATCCAGTGTCCAGACCACAGTGGTATTATCAGAATTGCGACCCTCCCAATCCACTCTTTTAAGGAGAATGACAAGGTAATGACAATAGTCTCTGCTCGCTGCCTCCCATCTCTGTCTGGTCTCTTTTATTTGGGGAAAGGAGGCTCATAGGCTGGTGCCTTTTTTCTTTAAGGTTGAGTTCTTCCCTTCATTTTTTTCTGATAGAAGGCAGAGTTTCTTCCCAAGTCAATGGGGGTCCTCAGACCCGCTGGGAGGGGGAGGAGGAGAAGGACTGAGGACTGTGAAAAGCTACCCTTAAAATCAAATGAAATTTCAATTGAATGACCTGAACTCTCAATTTTAAGGAGCAAATGATGAGGTTCTGTATGGAGGTTGAGAAATGCAATCATCACTGATGGATTAAAGTAAATAGTGCAATGAACCTTCGTCCTCCTCCTCCCATGCCTAAACCCCTCTCCCCTTGATAAATACACAAATCTACATGGGTGCACACCATTTTAGAGGGTAATTATCCAAATGATCTAGAACAAACAAAACAAGTGCAAATGTTATGCCTATGTTTAATGAAGACTTTGGAGTGGCTCAGTGAAGTGAAACTCATTCTGCTCCCGTCACGCTTCCCCATCCCCTGACCCCTCACACATGCAGCCAATAAGGGACCTCATTTGAAATTCAGAGGCTCCAAGGCTGGGATTTAATAACAAAACTGGCACCTGTCACTTTTTCTATATCTTGGCTGCTCTCTACTGCTTTAAGCATTAAAAACAACTCATCTGGGGGAAAATATAAAGCGACTGCCAAGAAATATTTACTCTTCAGACCTACAATGACCCCTCAAGGAGTCGTGAGGTGTGTGCTTTTAATTGCAAGGAGAAAACAACTTCCAAGAAGTCATTCATGCGATTTCATTTCCATTGCTCCTGTCTATGTTTATTTGACTACCTTAATCACATGGTAACTTGGCATTCATGCCCTTGCACACACAGCTCTCTTCTTGTGATGGAGATAAAACTGTAACATAGGTATATGTGAGTGTGTATGTGCATGTATGTATATATTCCTACATATCTAGCTTTAAGGTAATATAAGGTAGAGTTTCATCTGAAATTTATTTTTTGTTTCTTTGATGTAAACAGGCAAAATGGGTGTAAAGCAAAAATCTGTATTGGAGTCTGACTTAGATATCTAGATGTAGCTACATATTCGTGAAATAGATTAAACACAAAACAGTTCCAGAAAGGCAAGTTATTGCATTTTTTTAGGGTCACAAAGACTTTTTGAGCATTTCTAAATGGGAAAAACAAAGAATCCCTCCCACCCCCCATAAAGTCCCCACTGCTTAGAATATAACAGAACAAAAAAGTAATATCCTCACCATTAAAAGCAGCTGTTTTCAGGCCCTCGCTGGGTAACTCAGTTGGTTAGAATGTTGTCCCAATACACCAAGGTTGTGGGTTTGATCTCTGGTCAGGGCACATCCAAGAAGCAATCAATGAATGTATAAATAAGTGGAACAACAAATCGATGTCTCTCTCTCAAAAAGCGTCAATAAATAAAATTTAAAAAAATAAAAGTATCTGTTTTCAAGGTACCCTACTTTGTCCTAATTTTAGGTCATTTTCCCCTAGCAAAACAAATTTGAAAAAAGGGGGGGGGGGCAGACTAGCCCCACTGAATTCAATGAACATTGGTAGGTCAGTTTATGAGCTACCGTATGTCACCTGTACAACTCATCATATACAGTATATATATTTGAAAGCTACAACAGGATATTCTTATTCTGTTGTAGTTGTCAACTTCTGGCCCCTTATATGTTGGAAACTGATTTATCAACACTGGAATTCATGAACTGACAGATTTTATAAAATGTCTAAAATTCAGGATCATGAGTAAATATGGTGAAATGTCTTGCATAGAACACTTGTATTGGAATTATTGCCTCCTGAAGATCTGTGAGTGAGTCAGTGAGAAAAACAATTTGGTAATCTCTTTCATAGCAGAATCAAGTAAGGGTAAAGATCAACCTATGAAATCAATGAGAAATAATTTTACTTATGCCTCTAACCAAGAGATGGACCCTGGCCAGTGTGGCTCAGCTAGTTGAGCATCATCCCATGCACCAAGAAGTCACTCGTTCAATTCCCAGTCAGGGCACATGCCCAGGTTGTGGGCTCAATCCCCAGTAGAGGGCCTGCAGGAGGCAGCCAATCAATGTTTCTCTCTTTCTCTCTCTCTCAAATCAATAAAAAAATATATTTTAAAAAGATTTGGAATTACTATTTTGCCTTTTCTCTTTTCTTGACATTTAGATTAGATTCAAAGTGACCACTTCACTGTGAGACTGGTCTAAAAATATTTGTGATTGATCCTTTATATAAGTAGAATTATGAAAATAAAAAAATTAATTTAAAGTTCATAATGATTCTTTTGTGATGTGCATATCTTAGAATATTTTTTACCCATCCTTTAGAAATGCTGCTAGGAATCATGTTGAGATTATTACATTACAGTAATGGGGAAGGTATCATAAAAGCTCAATTCATACCTTGGCCTGTTATGACTTCTATACTCTATGGTCAAGAAATGTGGCTTTTCAAGTAAATAGCTGCCTTTTTTCTTGTTGTTTTTATAAGTCTAAGCTTGTTGTTTGAAGTGGAGCAAAGGAGTTTCAGGTGAGCCTTTATACAGATAGAGGACAGCCCTTCCATCTGGACAAAGATAAGAGTTATGCTCTTATATTTTCATACCAGAATGTCAACTCCTGCTTGCACATATGGTACCTTAAGCATATGGACCTTTTTTTAATCAATGACCCAGAATATAGACACTGCAGGCAGTTTTCAAGAAATTCAGTCTTTAATTGCCTTTGTTTCTGTACTTGCTACAATCGTGTATATGGGAAAGACAGTGTAAATAACATGTCAACACTCTCTTCCTTTAGGATCTCTGAGCTCCATACTTACAATAGCTAAATCATCAGAAAAATGCTATTCAGCTTTATTATCTTAGGTGTTTGCAGAAAGGATTTCAATAACCTACACTGTAATGTTATGTTTTCTATTGTTATAGAAATCTTAGAATAAAGGACAATTTCTGAAGATTCAAAAGATGTCAGAAATGAACTCAGATGTCCACAATTGTGTCAACCCCAAACCCCAAGATATGGCCCAAGACATAGAACTTTGCATAATAATAGGGGTTTATTTATCGAAATGGTTATGGGTGTGGATGTTATGGATATGAGGATAAAGATAGAGATTAAAACAGAAATAGAGAGCTGGAGATATCTATCCATCTATAACAATAAGGGAAATAAGAAGGCAATCTATATATATAAAAGCCTAAGCAATCAGATGACCGGATGACTGGCTGGTAGCTATGATATGCACTGACCACCAGGGGGCAGATGCTCAATGCAGAAGCTTCCCCCTGGTGTTCAGTGCACTCCCACAGCAGGAGTGCCGCTCAGCTGACAGATGGGTGCCAGAAGCCAGGCTGATGGCTGGAGAGCACAGCTGCAGTGGTACCTGCCTCTCCTGTGGACACACCCCCAGTGGTGGCAGCAGCAGGTGCAGTGGGGCCGGGATGAGAGGGAGAGACACAGAGCCCAGCCCAGGCTTGGGCTCCTTCCAGGCCACCTGCTGCTTCTTGCACTACTTCATGCTGTGCAGGACAGTGAGCTGGAGCCTGAGGAACTGGTGGGTAAGGCCAAGTTATGGTGACTCAGAGTTCCACTGATACCCGCAGGCCAGGCTGAAGGATGAATCCATGCACCAGGCCTCAAGTCTATATATATAAAAGCCTAAGCGGCCGAATGACCAAACAACCAAACGAACGGTTGGCTGGTTGCTATGATGCACACTGACCATCAGGGGGCAGACACTTAACACAGGAGCTTCCCCTTGTTGGTCAGTGCGCTTCCACAGCCAACCTCCCCCTGAGCCAGCCAAACTCCCACAGTCCCTTCCTCCCCATTACCCCACCCCTGCCAGCCAACCTCCCATGGCCCCTCCCCCTGGCCAGCCAACTTCCTGCGGCCATTTCCCTGGTTGGCCAACCTCCCATGGCCTCCCCCCACTGGCCAACTGCCCATGCCCCTATCAGCCGCAATCATTGGCCAGACTGAGGGACCCCACCCATGCACGAAATTGTGCACCAGGCCTCTAGTTTTGTAATAAGAGATTTTGAAGAATTATTAAAAAATTGAAAGAAGATGGGATTGAGTTACTAAAAGAAAAAAAAGAAAAAAGGCAACTAAAATATCCACAAGAACATGTCCCCTGAAGTGGAAGTGGCTCTTGAGATGCTTCATTTTAAGGCAACAGAGACTAGAGTGGAAAAGAGCCCCATGGCCATATCAGAGCCATTTTTGAGAAATCCATTCAGAGCACCTGGGCATCCTGGCTTTTATCCCTCCACAGCTTGTCCTAAGTAGGTTGCAGCAGGGCATTTAGCTCCAGGCTAAAGCAGTTGTTCTGGATACTCAGGGCAGGAAGGGAGAGGCACCATAGGAGTTAATGACATCTAGAAGGAAGAAAAGCTGCTAGGGCACTTGTCCCAATCCTATGTCTTGCCTCTCCCCAACAACCATCCAAAGTAAAGTCTTAAATAATAATTAACATACATTAATAGACAAAAATAAATTCAGCAATACAACACAAACAAAAAGATGATAGCAAACAAGGAAGAATCACCAGATACTTGAGTTCAATTAACACAATAAAAGAGAAATACCAAACTAAATCAACCAAAGAACTAACAATAACACATGAGAAAAGAGAGTTAATACTGTAAACTGATTTTAAAAAAGTCTTAATGACTTTCATAGAGATTAAAAAAAATAACATCATCCATTAAAGAAAACACAACTAGTAATCTTGGAATAAATGATTCTCAAATATTTAAACATACTAAAATGTATAGATACTACAAATTTTGGAAGGAATGAAATAATAAGTGAAGAGAGTCAAAGAATTCTCCCAGAATAATTACTAGAAGACAGAGATGCAAATCATTCTATAAAAATAAAGACACATTGAGACTGCATTCAGAAGTACATCATCCACTTAAAAAGTTCTGAAGAGACAAGAGAGAATGGAAAGAGTGAATAGGGAAAAACTAATAAGTAATAATAGAAAAATTTTCAAAGATAAAAATAAATAAGACTGCACATTAATTCAATATTGAGTAGACTCATTCTCCAAGGGAATGAGAAAATAGTAATCTTAAAACATTTTGGTAAATTTCCAAAAGATAATTAGAAATCTCAAAATGTTTTCAAAAGAAGAGAATTGTCCACAAAGCCAAAAGAATCTGTTTGGCATCAGACTTTCCACTGGGTGCTAGAAGGCAATAAAATATATTCTCAAAGTTTAGAAATAACATTACTTGGACCCAAAATTTTATGCCCAAACTAGCATTCAAGTGCAAAAGCAAAACAACATTTCCTGCTGACAGGAGCTTTCCTTTTAAAAAATGTTACAGCCCTGGCTGTGCGGCTCAGTCATTTGGCATGTCATCCCATACACCAAAAGGCAGCAGGTTCAATTCTGGGTCAGGGAACATACCTGGGTTTACTTCCACATCAGGGCCATGTGGAAAGTAACTGATCCATGTCTCTCTCTCTCTCTCTCTCTCTCTCCCCGCCTCTCTCTAAAATCAATAATAATAAAAAAATTAAATGTTATAAAAATTACATTCCATTAAAACAAAAAGTACATATAGGAGAATATTTTAGATATAGAACATTTATAGTTAAGTCTGAATAATTACATATGCATAAATTTTAAATAATCAGTAATTAAAATCTCAAATAATCTCAATGTAGAGGACACAGAGGAGGAGAGAGTTGAAAACAAGGTTTTTTTTTTTTTTTTTTGTTTTTTTGTCATCTTAAGAGGAACATAGCATACTAATTAAATCTGAACAATGCCCCCGAAACTTAAATATGTATATTAAAAGTTTAGTCAGAATTTCAGCAATAGAAGGAAATTAAATAAATAAAAACAATTAATTAGTCCCATAGAAGACAGAGTCAGGAAAGAAGGAGCAGGGAAAAAGGGAGTAAGAGAATGGAAAAAAGAGAAGAAAAATTAGATCACTTGGCACATAAACACTGACCAACAAAAATGGCAAGATCAAGTCCAAGCCCAGCAGTAATCACATACATCTAAGCTTATGTAATTCTTCTATTAAAAAAGAAACTCAAGCTGGTTAGGGGAAAAAAACAATGACTTAGGTACACTAAAACAAACATATAAAAAGTTTGGATATAAGTGCACCATAATTAACTCAAAATTAGAACACAAGAGAGTAAGATTCAATGTCTGCAGTGGTTATAAAGAAAAAGTTTAATTATCCCTAGACTATGCTAATCATAAAAGGGAAAAGAAAAAAGATAGAAAGAAACTACCTAATAGAAAATTTGCAAAATATGTGAACAGTATGTCTGAAAGTAAGCATTGGGATCATGTGAGATTAAAAATGGGATACGATTTACACCCACCTAATTGTTAAAGTATAAAAGTTTACAAAAGAAAAATAGTAAACAACTTTATGCTCATCAAGTAGGGAGCTATTAAGGAGATTACAGTACATCTATATGGAAAAATACTCTGCAATAATAAAAATAATGTTGTACATTTCTAAGCAGTTATGTGGTTTTTTTAAAAAAATCCTCAAAAATACCTGTTATGCCAAAACTCAAATTTTAGAAGGCAGTATGATCCCATTTATGTAAAGAAAAAAAAAGCTGTATGTGCATAAATAAATAGGAAAAGGGCCATATGGAAACATGGTAACAACAGTTTCTTTTGCAGAAGGAAGTAGGAGATAGTGTGGCTGGAAGAGCTCAGAAAATAGAAGAGTTTTGCTTTTTCTCCTATATCTCAGTATTATTTGAATATTTGTTGACAAGAATGTATGTATTTATGCAAGAACTTCTGTAAATACACATGGGTATATTATGTAAAAATCATGATTAAAGACATCTACAATTGTTTTTTCTTACTTGTCTAGCAAACATTTACTGAGCACCTATTATATTTAGATGATGATGCAGTCATAAGGAGTGCAAAAATGAGTGAATTCCTGCCTCCAAATAAAGTAAAATTTGATTTTATTTACATTAAAGCAAATTAATCAGGTTGGGGTTTGAAGGAAATTGATGCTGGAGCCAGTTATAGGTATGGGAAACTATAAGAATAAGAATATGAGGTTATAGGTGCAGTTGTTGGTGGGATTATTCCAATGCAAATTTTGAGTTAAAAATAGCTTATCTCTCACAACAAACACATTCACAAATATATGTGTGTACACACACACAAAAAATATAGTGCTAAAACCCTCAATTCTGATGTTGCTTTGTTCTTTTACTCAAAGGACCATAAGTCAAAAGAGCTGGGGGGAAATGCAATGCTTCTAACTTCTGATTGTGACAAAACCTTGCACATGTATAATAAAATTTCATTATTTTCTTCACTGAAACACATTTGTTGTGTGTGTGTGTGTGTGTGTGTGTGTGTGTGTGTGTGTGTGTTTTGTCTTCCCATATCTTAGCTTCCCCACTTAAAAATCTACATCCATGCTCACTCTCTGTACTGTGTTGCTTATTGTCATTTGGAGAAAAATAAGAGTAAATATAAGTGCCACACAGCAGTTCATCCAGGGTTCTTATGTATCCAGTTGGTAGATCCAGGGAAAGTATAAAGTTACACTAGTAAAGCTAAAGAGTACTTAATTTATGGCAGTAGGAGCAGCTAAAGCCATGGAGAATACTGAAAATATGAAACTAATACAGTAGAATACATACCTTTGTTTAGTTCCTAAGGCTGTGTTGAAGATACGTGATCTTGTATTTATACACTATTTGGGTTTAAAGTTAGTATATTATAATGAATAATTTAATAAAGCTACAGCCTAAATGCAAAAGGGGGGGGGAAAAACCAAAATGTAATTATAACCTTGTGAAATGCCTTCCACAACAGCAAGAAGTCTTAAGGGCAAGTGGATTTAATAGATTCAATGACTAGCACATCATAATAATTCAAATTTGATTTTCTTTCTTCTGCTTTTCCAAGCTCAAAAATATTGCTTCTTGTTTCATTAAATATCAAAAATGCTGTGTTCTGATGGTAAAGTAATACCATAAATTTCAGTTGAGGATTTATTGTACTGCTAGTCTTTATATATCAACTCATAGTTTTTTCTCAACATTAAGATCTTCCATTATCTAAGGCTAACTATGTAAAAGGAGCCATTAAAAAACAAAAGTATAAATTTAATAAAAGTGTATCATAATTACTTGGTATGGTATAGCAACTGAGTGTTTTAAGTAGTTAATTTTGTTAAATAAGGAATTAAGCCCTTCTTGTTTCAACCTATTTGGAAAATCTCTTAAAAGTACACCCATTCATCCTCCTTCTTAAGAAGTAAATTAAATTTCTTGCCAATTGAGAGTAATATTCTTTGAATGTACCATGGTAGGAAAAGCCACAGTTGGCAAGATCAGAGCTCATTAAAAAAAATAGGGAGTTAGGATTAAAATATTAAGATTAACAGTGAGTGTATGTGCAATGTATTTTAAAAATAAAGCCAATTCTTAAAAAATAAATGTATACAGCCCTAACTGGTTTGGCTCAGTGGATAGAGCATCGGCCTGCGGACTGAAGGGTGCCCGGTTCAATTCTGGTCAAGAGCATGTACCTTGGTTGCAGGCACATCCCCAGTAGGGGGTGTGCAGGAGGCAGCTGATAGATGTTTCCCTCTCATTGATGTTTCTAACTCTCTATCCCTTTCCCTTCCTCTCTGTAAAAAATCAATAAAATATATTTTAAAAAAAGAAATGTATACAAAAAATAGAATTTCCAGAAAACTCTTTTCATAAATTACTTTCTCATGTAATTCAAGAAACATTTCTGAAGAGCATATTCTCTCTTAATAACTATACTGCTTTTTAAAATTATCCATCCAGCCTCTAATGGCTGAAATTTCAGTTCTCTTGCACTTCCCACGCTTCCTTGTTTCTGTTTTTCAAATCTCAGCAACAGGTTTTGTGACCACTTAACTTCTTCAAAGATTATTAAGATGTCCAGATTATGTATAATCAGATGTAAAAAAAAGTAAATTTATTTCTATATTTGACATTTACTTCTATTTCAAGTCCACACAGATGGGGACTCAATATCAGTCAATTGGGGATTCCACTCTCTTGTTGTCCTGGAGTCATATACGTGTTTAAAAGGGCATCTGATCTCTGGTATATCCCCACCATCTGATCTCTGGTATATCCCCACCATCTGATCTCTGGTATATCCCCACCATCTGGTCTCTGGTATATCCACACTCTGACACAGCCACATCTCCATTCCCTGTGATGCTATCCATACACATAGGCCCCTACATCCTTCCTTGCTCTAGAATTCATGGCTTCTTTAGGTGCTACTTGGGGGTACCTGGAAAATCTACAGCTTGGGATGTGGTAAACTCTTCTTGACCCTCCGAGGCACCTAGGAACTTCCTGCTGCTCCAATGGGTGATACACCACAGGAAACTCAGAGACACATCCTCTGGATCATCTGCCTATAGTGACAACCATGTACATACTTCTGCTCTCTCATCATGCTGGGAATGGGGAAAGTATAGTGTCTTTCCATCTTTGCAGACTCTGCTCTGGGGTTGGGTACAGTTTTCTCAGGTCCTCAAACCTATCTGGGGGTTTTATCATCATCCTCTATCCCGATACCCTGGATGATGTGGGCAAGGACTCTCCTAGAAACCTACTGTCATCTCAACTTTCTTCACTTCCCCTCTGAGCCTGCCCCTCATCTGCCCCAAGGGATCTTCTCTGGTCTTGAACTTGAAAAACCTTGCCTTCTGTCATCAGAAATTTCTCCAAATCCTTTGTCTTATATCCATGGAGCAAATAGGCAAAATGGTCTATTCATTCTTAGTTAATGGGGGAGATGTGGGAAGGCTCTTGGCTTGTGTTTCCAGAAGTATCGCCCACTGAGGAAAAAAAGTTTTGAAGAGAAAGGACTCTCTCCTAAAGGGAGATACGGGGATATGCTAGGAGTCTCCCCAGGGATGGGAATCTCATCCCTCAGAGTCCCATAGACAGGGAAGTGTACTCTGGAGGTAAATATCCCAGATCCATGGCTCCCAGCACACCAGTTTCCAGTGGTCCAGGTTTTCCATGGAAGCACCTGAGACGTGACCTGGTGTGGCATGCAGGCACCTGAATGATCTATCTGCTATCTACATCTCTAGCCCAGCTTGGAAAACTCAGAGAAATTCTCATTCTCTAAACACCTGGAACAATAATTACTTTAGTTACAGGTGAGCTGTTTTAGATGCCTATGGAAAATACAAGTGTGTGGCAGGAAGTTGGAAGGGTTCGAGAGAGTGAGCTTGGCTGGAGACAATTTTATCTCCTTCAGCCTGGTATTAAATTACATAGGTGGGTGAGATTCCCCAAGGAATAAGAAGAGAGAGAAGGCAATCAGAGAACACTAATCTTTAGCAGGTAAAGGGAAGGAGGAAATCTGGAAAGAGAATGAGAGTTGTGAGAGAGGAGGAAGCGGAGCCCAGAAGAGAGTTAGGTTGGAAAAGTTTTCAAGAAGGAATTATGTAGCTGGTTGAATACAAGAGCATTTTCAGTAGAGTGGGGGCAGGGTAAACCACCTGTAGTGCACTGTGATACATTACTGTCATCTCAAGTATATGCCTGAGAATATGTTTCCAGAGCTAGGGTATTTCTAGAAGAGAGAGAAATATAGGAGGTCATTTAGAAATTACCTTACTCTATGTACCTTCCCTGGTCCCTGAAGGCTAACAGCTATTCTTTTCCACCTTCTTCATTTAGTCAGTCAGTCAAAGGGTCAAACACTCATTGATCTTATGTTTCTCTGAGGTGGGTATGTGTTCCGAGCATTATGCTTAGCAATTTAGTTTAAAAACATATATATATGGTACTTTTCCTCAAGGAGGATATGAAGAGCAACAAATATGAAGATAAAGACTTCCATTCATCTCTTCAACCCAGTAAGAAGTGCTACCAGACTTAGGGCCGTTCACTGAAGCTGAGGTTACAGAGAGGGCCCCACTTTCACAGCTTATAGGCAAAGCAGCCTCATGCATAAATTTGGTAGTTCCTACCTGCCTGAGGGCAAAAACGTAATTGTTTGTTTAAAAGTTTATTTATTTTCAATATATAAATATTAAATAATGAATGGAATGAGCACTGAAGAGACTTGTTTACTAGGGAAGTACATGGGTGTTAATATATAGATTTGCCATTTGTTTGTCCAGAGATTTTGTTTTTTCAGGCCCACAGTCTTAGCTATCTTCTAAAGAGAAAGGATGTATTTGGACCATCACATGAGTCTCAGCTATTCCACAGTCCAGTCTAATTGCTCTGTAGCCTGAAAGCCATCAGTAGGACATCCTTAGTGCTGCTGCAGAGGCTCCCACCTCCACTGCTGTGCTCACCAGCCTTGAGCCTGGCTTCTGACTGAGCAAGGGAGCGCTCTGACCGCCAGAGGGCAGCTCCTGCATTGAGTGTCTTCCCCCTGGTGGTCAGTGCACTTCATAGCAACTGGTCGTCCTGCTATTCGGTCAGTTTGCATATTAGCCTTTTATTATATAGGATTAATTATTGTACTCAAAAGTGTAAACCTACTGTTGCCCCACCCTGTATGTGTACTGGTATATATTTGCCACAAATGATGAGTCTGTGAGTTTACTAGTGCTGATATAGACAACTAGTCAACTGCTGATTTTGAAGTTCTTGCCTCTCAGCTCCTAATAAATCCTTCTATAGATGCAGTATTTATAATACCAGGGCTGTGACTCTGTTAAATACTGGTACATTTTTCCTTTACCAATTTGGTTTCCTGTTATATTTCACCAATCTGGGACACTACAGGTGATTCTATAAGATAGAGGAAGAAAACAAAACTCCTAGTCATTCTTATCAGTGTTGTCCCCAAACAGGCACTTAGCTTAATAGCAGAGCAGCTTTTCCTGGCTTCTTTTGACACTTCCAGGAATGGACCATCAGCCCCCCCCCCCCCCCTTGAAGTATTATACCAGTTGGCAGTGTCCCCTCCTCAGAAGTCTGAGTACCAGCTTCGTTGGGCTTTTCTCAGAGCTCCTAAGCAGGTAGAATACAATTTTCAGAAATTTGAATCCCAACTTGTATTACCTCTCTTTGGAATTTATTGCTCTCCTGGCTCTAGGGGAGCTGCTTCCGGAAGTTCTAATATCTGTGTTACCTCCGTGTGTTTGCTTTTTTGGTCTTCCAACCCTTCTTTAACAATTTCCTCTATTAAATTCTATCAGTTGACACATCACGTGCTGTTTCTGATTTTCATAACATCTCCGTGAAGACTGCCTTCAGTAATTCCCAAACGACAGAGAGCATAAGAGGGATGGCATTCAGCTGGTATTGGCAGTATAGCTGTACTACCTGATTTCTTCCAATATCTGTTCTGATTAGTCAGTTTTGAAGCTATAATGGCTGTTCATTATTTTTAATATCAACCATGCCTGTCACTGTACACACTGAGATAATCCTTTTGGTACTTAGCATTGCTGATATCTGAGATTTAATTTGTATATACTCCATATGCCTGTAAATATTAATGGCAGACAAAAGCCTGCTATGTTAGGGTTAAAAAGTGACCAAAAAAAAATTCTGCCTTGACTTTCTTGAATTTGATAGTATATACCACAGGCCAAAAGAAGGTGCTTGCTCAACCAGTCATCATGTTGATTACTTAATGCCAATTTATTTGAACATGAACCCCTCTTTCTGAACCAAACACTGATCCTGAGTTTCTAACTCATCCAATTTGCTCAATTGCATCCATGTCCAAGATAAGTATGCTCCCTCCATGGTCTTGGTGGCACTGAGGGGAGTGGAGGAGAGAGTGGTATCAGGAGTGTGGAAATGTGACCAAATCTATCTTCATGGTCATAGAAATTACATTGAATTGAATGTATCTGATTGTTTCAGATGGCACTTTGTGAGTTTAGGGAGATCAGGGCTTCTCTAAGCTCTGTCATTTACCAGACAAGAGCCCTTGGAAATCTACAATATGGACCAAACGAGTGCAACTTTACATTTGTAAACAGAAAATCATTTACATAGTCTCCTCTAGACTTGATAGCTAAATGAAATGTAACTGTTTTTGTCCCACATCAATTCCCAGAGCAATGTTTCTCACATGGACACCTGAAAGCCACCTGCAGTGACTGTAAAATATGCTGACTCAGATTTGGTGGGGATGGGTTCTAGGAATGGGAAATAACATTTGGGAACCATTTTATTGCTAAGAGTTGATAATACCTTGTAGTGTGATACATAATGATGGGCAGCATGTAGTGAGCATATGTTATGAGTCAGGTCTAAGTGCTTCACATGCATTACCTTCAAGGTAATCCTATTGTTATCATCATTGTATGGATAAGAAATAGAGTCATGGAAAGTTATACAATGTGCATTAAATTGCACAGCTCGTAATTGGTAAATGCTGGACTCACACTGATACAGTTTGACTGTGCACTTGCACACTCAACTACAGCACCATGTTGCCTGTGTTATAGTCATCAAGGCTCATGTGTAGCAATTAGTCCCCTCTCTGAAATCTCAAGGTTTCAAAGAATTATCAAAGAGTGGTATCAGGAATTATCAAGATTTCTGAACTTAATACAGAAAAAGTAAAATCCCTATGCCAAAATTTTCTCACTCATATCTAAAAAACAAAATAGACCTAATACTTACAAACAGTTAATAAAGAACCCTTTATTCATGAAGCTTTCATGAAATATTTTTGACAATATCAATCAACTAATCGATAAAACATGGATTACATTTACCTGGAACTATATCTAAGCTTATCTGCTTTTCTCTTTTAAGAAAAACACATCTGGGATTTCCCTATGCCAAGAAAGTTTGGAAAGTATTTTGAACTGCTCTGAATACTTAAAACAATGCCATAGTTCATCCTACCTCCCAGGTGTTTGTTCTGAAAGAGGCAGAGAGAATACCAAACCACTGTAATAACAGGGATGTTTTATAATACAAAGGTCTTGGTATAGACTGAATGTTATAGGACCAAGAGGAAATCTTTTTTAAATAGGAGAGAGATTTTACGTGATTTGTCTCACCACATTTGAATTTGGTTTCATGGGTAGGAGACAAATATCTATACTAATAAAAGGGTAAAATGCTAATTAGACTGGGAGACCTTCTGGGAGACCTTCTGGACTTCCTTCTGGACAAAGTCATGGTGGTGGGGCTGAAGCAGAGGTGGTTAGGGGCGATCAGGCCAGAAGGGGAGGGCAGTTGGGAGCGAGCAGGCCAGCAAGCAGAGTGCTTAGGGGCGATCAGGCAGGCAGGCAGGTGAACAGTTAGGAGCCAGCCATCCCTGATTGTGAGAGGGATGTCCGACTGCCGGTTTAGGGAGTGGGGCCTAAACCATCAGTGGGACATACCCCAAGGGGTCCCAGATTGGAGAAGGTATAGGCCAGGCTGAGGGACACCACCCCTGTGCATGAATTTCATGCACCTGGCCACTAGTTGTATTATAAATCACATGTCAACCAGCTAATATCTTTTACCAGTCAGCAAATTATTAAAAGGTACTTTTATTGAATTTACTACTGAAATTAAATGCTTTGTTTTCATTATTCTTAGTTGATGTTTTCTATGATTTTGGAGGCTATTTAAATACATTACTTTAGTTTGTCAAAGCAATCATCTTTTTTTGTTGTTACTGATTTAGCTTCAAGGAGAAAAACTTTGTTGAGAACATACTGATTTATCTTTGGTGATTAGTGAAGAAAGGAGATATTTAAGCAGCCTTTTGATATAATAGGATTTTATAATAGCATGATGTTTCCAATATCAGAATGTGAGCTCTTATGATTCTGGAGAATGCCTTTTCTGTTATGACCAGCTAGTATAGTGTCTGTTATTTATAGGCTGGCATGTAAAGTTGTATTTGTGTACATAATTTGGCATCTAGTTATGAAATTCACTAGCTTCTATTAGCTGCTTGAATTTTTGTGAACTGGAGCAAGGAACTAGTGGAGAGCAGTTTTTATTTAACTAATTTATTTATTTATTTATTTAGGTTTCATTAATTCTAATTAAGCATAAAGCAATGTTCTAATCCTTTAGCTTCACACACACAAATAATTGGCATCTTAAATTGGAAGTACTATATATTCTTTGAGTTTATTAATGGGGCTAGAACAAACAAGAAATTATAATAAGATCTGTGCTTTTTTTTTTTAAGGTGATTGATACTTCAGTCAGTTAGAGAGCAAAATAAACTTTCCTAACTTGTATTTAAATTTTCTTTATCAATATAGAATTTATATATCATAGAACTCACCAAGTTTTTGAGATATTTTTTTTATCCTAGAGTTATTGGGAATAATTGATATTCATCACTGTATAAATTTATGGTGTACAACATGATGTTTTGATTTACATATATTGTGAAATGATTACCATAATAGGTTCAGCTAACAACTATCATTTCATATCGATACAATTAAAAGAAAAGAACAATAAAAGAAAGTAATTGTCTCCTTGTGATGAGAATTCTTACGATTTTGCTTTCCTAACGACTTCCCTATGCATTATACAGCAGAATTAACTGGTCATATGTTGTAAAACTCACCACTTTAAAGTCCATAATTCAGTGGCTTTTAGTATATTCACAATTTTGTGCAATTATCACCACTATCCAACTGCAGATTATTTTCATCACCCTAGACCTAAAAAGAAACCCTAGACCCATTAGCAGGAAACTACTAACCTACTCTCTGTCTCTATTAATTTGCCTATTCTGGGTATTTCATATAACTGGGATAATACAATTTTTAGGCTTTTGTGTTTAGCATCTTTCATTTGATATAATGTTTTCAAGGTTCATCCATATGCATGTATCAGTACTTCAGTCATTTTATGGCTGAATAATATTCTATTGTATAGACATACCATATTTTTTTAATTCATTCAGTAGTTGATGGGCATCTGGGTTGCTTCCACTTTGTGGATATCATAAATAATATTGCTATGAGCATTCTTGTATAAGTTTTGTATAAGCATATGCTTTCAGTTCTCTTGGGAATACACCTACGAATGGAATTTCTGGGTTATATGATAACTCTATATCTAACATTTTGAGAAACTGCCTGTTTTCCATACTGGCTGTACCATTTTATATTTTCACAGTAAAGTATGAGAGCTCCAATTTATCTTCATCTTTGCCAACTCCTGCTATTTTACATTTTAAAAGTTATCTCCAGCCCTAGTTGTCTTGGCTCAGTAAATAGAGCATCGGCCTGTGGACTGAGGGGTCGTGGGTTTGATTCTGGTCAAGGGCATATACTGGGTTGCACACTCGATCCCCAGTAGGGGGCATGCAGTAGGCAGCTGATCAATGATTCTCTCTCATCATTGATGTTTCTGTCTCTCTCTCCCTCTCCCTTCCTCTCTGAAATCAATAAAAATATTTTTAAGAAACTATATCCATCCTGGTGGGTGTGAAGTGGAAGCATTTTAAAATATTTTTTTCTTATTTCTATATCATTTAATCAGAAAAAAACTTGCTCCATGATCAAATAGATATGGAATATACATCATTTCTAACATACATGGACAATTTAATTTAAAAAATACACTGTGTATCTGAACACAGATCTCAAAGAAAAATGGAATAGTCAACACTCACTGATTCTAATGCAAAAATAAGAATAAACTCAATAAAACCACATTAACAAGCTCTCTTAAAACCTAAAGCTGCCCCTCCCATACACACACACACCCCAATGATATATGTTCAATGGATTCCAATATAGGTATGTAAAAAGACTAAAAAGAGTAAAATAGCTCATCCAGCATGTGCCATTGCCCATAGTAATGGAAATAAAGAACCATAATATGGTAAAGGGAAGATCAAGAAGACTTTAGTTTTATTTTTTGTTATAATTTCTTTAAAAATAGAATGCTTTCATATACTACTTGTGTTTTTAAAATGTTAGGGATGCTTTTTTCTGGGTGGGGGAATATGAGTAAATACTATTTTATTACTTTCCAAGAATGTAAAAGTAAAAGAAAGAGAAGTGAGAGAAAGGGAGAGGAGAGACAGCAGTCTAAATAGTTAAATGACTAGAAGTGCTTGGGGCAGGAAAGGTGCTTTCTGATTATTCCATAAATCCCTTTACTGCCCATAGTGTCTCTTTGATGTCAAGAGTCACCAGGATTTGACACTAATAATGAGCTGATTGGGCCAAACATCTTCATTGAGACTCAATTTTCTCATCTTTAAAAAGAGGAGGCAGGCCTGAGTTTACTTTTAAGACCTCCTTCCGGAGGGGCTATTTTATAGTCTATAAGGATATAGTACTTGTCCTTTACTGTTGGAGAAGGGACGCTCCTTCCTACTCTTTCAACTAAGCATGTATCCCCAAGGCAAAAAGGGAATTTAGATTGATCAATCACTTCTCTCCTACAACTAGTAATTATGGCAGTTACTAGTTGTAGGAGAGATCACTATATATAAAAGGAAAAGGTACAAAAGGTTACCTCCCAGTATATTGTTCCCTTGTTTCTTTGGGGGGAGGGGTTCTTTAAAGAAGTGTCATCTATAGTAGGCCATGATATGGTGAGAATTATTACCCTTCTGTAACTGTCTTGAGAAAAGCTTAGGAGATGGATGAAACCTGTATTCCAAGTTTCTCCATCACCCAGTTCAGGCCACTTCTTCCATATCATTGGTGCCTCCATCTTTGAATGGCCAAACCAATCTCAAGGTCTAATTTAAAGCCTATTCTAAGGAAAGTACCTGTGTACCCTTGGTGAAATACAATGTGTTATCTTTTCCAGGCATATTTTAACTTCACTATTGAATAAAGCCACTCTTCAATGACATATGGGGAGAATGCAGATGCTTTTCAGAGCCACCCTGACATTTCAATAATTGATATCTTTCTACTTAGTTACTTGAAAGCTGGCTCTTCTCACTCACTGAAGGGGAGACGTCAGATGTCGATAAGTCAAGTCATCGCCTTCATATCTCACAAGGAACTGGGATTAAAATCTGAATTCATGACTTCTGAACTCTCAGTCTTGCTGCAGTAAGATACTCCAAACAACTTTCTCTCTGATCTCTTCCATTCGCCTAGCATATCTCTAAAAATATCCACTTTTCACTTTAACCCTCTTGTTATCATTAATTGATTCTGGATGTCTTGCTGCCCTTATCTCCATGGCCCCAACGGCTGTCACTGATGTGGTACCGCACTTCCTGGACAGCTTCCTCGGAGCCCACACTGAGCTTACTCAGAGCCTCAATAGGGTTTATTAGTTTGCTTCTCCACCTTTCTTTTTGAGAACTGCAGTTATAATTATACCCAATACTGCTTTGGCACCCCCCCCCCTACCACTTTATTGAATTTTTATATTTTTTCTTGTACTTACTTGATGCTTTAATATGTTCCCTCAGAGTTTAATTCTCTGGCACTGTCATATTCAGTTTTCTCATTTTTACTCTACTATGTACACATCATCACATGGGCAACAGTATTAAACCTATCTCTCGTTTTCCTACTTTCAATAAAATCTTACCTGTCCACAAGCAGGATATCTAACACAATTTCTCCTCCAATTACATTAGCTACAGTTGGTAACAGAAAGTCACAGTTCTCCAATTCAGTAACTCCTTTGATCCTTCATGGGTCTTTAACCAAGCAGATGTCTGGGGAATCTAAGTCCCTTTGGAGTTCAAGATTATGAGAGTTCAACTGACCTCAGCAGCTGGTTTTCCCTCACCTACCGTTTTGATGGCCTATAGCAGATGCCCCATAACACTGTCTTTGTTTTAAGGTGTTTTGTTTCTCCCAAGCTCCTAAACTCAGAGTACTCTATGTCTCCCCAACCTCTATATGAGTAGGCAACTTTGTAGAATATGTAAAAATATTGGAAAAAGTATGTCAATCATACAGCTTCTAGTATTGAGAGGGTTGTGGCTTTTGTTTTGACTCTTTGGAGCAGAGGGGATAGTGATGATGGTCAGAGAAGAAAGGCAAATCTTACTTTATTATCATTATTGATATGTGCTCTCTAGTCCATTATTCGCAATGTCCGGTCAGCACTTTTGTTCTTTGAGCCCAGAGGTTACTGACTTAGCATCCTAAACCCTCCAGATGATGAGAAAAAGCTTTGCTTTGCAGAGAATTGCAGAGGTTGTTAGAAGGCAGTCCCACTCCCTAACTTTCCTCAGGCTACTAAAGAAAACAAAAAAAGAATGTTCTATTTTCTATCCATTTCTCAGAAACCACTCTACTTTTACCCACTATGAACTAAAAAATATACTTGAGCTGCTAAATTCAAGAGATTTCAGTCTAGTGTACTCCAATTGCAGAGAATAGGAAAACCATACATGTTAGTTGAAATAAAATTCCTCGGTAATTAGAATTCAAAGGGATTCAGATTCTGGAGTCAGAAAGACTCTAGTTTGAATTCTGTCACTATCTCTATCTATCCATGCCTAACTAAGTCACATAACCACTACAAGCCTCAGTTTACTGTCAGTAAATTGCTGTAATAGCCATTTACCTCACATAATTATTTTAGGAATTAAAGATATAATCTGTTTAGAATGCTTAACACTATTCCTAGGACATAGTACAAGCACTTCATCAGTATTATCTGTCATTATTACATGCCCTGAAAATATAAGCTTATTTTAATATTAAAAACATATAATTTATGTCACTCGATTAGAAAAAAAAATTGAGTTTCATCTTCTTGAGATTATATCAATTTTCTATTTATGAGTAAAATTAAGAGTTGAGTAGATTTCGAAAAACAAAACAAAAATGATGCATCATTACTTACTAAGAATCAAATTCTGCCTTAGGACAGTCTACCACCAACTGAATTTTTACAGATTGTGATAATTCTCTGTTTAGCATCAGAAAGTCAGAGAATTTTAGAACTGTAAGGTATCAAAGTCGAATTTATTACTAGTACTTTGGAGTTACATAAAAACTTTACAGTACGCTTTATGAATGCTTTGTCCTACATCCCCATGAGGGAGTCTAGTAGTAGTTGTACTTTAGAGGAGAGCAAACTGAGAGTCAGAATATTTGAAATGACACAAAGCCATGTTATTATTGTTTCTGATGAGAGATTAATTAGGTTTTCTGAATACCATCCTTCCCAACTAGAAGGAGTCTAGTACCTACATTCCTGGAGAGAACCTACTATATATGGCACATTCCCAGAAATATATATACCCCACCAATTTAAGGGAAAATCACCAAGTTTCTACCTAATCTCCTTGCTGGTTAATGGGCTAAACACTGCACACTAAAGCTTCCTGACCCCATTGGGTCACTGAAGATCTCACATGTTTAGAGTTCCCCAATTCCTAAAGTAATAAGGGGGTAGGGGTTGAAGAAACCTAGAGCTCTCTTTAACTATACACTTAGCAAAAGTACATAGGTAACAATAAGCTCAAAGTCCCATTCTTGGGATCCTGAACAACAGAAACTTCATTGGTGGGTCCATAGAACAAGGACATGGAAACAAAAATATTTCTCCAAGAAGTTGTATTCTCTAAAGGAGATACTTGCTCCATAAAGCTGTGTTAAAAGGAAAACAAGCCCTGAAAGTATTTTGGACATCTGTCTAGTGACTTGTACAGTTATAAAATGTTTGCAGTTTTTCTGGAATTAGGGGTAACGGCAATTAGGTCTATGCAACAATGATGACTGTTACTGCAAGACCTTCCCCTCAAAGTACTACAGTAATTATCCACTGTTTCTTTTGCTTTTGCCCCTTCACTACTTCATTTACTTCATCTGTAAATGAAAACCAAAATCATTAGGAAATTGCCAAAGAAGAACAGTGGGATTATTAATAGACAAGTAACACATCAGCAGATATCTATGGCTGTCTATTTTCCTGGTGATGGAGGATAATAGAGATAATATAAACAGGGGCAGGATAGAAATAGAATAGAGGTAATAAGAATAAAAGAAATCCATAGATAGTTGTAAAAACATTCATTTTCATGTCTTAGCCCATCAAATATTTTCCCTGAGTTACTAATGGCAAAGTGAAGGAGGTTCCCACTTCCCACTTTTCTTTGCCCACCCACCCATTAGATTTGCTATGCATCAAATTAGATGGCAGATAGTAAAAAGAGGACATTTAAACTATCCTCAGTAGAATCGGTCAGCCCTGATCTGTTTTCTCTGCAAAACTCGAGACACAGAGATGCCACATATCAGCTGTCTCTTTGTGCTATCTCAGCTTTGAGGTCAGTTAAGATTTAAGAGCAGAAATGATCAAGTTGCCTGCTTTTGATTCCATCATCCAAAGGTGTAAGGCAGGATTTCTCAACCTTCACAGTAATGGGGGGTGAGGGGAGGGTGCATGAATAATTTTGTTGTAGAAGCTGACTCTGTAGGATATTTCACAGTATTCCTGGCCTCCACCCGCTAGATGCCAACAGCAGGCCCCTGAGTTGTGATAACCAAAAATATCTCTAGACTATGTCTAATAACCAGAGGGGACTCCCCAAGTTGAGAGACACCAGCGTAGTGGTTATTTTTCCCCTTATTCCAATTATATGTGACTTCCCATAACTCTTTCTGCTTTAAGAAAAATCCCAGCAAAGTTGACATAGGTTGCCTCGAGTGCACCTCTCTTCATTTCGCTTTCTGTCTTTGTTTCCTTTTCTCCTCTCTCCACACACACGCACATGCTCATGCACACACGTGCACTTAAACCTTTTATCTTCCAAGCCTGCATGTTAAACGATGAAAAGGAGCCCATGGGTTTATG
This sequence comes from Corynorhinus townsendii, assembly GCA_026230045.1. NCBI lineage: Eukaryota > Metazoa > Chordata > Mammalia > Chiroptera > Vespertilionidae > Corynorhinus > Corynorhinus townsendii. The sequence continues at coordinate 81,729,393 of JAPDVU010000004.1, forward strand.
CTGCCACATTACCTCCTAAGCCTTTGCAAACTTATAATACAGCAGATAAAGAGTTGTACAGTAACCTGGCTTGCCATTTCGCTGTTCAAACCTGATAGTCATGCCGTGCCATAATTTCAGCCAAAATAAAAAATTTTAAAACAAAAAGCCCAATGACTCCCTCCCTCATATAGTTAGCACTTTACAGTCCAGTATGGAACATTCTTTTCTTTATGAGCTGTGTGCTATAAAGAAAGTGTACAGAAAGATGTTTAATGTGTCGTCAAGAGCAAAATTACTAGCGTATTATATATGATGCAGTCATAAGGCAAAAGAGCTGGAGCTTGTGTTTGCCCTTAAAGGAGAAGCAGTCATATAATAGAGAGCCTTAGAGCTAGGGTTTACTGTACTTTGGGAATTAATCACATAAACTATAAATTGGGTTCAACAGGCTGGCTGGGTAAATAGGCGCAGCTAATGAGGACACTATGAGATCTTATAAGAGAGCTGACTGCCCCAGGACAAATAGTCCGTGGCGCACCTGATGGAAAACTAGAAGACATCAAAGCATAAAGGATTAGTGCTCTCACAGTGTTGAGAAATGGCCGGGGGGAGATTCACCAACTTATTACCCACATCCCAGCTAATCCTGTTATCTGCAAAATATAACTGTGTTCAGGAACTGCCACCACCTCAACGTGCAGGAGGATAATTTTGCGTTTACATGAACAAAAGTGCAGGAAATTTTCATCCGACTAAGAAAAATAGAAGAGGATTAGTATGTTTAAAGGTTTTTCTCTTCTCCCCGCATTTAGCCGCCTGTATGAAACATATAGAATACAAATCTTCTGTGAGTATAAGCGGTGTAGCTGCAATGGGGCCAGGAATGGGGAGAGAGGGCTGCAAAGAAGCTACTGTAATGTCCCAAAACTGGTCGGTGGAATGAGTATCAATGGGAGAAGGGACATATATCATTTGTAGTGGACTCTGCACTAATTTCAAAGACTGGATTTACCTTTTCAAAGCAGGCAGGCAAGCACTCTGTAAGAGAGGGAAAGGAACTAATCAAAGAAGGAGAAGTCAGAGGCTGCCCAGTCCCTTTGCTGCCCTTCCTGCCCCAGCAGCTCTCCCAGGGTATCGATTGCTGCGGTGACATCCACCTGATCCCAACAGATGATCTCTGCAGGGGAAAGGGGCAACCCCTGCAACTCCCTGCCAAGCTGCCTTGGGGAGAACGACTTCCTGGGCGAGAGCTGACATTCAGCTCAGGCTTCTTTATGCAATCCAGGGTCACACCGTTTGGAAGCAAACTGCAGTTCATCTCCAGCCTCTGCTGATTCTGAAGGCAGAGGGTGAGACTGAAGCTGGTTCCTCCGTCTCCCAGGGGCATCCTTTCCTTTTGTCTAGCTGGGCTAATGATAACATGGCTTGTAGGGGAGGGAAGGGGTGAGACTCTGCCTGCCTGTCTGCAGGGCTGAGCCTAGCACAGGGCCTCGCTCACAGGAGCTCAAAAAATGGTTATCAAATGAGCCTGTGGGCTCTCCAAAGATGTGAGTGACCATTTCCGCATTAACACGCTATGGAAAGCTGGAGTAGTATATTGTTCTCAACTATAAAGTTATATCAGAGTCCGTTCTGCAGAAGTCCTCTAATCTTGCAGAAAATCCAAGGATCACAGTTGTACTATTTGCCTGAAGAAATAAAAAAATTATGCACATACAAAATAGTTGGATTTTTCTGTCTTCATTCTAAGAGGCTTCTCTGTTGTAATTAGAATTTCCATTTAACAGGCCCAGGCACCCCTGTACCCCTGTCCTCTTCGCTTTAGCTCCATTTCCTGCAATTCACTGCCCCCTCAGCTTCTAGACAGTCTTCTTCCCTGGTTTTCTTCTATTCTCCTTGGATAGATACTCTGTCTCTCATGCAGACCTCTCCTGCTCTTCCCACAGACCTCCCGGGACTGCTTCTCTCTCTTATCATCAATTCGGAGTTCCCTGTTTTTGAAGATTGTGGTGATCTCTCCTCACTCATAATTCCCAGAGTTTCCTTGTTAGCCTGGCCTTTAAGCCAAGGTTCCTGTGCCCATTGCACCAGCATCCTCTGACATTGCCAGCTGGGGTGCCCACTTTCACCTCAGACTCCACATTCTAAGATTTCGGTCATCTGCCAACCAGCTTCTCTTCCTACTTGTTATCAGTGGAGTCAAGGATTTCCGAGTGATTCATATGCCAAACGTTGTAGTCATCTTTTATTTATTCATGAAATCCCATAACCAATCTACTTTCCCTTCTCATCTTCCAAAATATTCCTTTTTTTAAAAAAAATCCACTATTTTGATTTTTTGGCTTAGTGTGTTTTTTTTTTTAATCTTTATTATTGAAAGTATTACAACATAGACAGTGGGTGGCAAGGGCCTGGGGTGGGGTGGGAACTGGGTGGAGGGGAGCTATGGGGGGGAAGAGAGGGATATCTGTAGTAATCTGAATAATAAAGATTAAAACAAACAAACAAAAAAGTATTACATATGTCCCTTTTTCCCCCACTGACACCTTCCAGCCTGCCCCACACTCTGCCCCATTGTCTGTGTCCATGGACTATACATATATGCATACAAGTTCTTTGGTTGATCTCTTCCCACCCACCCACCACACACCTCTGCCTTCCTTCTGAGATTTGACTTGCCTGCTTCCTCTCTCATCTCACTGCACTTAAGCTTGCATTACCTCAGCACTCCTCTGGCTTTCTTAATGGTGATTCCTACTCCACTCTTTCATAAAACTTTCACAACAAATGCTGCTGCCTGGCCCATCCAGAAGTCTCAGGCTTTGAGTAAAATAGATCAGAGTCCATTTTTAAAAAATATGTTTTTATTGAATTCAGAGAGGAAGGGAGAAGGGGAGAGAGGTAGAAACATCACTAATGAGAGAGAATCATTGATCAGCCCACAACCCAGGCACGTGCCTTGACCAGGAATCAAACCGAGACCTCCTGGTTCATGAGTCAATGCTCAACCACTGAGCCACACTGGCCAGGCCAGAGTCCATTTATTTACAGGGTGTTCAGGGGCAAATAATGTAATCTTTCTGAACCTCATTTCATCATATGTAGGATGGGGAAACTAAGCCCTACTTTCTGGGTGATTGTGAGGGTTATATAGTTAAAGCACCTAGCCAGAGCCTCATACAGATGAGATATTATAGATATTATAGATGCCCTATTCATATAATTCCTGTCTCTCTGGGTTTCCCCCCCCCCCCTTTTTTCTTCTGCTTTGTCGTTAATGAGATGCCACCTTTAACTCAAACACCTCAAATCCACATGCAATTTTAGGTAATTTGGCCTTACTCTTCGCTTCCAGACTGTGCCCTCGGCTGGACCCTCACCAGCCACACATCAGGTAATGCTCGTTCCTATCTCAAGCTTGTTTTCCGGAAGTGCTTTTCCCTCTCTACAGACCAAGGCTACCCATTCTTCTGGAACCAAATTCAGTTACTCCCCCTCCCCAGAGCCTCAATAAACCAGTCCTTCCAGGATCAGTCCTCTCCTGAACTCTTGTCACCCTCACAGTCTCCACCACACAGCTCAGGATCTGAATTCCTCAGGCTGCTAAGCAACCATGATGACAGCATCGCCTGTCCCTCTCAGTATACAGGAGAGGAAGTTGAATATCAGAAGTCTAGTGACTTGTAGAGCCACATGGTTCATTTCTGGCATTAATTGAAGCAGATTTCTGGTATTTACCATGTAAACTTTAAAATGTATTTGTACTGGGTTTTAATGATTGCAATTGTATTACTCTTGTTGATCTGAGAAAACATTAAGAAATGTAAGTGCAAGCTATCTATGCTTTCTTACAAAATTGAAAACACACACACATGCATTTGCCACACCTACCTTAGCACAAGGCACAATATAGGAACTCAATAAATGCTTAGAAATTAATTTGGGTTTATTATCACAAAAAGATTAATTACTACAAGACCTGTAAGCCCCTGTCATCAGTAACTCTGAGTGATTTGGAAATTCCTCCTCTTATGATCTTTAAACAAAGGAAGAAAATTGTCTCATTTAAATGAACCACTGCCTGAAGGCAGGGGAATAGATTGGCTTCAGGAGTTCCATTTCATTGCTATAAACCTATGATTATCTCACTTACATCCTGGAAGGAAGATAGAAGACAGGTTGAAAAGGAACCATAAATCATCTTCCGTGGGCTCATGGATACTGGTCCTATAGCCCTCTCTCTCTTTACCCAATACCTTTCCCAATTTTTCCATGGTCAGTACTTATGTCACTGGTCCAATCTTGTAGCCCAGAGCATTCCCACCTACACCCCACACTCCAGGGCTCCTGAAGGAAATTGAAGGCTCAGAATAAAACTGGAAGCCCTAGTGGTTTAGAGCAAAATTTTTAGAATTAGCCAGACCTGGTCTCTAGCTGTGTGACTTTTGGCCATTTGCTTACCCTTCTCAAGCCTATGTTCCCTGCTCTGTAGCACTGGGGCAATGCACTCCTACGGTTATATGAAGATTAAATGAGATAATACAAAAGCAGCTCATGCCTCGATCTAATCAGACCTGCTCTGATACACATGCTCCTGAGCTGGTAGATATCTCTGGTAGGAAAGTTATACCATGGCTGTCTCATTCCCCAGCACCACCAGCCCATCAAATGCCTGGATACTGGACAAATAGAGGAAGGAGAGTGTTCCAATTCCATCCAGTAGTGAGGGGGAAGAGCTTGGATCAGAAGCCCACTCTTCTGAACCGGAGACCCTATTCTTTTCCATCTCTTGAACCTTTCAGAGATCCAAAGGTGGATCTTTTTTGAAAGTACCAGCGATGGATTTATGCTATTGGATTTTCCCTCCTTCCTTTTTTCCCCCAGTGGAGCTACAACGAAGGCCTCCATGTTAGAGAAGCAGCCCAAATGTTCTGGCCACTGGAAGCTTGGAGACATAATTTGAGGAAGTTTAAGGTAGTCTGTAAAAGGGAGTGAAAAGGATCAGATTGAGGGTTGCAGTTCATTCACCTTTGTAGAGAAGTTTTATCATGAAAACATTTGTTTCTGTGATGGAAACACTTTCATCATCAATACCTTCAATAAGAGACATGTTTATTTAAGTGGTTTATTTATTTGATTTCTGGAGGATTATAACAACCAAGGAGACCAGGCTAAGTCCCCTTCTTTTTAGGGAACATGCATTCTCTTGTGTTATGTGGAGAAGTGCCCACGCCTCCTACCTACTCCACTCTTTGCTTGAGCTTCATATTATAGGACAAATTAGACATACGTTGCCTCTTTCCCCCAAACCATGTATCTGCCTTGGGTTTGGGGTAGTTGATAGGATCTTATAGAGGCAGGCAATCCCAAATGGTACCCCAGAAAATCCCAGGGTGGCACCATCCTGGGCTCTCATCCTCCTGCTCTGGTCCAGCCATGGTCTACACAGGCTTAGTCCCGGAAATAGCTGCCTTGAGTGGGACTCACACTACAGAGCTATTGCCCTGAGTGGGACTCACACCGCAGAGCTCTCCCAGACTTAGGTCAGCACATCCCTGAGTTCATATCCCCACTCCTCATCAACCACTCTAACACTCAAAAGCATGAAACCCAAGTGTTATATTCCAAGTGTTCAGCAAGCAAATTAAAGAGAATACTTGGGATTTTTTTAAAAAATTATCCTATTCAGTGTAAACTGTGTTTTATTTAAGGCAGCTACCCCAGTCCCCACTAAGGCTGTTAATAAAGATACAATATATGTAGCAAATTACTTTTTTAAAATGCAAAAAAATCCCAAATTTCAAAACCGGTCCAAGAGTAAGAGACTGGTGACATGAACTGCCCTTTCAAAGCAGCATCAGTGTGACACCCATTCTGCATCTGCTGTGCTTTAGGATATAACACTTGCAAATGCTTCTCAAACTTCAATGTGCACACAGATCCCTTGAAGAACTCATTAAAATGAAGATGCCACTTCAGGACATTTGAAGTTGAGCCTGAGATCCTCTATTTCCAAATCACCACCAATGATTCTGTGTCACTGGTGTGTGGACCACATTTTAAGTAGCAAAGATCTAGAGATCTAGAAACATTGATTATTGAGAAAACCCAGTGACATGGAAAAAAGGCAGGTGTTTATTACTATTGTATACATGAGGAAATATAGGGTCCCAGAAGTAAAGGGTGTTGACTAGTTTCACACAGCTACAAATATCAGAGTCAGGTGTCTTGACCACCTGCCCATCTTCCTTCTACCTCCTAAAGTAGGAAGTATTCGGAGTGAAACAGCATGCAGGACCTCGAGAAGCACAGAAGTATTAAGAGAAAAAATTATGGGAATATTTCCCAATGAAGCTCTTTAATTAGTCATCCATGGTATAAGAGATGAGCTATTGGACAAGGGGAAAGAAAGCCAGATTTTGAGCCCTGAATCTCTCACCAACTAGCTGTGAGATATCCCTGGGCCTGAGTGATTTCTAAGGTACCTTGCAACATTAGCTTTCTATATTTCTATTCCAGTGCATCTAAGAGAGGAGAACAAGCCTTAAGAAATTCTCACTGATTGCCCGTTTGGAGAATTTACCACCACCTAGCACTTCGTTTTTCTGCCAAGAGGTGGTGTTGTATGGTGGGAAGAACATTTGGAGACACTTGACTGGGTTTGAATCCTACCTCTGGCACTGACTTATCTATACATGAGCAATATCTTTAATTCTATGCCTCAGTTTCTTTATCTATAAAACGGTGGAAAGCATAGTTCATGAGATTGTAATGGAGGTCTAAATTCATTCATATAAGTAAAGCATTCGGAACAATGCTTGGGCCAAAATGACCCATTTTAATTACACCTCTCAAGACTTCCATTTATTTCCAGTGCCAACAGCAAAGCTCACTTGAAGATTTGAACTTCATTAGCTTGAAATTCCTATAAAATACTTGTTAATTGTGTGATTATGTTTCTCCCAATAAAGAATATTCCAGGTGCAACTTCATTAATTCTTTTTGGGATCAAGAAAGGAAAGAGTAAATTTTTATGAGTTGTGAGCCTTGAACTTCTTTTAAAAAGAGGGTTTGCTATTGATTTTCATGATAATGGTGACAAAGATGAGAGAAATGTATTGTTCTCAGGATGGGAGGAGGTAGAGGGATATTTGTGCAGAGTTTAAGGTAAATGAAGGTATGGACATTTAAGAGCCCACCTCATCCTTCATCTAATGTGTTTGCATCTGGTTTTTCCAGGTTTTGACAGGTTGTTATTAACATGCTAACATATCCCTCGGCTTCATCTGATCAGTTACCCTCCCTCCTTAAAATCACTTTGGAGGGAGGATGAAAGGGAAAGCAAAATGATTGAGGTGACAGGTCCCGTGGCGCGTTGAAGAACTGTCAGAAAATGCTGCCAAGAGCTATTTTCAACTGGAAAGGGAACACCCTTTTGTGCTTTGTAATTCATGGGTGGACCACAAGAAAGTGAAAATAGTTAATGTCTATGGAACGTTGCCACTCACACATAGCAACAGCCTTATTTACAGATACAAAAATCATTACTTCTTTCTGTTCCCCGAAGCACAACTTTAATGCTGGCGAGATTGCCTAGGATCCCAAACACACAAGGCCAAACCTTCCAGGTGGCTTCACTCCAACACCCAAATGTGGAACAACAACCTTGTGCACGCGATTTTGACTACTTCTTTCCAGAGCTTCCTCCATCTCTTCAATGATGTCACCCAAAATGGATTTGGGCAGGTATCAGAGGAATGGTTTGAAATTCAGTTCCTGGTCTTGATTTATATGCAAAATAATACCTGGATTTTTTTAACCCATGTTCTGTACCCACTATATTTTTTAAAATATATTTTTATTGATTTCAGCGAGGAAGTGAGAGGGAGAGTGAGAGAAACATCAATGATGAGAGAGAATCATTGATCGGCTGCCTCCTGCATGGCCTCTACTGGGAATTGAGCTGGAAACCCCAGAATGTGCCCTTGACTGGAATCAAACCCAGGACCCTTCAGTCCACAGACCAATACTTTATCCACTGAGCCAAACCAGATAGGGCCCCACTGTATTTTGCTCTGGCGAAAATACAGTGTCTTACCGAGGACTTGAGTTTAATTCTTTGTCCACATAGGAGAAAGAGGTGACTGTCTTATGTTCCCTAAAGGGTCTCTTTCTACAAGGTATAAATGTTTCTGCACTACTTATTCATAATTCTGGCACTAATTATAATATGTAATACTTACTGAGATTGTATTATGTTGTAAGTGCTTTATGTATATTAAATGCTGAATCTTCACAACAACCTTATGGGATAAATAATAATTATCCTCATTTTGCCCAGATAGGTTAATTAATTTCCCTAGGTCACATGGGTAGTGAGTGCACAGCTGGGCTGCATAAAACCATGTGGCTCTACAGTCCATGTTCTTAAGCACTATAATATTTTATCTCTCTGCAAGAGACACAGACCAGGAAGATATGCAACCAAAGAGTTTCTGCCCCTACTTTTGTCTCAGTCTGCTTTTCCCCAAAGTTACCTAAATACTGTTTTAAACAGAAAAGAAAGATTTCATAGTCACCACACATTGCCTAAAGCAGTGGTCGGCAAACTGCGGCTCATGAGCCACATGCGGCTCGCAAGCCACAGTTTGCCACTCTGTTGACTAATGAGTTTGCTGACCACTGGCCTAGAGTAAGAGGACAACAATTCCAAAGAGCTAAAGAGGGCATAGTTTCAAAACTTAGGAAGGCATAAAGGGGAGGGAGGTTCCTGTAGATCTACATTCAAATTGTGCTGCTTCCCAGTAATGAGTAGTTTGAGCCATCTATATGGCAAACCACCAAAATAACCCGTCTGGTATGTGAGAGCCCTGGGTTGGAGTACTCACCTGGGGATGGGCTCTGTTACTGTGGGGTAGCTGCTAACCTGAAATTTAATTTCCCCAACAGCAAGTTGGGTATTTACTTATTTTCCCCTTAACTCTCTTTTGAGGAGGCTTATATCAATGATGTATGCATGAATAAAAAATATAATCTATACTAAAAGAGTAATATGCTAATTAGACTGGGTCGACCGGACATTTTCTGGACGTCTGACTTCTTTTCAGACAGTTAGGGGGTGATCAGGCCAGCAAGCAGAGGCAATTAGGGATGATCAGGCAGGCAGGCAGGTGAGCAGTTAGGAGCCAGCTGTCCTGGATTGTGAGAGGGTGCTGACCGGGTTGAGGGACACTGCCCCCTCTAGCATGAATTTTGTGCACTGGGCCTCTAGTGAAGAATAAAAAGAGAAATAGCAGCAAGGGTAGAAAGTCCAAATGAGGAACCAGTGGGGCAGGAGCAGGCATGCCTATGCAGGTAGCACACACCCTTACATGGCTTTGACATTCAGAGCTGATTCCGGACTTTCTTTCAGAAAAAAAAAAATTGTTAGTTTCTTGGGAGAAGCTAAGTCTTTTCTAAAGATTATCTCTAAAGGAATTTTCTCAAATGGGTCTTCTTAGGAAGGTTCTCAGTTATGTGATAAATAATGTCCTCAGCATTCCAAGCAGATGTAGTTAAAGACTTCACAAGTCTCTTTCTCAAAACCTCAGCCAAACTTTGAGTTCAGAATTGAAACACAGCTCAGCCTGGTTTATTCTTAGGTAAGAAGGCGATAAGTGAATACAGCAGGGGAAGGCAAGAATAAAGATAATATAATAAAAATATAATCTTTTGATAGTCTGGGTTGATCCAAGGAGAGGTTTAAGGGCAGGTTTTCCTTTTTTTTTTTTTTTTTTTTTTTTTTTAATTTGGTAGATGAATCCTTTTAAGAAGATTAGCAGCTTAACTAGCAAACTTGCAGCCGGGGTCAGACAGCTCCAACCTCCAAACCACAAGCAAAGAGGAGAAAACTGTAGCTCTCACTGTAGCTCCTGCTGGGTGGCCCCAGACAATAGCTGACCTGCACCCCACTGGCAATCCAGAAGCCAGTGTACCTAGTGGTCAGTGTGAGACACCAGATTTCAACTCCTCACATCCATAAGTGACACATTCAAGAGGCAGACTCAGTGAGCACCAAAGCCCCACTGAAACAAGTCCTGCCCCATAAGCGTGTCTTCAGCGCAGCAGTTCTTCCATTATAGACACAGCGAGTGCTCACAGCTAATTGGCCTGGAGGTCAATTCCTCCCAGTGTACCAACAGCAATTAAGGCTTAACTACACCAAGACTTTGCACTCAGCCCACAAAGGGGTGTACCAAGAGCATCCACCTCATGTGATTGAGGAGGCTGAGCTATTGCCCCCTATAGATCACCTACCACACAAAGCTACTCCATCAACACAGGAAGCAGCCAAAATGTGGAGACAAAGAAACATGTCACGAATGAAAGAAACGGAGGAAAGCAAACTACTGGATGACATAGAGTTCAGAACCACATTTATAAGGTTATTCAAGAATCTTCTTAAAACCGCTGAGAAACTTGATGAGACCTTTAAGGATCTTAATGAGAATGCCAAAAAAATGGAAAAGGATCAGTCAGAAATGAAGCATACACTGTCTGAAATAAAGAATATACAGAAACTCAACCGTAGATCAACGTACCCCAAGAATCAAACCAAAGATCTGAAATATGTGGAAACAAAAAACATCCAACCAGAAAAAGAAAAAGAAAAAGGAATCCAAAAATATGAAGATAGTGTAAGGAGCCTCTGGGACAACTTTAAGCGAACCAACATCCGAATTTTTGGGGTGCCAGAAGAAGGGAGACAGCAAAATATTGAAAACCTATTAGAAGAAATAATGACAGAAAACTTTCCCTACCTGGTGAAAGAAATAGATGTACAAGTTCAGGAAGCACAGAGAACCCCATACAAGAGGAATCCAAAGAGGACCACACCAAGACACATCATAATTAAAATGCCAAGGGCAAAAGACAAAGAGAGAATATTAAAAGCAGCAAGAGAAAAACAGTTAATTACCTACAAGGGAGTACCCATACGACTGTCAGCTGATTTTTCAACAGAAACTATGCAGGCCAGAAGGGAGTGGCAAGAAATATTCAAAGTGATGAACACCAAGAACCTACAACCAAGATTACTCTACCCAGCAAAGCTATCATTCAGAGCTGAAGGTCAGATAAAGAGCTTCACAGACAAGAAAAAGCTAAAGGAGTTCATCACCACCAAACCAGGATTACATGAAATGCTGAAGGGTATTCTTTAAGAAGAGGAAGAAGAAGAAAAAGGTAAAGATAAAAATTACGGACATTAAATACATACCTACCAACAAGTGAATCTAAAAATCAAGTGAATAAAAAATCTGAAGAACAGAATGGACTGGTGAATATAATAGAATCAGGGACATAGAAAGGGAGTGGACTGACGATTCTCAGGGGAAGCAAGTGTGAGAGGTGCAGGAAGAGATTGGACAAAAATCTTACTCCCATGGATGAAGACAGTGGCGGGGGGTAAGGGCATGGGATGGGGTGGGGAATCAGGTGGAGGGGAGCTATGGGGGGAAAAAAGAGGAACACTTGTAATAATCTGAACAATAAAGATTTATTTTTAAAAAAAAGAAGATTAGGAAAGTTAGAGACCTTCTCCTTAGAAAAATCATGCATGTGCAAATATACAAATTTGTTTTTTTAGTACTTTTTAGTGATCTTATAGGTCTATGAATCTACCATGGCAAATTAGTTGCTAAGATAAGAGGTCTTTTTTATTTTATCTTTTTTTTTTTTTTTGAAATTTGTTTTTTATTGATTTCAGAGAGAAGAAGGGAGAAGGGGAGGATAGGAACATCAATGATGAGAGAGAATCATTGATCGGCTGCCTCTTGCACACCCTCTATTGGGGATCAAGCCCGAAACCTAGGCATATGCCCTGACCAGAAATCAAATCCTTATGTCCTGGTTCATGGGTCAATACTCAACCACTGTGCCATACTGGCCGAGCTAGAGAATCTTTTTTCAAAATACCTTTCTAGGTCTTTCCTATTGAGGCCCTATATGATTTCATAAGAAACATATTATATTAAATATTCTACTTTAAATATATTATTATGCTGTGAACTGTCTCAAAGAATTTTGTACATTTTTAAATCTTGAGTTTTATGAAGAATAAATAATTCATTTTTGTTCTTTTGTTTTAAAGGTTATATTGACATATAATGTAGAAGGTGGCATTAAACTGGTTAACACAATCTTAGCTTTAAGAGACATAATTCAACAGTTACCCATTTTTATTCAGCAGTTTTCTTTTTTTGTGTGTGTGTCTTTAGCAGTTCTCTTTTTATATTTTGAGAAAATATTTGTTGGGATAAGATGTTAAAATGAATGTCTTTGCAACTATCTATGGATTTCCGTTATTCTTATTACCTATACTTAAACACCTTAGCAAGCCCTTGCATAGCTCACAGTCTCTAGCTCTGAATCCAAAGAAGCCAATGGATAAAATGGTTCTGGCAAAGTGACCATTTGAATCAACTTGAACTATCAGTTTATTGGAAACAAAACAATTTAACTTGGGAAAATACAGTAATCCTTTTGATTTCAGCATTGTTTATATTAATCCATTTTTTTCTGATGATAATGGGATGGCATGACCAATTTTCCACCGAGGCTATTCCTCATTCATGGCAATAAAACTGTAGTATCAACATATGGAAGGAGAAGAAAGACAAGGAGACATGCATCTAGATCTCCCAAAATACGTTGCAAACTTTTAAGATTTAAATCTCAATCCATTTGAAATTGCTGACGTTTTCTTTCCAGGGGATTATCCTGAAGTCCCTGAGAATTGAAGTCCTTTTAAAATAAGTGATCATCAATATGAAGTCATGTAGCTTATCACATCACTGATTTCCAAAGACTGGTAAGAAAGTACAAGTCAAAGGACATTATAAAGGTACAAACAACATTATGGTAATTTTGATGGATTTTACCACAAAATTGCAGAGCTTAAAAAGTTATCCATGACAGAAAAGACATTCCTAAGACCTGTTTGATCTCTTGATTGTTATATAAATTATTGGCATAGGAAACCAAGATTTACAATTTTTTAAAAGAGAAAATAGAGTATAGTTTAGAAAGACTGCCCACCAACAAAATGGATGTATAATACTGGTGAAGAATAGAATTGCCTTTAAAAAAATAAATCAAGTTCATCAATGTTTTTCAAACCATTCTATTTGAGGCCCCTACTTCTGGGTGTACTTGCTGCCCACACCAAAACCAGAAAAATCCAGCATTTATCTATTTTATAAACTGGTTTTCCATTTAAATTATCTTTGAAGAAGGGATTCTAATGCCATAAAAAATAAGTGTTTTGAAAACCAATGGAGTAAACTTTCTTAGAGTTCACCCAGATGGGATCACACCTGGGAAGTTAATCAGGGTTAACCTGTTGGCAGAGATCAGCGCTCACAAGTCAAAACAGGCTCTGAGCACTTTTGAAGGTAAAAGGTCCTCATTCAGGATCATCTTTAATCTAAGCTTTTTAACTGATAAACTATCTGCAGAAGTTTTACTAAGTCTGGGCCTGAGATGGGATTTAGGGGCTTCTATTTTAGGAGTGTTATCTTTAAACCATATTGCTGAGAAAAGAAAGCCATCAATAATATGAATACATAATCTTTTAAATCTAGTTTGCAGATGGAACACAAGTTAAAATTACTGAAGTGGCAAGACAGGAGCAAAGCAGGGATGTAATTTGCAACATTTTACAAAACAGTTTGCTGGTGAATGTGAAAGCTGAGGATGAAAGAGAGTGCCGCCCAAGATAAGGGTGTGGAGGGATAGAGACCCAATGCATGTAGGGTTTGTTTTTTGGTATGTTTTCTTCTGAAGACATCCTTGACTAAATTTTAAATCCTTGACTAAATCCAGTTTGGTGGCTTTCGCCACAGGAAAGAAAGAGTAGGCAAACTGACATGACTATAAGTTTACAGGTTGTATTAAAGGAAAAGGGCAAAGAGAAAGAACAACACTGCACAGTCTTCTTTGGGTAGAAGCTCCCCCAGACAACAGAAACCCAGAAGCAAAGGAGGCTGAGAAGTCCAGGGAAGAGGAGGAACAGAATGCTGTAGCAATAAGGAAAAGTATAAAGATAAGTGAAAGAATTAAAGTCTGGGTAGAAGTGACTATAAATAAATATACTTTGTAAATGCATCCAACAGTGGTGTGTTGATAAAATTTTAACAACTGGCTCTTGGGAAAAGGGTAATGGTGGGGAGCCCCAATGTGGCGGTTGCTGATTTTCATGGTGTAGATATTCCCACCAGGACAAAGTGTGATGTCGATGAACTCAAGAGTTATGAAGAGATGCACACAGGTGGCTCTCATGAGCCAGTTCAATCATGCTCCATTGAACCACTGAACCCAGCTTCACCCCTGTTTCTGTGAGCTGCTAGACACCAAGCTTTATGCCTTTAACATGTAACATTTAGTCCTTTCTTCTCTGACAGGTCAGTATTATTACCAAATATAGGGCACAGAGAGGTCACCTGCATGGCCAGAGACATATGCACTCTCCAATAGGACAGCTATTTTCCACATGGAGCTGTTTAAATTTAAACTTAAATTAATGAAAGCTAAGTAAAGCTAACAATCCAACTCCTCAGTCACACTAGCCTTATTTAAAATGGCCACATGTGGAGAACAGCTACGATATTGGAGAATGAAAATAAGGAATACTTTTCTCATTGTAGAAAATTCTGTTGGATAATACTGGGTGAAGGTCTTTTAACCTAAAATCTAGAGTGTGGGCCTAATGGTCAAAGAAGACCAAATGTCTTAAAAAATAAAAAATACTTTATAGATATAAGTTCTTATAACATATAGCTTTGGAGGTGATTTCATCAATTCTCCAATGATGCAATTCACCCAAGTATTTGCCTCAAAGATCTGGATCCCTACCATTGTGAGGAAGAAACTTATGTAAAGGGGGCCAAAGGGAATTTTAGAAAGTTCTTTGAAGAATTTAAGAAAAAGATGAGTTTCAAAGCCCAGATTTCCCTTTTTCCCTCTTCAGTAAGTTCTCACACAGCAACCAGAGTGATTTTCTTGAAACATTAATCTGAACATGCCCCCTCTGTTTGAGGGTTTCCCATTAAGCTTCAAATTAAGTACAGACTTTTTACTTCTCTCTCTCTCCTCACTTTGCTTCACTTACATTGAATTTCCTTCAATTCCATAACATTTCCAAAGAATTAAAATGTTGTGCATTTTCCAAAAGAGTTAGGTCTTTATTTTATTCAATAAAATAGAGCTGGTAGGTGCTCAATGATTCTTACTATTGAATGAGCTGCACCACTTGCTAGTAATATATAATTATATAATTAAGTCTTCCTGAGAAGGGGAAGGATAAATTGCATTTTTTTTTCTATTTCAGGAGGAAAAACAGAATGAAGCAATCAAGGTTGTCAGTCATGGTCTTTCTGCCCAAATATCCCATTTATAACTTGCTAGAGGCCCAGTGCACGAAATTCATGCATCCCCTCAGCCCAGCCTGCACCTTCTCCAATCTGAGACCCCTTGAGGGATGTCTGACTGCTGGTTTAGGCCTGATCCCTCCCCTGCCATCTGATCACCCCTAACTGCCCCCCCCCATACCCTGGTTGCCCCTCACTAACCCCCCTGCCGGCCTGGTCACCCCACATAGCCTGCTGTTCAGTTGTTACTGTGAGGACATCCTGACCAATTTGCATATTACCATTTTATTTATATAGATAGGCCCTATTTTGAATTATCTGAGGACTAAGTATGAGGTTGGAATTCAATGGAACAACTCAGTAGTATGCTAATAAATGTTTAACAACCAGCTCTGGGTGGGTGGAAGAAAGGGAGCTGATTTGTAGCATCTGCCAATTTCCATGAGCCAAAAACTACCACCATAGACCATTTCAAGATACTAAGCCATTGAATATAGAGGTGGGAAAAGATGCACTCAATAAGTTCTTTCAAGCCTGTTCCAATACACCAGTGAATCCACAACACACACACACACACACACACACACACACACACACACACACACACACGAACACACACTCCCATCCAGAGTCTTTTTTCCAATTTTTAAAAATATTTTTTTATTGATTTCAGAGAGGAAGGGAGAGAGAGAGAGAGAGATAGAAACACCAATTATGAGAGACAATCACCAATCGGCTGCCCCCCCAGACCCTCCATCCTTATTTACCTCTTAAATAAAGATTTCACAATTGGATCCATAGTTCATTTTTAATGAGTGTTACAGATTAAGTCTGGTGCACACAAAAGTGTGAGAACTTTTTTCATAGAGGAACAATATTACTGGCAGCTGATAGGCAATTAGCCACAGGGAAGATTTCCCATCAGAAATGGAAACCACAAGCTAACTGAGGATGCCTGAGATGGGCTGTGACTCAGTAGACATCAGCACAGCTTGTAGGATCCAAGGGGTCACAAAGATAACTCACTTTACAAAGAAGCCCCATACCAAAAAGGAGGGGCAGATCCTCTTTGACTGTTAACCATTGCAGGGGACTCTCTCCTGGGGGCTCCTTCCTTCACCTCTGCTATTTCTCCAGTGCTGCCATAGCACCTTTTCATGTTCCAGGCTGTAACCAACTCAGTGTATACTTGGAAGCACTTAGGGCAGTGGTTCCCAATGTGGGGCATATGCCCCACAGGGAGTCAATTTGGTTTTTAATAACTCAATTCAAGAATGAGTTATTAACAGTGAATTTTTTGCATTTCTCATGGTTCTAGAAGACTCATATACAGTATAGAAATATATATTGTGATATATTTATGCATTTCAATTCAAAATATGTTTTGAAACTTTATTTGCTATTTTTTCATATCACTTCATATTATTTTTTTAAACCATTTCTTAGTGATTTCTCCTTCGGTTCTTTTATTTTGCTCTTTCATGGATGCCATGTTTTTCAGAAGCTTGTTTAGACCAAGTTAATAGCCTTTTGGGCTTCCTCCATGTGAATAGTTCACTTTTTGAATAGTAAGAATCATATGTCATTTGTGGGGGGGAGGAGAGGTGGGCAGCAGGATTTTAGAGATGCTTAGTTGGGTCATGGCCCAAAAAGGTTGGGAACCACTGACTTAGGGTATCTGAACTATATTTCCTTCTCAAGGTAAAGTGAGGGTGAGAGTCTTTGCATTGCATACGTCACAGAATGGTTGTGATAGTTTATGTGAATGCTCTCTGTAAAGAACTTAATGCTACGATATCAGGTGGCATTATTACCTGCTACGAAGTGCTTAAATCTAAAATCCTTTCAAACTTCAACTTAAGGGCATCAAGGTTCTACATGACAAGTAACTCTCAGTCCTGTTGGTCTTTGGGGCTCAGACTGACTCACCACCAGCTCAGAGCCCTGGCTTTCTGCCTGCTTATACATTTATGCATCAATAGGCATATATTCCTACTACCTGGGTGCTCAGCTACTGAGGATGATAGTTTACTTTGTGTGCCAAAATTGAAGTCTCAGGGTGGTCTCTAGCTTCCTGGGATAACCCGAGTGATCAGAAGATAAACTACAGACAAAGTTTTGACTCTTGACCAAATCGAGACATTTCAGCTTTGGAAATATGCCCATCTACCCAGGCTTTGTTAGAACAAAGGGATGGCAAATAGAAACGAGAAGGGTGTGTAAAAGAGAACCTCACACCTGCATCCTGATGGGAACTGGAAAGAGAGTTTCTTTTACTCACTAATTAAAATCCACGAATTTTATATAAATACAGATTTTCCCCCTTGCTATACCAGAAAATCTGAGGGCAGACTGAAGGCTAAGAGTTTTTGCTGGCATGACCATATTTATTTCCTATAACAACCCTGCAGGTGGTCCTCCAGAGTGGTAAGTAGAATAATACCAATTAATCTACTCTCATGGTCCCTATCTGAAATATCAGGTAACTGAAGCTCAGAGAGGTTAAGTAACTTATCCAAGGTTATACACTTAGCCAGCAATGGAATTGGCGCCGAATCTGAAGTCTCTCTGCCTCCAAAGCCACACTCTTAACTCCTCCCTGAAGGAAATGTGGGCATTTTGAGTGCCCCGCATCACCTTTCTTATCTTCTTAATTCAGAAATGGGAGCACAAATAGTGATTCTGATAGTTGCCTCACAAACTCCATTCCTGGAGAGGATAGGCACAGACAGAACTAGACACTTTAGATATATCATCAGGGAGTAAGTATGAATAAAATGCTTAGTTTCTAAATTGGAAGAGACTTATTTCCTTGTGTATTTGTCCATGGAACCAATGGAAAGATGGGGCAGTAGCCAATGGAATCAACTGTTCTTTGTCCACGGGTCAAGCCCACACTCTTATATGAATGTTTCAGAGACGGGGTCTGCTGAGAGTCTTGGCAAATACAGGCCCACCAAAGCATAGACAAATACACAAGGAAGCCATTTATGGAAGCTTAATAACTGACACAATGATTTAGCTTCTCAAATGAATTTCCGATGTTTATCTTTATGAGGCTGTTAGTACACTGTAAACATTACTTTTGATATAATCTCCCCTATACTGCAACTGGGTGATGGCTGAATTCTGAGCTACAATGAAAGCATTGTGCAATGTGGCATGTGATCCATGAGATAATAGCCATGTTAGCTGCTGTGTTCAGGCAGAGTGCAATTAATAAGTCAAGTGGGAAACAGGATCATGGCTTTATTCTCAGGGGAAGACACAACAGAATTTGACTCAAATAAACCATGAAGACATGAACTAAATCAGAGTATGTCCAAAAATTCATTCAACATTAATATGTCTGAGTACAAGTGAAAAAAACAAACTGGTTTCCCTCCATCATATTTGTTGTGAATAATAAACAAACTGGGTTTGTTTATTTGCTGAGAGAGAGAAAGAGATGTGAGGGAGAAACATCATTGATCGGTTGCCTCCCACACACACCCCAACCAGGAATGGAACCTGCAACCTAGGTATGAGTCCTGACCAGAAATCAAACCTGCAACCTTTTGATGTATGGGATAAGGCTCCAACCAACTGAGCCACCAGCCAGGGCTTGTTTGTTTATTTTCTAAAATTGCTGTTTTCACCATTGAAGAACTCTTACTCATCAGGGTTATTAAGTTTCACCCAACAGAACTTGTTGTCAGATTCAGATCCTGAGACCTTTGGAAGAAAATGAGATCACTAGACACAAAGGTACCCTACACATTTGCAATCACAGGTGTCAAGTTTCACTTGGGGTGGACAAGGAATAAAGCTACTCATTCCTAACAGAGGGTCCAAGAGAGGTGCACTGAGTCCTAAGATCCAAAGGTGAAAATGTACCTCCTCAGGTCCCATGGATCTTGTCCAAAGACACCAAATTCACATGCTTCAACCTTTCAAAGGTATGGAGGCGGGCTGAAATGAGGGAAAGGTGGTCATGATCTTGCCTCCCTCCCTCTCACTTCTAGAAACTCATCAGTGAGAGAGGAGGAACCTTATAGATTCCTCACCTGAGTAGCCCAACCAGTCAGGGCTTCGAAAACTATGCTTGCTAAATTTTTAATTCCACCTTTGGTGTGAAATATCTGTGCAAACCACTTAACCACTATATGTGTCAGATGACTCCTTTGCGAACTGGGAATACCAACATCTGCACTAACTACCCTCGTGGGTCATGTAAATAGGAGGTAAGAGTAGATAGGAGACTGCTCTGAAAGTGTGAGAGCACTATAACTCACATTTTCATCATCACTGCCCTCAATGCCAGTACTACTCCATTCCTTCATCATCCCCAACTCAGCAGCTATGTAAATTGGGTGGGAATGATACAGGGCTCCACACACCCATGTTCTCAGTCAGCATCCCAGACACTGCTGCAGCCAGACTAATCCCCGGTCTATGTAAATTGTAGGAAAACTTTACAAACTTGCATTTGTATTTTTATTTCATGATTTTTTTATAACCGCCTTGGGCCCACTCTTTCTTGGATCTTGACTGATTAATAGCAAACTAGGTTTAGAACAGAATATATCTAATTAATTTTACCTCATTCTTAAACTTCCTCTTCTATAACCTCTCCAGCCCACCAACCTCCAGTCCCCTAAACAGTAACAACTTGAGAATGGGGAAAAGGGTTCAATGAGCAAACTTACTGAAATCTGCGGTGGGAAGCCTTAAAGATCCCCTTCTCCAAACAGCCTTGGCATTATAAACGCCCCTACTGCTAAAATCTCTTTCCCTTTGCAATGAGACACATGCTGTTCACTACACATTGTCTAGGATCATCCTTGAGAGAAGACCTCTATCACCCAAATAAACTTGCTTCCCAGGATTCTAGGGAGTGCAAAGTGCTGAAGTGTGCCTGGTAGGCTGGCTTAGAAAGGAGAAGGATACATCCATTCGGTGATGGGAAGGATGGCAGAGCTGAGCTTTTTAAGCTGAAGGGGTGAGGAGAAAGGGCCGGGGTCCATCCTGTCTGGTGAGCAGTCAGCGCACTGCAGGCCAAGTAGGGTGGAGAGCTCTAATTAGATTAGTGATATTTTGCTAGAAGGCAGAAAGCTTAAAACATTAACTTTTTAAACAAGTACATCAGTTCTGAGTAAACATTATTCTTTTATTTAGTCGTATGGTCTGAGTCAGCCTATTTCCAAGACAGTGGTAATGCATGCATGCATTTGATTCCTGAATGCAAATATGCTTCCAATTTTACTATGCAAATCCCCTGATTTTGGAATGCTTCTTCAGGGCTCACAACTGGCTATCTGCTGCACTCTTCTCTCCTGCTTCTTGGGGTCTGCTCCTGCCAGGGGTCCTCAGACAGCCGGTGGCAGCCCTTGGTAGTCCCATTGAAGCTCCTAGGCTCCTTCTCCCTGTGGGTTGACTGGCATTTTGCCATCTATAGCATAAAGCCCACATTTTTCACTAAGTCCATAACATTAATCCAATTTTTATTGAATTAATATAAGAGGCCCGTGAATCATTTTTTTAAAGTAGCCACAATCCAGAATTTTTTTTTTAATCTACACAGATCTGAGTAGAATTCTAAGACTATTACAGTGATTGTGTGGCTTTGGTCAAGACCAGTTTTCACATTTGTCAAATGCAGACATTTCCTAATTCTCGGGTTTGTTGTGAGGATTCAGGAAGACAACATATAGAGGAGCTAGCTCAGTGACTGGCTCTTACAAACCATGTGAGTTCCCTCCAACCCTTCTTTCTGCCCCTTCAGTGCTTCAGATGAGAAGTAGAAACTAGAGGTGAAGTAGGCATACTGCATCCTCAGCCTCTCCTTAGTGGGATAAGAACTTGTGGAACTATGTGGTCCCTTAAATGTGCCCTTTCCATGATTGTCTCCCAATAACGCAAGCAAACCTACACCCAGTATTACAGCCATGCTCATCTATTCAGTTACAAATGTGCCTCCATGCATATAGTTCCCTTTGTCCTTACTTCCTTCCCATCTTTCTTCTTACAGCACAAAGTCCTATCTGTAATAATAAAAGCACAATATGCAAATCAACCAAATGGCCAAACAGCAGAACAATCATCCGGACATTCTTCCAGACCACCCTCCACCCTCCGGAAGAAGCTGGGGCTGCAGGTGGGGGATCGAGGCAGCCGCTGCGGCTGCGAAGGCCTACTCTTGCACCCAGAATTTCATGCATCAGGCCTCTAGTATTTCCATAATTCCCAATCGATAGCATCTCCCCAGTGAAGTCTTCTCTGCTTGCTTACTCCTCCTCACCAGCACATTTACACATATCACACACACACACACACACACACACACACACACACAAACAGAGAGAGAGAGAGAGACCTGCTCATGTGTTTAGCACAATATGGGAGTCCTGGTGGTCTTTTAGCCTATTGTGTGTTATTGGGTATTCATTTCTCTCTGGGTCCCTGTGGAATATGGGTTCTTCAAAGGCAGGAGTTTCTGCTGAGTTCCTGAGATCTGGCACAATGTTCAGCACATATTCAACACTGAATACATATGTATTGAGTGAATAAATGAGTGAATGTCATGACTGGGTGGGTCTCTAAATGAAGGGTGGAAAGGCCATGTAGGAAAATCAGCCCAGTAAAATGTTCCCTAATGATGACACAGCCTTTCCTCCAACAGATTTCAAATACTTTCTGAGCACTCAGCCCTAAACTAATAGAGAATGGGGTCATGACCCAGGCACCGCTCATGAGCCCCTCCACAGTGGTGACTGCAGCTGCAGCCATGGGTTCTACCAACACTCCAGCTGCTCATTTTCATGCTCTATCCCTTCACCAGCTCCTGGAAGGAAAGAGAAAAGCTGCTGTGGCAATGGCCGGGCAGTAGCTGGTGTCAGACGAATGGGTCTAAGTTAGCTGCAGCCAATAAGGCATAGAAGACAGAAGGGAGATGGAGGGCTTTTGTCCTGCATCCTCAGACACATGCGTGGTTCTCTTCCTTGTGAGGACAGAAGAGAAAACTGCGGAGAAATGAACCATCCTTGCTGGGCATTCTGCCTCATCTTTGAGTAGGGTGGCCCCACAAAGAGCTTCCCATGTGAGGCATCAATGTCACTGAGCCACATGTAACAAAGCCAAGTTACAAACTAGAGGCATTTTGGAAGTGTGGAAAATGCCTGGACAAGAGTTTTACCCAAAAGTACTTGCAGACATCAAAAAAGTTAAACTAGCGTCTTTCTTCTTTCTGTCCTTGCACCTTTTTTATCGTTCTCATCACCTTCTGAACTGCAGCTGGAGTGGGAAGTAGGATGAGGGGAGATCGAATGTGAAGGAAGACTGTTTAGAGAAACTTAAGAGTGGTCCTTGGGAATTGGGTACCAGGTTTCCTGGCCAGTGTTACGAGTTTCTGAAGAACTAAGGGGATAACTTGGAAAACACAAGTGACTGATGACATCAACTGCAAAAAGTAAAGTCTGTCCCTCCAGAAACTTGCTTTAAACATGCATGAGCAATTATGCTTATAGAAATTAAGTCAATCCTTTATAAGCATACTTATATATTCAATCTCTTCTACTTCGTTGAGGTTGATTGTCTCACTTTTTTAAAAAACAGATTTATAAATGTGCAGAATGTTATGATTGAATCTTTGCTCTAGTTCAGTGCTTTTTCAACAGATTTTTACAAATATATAATAGTTTTGTTTCATTTCAGTTGAGATACTGTTATAGCATTGCCAATGTAGTATTTTTATCATAGTAAAACATTTTTTATCCTCACTCGAGGACATATTTTTATTGATGTTAAAGATAGAGGAAGGGAGGGAGACAAAATGGCGGCGGAATAGAAGGATGTGTCCTGAGCCTTCTCCTGGAGCAAATAGAGGAGGCAGCTGAGACGAGCGGAATCCAGCCCGAATTGGCGAAGGAGGCACAGCTGGTGAGACAGTTTGCAGCTGGGAAGAGCAGGGATCCCCCGGATAAAGGTAAAATCAAAGATCTAGGCAGTAGAATCTCCCGGACCTCTGTGCCCAGAAGGTCAGGGAGAAACTACACAGTGCCAAGTCGTGTCCCTGAGGACAGGCAAGGTCTGAAGGATTTTAGACCATAGAGTCTGGATTTGGGATTTGAGCTCAAAGGCAGCCTTTAAGAGCTGCCGGACCGCGGAGTGCCGGCAAGAGAGGAACTGGCAGAGACGCGGTCCTTCCTCGCACTGGGGCCTGCGCTTTTCCCCACTGAACCTAGTTCGTGGGACCTTTTGGAGACAGGCGCTTACCTGTGACAGAAGTGCGGGAGAAGGGGTAGAGTTGTGGAACCTGGGCAGAGTGGGCAACGGACGGTCCAGGAGAAGTGGTAGCAAGTCTGGTGCTGAGTCATATCTAAGCCCACAGAATCCATTTTCTCCTGAGAGATAGCCCCTCCCCCCAGTCTCCAGGCAACCAATATAGCCACACCCAGATTCCACCCTGATTAACACCAAGGAATCTGAATACTCCCTGAGGCCATAGGATCTACTCTAAAGAGAAATCTTTAGAAGCTAAGCACCTCAATTACACTAGATAACCAAGCCCAGGAGAACAGATTTCACCAGTAGCACCATCACCAAAAGAACCTGGGTAGCAAAGCAATTGGATCTACAATTAAAACATTTCAGGAAAACATGGGGAGACAAAAAAGCAATACCCAAAGGAAAGAAAAAGAGGAATCACCAGAAAGGGAGTTAAATGAAATTGAGGCTAGCAGCTTAACAGAGAGAGAATTCAGAGTAATGGTTCTAAGAATGTTTAAACGGATGGATGACAAATACACACAACTCAATGACAAATACACACAACTCAATGAGAACTACAAGGAACTGAATGAAAATGTCACCAACGTGAAAAGAAACCAAGAGGAGATGAAGAATGACATAGCTGCAATAAAGAACACATTGGAAGGCTTAAACAGTAGACTAGAAGAGGCTGAGGACCGCATCAGTGAATTAGAAGACAAGGTAGGAAAACACACACAAACACAGCAGCAAATGGAAAGAAGACTTAAAAAGCAAGAGGAGAGCCTAAGGGAGCTTTGGGACAACACAAAACGAAACAATATTAGAATAATAGGGATACCAGAAGGTGAGGAAGAGAAGCAAGGAATAGAAAACCTGTTTGAAGAAATAATGACGGAGAACTTCCCTGATATTGGCAAGAAAAAAACTATGCAAGTCCAAGAAGTACATAGAGTCCCAAACAAGTTGAACCCCAAAAGACCAACACCAAGACACATCATAATTAAATTGGCGAATACCAATGACAAAGTAAGAATCTTAAAGGCTGCCAGAGAGAGACAGAAAGTTACCTACAAAGGATCTCCTATTAGAATATCAACTGATTTCTCAACAGAAACACACCAGGCCAGAAGGGAATGGAATGAAATATTCAAAGTGATGCAAAGCAAGGGTCTGAATCCAAGAATACTATACCCAGCAAGGTTATCATTCAAAATTGAAGGTGGAATCAGGAGCTTCACAGACAAAAAAGGGCTAAGAGAGTTTATCACTACCAAGCCAGCAATGCAAGAAATGCTGAAGGGACTGCTGTAAAAAGAAGAAAGAGAAAGGCAAAAAGAAACACAAACATTAAGGGGGGAAATATGACAACAAACATGTACTTGTCAATAATAACATTAAATGTAAATGGATTAAATGCACCAATCAAAAGACATAGGGTAGCTGAATGGATAAGAAAACATGACCCATATATTTGCTGTCTACAAGAGACTCACCTCAGAGCAAAGGATTCACACAGACTGAGAGTGAAGGGCTGGAAAAATATTTTTCAAGCAAATGGAAATGAGAAAAAAGCTGGGGTAGCAATACTTATATCTGATAAAATAGACCTCAAAGTAAAGGCCATAACAAGAGATAAGGATGGCCACTACATAATACTAAAGGGAGCAATTCAACAAGAAGATATAACTCTGGTAAACATATATGCACCCAACGCAGGAGCACCCAAATACATAAAAAAACTCCTGGAAGAGATCAAGGGAGAGATCGACAACAAAACAATCATAGTAGGAGACTTTAATACACCACTGACATCACTGGATAAATCCTCCAGACAAAAAATCAGCAAAGAAATAGCAATTCTAAATGACACACTAGATCAGATGGACCTAATTGACATCTTCAGAGCATTTCACCCCAAAGCCTCGGAATATACGTTCTTCTCAAGTGCCCATGGGACATTTACAAAAATAGACCACATATTGGGTCACAAACAAAGCCTCCCTAAATTCAAAAAGATTGAAATCCTATCAAGCATATTCTCAGACCACAATGGCATAATATTAGAAATAAACTATAATAAAAACATTCCAAAAAATTCAAACACGTGGAAACTGAATAGCATGCTATTAAACAATGATTGGGTGATCAACGAGATCAAAGAAGAAATTAAAAACATCCTGGAGAATAATGACAATAAAAACACAACAATGCAAATGCTATGGGACACAATGAAAGCAGTCTTGAGAGGGAAGTTTATAGCTCTACAGGCCTACCTCAAAAAACAAGAAAAAATGGTAATAAATCTTCTAACTCAACAACTCAAAGAATTAGAAAGAGAGCAACAAGAAAAGCCCACAGTGAGCAGAAGGAAGGACATAATAAAGATCAGAGCAGAAATGAATGACATAGAGACCAAAAAAACAATACACAGGATCAACAAAACCAAGAGCTGTTTCTTTGAAAGGATAAACAAGATTGATGAACCTCTAGCCAGGCTCACCAAGAAGCAAAGAGAGAGGACCCAAATAAACAAAATCAGAAATGAAAGAGGTGAAATAACAACAGACCCCACAGAAATACAAAGGATTGTTAAAAAATACTATAAACAACTCTATTCTAACAAACTACGCAATCTAGAGGAAATGGACACATTCCTAGAAAAATACAACCTTCCAAAACTCACACAGGAAGATTCTAAGAATCTCAATAGGCTGATAACTATGGAAGAAATTGAAGCAGTCATCAAAAAGCTTCCAGCAAACAAAAGCCCAGGGCCTGATGGCTTCACAGGGTAGTTTTACCAAACATTCAAGGAAGAACTAAAACCTATCCTCCTCAGACTATTCCAGAAAATTCAAGAAGAAGGAACACTTCCAAACTCCTTCTATGAGGCCAGCATCACCCTAATACCAAAACCAGACAAAGACAACACAATGAAAGAGAATTACAGGCCAATATCCCTCATGAACATAGATGCCAAAATCCTCAACAAAATTCTAGCAAATCGAATCCAGCAGTACATCAGAAAGATTATACACCATGACCAAGTAGGATTTATCCCAGGGATGCAAGGATGGTACAATATTCGCAAATCAATAAACGTGATACATCACATAAACAAATTGAGAGATAAAAATCACATAGTCATATCAATTGATGCAGAAAAAGCATTTGATAAAATCCAACACCCTTTCTTGATAAAAACTCTCAGCAAGGTGGGAATAGAAGGATCATACCTGAACATAATAAAAGCCATATACGACAAACCCACAGCCAACATCATACTCAATGGCCAAAAACTAAAACCATTTCCCCTAAGAACAGGAACAAAACAGGGATGCCCACTCTCACCACTCCTGTTTAATATAGTGCTGGAAGTACTAGCCATTGCGATCAGACAAGAAGAAGAAATAAAAGGCATTCAAATTGGAAAAGAAGAAGTAAAACTGTCCTTATTTGCAGATGACATGATACTGTACATAGAAAACCCTAAAGACTCCATAAAAAAATTATTAGACTTAATAACTGAATTCGGTAATGTAGCAGGATACAAAATTAATGCCAAGAAATCTATGGCATTTCTATACACCAATAATGAACTTACAGAAAGAGAGACTAAAAAAACAATCCCATTTACCATCGCACCAAAAAAATTAAGATACTTAGGAATAAACTTAACTAAAGAGGTAAAAGACCTATACGTAGAAAACTACACGACACTGAAAAAAGAGATAGAGGAAGACATAAACAGATGGAAGAACATACCATGTTCATGGATTGGTAGAATCAACATCATCAAAATGTTCATACTACCCAAAGCAATCTATAAATTCAATGCACTTCCCATTAAAATACCAACAACATATTTCACAGACCTAGAACGAAATTTCCAAAAATTTATCTGGAATAAAAAAAGAACCCGAATAGCTACAGCAATCCTGAGAAAGAAGAACAAAGTAGGTGGGATCTCAATACCAGATATCAAATTGTATTACAAAGCTACTGTTCTCAAAACAGCCTGGTACTGGCACAAGAACAGACATATAGATCAATGGAATAGAATAGAGAACCCAGAAATTGACCCAAATCAATATGCTCAATTAATATTTGACAAAAGAGGCATGAACATTCAATGGAGTCAAGACAGTCTCTTCAACAAATGGTGTTGGGAAAATTGGACAGATACATGCAAAAGAATGAAGCTAGATCACCAACTTACACCATACACAAAAATAAATTCAAAATGGATAAAGGACTTAAACATAAGACGGGAATCCATGAAAATACTAGAGGAATCCACAGGCAGCAAAATCTCAGACATATGCCGAAAGAACTTCTTCACTGATACTACTCCTAGGGCAATGGAAGCTAAAGAGAAAATAAACAAATGGGACTACATCAAAATAAAAAGCTTTTGCACAGCAAAGAAAACCATCAATAAAACAACAAGAAAGCCCACTGCATGGGAGAACATATTTGCCAATGATATCAATGATAAGGGTTTAATCTCCAACATATACAGAGAACTCATACAACTTAACAAAAAGAAGATAAACAACCCAATCAAAAAATGGGCAACTGATCTAAGTAGACACTTTTCGAAAGAAGACAGAAGGCAGGCCAAGAGACATATGAAAACCTGCTCACAGTCACTAATCATCAGAGAGATGCAAATCAAAACAACAATGAGGCACCATCTCACACCTGTCAGAATGGCTTTTATCAACAAATCAACAAACAACAAGTGTTGGCGAGGATGCGGAGAAAAAGGAACTCTTTTGCACTGCTGGTGGGAATGCAGACTGGTGCAGCCACTGTGGAGAACAGTATGGAGTTTCCTCAAAAAAATAAAAATGGAACTCCCATTTGACCCAGTGATCCCACTTCTAGGAATATATCCCAAGAATCTAGAAACACGCATCAGAAAGGAAATATGCACCCCTATGTTCATAGCAGCACAATTCACCATAGCCAAGATTTGGAAACAACCTAAATGCCCATCAGCAGATGAATGGATTAAAAAACTGTGGTATATCTATACAATGGAATACTACGCTGCGGTAAAAAAGAAGGAGTTCCTACCATTTGCAACAATATGGATGGAGATGGAGAATATTATGTTCAGTGAAATAAGCCAGACAGAGAAAGATAAATATCACATGATCTCGCTCATTTGTGGAATATAATGAACGACATAGACTGATGAGCAAGAACAGATCCAGAGGCTGAGAAACGTCAATCAGAAGATCATACCTCAGGTAAGGTAGGGGAGGGTGAGGGTAAGGTGGAGAGATCAACCAAGGGACTTGTATGCATGCATATGAACCTAATCAATGGACACAGACAACAAGGGGGCGGGGCATTAAGAGAAATTGTTTCATGTGACAAAAATTTTTAAATGAAACTCTCTGTAGACTGAAAATTATTTTGGAAGGAAACAAAGAGAAGTTTCCTTCAAAAGTCATAAGGATTGTAATTGAAAGTCAATATATTTGGCTGCTTGAACTAAAGTAAGTAATTTGTGTTTTAGCCTCCCTGACAAAGTTTATATAAAGCTACAAAAAGAAATTGACAGCCAGTTTGAAATGGAATTGCCAGGGCCTAGGGCAAAGAATATCCTTACATGATATTATTCTACAATCTCATTATAATCTTAGATATTTTACAACAGCATACTTTACAATTATCCCAAACAAACTTACAAACTAATTCTTTGAATGGTGGGCAGCAATTTTAAAAAAGGGACATGAAAGGATTTAATCCCTTGCAGAAGGAATTAAGGCACTGGGAAGGCACTTGAGCATCCTATATTGGCCCCTCTTGCCCTTTGTGCCAAGAGGGACCCTCTTCTCACAATCCAATTGCCCTCAGCTGTTACCTGAGCTTTCTGTTCATGCTGAGCTTGAAGCCTCGTGGGGGCTGGTACCAGGGATCTGTCTCACATCCAATTGTGTGAGCTGGGCCCTCACTGGAGAAGAAACCCGAGTTCCCCGAGATATGTGATCAGCACCAGGACCCTGCCAGCAGGCCAGGGGTTCCCAAGGCAGGTGCTGGGTGTGGAGGCCACGGGGTCATAGGCTACCAAGGAGACAGAACTGAACCTCACAGCACCCTGCTTGGCCCCGGAGGATGGCTGGTTAGCCAGAGACGGGTAAGATTCCTCAAGGAAGGAACAACCTAAGACAGGCACAGTCGCAGAGGGGCCATCAGGAGAGAACTTGGGGGGGCAACAGAAATGGGGCACAGACCCTCACCCCCCCAACATTGCAGGGGCTTGAACCCTCACCCCCTTCTAAAGGAGGTCTCCTACCCCCATGGCTGCTTCGCGCTTCCCACACCCAGCTCAGATCGGGACCCAGGCAACAGAAAGAGACCCGGCCCAGCTCACATCGAGATACAGGTGACAGACAGAGACTTGGCCCAGCTCAGATCGGGACCCAGGTAACAGACAAGAGACTTGGCCGACAGCAGTTGCCCTATATCTAAATTCAGCTGAGCATTTGGAATGCTCAGGGCCCACTCAAGAATGCAAATAATCCTTCCCACTAATATTTACAGGGTAAACTAAGATTGTTGGTAGAGTATTAAATTTGACAGTAAAATAGTAATCGAGTTTTCAGATTAATTTAAATAGGCTAATTGAAATAAGTGAATATTCAAGTACTGGACAAAAAGCTATTCTTAAAGTAATAACTAAAATTTCTATTGGTAGTTCATCTCATGGTAAAATTCCTGAATATGCAATGAACCTAAAGCAGTCATATGTGTGGGGGGAAAAAAAAAAATTTTTTTAATTTAAAGTTATCAAGACTGCATTATAAAATTTACAAAAACCTCCATTAAAAAAAAAAGGGGGGGATAGTAGGGCAATATCATGTAAGGAAAAATATCCTATAAGTAAATTACATCTAGAAAATTTTTACTTTACCAAATTAAGGTTCATTTGCAATGCTAACAGCAAGACGGCCATTAAAAACACACATGGTGTCTAAATAAGACAAAGGAAAATCGTTTGAACAAAAATAAAAAGGATCCCAAATCAATTATATAGAAAAGATTCCTTTATTAACTTGTGGTCGAGAATATATTTGTATATTTTCAGAAAACAACCTCAAGACCAGATGGATTCCTGCAACAGAGAGGAATTGACAGGAGTGCTCCAACCACGAAGTCAAGAGGAAAAAACAGTCCAGAGATGGAAGACGCTGACAACGCCTTGCCATGGGAGCAGTCAGCAGCTGTGCACTGCTGCAGGTTGCCTAGGACCAAACCAGAGAGGGTCGGACCTGCATTGCCACCATGTGCCCACCATCCAGATATCAATGCTGACATGTACACATAAGGAACTGTTGGACATTGAAATTGGGACTCAAACATTTTTTTTGTTTTGTCTTGTTTTGTTATTATATGTTTATTTCCAGTCTGCAAAGGCAAAACTTTTTAAAGGAAAGAAATGGTGGGAAAAAGATACAGAGGCAAAGAAGCACTGAACAGACTGTCAAACTACATTGGGAAGACAAGGGAGGTTGGGCGAGGGGGGCTGTAAGAGACCAACCGAAGGACTTGTATGCATGCATATAAGCACAACCAACGGATATAAGACACTGGGGCGGGGGGGCAGGGTGGGCAGGTGAAGGCATGTCCTGGGGGGTAGGGGAGGTTGGCGGGAGATCAAGGGGGAAAAAAAAGGAGACATATGTACTACTATTTGTAATACTTAAAACAATAAAAATAAAATAAAATTAAAAAAAAAAAAAGAGGAAGGTAAAGACAGAGAGAGAGGGACAGGAAGGAACGTAGATGTGAGATAGAGGCATTGTTTGCCTCCTATATTCACCCCAACTGGAGATTGGACCTGCAACCTAGGTATGTGCCCTGACCAAGAATCAAGCCCACAATCTTTTAGTGTACAGAATGACCCTCCAACCAACTGAGCAACCTAGCCAGGGCCTTAGAAAAAACATTTTTAGAATCACCTATTATCATCATCATTTCCTAAATGAAAGACTCTTAGCACCAAGAATTAGGATGAACATAACCTTAGAAAGAACAAGAGAGTGATTCTACATCCTTACCTGGCTATAGGGTACATACAGTATGACATCATCCTTCCTCTACCATAGGGTACACACACCATAACACCCTCCTTCCTCTGTCATAGGGCACACACACTATGACATCACCCTTACTCTGTACTAGGGTACACACACTATGATACCACCCTTACTCTGTTATAGGGTACATACACTCTGACAGTGTAAGGATGGTGGATCTCTTTTGTTCTTCATAAACATCAGTCCTTGTTTCCCAGGGAGTTCCAGATGGAGAGAAAATCCATTGTATGATAAGTGAAAAAAATGAGGCTTAGAAATCCATTTAACACATATTCATGAAATTCCAACTATGTACAAGGTTCCATTCTGATTAGTGCAAGAACTTTAGAAACTTGTAAGAGAGAGGTCCTTCCCACCCTGGAGCTTCCAATGACCTTGGAGAGATGATATATGCAAAAATAATGTCAAAACCAGTCATCCCACTTATTTGAAACTCAGTCCTCTAGTAGTCTCAGCTTTCTGGAACACAGTGAGGAAATAGTCTGTAAGGGGGTGGGGATCCTCATGAGCTTAAACTCATGGCCTATCGCTTATGAATATTATCTACAAAAAAAAGCCCTAATTGCAGAGAAAAATCTAAAAGTCTTGGCGGCCTAGAGTAGATGAAAATAATAAATCATAAGAGATATTTGGGACTGCTAGGAAAACCTGTGGAGACATACAACTAACTGTGATGAAATGTTGACAATGGTGATAGTTGTCAAAAAAAAGGGGGGATATTAAAACCACTGAAATCGACAAGGCATTGGATGAGAAGGCAGAGTTTGGGGCCACTTAGCACAAAGGTAAATAATTCTACACATATAAACAGACCCTGGAGGCATCACTGTGTCAAAACACAAGATAATAACTGATTGTAGTTGATAAAGAGTCTCATGAGGTGGTCCCCCCTACATAATGACCAAAGGATTAATGTATTATTTGGGCACCATAAAAATGCCCATTTCCTAAAATATTTACTCCTGTAGAATAGTTCCTTTCACAGCTATGCCTGATTACAGAGTTGGTCTGGGTTGATAAGTATTTCTGGTATGAGTACACTAAGTATTCAAAGAGACTATAAGATTTTCCTTTCTACATTATTCAATATTCTTCTCATGCAAGTATGGAGAATCATTGTCCTTGTTCAGTGTGGCAGGGTTGTGTGTGTATGTGTGTGTTTGTGCCTTCTATTTATTTTTCTGTTGTATTTCCCCCCTAAAAAGTAATCCATACTAGTATTTTCCTTTTTAGGGGCTCTGGGAATGAAGGATCTGTTTTTGTTCTTAGTTGAAAATGTATGCCCCTATTTTCATTTCTGCTTTATTTTCATTAATCATATAATCAACAAAATAATGCTAATCTGACTGCTGTTTTGTTTTTGGTTTTAGTTACAAGTGTGTCCACACTTGTCTCCCATCTCTGCATCATGAACAATAAACCTGTATCAATCGTTGCACACTGACAATCTCATTACCTTTTGTTCATTTTAATGCCTGAGGGTGATGAAGTGACTTTTGATCCCTAAGGGCTGGGGGAAGTGGCTGGGTATCGGTAGCTTCCTAGAGGAAAGCCCTTCAAGCCAAAGAGTGCTGACTGGTGAGGAAGAAATCAAGCAGCTAGCTTGAGATTTTTTTAAAAACGTATTGGCTGAGGAGCCCATGTGATGCAAATGGCATACCAGGGCAGAAATGTGTACACTTTTTCCAGAATTTACTTCAAATACTCGCCACAGATGTTCTCTAATAGAGAACAGTCGGCCAGTCCCTGATGGTGAGTACACTACTTCCTTTAGGAGCAGAAGGGCTCTTTGTAAGGCAGCCCCAAATCATAAACATCTGCAAGAACCTGCATCCAGCAGAGCTGCTGCCACCACCTTAGTGATGACCCTCCAAGTCCCCCCAAATCCCTGGCTCTATAAATGCTGTCTTTTCAGCCCAGCCACAGTTCATGCTTCGGAAAGACTAAGCCATAGCCCTGAACCATGATCTCTTTCACCGGTATTAACGGTCACTAGGACCATGAACACAGGCCTGCCTGGGCTGGGTGAGCTGTGTTTATGGGAAAACACTAAGTTAGGACAGACAACACATTTTCCTAGGAGATCCAGGTGCTGGAGAATTACTCACTTATGACTCAGAAATAAGATGGGTTCCAATATGTATTATAAAAAGTACTGGCAGAAAGAAAAATACTCCAAGAAGGTAACAAGTTAGATAATAAATGAAACTCAAAATGAATGAAGCAGGTTTGTTGAACCCTGAAGAAACAGAGTTAATTAATTGACTTTCTATTCCAGTGCACTAAGGGAGTTGATTTTTCTCCTTCTTCCCAGGAAAGGAAATTGTGTGCAAGACAGGATCATGGTGAGAGGAGTGAGTGGGGCGGGGTGGTGCAGGCACAGGATTGAATCCTGTCTCATTAAATACTTTTTTTAAGAGAAGTTTAAGGTGTACAACAAAATTGAGAGGGAGGTACAGAGATTTTCCATATGCCCCTCCCTCTCCACATGCAACATGCATAGCCTCCCCCATTATCACCATCACTCACCCATGGTACTTTTTCTTAAACCAATCATGAACCTACATTGACACATCATAATCACCAAAGTCCATAGTTTACCTTAGGGTTCACTCTTGGTGTGGTGCAGTCTATGGGTTTGGACAAATGTATAATGTCTTATTGTAATCATCATAATATCATAGAGTATTTTCACTGCCCTAAAATAATCTGTGCTCTGTTTATTTATCTCTCCTCAAACCCCACACCAAACAAACAATGATCTTTTTTATTGTTTTGCCTTTTTCAGAATGTCCTACAGTTGGAATCATACAGTCTGTAGCCTTTTCAGATGGGCTTCTTTCATTTAGTAATATACATTTGCATTTCCTTCCTGTCTTTTCATGGTTTGATAGCTCACTTCTTTTAGGCACTGGATAAAATTCCATTGTCAGGATGTACCACAGTTTATGATCCATTCACTTCCTAAGGACATCTTAGTTGCTTCCAAGTTTCAACAATGCTACACAAAGCTGCTATAAACATCAATGTGCAAGTTTGTGTGGGCATCCATGCTCAAATTTTCTGCATACATACCAAAAAATAGGATTGCTGCACTGCAAGAAACTGCCAAACTGTCTTCCAACATAGCTATGCTGTATTGCATTCCTACCAGCAATGCATGAGAGTTCCTGTTGCTCCACATCTTCAAGAGCATTTGGCGTTGTTATAGTTATGAGTTTCATAACTAATAGGTGTGTAGTGAAATGTTACTTTAATCTGAATTTCTCTGATGACATATAATGCAAAGGATCACTTCATATGCTCATTTGCCATCTGTGTATCTTCTTTGGTTTAGTATCTATTAAGGTTTTTGGTTCATTTTTTAATCAGGTTGCTTATTTTACTTATTGTTGAATATTAAGAGTTTCTTTGTATACAGTCTTTTATTAGACATGTCTTCTGCAAATATTTCCTCCCAGTCTGTGGCTTATCTTCTAATTCTCTTGATATTATCTTTTGCGGTTTTTCAATTTTATTGAAGTCCAACTTATCAATTATTTCTTTCATGGATTATGTCTTTAGCACTGTATCTAAAAAGGCATCACCATATCCGAGATCATCTAGGTTTTCTGCTGTGTTATTCTAGGAGATTTCTAATTTTGTCTTTTACATTTAGGTCTGTGATCCATTGAGTTAATTTCTGGAAAGGATGTAATATCTGAATAGATTCATTTATTTTTCATATGGATGTTCAATCCTGTCTTTAAAAAAACGTTAATACTTTGTACATCATGGTTTTACATACATTCTGATTTATTCAAACATGATACTATAATATAATTTATCTTGAGTTTTTTGGTAACTCCCTAAATTTTGCACAAGGTAAGTGCTTTCCTCTTCTCCTGTCTCTGCTTGAGTGAGCAGAATTATCCTTTATTATAAATTTCTACCAGGTACTAATACAGGGCAGCAAAAATAATATTAGGCTTTGAGTAAGAGACTGAGGTTTATCACTTTAAGCAAGTCATAACCATCTGAGCCCCAATTTCTTACCTGCAAAATGGAGATAGAACATTGCAAAGATTGCACAAAGCCAGATGAAACAATGGGTGTGAAAGTGTTTTTAAATGTAAAGCAATATACATTAAAACATCACCATGGTGCTATACCTTCTATAGTGTCTTGTTTGTGTGTCAACAAAACACAAGAACACTTGATGAAAGCAATGACAAAATCAGCCAATTCCATTTTTTCAAGGTAATAAAAAGATGTGCATGCCATCAGTCTATATAGAGCTTTTCTCACTGACAATGTGTGCAAAGACATTAAAGTTGCCCGTGCCCTTGGAGCCCAGGAAATGTTTTGCCAAGCAGTCAGATGTTAGGGAACGAATGAGGCAAGTCTTCTTGTCCACTGCTGAGTACAATTACATAAAAAGTGGAATGATCAATTTCTGAGGGTCCTTGAAAGGTCTCTGGTGACACAGGACTGTCAGTGTGAACATTGGGAAAGGCGCAAACAAATTAGGAGACAAGTGAGTCACTCAGGGAATCATGATATGGTCATTGGAAAGAGCCTGGGCTGAGAACTGGGTGCCATGCATTTTTCTCTTAGCTGCAGTACCTGCTGACATAGTGACTTTGGGCAAGTCACTTACTCTCTGAAGGTTGATTCCTCTCTGTGCAAAATTGGAGAGTTGGACCTAATATCTATCTAAAAAAAACACATATATTAAGTATGTACTATATTTCAGATCTGTGAGAAATGCTCCATAAGTCTTACTTCATTGAATTCTCCCAACAGCTCTATGATATAAGTACTATTACTATTCCCCAGTGACAGATGAGGACACAGAGGATTAAAAGAGGCCCAGATTCAAGCACACCAGGTGAGGCAGCAGATCACAGCTATAATGAGCATGGCCTCTAGAGCCAGAGCTCAATTCCCAGACCCACTGCATAATTCCCAGACCCACAGCACTTCAAATAGTGCCTGGCACAAGTTAAAGGCTATGCAAATGTTTGTTAAATAAATAAAAAGAGGTACCCATGCTCTTAAACACTCACAGACTGCTGCCCATCTCAATGATCTCTTCCAGGTCTTACTAGGCCATGATTTTATGAATGGCCATGCCCCTTATTTGATACTCTCTGCACATAATGGGAAAGATGACTGCTAAATGCAATGCACGTATGTGATAATGAAGGGCTAATAGACTGCCCTCCTTCCCAAGCCACAGTCTCAAGAAAACACTGGTAATTCTCATGTAGTTCTGTGTGATTGAGAATCCAAGAATTCACTCCTGGGCATCTTTAAAAAGAAAAGAAATCAGCACATTTGTGTTGTGCCTTGACATTAAATCTGCAGGCCTTTACCAGTTTGCAAGTCATTTGGAATCTTTAACATCACTTAGGCTTGGTGTTTCTTTGTTGTAATTATCTGGGGAGAACAGAGAAGTTTTTAGTTCTTCAACTATCATGAAATTGTTATCATGTTTCATCTTTTGATGAATCATTCAGAGGCATTTTTTTTCCATTATTTACTGACTATTATTTAAATGTAATGTCCAGAATGAAAGAATTTGGTTTTAATTTCTAATATTCTGGCATAAATCACCAGATATCTTGTAAAACTGGCTGTTGTATTTGCTAGTTCCTGTGTGTTATATGCCAATATGTCACCATTTACTACATTTTTAGTGAGTATGTACTACGTGCTAGGCACATGTATTTAATAACTTTCTTTGGAACAGTTAAAGCAGTTTCCAAGATACACATACTAAGTCTCTTAATTTGCCATTCAGAGGAAAAGAAGAAAGTCACAGAAACTCAATTTTACATCCAGCAATTTACAAAGAGATCCAGGAAGTTGACACTGTGACTTATATAAGAACATCAAATTGACTGTCTGTCCACTAGCAGGACCACCTCACATGGCCTCTTGCCAGCTACAATCAGACATGGATGGGCAGAAAGCTGACCTCCTCCTTCTGCTTGAAAGGTTTCTACTTCAGTCTTTAATTGGCAAACCCACCTGAATTGTTGTGGTGTCCCAAGTGCTATGTGTATATTAAAGACTGCTGTTAGGAGACATTTTCTTCCTATGGGTGGCTGGGGCATACCTTTCTGCTGCTGGTAGGAATAGTGGAGACCGTAATTCCTCCAGCTCCTTGGCCCAACCTAGTTTCAGCGATAGTAGCTGACAATGTAATACTCATTCAGCAGCTGATTATAATTAAAAATATCAGAATAATTAAAGTCCTCAGCTTGACAAGCAGAGCCATAACTTTGCCTTCAGACATTCCTCTCTAATTAGTTAATTAATCCTAATGCAAATTATAAGCAATAATTAGTCAGCCAAGCTTGACATAAAACTCTGCTGACTTACAGCTAAAAGGCTTTCTGGTTGCTGGTTTGTGGTTTCTAAAGGTGTCTTTTGTCCACTCATGGTTTCTGTACCCATCCTACTTCGAACTTTCTGCCGACACATAGACACTCAAAGCAATTTGAGCTGGAGGAAACCACAGCTATTAAAACCTGTATCACCACAGGCATTTTTAAGTTTGACATAATAAATTGCATGTTCAGTATCTGTATTGAATATCAATTCAGGGTATATCCTTTTCAGGGGAAAAGAAATGAGTGAGAAGATAGAGGAGGTGGGATATTTTGACCCAAAGCATGGTCTGTGATATACTCTATATTCATTTGCACTAGATTACTGGGGTGCTTTTTAGCATGTGCCAAGAAATTGAGTCATAATGAAGCATATCCGAAATTTGATATACCTGTAATAGAAAAGCTAATATTTGATCCAGATTTTCAGTGAATTTAAACAGATCCAGAATTTGTTAAGTGAAATAATTTGAATTATCTTCTGATAAATCTAAACCTGGTATTGACTAAGTATCTCTGCTACTAATGAGCAAAATTCCCTCCTACTAAAGCTGAGAGAGATACAAAAGCATAATCTTACTGGGTCGATAGCTTCTAAGCACCTCAGATAAATAAATATTCTACCACCCATCCACTAGTCACTCCAAATCTTTACTGCCCAGTGGTCTGAAGAGTCTGCACCAGAGTATGGACTAGAGGGTAGTCCCTGTAAACATGATGTCATAGTAACAGCAAAGCTAGAGCTAAATCAACATGTATCTCTCAAATGATATCTTTGGCAATAACTTTATGACTTGGAAAGAATATTTTAGTATATTAATTGCAAAAATGGCCTGGGTTATTCCTTTCCCCATACCCATGCCTCTTGCAACTTGATTTTGTAGCTCTTTCCATTATAAGGGTGAATTTATTTCTTCACTGCTTGAATTTGAGCTTGTCTTATGAGTTGATTTGGCCAAAAGTATAAGGTGGAAGTAACGGGGTGCCAGTGATAAGCCCAGACCTCAAGACATGTTGCAAAGCTCTGCTTGCTTTCTTAAAACTTTGCCTCTACCATGAGATAAGCTGAGGCTAGCCTGCTGGTGGGTAAAAGAGAGAATGAGGTAGAGACAAAGCATCCCTCCTGGGCCCTCTTAGACGAGCTGACTTATTCACTGATGGCAAACAAATGAGAAAGCCTAGCAAAAATAAACCAAGTCAACCAAGAATAACAGAACCACCCAACTGGCCTATAAGCTCATGAGCTAAATAAATTATTTTTGATGTAAGCCACTAAGTGGGATATGCTGTTACACAGCAATGGCTAACTGACACAAATATAAACAGAACAGCTTAGTCCAGTGCCTCCTACTCTAATGAAACAGAAGAAGGAGCCCTCAACTTACCATATGTATAAAAGCTCCAGATATTCCTTTATGTGTTTATAAATATTTAGATCTTACTTACTGGGGGGAAGAAGATGGAAATAATACAGACTATTTCCATCTTTTTCTTATTTGAACATTCTCTTCTATAACTTCCCTAGCTTCTTTGTCTCCACCTAAATAATTACTCAAGGCTCTCTCAGCCTAAATATAACATTTCCATTAATAATACCCAACGCAGCCTACCTCACCACTTCCAACTACAACCACAGCTTTCTCTTTTCTATAAGCAATAAACTTTTAAATGATAAGTCCATATCCATTCTTCTACTTCTTCACTTCCTTTTACCTTCCAAACCACTATAATCTGGCTTGTATCTCTACCACTGTACTGAAGCTGCTTTCAATAGTGTTATAAATGACTTCCAAATTTTCAAATCCAATGATAATTCTCCCATCCCATGCTTTTCTTAATGTAAACTTTTACTGAAGTATCTATTTATCTATCTATAATACAATATAATCCAAACTAATCTTCCAAACTCAAAATGTTTAAATTAATCACATATAACAAATCTTTATTTTATGTAAAGTAACATATTCACAGATTGCAGGGATTAGGACATAGACACAACTGGGGAGCCATTATTCTATTTAGCAAGCCAGGTAACCTTTACCCAAACAGAATCTAAAAAGTTCTCTCATGTCCCCTTTCAGCCATATCTACTAACCGCTACAGGTAACCACCTAATTTCTAGTAACATAGATAGGATTTGCCTATTTAAATTTTTATATAAATAGAATAATGCAGAATGTACTTTTTGTGCTTGATATGTTTATCTATTACTAGAGGCCCAGTGAATGAAATTCATGCATGGGGGAGGGGATTTTGCTCATTAGTAGCAGAGATATATAGTCAATACCAGGTTTAGATTTATCAGAAGATAATTCAAATTATCTCACTTAACAAATTCCGGATCTGTTTAAATTCACAGAAAATGTGGATCAAATATTAGCTTTTCTATTACAGTGTTCTGTAAGCTCGCAGTCAGACATCCCCCTCACAGTCCAGGGCTCTTGCAGTCAGAGACCCCTTGCTCCTTACCACCTGCATGCAGTGAGCCCAGCTTCTGACTGAGCGGCAATCCCCCGTGGAAGCACACTGACCACCAGGGGGCAGCTCCTGCATTAAGCGTCTGCCCCCTGGTGGTCAGTGTACATCATAGTGACCAGTTGTTCCACCGGTTGTTCCACAGTTCTGTCGATTTGCATATTAGATTTTTATTATATAGAATGTTTACTTTTATTACAGTATGGCATTACAATATATGAATATACCATAATTTATTTAACCATTCTATTACTGCTAAGCATTTGAGTCATTTCTAGTTCTTGGCTCTTACAAATAATGTTGCTATTAATATCCAAATATGTTTGTTTTCTCTCACAGATTATTCTGTCCTATATTTATGACATATAAATACATTTCTTTTTTGTGATTTAGTACATGCAGTTTTCAAAATTCTAGCTGGTCCCTAATCTTTCTAACACTTGCCATTGCTTCACTGCCCCGCCATTGTCATCATTTTGTAGTATTTGACACCTTAAGACTTCTGGAAAAATGCTCCTCCCTTGGCTTCTAGAACATCACTCTCTCCTGCCTCTCTGATTGTTTCTCAGTTTGTATTTTAAAAGCCTCCTCTCTTATATATCACCACCTGCAGTTATTAGTATTCGTCCCTTCCTTTCAGCAACCCCCCTTAAATTATTTTTCAATTTTATTGTCAAATTTCCATACTAGGTTAATATAAGGCCCTTCATAATTTGATTCTAATTATTGATCTAACCCATCTGGAGCAAAGAATGGCTGTCCATCAACACTCTCTTCCTGGTCTTTATCCTAGACATACACTAAAATATATTTATTACCAAGCCTCCTTGCAGTTAAATGAAGCATGTGACTGAGTTATAGGCAATAGAATGAGGGCAGAGGTGATATCTGACATTTTCAAGCTAATATCTCCTTTGCAAATACCCCATACTCCACCTTCTACTTTTCTTCTTCTCTTTGAAAATTGTAGACACCATATGTTGAAGATGGTGGTACCAAAGGATGAAATGAGGCTGATTCAAAAGATTTGAGTCAATGCCTGGAGGAGAGCTACCTAACACACACTGGATGAGATATAAACTAGAAAGATGCTTTTATAGTGTTAAGCCACTGGGATTTGAGGGTTTTCTGTTATAGTGGTTAGCCTACTAGGACAAATATAGAAGTTAGTAGCTTGAAGTTGTATGCTGCAAAAACAAACATCTCAAATATATAAATATATGGCAAAAACAACATATATAGCAGACTGTTAATCTATATTATGCAGTGGTAAACTATTTGGTAAAACTGTTACCCCAACTAAAGTTAGAAGGAGACCATGTGTCTACTGAGCTGGCAATTCAATGGGAGGTGGTTTAAAGGAAATGGTGATAATGTGTGTTGGCACTTTGGCAAGGCATTTCAATAAAGTGATGAGCACGTGAGAAATTTGGCTGGTTGATAAGAAGCAATGAAACAAAAAGAACAAAATTAAAGAGTTTAAAGCTATAGAAAAACTAACTTTTTAGACCCCCCCAAGAAGTAGAAAAGTAAGACTGATAATGTTGTTGACAATGACCCCTTAATATTCAGCCTTGGGCAAAGAGTTGGCCTTCTCAATAAAGCCGTAACTTCAAGGTAACAAACATTAAAGTGAGAGAAAAGAGATGCATAGGACTAAAGAAGCAAATAAGTACATTTGGGGATAATATCCAGAAAAGAAATTTGTGTATGATTTCTGACACATGGAACTCATTGGAAACAAATAGATCAGAAGTATATTAAGTTATTAAGGAATCACATTGTAAAAGAAATCATTAACCTAGATTTTCAAAGTATCTCACAAATCAAGATTTAAAATGACTCCTTTGGACTCCCAACATTTCAAGGACTGGAACTTGTCTTCAAAATATGCAAACCCCAAGGAGGGAAGACTCCACACCACCCACCTACTTCAGATGAGCACATGGAAGGTAATAAACAAGGCAAAACTTCCCCAGAGGACAGAACAATGTGTGAGAGAAAAATGAAAAGAAGTTCCTCCCAGAGATCTCATCAAAGGACTTTTCCTCCTATAGGAGAAAGAAACTCCCAGGATTCCCAGGGTTGTTACACACCAATGACTGTTGTGTTACCCTTTTGTGAATGGCAGTGTGTAGCCCTTACAATGATGCACCTCCTGGATCCCATTACAAGACTAAAGGATTTGATTCCCCAGCGGTTGGGAGTGCTAAATACAAACCTCGGACAGCACTTTCTTTTTCTGAAAATATATTTTTATTGATTTCAGAGAGGAAAGGGAGAGATAAGAAGGAATCATTGACTGGCTGCCTCCTACACACCCCTGATTGGGGATCGCGCCTGCAACCTGGGCATGCACCCTGACTGGGAATCAAACTGCGACCTC
This sequence comes from Corynorhinus townsendii, assembly GCA_026230045.1. NCBI lineage: Eukaryota > Metazoa > Chordata > Mammalia > Chiroptera > Vespertilionidae > Corynorhinus > Corynorhinus townsendii. Next base: position 81,772,384 of record JAPDVU010000004.1, read on the forward strand.
CTGGTTCATAGGTTAGTACTCAATTGCTGAGCCACACAGGCCGGCAAACCTCAGATAGCACTTTTTAATAATTGTCTCACCTAAAGAAAACTGCCTCATGCTTTATACAAGGTCATGCCCCTTTCCAGAGGTATTCAAATCAAATAAAGGTCCTGCTCCCTCGCCCAGCTTTGCGGCAATTCGGAAGGGCAGTCCACCTTCATCCTGGGATTGTCTGAGGACTGCTTTGAGACTGCTTTCCTCCCTTTCCTTCCACAGGTGGCGCTCTTAAGAGCACTCCCTGCAAACCTCCTACATGGCCTTAGGAGTCTGTTCCCTGGAAGGCCAGCCTGTGACAGCAACTATATATTCTAGCAAACCTGCCCCTATTCTCCATTCATATTAAGTGGAGATAGGGTGTGGACAATTGGCCTTTCATGTTCTTATATCACCGTATCCTGGCTGGGTGCCTGGAGGTCCTGGACGTGAAGATAGATGCAATGACAGATGGAACTTGGGTTGGAGGAAGCAAATGGATGCCTGATGACCAGAAGGGCAAAGGATGGTAAGGAATGCCAATATTTATCCATATCTATGCTTCCAGTGAGAGGTTAGTAAGGATCCCAAACAAATTCCACCAATTCCAAATTCTTGTGGGAGATGGCTTTGATGTTATGGCAACATTTACTTTAAAAACTAACTTTTCTCTTGTGGCACCATTGATCACTGCTCCCTTGATCAATAAATAGTTCACTTATATCAATAATTTAATTGTTGCATGTCTGTGTGTCTTCATTTGCTGTTGCAAAGGAAAATGAAGGGGTGGGAATCCATTGGGGAAATGGTGATGGATGAGGAAAGGTAAGGCCAAGGCTGTTCCATCTAAAATAGTGCCCCTTACATCAATGTGCCTACAGAAAATGTGGCCTTACATCAATGTGGCTACAACAAAGCCCAGATATGGAGTGAGAGAAATCAGTCCATTAAGAATCTCCATATTTAGGTCATATAACATTTCCACTACTACAAACTCACAGTTTGTAAAAAAAAAAAAAAAAAAAAAAAAATTTAACCACCCCTTAAAAGGTTTCTGCTTCCCACTTTCCCTCCAGCATACATTTATTCTTATCATCCTCCTCATCCCGTAGTATTTATTAAATGGCCACATTTGCATGGCACCGTACCTGTGCTATTCCATTTCTCTCTAAGGATGATTTCCTGGTTTAGAAGTTTTAATGACTGCTCCTTTGAAAATGTCTTAAGAGGGTTTTGACTGTAATTCCTTTTCTCCAAGCCCTTATTTAATAGGTACCAATGCCTATCTTTTGCCTGGGGTATTGGGCTAGGGAGCGGAAGATTCATTAACCATGGTGAGTTATGGATTTCAATGCCCTGGCTACTTCATTTCTCATATCCAAGGAGATCATTTCCTCCCTAGTCCTCCAAGGATGCATATATTGTAAGTAGCCTTAATCTGCTTCATTAGGACTTTTTTTTTTTAACTCTACAAAAATGATACCACCAATATTACCATATTATTTCTGGTGATGTGCATGGCAGTAAAATTATACATTCACGCTAGCTGGCAGTAATAGTAGTGATTTAGCTGTGGTCATAAAAGTTGAAAAACCATATGATTTTAAAGCTTGGAGATATTGAAATTAATCTCATATTCAGATATAGAAACCTAGATCCAAGGAGGTGAAGTATCTTGCCTAAGGTTACATACACACTAGTGACTAATGCCTGAAAAAGTGTCAAATATTCAATCCCAAGACTCATACCCTCATACACTTCTCTACTGCACTCTTTTGAGTATTAAAGCAGAGTGATACGGATGGCATAAAAGGCTCCAAGGTTTTTTGGAGACAGAAATAAATAGCGGTGCCACCCATGGTTATTATATAGCCTACTACAAAAGAGAAAATGTGGGGTTAACCTACCCTGGATACATTTCATTGAATAATTCTCCCTTCTGCTCCCTTTTTATGTTTCAATAAATAGTCTAACTAGGCCTTCCGCCCTGGAATAGTAGCAGAAGATTTCTCCTTATGAGACCAGCCATATCTTCTCTTGGGGGACAAGTGTCTCATCAGTCCCAGTGAATGCTCTAGCTTTCAGCACTAAGTAATGAGTCCTGAGAAGCAGCGTTGTACCTGTATCTGAGAAAAATGTTAACTACTTTGGTTCAGAGACTGTGACTTCTGATAGAGTCTGGCCATCATGAAACTGTAAAATGGATAAAGCTCACTTTTTAGCTCTTCTCTGGAACACTGGATCCCCATCGGGGTGATTTTGGCCCTTCCCCCAGGGATATTTGGCTATGTATGGAGAGCCTTTCTGTTGTCCCAACTGAGAGGGGAGGGGTGTTATTGGCATCTAATTACAGCAGGCCAAAAATGCTGCTAAATATCCTACAGTGCACAGGACAGGCCCCACAGAAAGAGTTATCCAGTCAAATGTCCAGGTGCTAAGGGTGAAGAATCCTTGGAATCTTTGGCATTATGAAGCCATCAGCCTACTACTCTTTGGATATTTAGCTCTTGGTTATCATCATATGTTACATCTTCCTGCCTTGGCCAGTTTTGCTCAGTGGATAGAGCAGCAGCCAAGGACTGAAGGGACCTAGGTTCGATTCCAGTCAAGGGCACATACCTGGGTTTCAGGCTTGCTCCCAGGCCCTGGTCAGAGCACATGCAGGAGGCAACCAATCGATGTGTCTCTCTCACATTGATGCTTCTCTGTGTGTGTGTGTCCCCTCCCTTCCCTTCCATTCTCTCTAAAAATCAATGGGAAAATATCCTCAGGTGAAGATTAACAAAACAAAAAAGAAGAAGAAATTACATCTTCCTCTCTAGATCTCTGTCTGCAGCAGAGGACCTAGGAAGTTCACAGAGGAAAGGACTATGATTCTGGACTAGCAGAAAGGTTTCCTGGATTCGTAAATTTCTAATTATATGATAATCTACACAATCCTAATATATAAAAACCCTGGGTTGTAACCACCAGTAACAATGGAGGCTCCACCAACTGGAAGTTAGTCCTGCAGTCAGTGCTGGGTTGTCGGGGCAACCCAGCGCTGACTGCTTCTGCTGCAAGCATGGTGCCCCAGCACTGACTGCTGAGGGGGCTGTGAATCAGGGCCAGAGAGAGGACTGAAGAGAGAAGCAGGGACTTATCCATTGCCTCTGGCAGCTTTTGACCAGTACTTGCCTCTCTCTTTCTCTCCCAGTCTGGCCAGCAACTGTGCCTCCATTTCTCTCCAGGACTTCACCTGGGCTGCTGATTAGCCCCACCTTTCTGATCAGGCCCCGTTGAGACGCTGACTGGCATAGGAACTGACCAATCAGAACCAAATGTGGGTGCTGTAAAGAACCAATGGCAAAGCTTCTGACACTGACTGGCATAGAAACCAACCAATCAGAACCAAATTGGCCAGCAGAGGAGGGCAGTTGGGGGCAAGAGCAGGCCAGCAGGGAAGGGAAGTTGGGGGCAACCAGGCCAGCAGGGGAGGGCAGTTAGGGGTGATCAGACTGGCAGGCAGAGGCAGTTAGGGGCAATCAGGCAGGCAGGCAGGTAGGTGAGCAGTTAGGAGTCAGCAGTCCCAGATTGCGAGAGGGATGTCTGATTGCCGGCAGTCACACATCCCCTAAGGGGTCCCCAATTGGAAAGGGTGAAGGCTGGGCTGAGGGAACCCCTCCTTTGTACACAAATTTTGTGCACTGAGCCTCTAGGAGGGATAATAATTTATTCTTATTTCATTGGGTTGGTATAAGAATAATAAATTAAAATGGTATCTGTTAAAATGCTGATGAACTCTAAAGTGCTGCATGACTGCATGGTATTGTCAGGGTGAGTGTTAACAGCAAAGGAATGCATTTCCAATAGTGAAATTGCAGACACTATGGCAGCAGGTACTTCTAGTTCAGAAGCTCATTCATCTGCTCTTTAATTCCACAACAGAGAGAAAACTCTTCAGTGTTTAATACCAGATCTGTCCTCACTGTGTTTAAATCTGTGTTTGGATGAGCACATGAGAGAAGTGCTTTCAGTGCTAAGCACATGGAAGATGCTTACTAGACTATTAACACGAAAGTTACATAGTTCCATACATATCCACAAGAGAAAGACTTTCCCACTTCTTCCCATTTATAAAGACTCCCATTTTATAAGCTCTCTGTAGCTTTATCAAGCTTTTCCTGTCATCACAACAAAATTGATTGGTTAGCCCAATAGAGTTTATTTACTGAACTTAATTTGACTTTGCACTTACTATTTATACACCAGATTGCATTAGGGACTGAAGATGTAAATGACAACAGAGGTTAATATGTATTCCAGAGGCTAATATGTATTCCAGTCCAGCCCTGTGCCAGTCACTATGGCAAGCACCCCATTACCTCACATTCCTAGAAGCAAGTAAAGTAGGCATTTATCCCACTTGACAAATGAAGCAATGGAGATTCAGAGCAATGTTGTGATTTACCTCGGAAACTCAGCTAAGAAGTATAAGTACTAGAACTGAGATTCAAACTCATGTCTATATGGTGAAAGATACCATGTTCTATCTGACTGTCCCCTAAAGCCTCTCTAGTTCTGAGTGTGGGCTGGAAATATACATCAGAACATCTGCACTGGCTGGAGTTGACCTGAGAGATGCCAGCATCTCCAATGGTGTTGGGTATCATGGCCATGATCAACTCATTCTGTAGCACAGATGCTTTCTGACTCCTATCAAGGTACCTGGGGATGCAGGGATCAAAAAGTTGGAAAAATAATATAATCTACCACAATAAATATATGTATTTGCTGATTCATCAAAACATTTTTAAATTCCAAAACATGCTATTATTATTTTGTCACAGTTACTTGAAAAACTACTAAGTCAGTCATATACTGTGTCTGAAATAAGGTAGAAGTAATGAAGGAGAAGAAATATGGGGGAAATAAAAAATACATATAGCCTTGTGTTGCAGACCTAATTTGGCTCACCTGTTACCTTTAATGAGAGGCTTGATAATTAGATTCTCTTGAGTTTAGTCATCAGAAACAAGAGGAAAACTCCCCATAGCAGATCTAAAGCTTTCACACTTGCTAATATTTTAGTCACATGATATTAAAAACATTCATTTTAGTATATTTTTAAGTGTTTAATAAATGCTTGGATATGTGTTAGCAAATATATTGTATACAAACGTCCTGATTTCCATTTTCATGGGCTTTTCCCTATTATTTGCAGACAATTTAGATCTGCAAGTTTTAACCATTTAACTTCCAGAGAAAGGAAATGGAAACAACAAAGCAAATGTGTCCCCAGCTCACGTATGGAAGTAGTTATTTCAGGTTAATTATTACCAAGAACTGTGCAAGACTTAAGAATGCGATTAAACATTAGTCTATGAGATGTTTAACAGTGGGGCTCTACAATAAAAAACAGAATATTGTACTTTCCAGGATTTTTTTCTAAATGGTCCCAAACTACACATGCAAATAAAGCTAATGTCTAAATAATTAAATGATAATGTCATTATTATTCAATGTAGGAATACACTTGAGAATCAAATTGAATCTGTTTTTCTCCCCTTGTGGTACAATAACAATTCATGTTCAACTTTACTTAATATATTCCTTGGTTAACAGGAAAGTCAGTCTGTATACTCATTGGCTTCTAGAAAAGAGAACTAGGCCCAGGTAACTGAGGGACAGAGCAGTGAAAAACAAACAAACAAAAAAAACTAAAAACAACACAATAGCTCTGGGATAAATGTGAATTAGGCTAAAAGGGTAACTCTGTACCTTGTTCCTAAACTCCTTTCTCAGGCCCATCCCTTAGGCATTCAATGCTCTGCATCCTGTTGTACTTCACTCCGTAAAAGTGGCCTTCTCATGAGAGCATAGTCAATGTGCTGCCTCTTCCAGGAATGTTGGAACTTTCACTTAGCTTCCCTTATGCACTGACAAGCTCCATTCCCCTTAAACATTCACACAGTATCCACTAAGTGTCATGTTTAGTTCTAAGGACATTGCATAAGTAAACCCACTTAATATTCACAATAACCCTGAGAGAAGTACTCTTCCTATTCACTCTTTACAAATGAAGAAAATGAGTCACAGAGCTATTTGAGAGGGGGATTCCCTCAACCCGCCCCTCCCCCCCCCCCCCCCCCCCCCGCCCACCGTCATTGCCACCAAATCCTTTCCATTGTTACTTGGTTGTGCAGTTACTTGCAGCATTAAAATTCACAGAAAGATATGATGGATTTTTTTTTAAAACAGGATCCGTGGACACTGAGAGAACACTGCCCTAATAAGAAATAGGGAAATGGGTTTGGGAAGATGTATGTGTTCACACAATCTCTGTCCAAGGACTCCTGAGTCGCTCTAATATGTTATCCCATGGCTGGCACTAAAGAGATTATTTAGCCAGGTTCTCCAATACTTTTCCATTAGTTTTGTTTCATTTGCTTAAATAAAAAAGTTTCAACCAAGATTTGTAATAATAATGGCAAATCCTGAAAGGACACATAATAACCCCCTCTTTCATACTTTTCCTATATGCTGCTACCAAAATGGTTATGGTAGAAAACAACAGAAAAAAAATCTGCTAAAAAGTGAATATTTTTTTAATCTGTTAAGCCTACTAAGAAAATAAATTAGAAAAGATACACATAAATATCTTCCTAAGTATTTTATTATTTTTCATGCTATTGTAAATGGTATTATTTTCTTAATTTCTTTTTCTAATAGTTTGTTCTTAGTATACAGAAATGAAACTGATTTTGGTATATTGATTTTGTATCCTGGAACTTCACTGAACTCAGCTATTAGTTCTAACAGTTTTTTGTGGAGTCTTTAGAGTTTCCCCTATCCTATCTAATAAAAGAGTAATATGCAAATTAACCCTCACTCAGCTACACCCACAAAGCCATTCCCACCAGCCAATCAGGAGCGAGTATGCAAATTAACCCAACCAAGATGGCTGCAGCCACAGAGAGCAGGAGGGAGGCTTGGGTTTCCCTGGCAATGGAGGAAGCCAAGCTTTCTGTACAGCCTGGCCGGCTCAGGCCTCCGCTTAAGGCTACAAAGTTTCAATTATAGAAGATAAATAAATCCCAACAAAAATGGCAGCAGCCATGGAGCTGGAGAGAGCAGGAGGCTATGGTTGCACCTGGCAATGGAGGAAGCCAAGCTTCTGCAGCCCTGACCTGCTTGGCCTCTGCTTAAGGCTACAGAGTTTAAATTCTAGAAGATAAATAAATCCCAGATACCAGGGCCTCCGCTTGGGTCGCCGGGGGCCATGGCTGGCCTGCAAACCACCACAGGCCCCTCGCCCAGGCCGCCCCATGCCCCAAAGGAACCCCCACCATGATCTGGGACACCCTTCAGGGCAAACCAGCTGGCCCCCACCCATGCACCAAGTCTCTATCCTATCTAATAAAAGAGTAATATGCAGATTGACCATCACTCCAACACACAAAATGGCTGCCCCCATGCGGTCAAAGATCCTGCCCCCATGTGGACACAAGATGGCCACCACAAGATGGCCATTAGGGGAGGGCAGTTGGGAGGGACCAGGCCTGCAAGGGAGGGCAGTTGGGGGCAATAAAGCCTGCAGGGGAAGGCACTTAGGGGTGACCAGGCTGGCAGAGGAGGGAAGTTGGGGGTGACTGCACCTGCAGGGAAGGGCAGTTGGGGGTGACCAGGCCTGCATGGGAGGGCAGTTAGGGGCAAACAGGCTGGCAAGGAAGCAGTTAGGCATCAATCATGCTGGCAGGGGAGTGGTTAGGGGGTGATCAGGCTGGCAGGCAGGAGCGGTTAGGGGCAATCAGGAAGACAGGCAGGTGAGCAGTTGGGAGCCAGCAGTCCTGGATTGTGAGAGGGATGTTCCAGATTGGAGAGGGTGCAGGCTGGGCTGAGGGACACCCCCCACCCCCAACCACCACCGTGCATGAATTTCGTGCACTGGGCTTCTAGTGTAATATAATGTCACCTGCAATAGAGATAGTTTTACTTCTTCCTTTCCAATTTACATGCTTTTCATTTCTTTTTCCTGCCTATTTGCTCTGGCTGGGGCTTTCATTACTATGGTAAATAAAAGTAGCATCCTTATAAAAGACTGGGCATCCTTATCTTGATTTGTTTGTAGAGACAAAGCTTTCAGCTTTTCACCACTTAGCTACTTGTGGTTTGTCATACCTGACCTTTATTATGTTGAGGTGCATTCCCTCTGTACCTCATTTGTTAAGAGGATGTTAAATTTTGTCAAATGCTTTTTCTGCATTACAAAATAAGTAGTCTTAGTTTAAGTTATTTTATAATAAGACAATTATATATCAACTAGAGGTCTGATGCATAAAATTTGTGCAAGGGGCTCGGCCCTCACAGTCTCAGTGGCTTGCCTTGGCCCTCGCAGCCCTGGCTTTGTCCGGAAGGATGTCCAGAAGGTCATTCATCTGTCCGGTCTAATTAGCATATTATGCTTTTATTATTATAGATAAAATATGAATATAAAGTGTTTAGTAAAGGACACCATTTCTAGAATTTGGTGAATAAAATTATTAAGACCATTCCTTGGCCCCATCCCCAAAGAAACTAAAAGTGATGGTAAAAAGAAAATAATGTATTTTTAGTGATCTTAAAACATCAAAGAATGGGCATGGCATAAATAATTAGCAGGCCAAAATATAAGTAAAACCTCTAATGCAGAGAGTTGAGTGAAGTCACTTTTGCTGTAAGGCATTTGCTGAATTTGGCAAATTCTGGCCTTCTAGTATATGTGGGTCCACAGGTGCTCAAAAGGCAGGATCTGCCCAAGGTGGGAGTCATAGGGATCATCAGACAAGAATTATAAACAACTGTGTCTATTATGATTAAAGAAATAAAAGAAGCTTAAAATATCTTCTGGGAACCAATATCTGCTTTAAAAAAGTAGAGCAGGTGCGGAAAAGAATTAAATCAAGAAATGAAAAGTAAAATAACTAAAGTTTACAACGCAAAAAAATGAGTTTAACCAGAGATTAGACATAACTGGAGAGCAAATTAGAGAATGGGAGATTAGATAAAAAGTACTTTTCCAGAATGTAAAAGAGAGAAAATAAATTAAAACATTTAGAGACATGGAAAATGTATGTGATGTAAATATCTAGCATGCAGTTCATTGCAATCTCAGAAAGAAATGAGAGAAAACGTGTGGCAGAGGCAATATCTGAAGAAATAAAGCCAAGGAATTTCCCAGATAAAATTATATAAACTAACCCATAGATTCAGGAAGCACAGGGTATATGAAGCAGGATAAATACTAGTAAAATAAATTCACTCCTAGACCTATTACAAAACTGCAAAACACAAAAAAAGTTAACATGAAAGTATTAAAATCAATTGAAAGCCACACACACAAAAAAAGAGTTCTTCAAAGGGGGTGACAGACTAACAACTGCCTTTAAAATAACAGATGGTTACAGAGGTCAGTGGAACAACATTCTTAATGTGCTTAACAAAATAATTGACAACTCTGAACCATATGTATACCAAAAATATCTTTGAAGAATGAGGGAGACTTAAGGTATTTTAAAATACCTTTTCCCCAGTCCACCCCCCAAAAAATAAGAGAAAGTTTAGCAACCTACAATAGAGAAAACTCTAACAGACACACTTCTTACAGAAGAAAAGTGATCTTAGATATTTTTTAGGAAGGGGTGTGATAATAAGTAGCAAAGATAGAGGAACATGTGGGTGTAGTTCCCCATTAACACTTACTAAATAAAATAATAATAATGTCTTGGAGTTTTAAAATGCAAATGAAGAAGTAATATATATAACAATAATAACCTAACTCAGGAGAGGCATAAATGAAGTTAAATGTTCTAAGGACCTTGTATTGTCGGGATAGAAGGTGAAGGCAATGATTAACTTTTGACTTTGACAAGTTAAAAATGCATGTCGTAATTTCCAGGATAAGCACTGAAAGTATAACCTATAAACCAGTAGAAGGAAAAAAACAGAATTAACATTAAAGAAAGTAAGAAAATAAAGAAAAATATAGAACAGAAAGGAGACTGGGTGCAAAAGGAGAAGGGATTAAGAAGTACAAATTGGTAGTTAAAAAATAGTCATGAGGTTGTAAAGTACAGCATAGGGAATATAGTCAATAATAAGTTCTATAATAACTACTAGAGGCCTGGTGCATGAAATTCATGCATGGGTGAGGGGTCCCCTCAGCCCAGCCTGCACCCTCTCCAATCTGGGACCCCTCAGGGGATGTCTGACTGCCGGTTTAGGTCCAATCCCGGGGATCGGGGCTAAACCGGCAGTCAGATATCCCTCTCACAATCTGGGACCACTGGCTCCTAACTGCTCACCTGTCTGCCTGCCTGATCACCCCTACTGCCCCCCTCTGCTGGCCTGGTCACCCCCAACTGCCTCCCCTGCCAGCCTGGTCACCCCAACTGCCCTCCCCCACCAGCCTGATCGCCCCCAACCACCCCCCACCCCCCGCTGGCCTGGTTGCCCCATGCAGCCTGCTGTTCAGTCATTTGGTCGTCCCTCACTAACCCCCCTGCTGGCCTAGTTGCCCCAGGCAACCTAGTGGTTGTTACTGTTACTGTGACGGCATCCTGGAAAATTTGCATATTCCTCTATTATTAGTATAGATGTATGGTGCCAGGTGGGTACTGGAAATATCAGGGTGATCAATTTGTAAAGTATATGATTGTCTAACCATTATGCTGCACACCTAAAACTAATACAAAATAAGATTGAATGTAAACTGAAATTAAAAATATAAAAAGAAATAAGATGCAAGATAAGGTATTTAGGGGAGATGATGAATATCTGCATGATGAGTTTGAAGATCCCATAGTTCACCCAAGTGATAACATCATCAAACAGTTGACTATGTTGTTCTATAACTCAGAATAGATATCTGAGATAGAGATACAGGATTTTTTATCATCAGAAGGTAGGTAGTTAAGGTCACTGCCTAGATAAGTTCACCTGAGGACAGAGTTCAAAGTGAGAATAGACAGCTGAGACAAGAACCCACTCCATCCTATACAATAAAGAGCTAATATGTAAATGGTCATCATGCTCTCACACTGTCACTCCTTAATGGCTCAGACACTCAACACTTGGGAGAGGGGAATGGGGACCAGCCAAGCACAAATGAGCTTGTGAGAGAGGAATGGGGACCAGCCAGGCTGCAGCCTGGGAGAGGGACAAGCCGCCCACCCTGTGGTCCCAGGTGGCAGCGGCTGGGGCTGCAGACCAGGAGAGGGACAAGCTGCCCACCCCACAATCCCGGGAGCCAGCGGCTGCACCTGTGCCTGTGACCCAGGAGAGGGACAAGCCACATGGGTCCCAGGTGCCTGATGCTGCAGCCCAGGCAAAGCCGGCCTGGGTCCTGGGTGCCTGCAGCCGGCCAGAGGAAGGGAAGCCCAGGTCCTGGGTGCCTGTGACCAGCTGGAGGAGGGAATTGCGGGGCAAGGCAGAGGTAGTTAGGGGTGATCAGGCAGGCAGAGGTGATTAGGGGCGATCAGTCAGGCAGGAAGAGGGGTTAGGGGTGACCATGCAGGCAGGCAGGCGAGCAGTTAGGAGTCAGCGGTCCCAGATTGTGAGAGGCAGTTGGACATCCCTCAAGGGGTCCCGGATTAGAGGGGGTGCAGGCCAGGCTGTGGGATCCCCCACCCAATGCACGAATTTCATGCACTGGGCCTCTAGTATTTAATATTTGAGTTGACTGCAAAGATTCCAAGAATCAAAAGAAAGAAAGAATGACAATGTCATAAAAAAGACAAGCTATACAATTATACAGACATGCCCAGTGAAAACAGGACTGAACATTGTCCATAGGGAGGGGTGATTAATAAGTCATTAGCCCTCATGAAGTAGACAGATATAAGCCAGGTTGTCAGGGACCAAAGAGTCAGTAGGCAGTGGTGAAGTGAAGACAAAGCTGGGGGAAAGCATCAATAAACCTGAAATAAGAATAAGGTGACAGAACAACAGAGGAGGTACCAAACAATGAGAAATCTGGTTATTTTTAAAAACTATTATTTTGTTTAAGGTAGAAGGTAACCAGAGCATGTTTATAAGATAAGAAGGATGAATCAGTGGAAATTACAATGTAAAAGTTGCAGAAAAGGAAAAAAAAATGAAGCAGGTAGAGAAGGGTCCAGACTAGAGGTGAGATGACTGTCTTTGAATGAAAGCACAGTCATGTCATTTTCTAAAAAGAGAGGAAAGGAGGAAAATCAATAGAACTTACGGAATTCTAATTTGATAACTTTTATTTTCTCTAAATTAAAGGTGAGGTCATCATTGGAGAGGTGGTTATATCCTAAGGAACATGATAAACACATGGAATAGCTATCGCTAAGAATAGAAGACTTGGGATATAGGAAAGAATCATTGAGAAGAACAGAGGGCCTATTTAATTCTGGAAATACAAAATTGTACAATTGAGTCACCAAACCCACAGTGATGGTTTTTTCCTTGGGGGAGGGTGTTTATTCTACAGAGCAGGGCTGTAAATTTTTCTGGGAAGATGAGGAAAAAAGACAAAGGGGAAGAGAACTGATGGTACAGATCTCTTTCCCAATCAATCACTTAAAGTGACAAAATCAAGAAAATCTGTAGGATTGCCTTACTCTGTCATATATTTGAAAGGATTTCCCACTTCTCCCTACCTCCTTGATTATGAGCAACATTTCTTTTAACATGCATTTTAACCCAGTGTTAGAAATTAAAAGCTTAAAATTGAAATACCTAGTTGAGAAAACACATTATCTAAAGATTAATTATTGAAAGGATCACCAGGCACAGATCCTTTTGAGTGCTAGGGTCTCAGACTTTGGTGCCCCACAGATAATAGATTCAACTCATACTATAACACTAAAATATTAAAAATATAATAAACACATCTTAACCTTTGTCAGTTTAAATTTCTTTATTTATAACATGGGGGTTAAAAATGCATCTTATTCAGTTTACATAAATAATACAAGTAAGATAGATGATGAGGACAGATAAATAGATTGATGGATAGATAGATAGATAGACACTCAATTAAAAGTATCCATTAGATATTAATATCTCTTGTTTTGATGGAGAGAACTACTTAAAGAACAAAGAGACACCAAGAAAGGGGAATAATACAAGATGAAGATAAACTTCACTCAAGCCACAATTTAGCCTTGGGCCAAACCTGTTTGCTGTCTGCTGTTGAAGATGAGAGAAAAATATTCAATGTGATATTGATGTGTATTGCAGCTGTGAACATGACAACCCAAAGGGTCATTTTTTGCTGAGCCTTATGACACACATCAACACTGGTTCACCTGGTTTATGCTTGTTTCTCATATTAGCACAGCCAATTTCATCAAAAAATCACTTACTGTATTTCCAAACTTTCTCTTTGTCCCATGTCACCTGTTGGACATGCATTTTAACTACTGCTGCTCTTGAGAAAGCAGGGATGGCTCCCATATCCACAAAATGTTGTCTTTCCTACATGCCCTTGAAAAGCCCTGAAATCCGCATCTCAATAAGAGTTTTCCATTGAGTGGAAGGATGCTAACTTTTTTTTTTTAAGAGAGCCAAAGCATAACCTTGAGACCACCCTCCCAAGTAAGAGATAGAAAATGTCAAGGACTGTTGAGCACGCAGCAAATATCCACAGTGGATCAGTAAGAAGTTATTTAGTGCAGGTGTTTAATTATGATGCATTAGGGAAATGGGTAGTGTTCAATGGCCCTCAAACCCAAACCTCCACCTGTGCAGAGCTCTAGCATTGGTTCATGGAGTGATAATACTGAGGGAAGCAATTGTGCTCCAATGCTGCTCAAGGGCCTTTCTTTTCTCAGTTGGTTCAACCAAGTTCACTGCCAGAAAGCGATGGGTTTTCCCCACATGAGCAGGTCCATCATGCAAGTTTATAATCTGCATCTGAGTTATCTCTCCAGGAATTAGCTTTCACTTCAGAAAGAAAGTGAAAAATCAGAAAAATTCAAGATGCCCTGAAGAGAAAAATATCTCCAGGTACATTCCCAGAACTCTGACTACATGAGAAGCAAAGGAAACTAATGTACTGGCCAAAGCACCAAGCAAGGTCATTGTGATTCATCTTCAAGTACAGCCAATTCCCTTCAACTAGTCTGGCTACCATTCCATAGTCAGAGCTGCCTGAGAGGCACATTTATTGAGCACTGTCCCAAGGCCTTTGTGCATATTACCTCAATTAAATCTTATGAGGTAGATACCATTGTAATTCCTATTTCAGAGATAAGAAACTGATATTAAGGTTTATTAGAATTATTATTACACTAGATGCCTGATGCACAAAACTCATGCAAAAGTGGGCCTTCCTTCTCCTGGCTGCCGGCACCAGCTTCCCTCTGGCACCCAGGACCCAGGCTTCCCTCTCAGCCCTGGTTTCGTCCAGAAGGTCTTATAGAAGGACGTCCAATCTAATTAGCATATTACGCTTTTATTATTATAAATTATTAAGGATTATCACCTGTCAAAGCCAGTGCTATGTTTTCACTTGGGCGATTTGTCATCCCAAAACTCTGGTGTATCATGCACAAGAATTTAGAACGTATAATGGGTATAGATGAAACACTAATGTGGGCAAAGTTTGACTCCTGCATCCCCTACTTAGCACCTACTCTGCCAGCTCAACACTTACCTCATCTTTCAGACAAATTCCTTCTCCCTCTCCTTAATCTCTCTTCCCAATATGCACAGTCCTCTGTGGCTATCCTTTTAAGAACAGGGAAGTAGATCTTACAAGTGAGTCTCAAGCAAACTATTCATACTGAGTGTGAACTTAGTGTAGTGTGGTCTTCTCTTTTAAGGACTGGACAATAAGAAATAGTGTGTATGAATGGCTGGGATTAAACAAGCAGCAATATGAGAGGCAAAGCTATGTTTCAATTATCAGGAAACCAGAGTTCTCCCGTAGATTTAACTGCTAGAGGAGGAGGGCTATGTATAGTATTTATTAACTTGGTCTTCTAGTTCAGGGCCACATGCATAGCAGTAACCATGTGTATTTGTTGAACTGATTGGAACTAATCTGGGCTCTGCCATTTACTTTGGTGAAATTTAATACAAGGCACTCTGTCTCAGTTTCCTATATGATGGGAGAGTTAGCCCAGATCAGTGGTCTTCAGACTTCTTTTCCATGAAAACTTAAATAGTAAGCATAAGTGCTAAGGACTGCATATTTGTGCACACACCTCCTTCACCCACTCATATGCTGAAACCTAATGCTCAATCCCATAGTATTAGCAGGTTGGGCTTTTGAGAGGTGCTTAGGTCATGAGAATGGAACTATTATGAACGGGATTAGTGCCCTTAAAATAGAAGCCCCAGAGAGGTAGTTATGCCTTCTATCATGTGAGGTTACAATGAAAAATTACCAGCACCATTATCTTGGACTTCGTAGCCTCTAGAACTGTGAGAAATATATTCTTCTTATTATAAAGCCATCTAATTTATGGTATTCTGCTATACCAGCCCAAATGGACTAACTCAATGAACATAAACAAACTAAAGAAACAAAAGCAGAGAAGTTTTGGCTGAATTTGTGGCCTGTCCCCTTCCTCTCTTCTCTAAGCAGGAACCTAGGTCAGAAACCCTAAAATTAGTGACAACTAATTTTTATGGTGTTGAACATTTACTATGTGCTTTGAACACCCCAAAGGAAACTGTGTTTTAATATAATTTTAATGAATTAATTCAATTTTGATTTGCTGGACAATAGTATCAACAAACTCTCCTTAAGAGCTTCATCACTTAGTGGCTGGATGACCTTGAGAAGTTTCTTAATTTTTCTGAGCCTCAAATGCTTCATCCTGAAAATGGGGAAGAATGGTAAATGGGTTCAAGGCTATAAAGGATGTCATGTACCTATCCAATACCTGCTATAGAACAGGTGTACATTTAATGTTCCTTTTGGAGTAAAGAACCTTTGGACCAGGATGCAGGAGTCTTGGCTTTACAGTAGAATGAGGAAGGCTGTGTATGTGGCAGGCACACTCAGGCAGTGCTGGGAGGATGCAGTTACATTGTCAAGGGCTACTAGTGGCCATGAGAGCAGTAAGCTTCCTTCTAGGTGGTGCAGTACCCTTGTGTATAGTAGCTATGAAAATAATCAAACACAAATTTACTATTTTCTTGGGAATTCATTTTGCCACAGCCATAATAAAGTTTAATTTCTGTGAAATTAATTACATCAGTCAAGACTCCTAGGTTTGGTTATTAAGATTTTTAAAGCCTATAAAAAACAAATATTTATAGTCAACTAGTTAGATTTTTTTCTTCCCTAGGAAATGTGTCAAGTTGAACTTCAAAATGTTCATTATCATACACTATTTCAAGTGTGGTAATGAACCATTCAGATTATAACTTAGAGTACTATGCACTACTGATTTCATACCACTGCTAATCAGCAGTAAGATACTTAAAAATATTTGAAAATTTTGACTCAATTTAAGAATATCATAAATATTTTTGGTAGCAGTTACAACTGTCAAAATTCATCAAGCTGAATAGTTCATATCTATTCATTATATTACATGTTAATTATATGTCAATTTTAAAAGAAATATCACAAATATTCAAAATGATTATATACCAGAAGATCTTAAGACTTGGTATTGGTAGACTCAATAATGCTCCATATAATTAGTATGTGAGATAGAAGCACTTTTCCAGTAGGTCTTAATGGAGGCACCTAACCTTTATCTTTAGGGATTCAAAGAATGTGAGATTCAGTACTGGGGTCAGTGACATGCTGAAACATTTGAATTCTCCCATTTGATGAAGCATCAGTTCTCCCGCCCTCCCTTAAATTCTTTTATGTGACTGACAGTTTCATCCATTTTTTCCTGAGGCAACTATTGAAATTCCTTTGTACTTGTGGAAGCAAGTTTGCTGGTTCAAGAATTTTGTTTTACCTCTGCCTCTAAGACTTGTCAACGGCAAATTAGGACAAGGAATTCTAATTTATGTTTCAAAGGCCTCAATAGCAGTGAGAAGTATTTTTATTTACATCCCCACCAAAAAAGTGTCAAGTCAAGATGATGAACCACAACACACTACTGTACAATTATTAGAAAATTCCAGGAGGAGTTGTGAAATATGAGAAGCAAGAGCAAGTGGGGATAATGCCAGCTAATCCGAATAAAGCTCCTAAAGGGTTCAGGGCAGCAGTTGAAATTGCTCTGAAAGGGGGCAAAGTGTGCATTTGGCCCTGGCTTGCTCACATTCACATTCATCCCCTATATATAAAATATCCACATAATAGTGGTTGAAGTATTAGCACAGTGGTTTTATCCTTATTGTTTTGTTGACATGTTATGATGAATATTTTCAAATATACAGAAAAGTTTAATAAACTCTATAGTGAATGCCCATATATGTACTATGTACTTCTTAGAATCTACAATTAATATTGTGCTATATTTGCTTTATCACCTATCTATCAATTTATCCATCCATCTTTTTTCTTTTTTCTTTTTTTTTTTGGAGCATTTCAAACTAGACCCCAGATCTCTGTACCTCCAAATCTCTTAATGGTTTAATTTTTTTTTTCATCCTAATGCTAGTCTAGTCACTAGTTAGTGATTTTCAACCAGCATGCTGTGGCACACTGGTGTACTACAAGAATTTTTTAAAACATGCAATATCTGACTAGTCAGAGGCACTGACCTCTTTTCCCTTAGATTATCAAAAAGAAAAATGACAACAGCCATCACAACAATAGCTGTCCAGTGTGAATGAATCAAAATTATACCTATTTTTGGTCAGATTGGCAAAAAATATATTTTTGGTATGCCACAGAATTTAATAATTAGTTTATGTGTGCCATGAAAAATATTGAAAATCTCTGCACTAGATGATTACATTGGTACTTTTAGACCTTATTCTAAAGATACATTCTTTCAGATCTGTTAACTTGAGAGAATGTGTTTTACTTATTAGATCATTCTACTGGCAATATTATGGGGAATATGCAAAGTGGTTATGAAAAGGAATAGATTTCCAACTCGAGCTCTATTCAGCACAGTGCAGAAAATACAATTTAATCACAGCAAGGTAAATTCATGATCATGATTTCCCTTAGACATTTCAGGTTTAAACTCCATGAAATTCAAGAGTCACCCAACACCTTCTCCTCCTCTTAGGAGTTGACAATATGGTATTGAGACATTGGTGAGTGAGGTAGGTGGACCTACTCAATCTTGATCAGTATCTCTCTTGTGATGGAATCATCTTATATGCATTGCATCCTATCTGGTCCCTTAGATATAATCCTTTCTGTGTCCCCCTTAATTGATTCATAATTAGGGGCTATTCCAATCCCTAGAAGTTTGTCCTGCAACATCTTCCAATGTTCCATCTCCTGGAAGGACAAAACCCTTGCATGCCCACTGACATCTTTCTTAACTAATTTTCCTTCACTTGGCAAGAGTAAGAAAACAGAGAGAGACAAAATGGCGGTGGAATAGAAGGATATGTCCTGAGCCTTGTCCCGGAGCAAATAGAGGAGGCAGCTGAGACGAGTGGAATCCAGCCTGAATTGGCGAAGGAGGCACAGCTGGTGAGACAGTTTGCAGCTGGGAAGAGCAGGGATCCCCCGGATAAAGGTAAAATCAAAGATCTAGGCAGTAGAATCTCCCGGACCTCTGTGCCCAGAAGGTCAGGGAGAAACTACACAGTGCCAGGCCGCGTCCCTGAGGACAGGCAAGGTCTGAAGGATTTTAGAACTTAGAGTCTGGATTTGGGATCTGAGCTCAAAGGCAGCCTTTGGGAGCTGCCGGACCGTGGAGTGCCAGCGGGAGAGGAGCTGGCAGAGACGCAGTCCTTCCTCGTGCTGGGGCCTGAGCCTTTCCCCACTGAACCTGGTTCGTGGGACCTCTTGGAGACAGGCGCTTACCTGTGACAGAGGTGTGGGACAGGGGGTGGAGTTGTGGAATCTGGGCAGAGTGGGCAACAGACGGTCCAGGAGAGGTGGTGGCAAGTCTGGTGCTGAGTCATATCTAAGCCCACAGAATCCATTTTCTCCTGAGAGATAGCCCCTCCCCCCAGTCTCCAGGCAACCAAAATAGCCACACCCAGATTCCACCCTGATTAACACCATGGAATCTGAATACTCCCTGAGGCCATAGGATCTACTCTAAAGAGAAATCTTTAGAAGCTAAGCACCTCAATTACTGGGCTACACTGCCAGGGCCCTCCAGAGTGCTTCAGTGTACCTCGCTGGCAAACTTACCACCAGTGCTCCTGTGAGCTGCCACCTGGAGAAAGCACCTACCCACTACAGACACAGCAGTGAAAGTTGAGTCTGACCACCCCACAACTACAGAACTCTGGGCAACACAGTTACCCCTTTCCAAAGTGTAGCCCCCTGAGCCACATCACCCCGACAGACGGTTTCTTGGTGCCACTGTGAGGCCCCACTGGGCACACATGATTTAAATCAAGGGTGCAAGTCAGCAAAAATTGGGACACTCCCCTCCATAGCAGCTGACTTCTAGGCACTGCAGTTGTGCCTCTCAAGCTTGCAGGCCTACATCTAGAGAACCCAAATACCTCAAGTAGGGAGCTACACTAGATAACCAAGCCCAGAAGAACAGAAAGATTTCACCAGTAGCACCATCACCAAAAGAACCTGGGTAGCAAAGCAATTGGATCTACAACTAAAACATTTCAGGAAAACATGGGGAGACAAAAAAGCAATACCCAAAGGAAAGAAAAAGAGGAATCACCAGAAAGGGAGTTAAATGAAACTGAGGCTAGCAGCTTAACAGAGAGAGAATTCAGAGTAATGATGATAAGGATCTTTAAACGGATGGATGACAAATACACACAACTCAATGACAAATACACACAACTCAATGAGAACTATAAGGAGCTGAATGAAAATGTCACCAACATGAAAAGAAACCAAGAGGAGATGAAGAAAGACATAGCTGCAATAAAGAACACATTGGAAGGCTTAAACAGTAGACTAGAAGAGGCTGAGGACCGCATCAGTGAATTAGAAGACAAGGTAGGAAAACACACACAAACACAGCAGCAAATGGAAAGAAGACTTAAAAAGCAAGAGGAGAGTCTAAAGGAGCTTTGGGACAACACAAAGCGAAACAATATTAGAATAATAGGGATACCAGAAGGTGAGGAAGAGAAGCAAGGAATAGAAAACCTGTTTGAAGAAATAATGACAGAAAACTTCCCTGATATTGGCAAGAAAAAAACTATGCAAGTCCAAGAAGTACATAGAGTCCCAAACAAGTTGAACCCCAAAAGACCGACACCAAGACACATCATAATTAAATTGGCGAATACCAATGACAAAGTAAGAATCTTAAAGGCTGCCAGAGAGAGACAGAAAGTTACCTACAAGGGATCTCCTATTAGAATAGCAACTGATTTCTCAACAGAAACACACCAGGCCAGAAGGGAATGGAATGAAATACACAAAGTGATGCAAAGCAAGGGACTGAATCCAAGAATACTATACCCAGCAAGGTTATTATTCAAAATTGAAGGTGGAATCAGGAGCTTCACAGACAAAAGAGGGCTAAGAGAGTTAATCACTACCAAGCCAGCAATGCAAGAAATGCTAAAGGGACTGCTGTAAAAAGAAGAAAGAGAAAGGCAAAAAGAAACACAAACACTAAGGGGAAAAATATGACAACAAACATGTACTTGTCAATAATAACATTAAATGTAAATGGATTAAATGCACCAATCAAAAGACATAGGGTAGCTGAATGGATAAGAAAACATGACCCATATATTTGCTGTCTACAAGAGACCTACCTCAGAGCAAAGGATTCACACAGACTGAGAGTGAAGGGATGGAAAAATATTTTTCAGGCAAATGGAAATGAAAAAAAAGCTGGGGTGGCAATACTTATATCTGATAAAATAGACCTCAAAGTAAAGGCCATAACAAGAGATAAGGAAGGCCACTACATAATACTAAAGGGAGCAATTCAACAAGAAGATATAACTCTGGTAAACATATATGCACCCAACGCAGGAGCACCCAAATACATAAAAAAAACTCCTGGAAGAGATCAAGGGAGAGATCGACAACAATACAATCATAGTAGGAGACTTTAATACACCACTGACATCACTGGATAAATCCTCTAGACAAGAAATCATCAAAGAAACAGCAATTCTAAATGACACACTAGATCAGATGGACCTAATTGACATCTTCAGAGCATTTCACCCCAAAGCCTCGGAATATACGTTCTTCTCAAGTGCCCATGGGACATTTACAAAAATAGACCACATATTGGGTCACAAACAAAGCCTCCCTAAATTCAAAAAGATTGAAATCCTATCAAGCATTTTCTCAGACCACAATGGCATAATATTAGAAATAAACTATAATAAAAACATTCCAAAAAATTCAAACACATGGAAACTGAATAGCATGCTATTAAACAATGATTGGGTGATCAATGAGATCAAAGAAGAAATTAAAAACATCCTGGAGAATAATGACAATAAAAACACAACAATGCGAATGCTATGGGACACAATGAAAGCAGTCTTGAGAGGGAAGTTTATAGCTCTACAGGCCTACCTCAAAAAACAAAAAAAATGGTAATAAATCTTCTAACTCAACAACTCAAAGAATTAGAAAGAGAGCAACAAGAAAAGCCCACAGTGAGCAGAAGGAAGGACATAATAAAGATCAGAGCAGAAATGAATGACATAGAGACCAAAAAAACAATACACAGGATCAACAACAACAAAAAAAGAGCTGGTTCTTTGAAAGGATAAACAAGATGGATGAACCTCTAGCCAGGCTCACCAAGAAGCAAAGAGAGAGGACCCAAATAAACAAAATCAGAAATGAAAGAGGTGAAATAACAACAGACCCCACAGAAATACAAAGGATTGTTAAAAAATACTATAAACAACTCTATTCTAACAAACTACACAATCTGGAGGAAATGGACACATTCCTAGAAAAATACAACCTTCCAAAACTCACTCAAGAAGATTCTAAGAATCTCAATAGGCTGATAACTATGGAAGAAATTGAAGCAGTCATCAAAAAGCTTCCAGCAAACAAAAGCCCAGGGCCTGATGGCTTCACAGGGTAGTTTTACCAAACATTCAAGGAAGAACTAAAGCCTATCCTCCTCAGACTATTCCAGAAAATTCAAGAAGAAGGAACACTTCCAAGTTCCTTCTATGAGGCCAGCATCACCCTAATACCAAAACCAGATAAAGACAATACAATGAAAGAGAATTAGAGGCCAATATCCCTCATGAACATTGATGCCAAAATCCTCAACAAAATTCTAGCAAATTGAATCCAGCAGTACATCAGAAAGATTATACACCATGACCAAGTAGGATTTATCCCAGGAATGCAAGGATGGTACAATATTCGCATATCAAAAAACGTGATACATCACATAAACAAATTGAGAGATAAAAATCACATAGTCATATCAATTGATGCAGAAAAAGCATTTGATAAAATCCAACACCCTTTCTTGATAAAAACTCTCAGCAAGGTGGGAATGGAAGGATCATACCTGAACATAATAAAAGCCATATATGACAAACCCACAGCCAACTCAATGGGCAAAAACTAAAACCATTTCCCCTAAGAACAGGAACAGGACAGGGATGCCCACTCTCACCACTCCTGTTTAATATAGTACTGGAAGTACTAGCCATTGTGATCAGACAAGAAGAAGAAATAAAAGGCATCCAAATTGGAAAAGAAGAAGTAAAACTGTCCTTATTCGCAGATGACATGATACTGTACATAGAAAACCCTAAAGAATCCATAAAAAAATTATTAGACTTAATAACTGAATTCAGTAATGTAGCAGGATACAAAATTAATGCCAAGAAATCTATGGCATTTCTATACACCAATAATGAACTTACAGAAAGAGAGACTAAAAAAGCAATCCCATTTACCATCGCACCAAAAAAATTAAGATACCTAAGAATAAACTTAACCAAAGAGGTAAAAGACCTATATGTAGAAAACTACACCACACTGAAAAAAGAGATAGAGGAAGACATAAACAGATGGAAGAACATACCATGTTCATGGATTGGTAGAATCAACATCATCAAAATGTCCATACTACCCAAAGCAATCTATAAATTCAATGCACTCCCCATTAAAATACCAACAACATATTTCACAGACCTAGAACGAACTTTCCAAAAATTTATCTGGAATAAAAAAAGAACCCGAATAGCTACAGCAATCCTGAGAAAGAAGAACAAAGTAGGTGGGATCTCAATACCAGATATCAAGCTGTATTACAAAGCTACTGTTCTCAAAACAGCCTGGTACTGGCACAAGAACAGACATATAGATCAATGGAATAGAATAGAGAACCCAGAAATTGACCCAAATCAATATGCTCAATTAATATTTGACAAAGGAGGCACGAACATTCAATGGAGTCAAGACAGTCTCTTCAACAAATGGTGTTGGGAAAATTAGACAGATAGATGCAAAAAAATGAAGCTAGATCACCAACTTACACCATGCACAAAAATAAATTCAAAATGGATAAAGGACTTAAACATAAGACGGGAAACCATGAAAATACTAGAGGAATCCACAGTCAGCAAAATCTCGGACATATGCTGAAAGAACTTCTTCACTGATACTACTCCTAGGGCAATGGAAGCTAAAGAGAAAATAAACAAATGGGACTACATCAAAATAAAAAGCTTTTGCAAAGCAAAGAAAACCATCAATAAAACAACAAGAAAGCCCACTGCATGGGAGAACATATTTGCCAATGATATCAACAATAAGGGTTTAATCTCCAACATATACAGAGAACTCATACAACTCAATAAAAACAGATAAACAACCCAATCAAAAAATGGGCAACTGATCTAAATAGACACTTTTCGAAAGAAGACAGAAGGCAGGCCAAGAGACATATGAAAACCTGCTCACAGTCACTAAACATCAGAGAGATGCAAATCAAAACAACAATGAGGTACACCTGTCACACCTCTCACACCTGTCAGAATGGCTTTTATCAACAAATCAACAAACAACAAATGTTGGCGAGGATGCGGAGAAAAAGGAACTCTTTTGCACTGCTGGTGGGAATGCAGACTAATGCAGCCACTGTGGAGAACAGTATGGAGCTTCCTCAAAAAACTAAAAATGGAACTCCCATTTGACCCAGTGATCCCACTTCTAGGAATATATCCCAAGAATCTAGAAACACACATCAGAAAGGATATATGCACCCCTATGTTCATAGCAGCACGATTCACCATAGCCAAGATTTGGAAACAACCTAAATGCCCATCAGCAGATGAATGGATTAAAAAACTGTGGTATATCTATACAATGGAATACTACGCTGCGGTAAAAAAGAAGGAGTTCCTACCATTTGCAACAATATGGATGGAGATGGAGAATATTATGTTGAGTGAAATAAGTCAGGCAGAGAAAGATAAATATCACATGATCTCTCTCATTTGTGGAATATAATGAACGGCATAGACTGATGAACAAGAACAGATCCAGAGGCTGAGAAACGTCGATCAGAACATCATACCTCAGGTAAGGTAGGGGAAGATGAGGGTAAGGTGGAGAGATCAACCAAGGGACTTGTATGCATGCATATGAACCTAATCAATGGACACAGACCACAAGGGGGTGGGGCATAAGTGGGGAGTGGGGGGTTATGGAGAAATAAGGACACATATGTAAAAAATAAAAAATTTTAAAAAATTAATTAAAAAATTATAAAATAAAAATAAAATACTAAATCTAACCAATACTAGTGGTCACCATAGCCTTAAGAGAAATTGTTTCATGTGACAGAAATTTTTAAATGAAACTCTCTGTAGACTGAAAATTATTTTGGAAGGAAACAGAGAAGTTTCCTTCAAAAGTCATAAGGATTGTAATTGAAAGTCAAAATATTTGGCCTCTTGAACTAAAGTAAGTAATTTGTGTTTTTGCCTCCCTGAAAAAGTTTATATAAAGCTACAAAAAGAAATTGACAGCCAGTTTGAAATGGAATTGCCAGGGCCTAGGGCAAAGAATATCCTTACATGATATTATTCTACAATGTCATTATAATTTTAGATATTTTACAACAGCATATTTTACAATTATCCCAAACAAACTTACAAACTAATTCTTTGAATGAAATAATTTTATTTTTTTTCAAATTCTTTGAAAAAAATAAAATTCCTGAATATGCAATGAACCTAAAGCAGTCATATGTGTGGGCAAAAAAAAAAAAAAATTAAAGTTATCAAGACTGCATTATAAAATTTGCAAAAACCTCCGTTAATAAAAAAAAAGGGGGGGGGATAGTAGGGCAATATCATGTAAGGAAAAATATCCTATAAGTAAATTACATCTAGAAAATTTTTACTTTACCAAATTAAGGTTCATTTGCAATGCTAACAGCAAGACGGCCATTAAAAACACACATGGTGTCTAAATAAGACAAAGGAAAATTGTTTGAACAAAAATAAAAAGGATCCCAAATCAATTACATAGAAAAGATTCCTTTATTAACTTGTGGTCGAGAATACATTTGTATATTTTCAGAAAACAACCCCAAGACCAGGTGGATTCCTGCAACAGAGAGGAATTGACAGGTGTGCTCCAACCACGAAGAAAAGAGGGAAAAACAGTCCAGAGATGGAAGACGCTGACAATGCCTTGCCATGCGAGCAGCCAGCAGCTGTGCACCGCTGAAGGTTACCTAGGACCAAACCAGAGAGGTTCGGACCTGCATTGCCACCATGTGCCCACCAGCCAGATATCATTGCTGACATGTACACATAAGGAACTGTTAGACATTGAAACGGGGACTCAGAACTATTGGACATTGAAAATGGGACTCAAACATTTTTCTGTTTTGTTTTGTTTTGTTATTATCTGTTTATTTCTAGTCCACAAAGGCAAAACTTTTTAAAGGAAAGAAATGGTGGGAAAAAGATACAGAGGCAAAGAAGCATTGAACAGACTGTCAAACTACATTGGGAAGACAGGGAGGTTGGGCGAGGGGGGCTTTAAGAGACCAACCGAAGGACTTGTATGCATGCATATAAGCACAACCAATGGATATAAGACACTGGGGCGGGGGGGAGGACGGGCAGGTGAAGGCATGTAATGGGGGGTAGGGGAGGTCGGGGGGAGGTCAATGGGGGGAATAAAAGGAAACATATGTACTACTATTTGTATTACTTAAAACAATAATAATAAAAAAGAACATTAGCCCAACCCACTCAGTTTACTGTTAAGGACATTAAGACACAGAGATACGGCTAATAACATGACTAGTTAATGGCAGAACTAGGACAAAACTCAACTCTCTTAACGCCTGGTCTAGTACAATTTCCAATTCTATGTCCCTGCTCATTTAGAATTAAGGCTATTTCTCAAATAGGGAAGTCTTTTCAATTTATAGCTCTAATTATGGTTGTGAGAGTCACAAAATTCTCTGCCTATTCTCTAATTAAAGAAGTGGTAAAAGATATGACTGATGTAATGAACATCAAAAAAGGAAAAATAATGAAATAAACATTATGAGGTTATGAGTTGGCTTGAGATCAATTCACTTGTCTTCATTAATACAAGCTTGATTTTTATCCAAATGAGCTCCAACTCTACACTCTAATCCAGCAGAGTGGTAGTGTCACAGATTTTGTGTATCCAAAAAGAAAGTAAGATATAATCAAGTATAGTTAAGTTCCTATATGCACAAGACATTATCATAAACAGTACAGGTAATACAATGTTTCTAAGACATAGTCCCTGACCTTTAAAAGTATTACAATCTTTTTTGTAAATATAACAGAATTTCCATTAATAGACAATCATGTCATTCATGCATTCACTCACTGGCCAAATTATTTATTGAGCATCTATTATATGTAATCACTATGCTAAGGAGACTATCAATAAAAGCAAGCAAACAAAAGAAGCGCAGTTGTATGTGCATTAATTATGCATTGTTGCATAGCAAACTACTCTAAAACTTAGTGACATAAAACAACAACAAATGTATCATCCTACCGTTACAGGGGAGTTGGAGTTCAGGCATAATTCAGAATCTCTTAAGAGTTCAAGTTAAGCTGCCCACTAGAGTTGCTGTTTCATCAGCCCAACCCACTCAGTTTACTGTTAAGGACATTAAGACACAGAGATATGGCTAATAACATGACTAGTTACCACCCTCCTCCCAAAAAAAAAGTGCAGTGAAGGATACACATATATCAAATCACCACGATGTACACTTTAAATATCTTGCAATATTATGTGTCAATTATACCTCAATAAAGCAGAATTAAATCAATTAAATTTTGAAACTAAGTTTTGAAGAAACCAAGATGGCAGCATAGGTAAGCACCTAAACTGCTGCCTCGCACAACAATTTCAAAACTACAACTAAAAGACAGAACGGACACCATCCAGAACCACAGGAAAGCTGGCTGAGTGGACATTCTACAACTAGAAGGAAAGAGAAAAGCTCACGGAGAATTGGAGGAATGGCAAAGGGTCTTTGTGCTTGCAGAGAGGAAGGGCGGCTGAGAGCCAGGCTGACTTTCTCTGGCGGGAGGGGGAAGGAAGCCCCCAACTGCACTGAACCCCAGTTCCAACTGCACTGAACCCCAGTTCCAGGCGAAACCCCGTGGACCCAGGCTTATACAGGGGGAGCCTGGACTGTCAGGTAGAGAGAAAGGCACTCAGAGACCCGGAGACCCGGGGGAGACCCAGAGGAGCCCCGGAGGGCAGGGGTCTAAAGGTGCACACCCGAGAGTGCACAAAGATTGCAGAGGTTGCCACAGGCTTTCCCTAGCAGAAGAGAGTCGGAAGCTCCTGACTACAGTGAGCCCCAGTTCTGACTGCACTGAACCCCAGTTCCAGGCAAGACCTTGGGGACCCACGCTCTTGTGAGGAGAATCTGGACTCTCGGGCGGGGGCTTGGGAGCCGGGGAAGGCAGAGGTCTGGAGGCACACACGCAAGTGCACAAAAAGACTGTGGAGGTTGCCACAGGCTTTCCTTAGCAGAAGAGAGTCGGAAGCTCCTGACTGCACTGAGCCTCAGTTCTGACTGCACTGAACCCCAGTTCCAGGCGAGCCCCTGGGGACCCATGCTCTTGTGGGGAGAATCTGGACTCTCGGGCGGAGGCTTGGGAGCTGGGGAAGGCAGAGGTCTGGAGGCACACACGCGCAAGAGCAGGGCTGATGGGAAGCCAAGACTGTCTGCTCTGCCCTGAGACTCCACCTCATCCAAGCTGAGCACAGAGGCTTTTGCAATTTGGAAAGTCTAATCCTATAAGGCTGTCTCCAGCACCGAACTTCTCCCAGTGTAGACACAGCTGATCCTCACAGCCAACTAGCCTGGAGGTCAATTCCTCCCAGTGATACCAACAACAATCAAGACTTAACTACAACAAAGCTGTACACACAGTCCACAAAGGGGTGCACCAAGAGTGTCCACCTCAGGTTAACTGGGGAGGCCGACCCACTGGGCCATATAGTAAACTTAGCACACAAAGCTACCCTACCAACTCAGGGAAGCAGTGAAAAATTTTTTTTCTAGACAAAGAAACAGATCACAAACGAAAGAAATGAAGGAAAACAAACGACAGGATATAGAATTCAAAACCACAGTTATAAGGCTTTTCAAGAATATCCTAGAAAAGGCCGATAAATATAACGAGACCCTCGAATATATGAAAAAGGACCAACTAGAAATTAAACATACACTGACTGAAACAAAAAATATTATACAGAGACCCAACAACAGACTAGAGGAACGCAAGAATTAAGTCAAAGAATTGAAATACAAGGAAGCAAAAAACACTCAACCAAAAAAGCAAAAAGCAAAAAAAAATCCAAAAAGTTGCAGATAGTGTAAGAAGCCTCTGGGACAACTTGAAGCGTACCAACATCAGAATTATGGGGGTGCCAGAAGAAGAGAGAGAGCAAGATACTGAAAACCTATACCGAAAACCTATTCGAAGAAATAATGACTGAAAACTTCCCCCATCTAGTGAAAGAAAGAGACTTACAAGTCCAGGAAGTGCACAGAACCCCAAACAAAAGGAATCCAAAGAGGACCTCACCAAGAGACATCATAATTAAAATGCCAAGAGCAAAGGACAAAGAGAGAATATTAAAAGCAGCAAGAGAAAAACAGTTAATTACCTACAAGGGAGCACCCATACAATTGTCAGCTGATTTCTCAACAGAAACTATGCAGGCCAGACAGGAGTGGCAAGAAATCTTCAAAGTGATGAATAGCAAGAACCTACAACCAAGATTACTCTACCCAGCAAAGCTATCATTCAGAATGGAAGGCCAAATAAAGAGCTTCACAGACAAGAAAAAGCTAAAGGAGTTCATCGCCACCAAACCAGGGTTACATGAAATGCTGAAGGGTATTCTTTAAGAAGAAGAAGAAGAAAAAGGTAAAGATAAAAATCATGAACAACAAATACATATCTATCAACAAGTGAACCTAAAAATCAAGTGAATTAAAAACCTGAGGAACAGAATAAACTGGTGAATATAATACAATCAGGGACATAGAAAGGGAGTGGACTGATAATTCTCAGGGGGAAAGGGTATGGGGGAGTGCAGGAAGAGACTGGACAAAAATTGTACACCTATGGATGAGGACAGTGGGGGGGAGGTAAGGGCAGAAGGTGGGGTGGGAACCGGGTTGAGAGGAGCTATGGGGAGAAAAGGGAGAAACAATTGTAATAATCTGAATAAAGATTTAGTCAAAAAATAAAAAAATAAATTTCAGAAAAATAAAATAAAACTATGTTTTAGGGAGCTCAAGTATTCTATGGAAGGGCTATCTTAAGACCTGAAGGAAAGATGTGGAGAAATCAGAGAAATTTCACTTTACAAGTAAGTTTCCACATAATTATTTCATTGGGAATGAGAGGTTGTTCAGCTACATTTTTTAAATCATTAAAAGAGATGATTTCCTAATTTTTTCATAGATCATAATTTTTAAATGGGGTATAATAAAATAGTATTTTGCCAATTAATGACATTAAGGAAATTTTAAAGACTCTCATTCATTTTTATCATTACTTCATAAAATAAATAATCCTTTCCCAATAAAAAGACAAGAAATTTTATAATTTCAAAACAGCAATTTGAATTGAAATATTTTAGCCTTAAGGAAAACTTATAATGGTATCTATAGTTTTCTGATTTTGCAGCAAACCAGTAAAAACTCAGTTATAGGCCAGCCTCTATGACAGACATTGATGGGATCCTCTGCTGCAGAACTCTTCAACTCAGGGGTTCAATAAAATCTTTTCCAGTCTTTCTTCTTTCTCCTCAAAGTACTATTTCCTTAGTTCAGTGACCCTGTAAAGGTTTCTACCCAAAATAACAATAGTAAAGAGGCCAACATTGACTCGGACTTCTCAAACATAGCATTTAGAGTTCTGATATAGGGCCCTGTCCAATTCAACCAGGTTTCACAGATCCCATTACAGGGTAAGAAACAAATATATTCTAAGCAATCATAGTAACTTTTATATTCATAATAGATAGTTGTCTATACACAGTTCTCTTTTCCATCATCCCCAGTGCAAATTCTCAGGAATCAACACCATAATAATTACCAGTTGGGACTAGACACAGTACCCCAAGGTCTGCAATCGATGACCAAATAAGTAAAATAAGAAATAAGAATGAAGATAGATGACACTTTATCTGAATTTGTTCCTGCTGACCCAATGATTTGAGTGAAAAATTACTATTTGTATATTTATTTATTATTTTTTTAATTTCTTTATTGATTAAGGTGTTACATATGTGTCCTTATTACCCTCCACCTCCCATTCATGCCCCCACCCCCCTTTTGTCTGTGTCCATTGATTAGGCTTATATGCATGCACATAAGTCCTTTGGTTGATCTCTCCCCCTTACCCCCACCCTTAGGCTGCTTCCAAATCTTAGCTATGGTGAATTGTGCTGCTATGAACATAGGGGTGCATATATCCTTTCTGATTCATGCTTCTAGTTTCTTGGGATATATTCCAAGAAGTGGGATCACTGGGTCAAATGGGAGTTCCATTTTTAGTTTTTTGAGGAAACTCCATACTGTTCTCCACAGTGGCTGCACCAGTCTGCATTCCCGAAACCAGTAGTGCATAAGGGTTCCTTTTTCTCCGCATTCTTGCCAACACTTGTCATTTATTGATTTGTTGATAATAGCCATTCTGACAGGTGTGAGATGGTACTGCATTGTTGTTTTGATTTGCATCTCTCTGATGATTAGTGACTTGGAGCAGGTTTTCATATGTCTCTTGGCCTGCCTTCTGTCTTCTTTAGAAAAGTGTCTATTTAGATCAGTTGCCCATTTTTTGATTGGGTTGTTTATCTTCTTTTTGTTAAGCTGCATGAGTTCCCTGTAAATGTTGGAGATTAAACCCTTATCGTTGATATCATTGGCAAATATGTTCTCCCATGAAGTGGGCTTTCTTGCTGTTTTATTGATGGTCTCCTTTGCTGTGCAAAAGCTTTTTATTTTGATGTAGTCCCATTTGTTTATGTTCTCTTTAGTTTCCATTGCCCTAGGACAGTATCAGTGAAGAAATTGCTTTGGCATATGTCAGAGATTGTTCTGCCTGTGGATTCCTCTAGTATTTTTATGGTTTCTCGTCATAAGTTTAAGTTTAAGTCCTTGATCTATTTTGAGTTTATTTTTGTGTATGGTATAAGTTGGTGGTCTAGTCTCATTTTTTTGCATGTATCTGTCCAATTTTCCCAACACCAATTATTGAAGACTGTCCTGATTCCATTGTATGTTCATGCCTCCTTTGTCAAATATTAATTGAGCATAGTGATTTGGGTCAATTTCTGGGTTCTCTATTCTATTCCATTGATCTATATGTCTGTTCTTGTGCCAGTACCAAGCTGTTTTGAGAACAGTGGCTTTGTAATACAGCTTGAAATCTGGTATTGAGATCCCACCTACTTTGTTCTTCTTTCTCAGGATTGCTGTGGCTATTCGGGGTCTTTTTTTATTCCAGATGAATTTTTGGAGAGTTCTTTCTAGGTCTGTGAAATATGTAATTGGTATTTTAATGGGAATTGAATTGAATTTATAGATTGCTTTGGGTAGTATAGACATTTTAATGATGTTGATTCTCTCAATCCATGAACATGGTATGTTCTTCCATCTGTTCACATTTTCCTCTATCTCTTTTTTCAGTGTCGTGTAGTTTTCCACGTATAGGTCTTTTACCTCCTTAGTTAAGATTATTCCTAGGTATCTTAATTTTTTTGGTGTGATGGTAAATGGGATTGCTTTTTTAGTCTCTCTTTCTGTACGTTCACTATTGGTGTATAGAAATGCCATAGATTTCTTGGCATTAATTTTGTATCCTGCTACATTGCCGAATTCATTTATTAAGTCTATTAGTTTTTTGATGGAGTCTTTCGGGTTTTTTATGTACAACATCATGTCATCTGCAAATAAGGACAGCTTTACTTCTTCTTTTCCAATTTGGATGCCTTTTATTTCTTCTTCTTGTCTAATTGCAATGGCTAATACTTCCAGTACTATGTTGAACAGGAGTGGTTAGAGTGGGCATCCCTGTCTTGTTCCTGTTCTTAGGGAAAATGGTTTTAGTTTTTGCCCATTGAGCATGACATTGGCTGTGGGTTTATCATATATAGCTTTTATTATGTTCAGGTATGATCCTTCTATTCCCACCTTGCTGAGAGTTTTTATCAAGAAAGGGTGTTAGATTTTGTCAAATGCCTTTTCTGCATCAATTGATATGACTATGTGGTTTTTATCTCTCAATTTGTTTATGTGATGTATCATGTTTATTGATTTGCAGGTATTGTACCATCCTTGCATTCCTGGGATAAATCCTACTTGGTCATAGTGTATGATCTTTCTGATGTAGTGCTGGATCCGATTTGCTAGAATTTTGTTGAGGATTTTGGCATCAATGTTCATGAGGGATATTGGCCTCTAATTCTCTTTCATTGTGTTGTCTTTATCTGGTTTTGGTATTAGGGTGATGCTGGCTTCATAGAATGAGTGTTACTTCCTTTCGAATTTTTTGGAATAGTCTGAGGAGGCTAGGTTTTAGTTCTTCCTTGAATGTTTGGTAAAACTCCCCTGTGAAGCCCTCTGGTCCCAGCCTTTTGTTTACTGGAAGCTTTTTGATGACTGCTTCAATTTCTTCCATAGTTATTGGCCTATTGAGATGTTTAGATTCTTCCTGATTGAGTTTTGGAAGGTTATATTTTTCTATTAATATGTCCATTTCCTCCAGGATGTCCAGTTTGTTGGAATAGAGTTGTTCATAGTATTTTTTAACAATCCTTTGTATTTCAGTGGGGTCTGTTGTTATTTCACCTCTTTCATTTCTGATTTTGTTTATTTGGGTCCTCTCTCTTTGCTTCTCCATGAGCCTGGATAGAGGTTCATCCATCTTGTTTATCCTTTCAAAGAACCAGCTCTTGGGTTTTGTTGATCTCTTGAATTGTTTTTTTGGTCTTTATGTCGTTTATCTCCGCTCTAATCTTTATTATTTCCTTCCTTCTGCTTACACTGAGCTTTTCTTGTTGCTCTGTTTCTAACTCTTTGAGTTGTAGGGTTAGGTAATTTATTTCCATTGTTTCTTGTTTTTTTGCAGTAGGCTTGTAGAGCTATGAACTTCCCTCTCAAGACTGCTTTCACTGTGTCCCATAGATTTTTGGATTGTTGTGTTTTCATTGTCATTTGTTGACATGATGTTTTTTATTTCTTCCTTAATCTCTCTGGTAACCCAGTCATTGTTTAATTGCATGCTGTTTAGTCTCCATATGTTTGATTTTTTTTTTGGATTTTTTTTATTGTAGTTGATTTCCAGTTTTATGCCACTGTGATCTGAGAAGATGCTTGATATGATTTCTATTTTCTTGAATTTGAAGAGACTTTGCCTATGACCCAACATATGGTCTATCTTTGAAAATGACCCATGTGCACTTGAGAAGAATGTATATTCTGTGGCTTTGGGGTAAAATGTTCTGAAGATGTCAATTAATTCCATCTGGTCTAGTGAGTCATTTAGGATTGATATTTCTTTGTTGATTTTTTTGTTTAGAGGATTTGTCCAATGGTGATAGTGGGGTATTAAAGTCTCCTACTATGATTGTATTGCTGTTAATCTCTCCTTTGATATCTTCCAGGAGTTTTTTTATGTATTTGGGTGCCCCTGTATTGGGTGCATATATGTTTACCAGAGTTATTTCTTCTTGTTGGATTGCTTCCTTTAGTATTATGAAGTGGCCTTCCTTATCTCTTGTTATGTCCTTCACTTTGAGATCTAATTTGTCAGATATAAGTATTGCTACCCTAGCTTTTTTTCATTTACATTTTCCTGAAAAACCTTTTCCCATCCCTTCACCCTCAGTCTGTGTGCATCTTTTTTTCTGAGGTGGGTTTGTTGTAGACAGCAGATATATGGGTCATGATTTCTTATCCAATCCATTACCCTATGTCTTTTTATTGGGGCATTTAATCCATTTACATTTAAAGTTATTATTGATAGGTACTTATTTGTCTCCATTTTTATTCTTTACCCCTGTGTTTCTTCTTCACTTCCTATTTCTTTTTTTTACAGCAGACCCTTTAGCATTTCTTGCATTGCTGGTTTGGTGGTAATAAATTCCCTTTTTTGTCTATGAAGCTCCTGATTTCACCTTCAATTTTGATTGATAGCCTTGCTGGGTACAGTATTCTTGGATTCAGACCCTTCCTTTGCATGACTTTGTATATTTCATTCCATTCCCTTCTGGCCTGATGAGTTTCTGTTGAGAAATCAGTTGCTAGTCTGATGGGGGTTCCTTTGTATGTAAATTTCTGTCTCTCTCTGGCTGCTTTTAAGATTCTTACTTTGTCACTGGTGTTTGCCAATTTAATTATAATGTGCCTTGGCATCAATCTTTTGAGGTTCATTTTGCTT
This sequence comes from Corynorhinus townsendii, assembly GCA_026230045.1. Classification (NCBI taxonomy): domain Eukaryota; kingdom Metazoa; phylum Chordata; class Mammalia; order Chiroptera; family Vespertilionidae; genus Corynorhinus; species Corynorhinus townsendii. The sequence goes on from JAPDVU010000004.1 coordinate 81,807,370, forward strand.
AGGACTCTGTGAGCTTCTTGGATTTGTGTGGGTTTTTTCTTCCCTATATCAGGGAAGTTTTCTGTCATTATTTCTTCAAACAGGTTTTCTATTCCTTGCTCAGTTTCCTCTTCTTCTGGAACCCCTATTATGCGGATGTTGTTTTGTTTTGTGTTGTCCCAAAGTTCCCTTAGACTCTCCTCCTGCTTTTTAATTTTTTTTTTTCTAGAAGCTGCTCTACTTGGGTATTTTTTCCTACCTTGTCTTCTAGCTCACTGATGTGGTCCTCTGCTTCTTCTAGTCTACTCTTGATGCTTTCTATTGAGTTCTTTACAGCAGCGATGTCATTTTTCATTTCTTCTTGGTTCTTCTTCATTTCCTCTTGGGTCTTACTCATATTGTCAAATTTGTCTTTCATTCTTTTCAGCCACCTTATGACCATTTCTCTGAATTTTCTCTCTGACAGGTTGCTTGCCTCCATTTCATTTACTTCCTTTTCTGGTGATACTTGCTTTTCTTTCATATGCGGGCTGTGTCTTTGTCTCCCCATGGTCTCTCTTCTCCAGGTGTCTGGTTATGTAGTTCTCTCTCTCCAACAGACACTCCCTATGTGACCCTCAGCTGTTCTTTCTATCTGCTACAGGACAAGGCTCGGGACACGTTTGTCTATTCTGCCACCATTCTTTTCCTCCTCAACACATTATCACTATTTGCATATTTATATGCCATAAAATAATAGACATATATATTTTTAAATATTACTTTCCATCATGAGAAATACAACAAATTCCTAATAGTAATGTTACTATCAGGAGTCCATATTCTGTGGACACATTAAAATCTTCTACGAGTTAAGTATAGTTTACAAGACCATCTCTGCCTACTATTCCACTGCCCAAGTGATTCTGCTTCATGTATACCAAGAATGATAGGAAGGACCATTTGTTTTAATTTTTTTAGCTGTATTGACTGATAAAATTTATTTATGTAGAGAAATCTCATTTTTAAATACTTAGATAATTTTATTTCTCCTTTATTAACTCCCAGCTTCATCTTCCCCCCATGCTCTACCATGCATATTAGAAAAACTTGACCTATAAACAGCTCTTAGAAGAGATAGATTAAATTGTAAAATAAAAACAATTTCCCTTACATGGATTTTAATGATATAATATTTTATACTGCTAAAATAACTTACATCATTATTAGCCAATACTAAAGAATCACCTTCAAAGACATGGAAATATATGTGGACTACAAAATTATCACAAAATAAAGATATGCTTTTAATTTACTAAGGATCTCAAATCTAAGAAAATTTCAATATTTAAAAATTTTAATATAATTATTCATAACATAACCAGATCTTATCTGGCAATGAAACACACAGGGATATATATATATATATATATATATATATATATATATATATATATATGTTTTCCAATTCTACTGTGGGCTTTGATTTATTATTAGTTCATTTTATCTTGCTTTGTTTTACACAGATATAATAATAACAATGGAAGTGAAGCAAAAAAAGGAAACTGAATGTATTAAACTTACATTCTGGGTCAGACATTATACTTAACTGTCTATTTGTTCTCAGTCTTCACAAGTTTTTTGAAGTAGGAAATTAATTTTGTATTATCTCTCCCATTCCACATATAATGAAATTGAGACTTAGTGGGATTACGGAACATGCCCTTTGCAAGTCCATAGCATTAAACCCATGTTAACTCCAACTCCAAAGTCCCTGATCTCACTAGTCTACCAGGCTAAACAAAGACTGCATTTGACAGGGTTTTATAGTGTGCCTGTTATATGTCAGATGCTTAATCATGGAGTCATGAAGCAGGAACTTGGGACACGAACAACTTTTATTTTTATTAATTTGGTCCACACATATTTATTGGGTGCTTACTCTGTGCCAGAGAGAGAAGAGGTTCCTGCCTGGAAATGTTGACATGGAATAAAAGACATATATTAGTTCATTGACAGTTACTGAATTGCACCCAATCCTGTTGGTCAGTTACCAAGTAGGGCTTCTCTACCAGGGCTGGTAATATCATTATTGGGTACTTGTAATTCCCAATAATCTGCTTATTCTCAGAACCCTGATTTCTGGGCTCATTCTGACTTCCATTACTTGTTTTTATCACAATTTAAATAGGACTGACAAGTAACTTACTTTTTAAAATTCAAATAATTTAGTCTTTCTTTTAAAAACTTAAAGGCATGATTTTGTATCTTTTATAAAAGTTATATAGAACCTCATTCACAGTAGGCAGTCACAGAGTCTCTTTTTTTCCCCCCTAGAAAGGAACATTAAGAACATTAGCCCAGGTAACAGACAAGAGACTTGGCTGACAGCAGCTGCCCTATATCTAAATTCAGCCTAGCATCTGGAATGCTCAGGGCCCACTCAAGAATGCAAATAATCCTTCCCACTAATATTTACAGGGTAAACTAAGATTGTTGGTAGAGTATTAAATTTGACAGTAAAATACTAATCAAGTTTTCAGATTAATTTAAATAGGCTAATTGAAATAAGTGAATATTCAAGTAAATTTAATTGTACTGGACAAAAAGCTGTTCTTAAAGTAATAACTAAAATTTCTATTGGTAGTTCATCTCATGGTAAAATTCCTGAATATGCAATGGACATAAAGCAGTCATATGTGTGGGCAAAAAAAAAAATTTAAATTTAAAGTTATTAAGACTGCATTATAAAATTTACAAAAACTTCCATTAATAAAAAAAGGGGGGGATAGTAGGGCAATATCATGTAAGGAAAAATATCCTATAAGTAAATTACATCTAGAAAATTTTTACTTTACCAAATTAATTTTCATTTGTAATGCTAACAGCGAGACAGCCATTAAAAACACACACAGTGTCTAAATAAGACAAAGGAAAATCGTTTGAACAAAAATAAAAAGGATCCCAAATCAATTATATAGAAAAGATTCCTTTATTAACTTGTGGTCGAGAATACATTTGTATATTTTCAGAAAACAACCCCAAGACCAGGTGGATTCCTGCAACAGAGAGGAATTGACAGGTGTGCTCCAACCACGAAGAAAAGAGGGAAAAACAGTCCAGAGATGGAAGACGCTGACAATGCCTTGCCATGCGAGCAGCCAGCAGCTGTGCACCGCTGAAGGTTACCTAGGACCAAACCAGAGAGGTTCGGACCTGCATTGCCACCATGTGCCCACCAGCCAGATATCATTGCTGACATGTACACATAAGGAACTGTTAGACATTGAAACGGGGACTCAGAACTATTGGACATTGAAAATGGGACTCAAACATTTTTCTGTTTTGTTTTGTTTTGTTATTATCTGTTTATTTCTAGTCCACAAAGGCAAAACTTTTTAAAGGAAAGAAATGGTGGGAAAAAGATACAGAGGCAAAGAAGCATTGAACAGACTGTCAAACTACATTGGGAAGACAGGGAGGTTGGGCGAGGGGGGCTTTAAGAGACCAACCGAAGGACTTGTATGCATGCATATAAGCACAACCAATGGATATAAGACACTGGGGCGGGGGGGAGGACGGGCAGGTGAAGGCATGTAATGGGGGGTAGGGGAGGTCGGGGGGAGGTCAATGGGGGGAATAAAAGGAAACATATGTACTACTATTTGTATTACTTAAAACAATAATAATAAAAAAGAACATTAGCCCAACCCACTCAGTTTACTGTTAAGGACATTAAGACACAGAGATACGGCTAATAACATGACTAGTTAATGGCAGAACTAGGACAAAACTCAACTCTCTTAACGCCTGGTCTAGTACAATTTCCAATTCTATGTCCCTGCTCATTTAGAATTAAGGCTATTTCTCAAATAGGGAAGTCTTTTCAATTTATAGCTCTAATTATGGTTGTGAGAGTCACAAAATTCTCTGCCTATTCTCTAATTAAAGAAGTGGTAAAAGATATGACTGATGTAATGAACATCAAAAAAGGAAAAATAATGAAATAAACATTATGAGGTTATGAGTTGGCTTGAGATCAATTCACTTGTCTTCATTAATACAAGCTTGATTTTTATCCAAATGAGCTCCAACTCTACACTCTAATCCAGCAGAGTGGTAGTGTCACAGATTTTGTGTATCCAAAAAGAAAGTAAGATATAATCAAGTATAGTTAAGTTCCTATATGCACAAGACATTATCATAAACAGTACAGGTAATACAATGTTTCTAAGACATAGTCCCTGACCTTTAAAAGTATTACAATCTTTTTTGTAAATATAACAGAATTTCCATTAATAGACAATCATGTCATTCATGCATTCACTCACTGGCCAAATTATTTATTGAGCATCTATTATATGTAATCACTATGCTAAGGAGACTATCAATAAAAGCAAGCAAACAAAAGAAGCGCAGTTGTATGTGCATTAATTATGCATTGTTGCATAGCAAACTACTCTAAAACTTAGTGACATAAAACAACAACAAATGTATCATCCTACCGTTACAGGGGAGTTGGAGTTCAGGCATAATTCAGAATCTCTTAAGAGTTCAAGTTAAGCTGCCCACTAGAGTTGCTGTTTCATCTGAAATCTCAGCTATGGAGGAGAAGAAATTGAACAGACCCTGAGTCCAAGCTCCCTCACACGGTTATTGACATGCCTCAGTCATTTGCTATGTGATCCTCTCCATAGAGCTGCTTTATGATAGGGCAGCTGGCTTCCTTGGGAAGAGCATCTAAGACAGAACACGCCAAACAGAAGCTATCATCTTTTTATAACCTAATCACAGAAGTAACACCATAGCATGCATTATCCTATTCATTAGAAGCCCGCTCACAGGCAAGGGGGAAGAATCACAAAGGCCTTGGGGGTGGAGGGAGAAGGCACTGGGGCCATCTCCACTGCCTATCACAACAAATCTTGCCCATGGGAAGCTTAGAAGCTTTTTATGAGTTCTTGGGCCAGTGGCAGGTTCTCAACAATTATTTGCAAAATTGAGGAGAACGCCTGGCTGGGTACTTTATACTTAATTTAATGGACACAGTAAAACGATTCATAGTTGGAGCATTAAAGAGCATAATAGTTGGAGAGAACTGTTTTTCACTCTAATATTACCCTCTCCCAGCAATTTTGTTTTCTCACAAGTGCTGAGAAAAAAGTTCCTTTCCTGCATTTTGTGACTAGCCATCCCAGTTTACCTAACTAAGGGGGTTTGTGGGACATGTGACATTCAGTGCTGAAATGAGGACCATCCTGGCAACTTGGAGCCAGCTGGTCATTCTACTGGAAGCCCATCCATACTCCTTTCTCCACTCAGGAAGAAGAATGATCATTCTGATTGGTCCTCATCTCCAGAGGGTAACAATAGTGATATAGAATTTTTGGACTGGAACCCTGATTATTTGTCCACCAGAGTCCAAGAATGAATCCACGACAGAGGGTAGTAAAGCAAAGGTAGGGATTTATTAAAGAACAAGTATAGACTCCCACGTTTGGAGAGGGAAAGAGCCCCACAGAACAGACTCCCACATGGGGAGGGGGAAAGGGTCCCACTGAGTTCCTTTTCCCTATGGCTTATAAAGGCTGCAGATCCTGGTGCCTTGATATCCCCTCTGATTGGTCACTATTCCCTTAGACTGGTTACTATATAACTCCTGGGCTCAAAGGTCAAACCTCACATGGGACATGTGAGATTCTCCCCCCACCCCCTCCTTCCTTGTTTTTCTATTCCCTTTGGGCTGTCTTCTTCTCCTTATGATGTAGGGTTTCCTTCTCTTTATTTTGTAAATATAGACCTTTTGCTGTTCCCAGCTCCCTCAGTCTATGGGAATGTACCTGTTGCAGCTTTTCAGCTCCCCTATTCTATGGAAATATACCTTCTGCTGCTCTGTAGCCCTGTGCTTCTTCCATGGTCCCCTTGATTTCTAATTTTTTTTTAATTTCCTAAAACCTGTCTTTTTCACCCCTAAAAGTTCCTGCTTCAATAGCAAAGATGTTCTCTTTCAGCATCTGGGTCACCTGTGCTTAGACATAGACAGTTCATCTCACCCTTCCACTGTCCATTGAGGAGGCTTCTGCTCTCATTTCCAGCCTGTTCACCTGTGCCTGGAGGGATTAGTTCAAAGAAGGTGGGAGTTAGGAGGTTTGGACAAGTTCCATCAATTAGTTTTGCCAACAATGAAACAATTGCATGGAACTCAGAGAAAAGCAACAGTTAGGATCTCCCACATATACAACAATGATTAAAGCTAAATTCTCAATAGATTATTTAGCAAGTGTTTATAAAATGCCTACTTTGAGCCATATGAAGTATTAGAGAAATAAAGGTAAAATAGGCAGTCCTCACTCTTGTGACTTGTTGCATGAAACGATAGACGTATAAACTAATACTTAAATACATCACATTAAATTATATGATAGTCATTTATTTATAATACCATGCAAGCAAGAGGAGAGAACGGTGGACTTTTTCCATTAAAATTCCAGTTATTGGTATGTTGGCTACAACTTTCTCCAGAAGAGTAATAAAATTTTTTGTTTGTTTAGAGAAAATAATGCTTGAATTGAATCTTGAAAAATGAACACAAGTTTGTGAGGTGAATAAGTTAGAAAGTTATTGCAATCAAAGATAATAGACTGTATGAACACATGAAAGTATGGGAAGATGGTGGAAATAATAGAAAATAATAAGTTAGAATGTCTCCATCAGTAAGAGAATGTAGAGACATGGACGAAAATGAAAGTTAAAGTTTCTCTGGGGGCTGGGTGTCTTGGAATAACATATGTCAAAAGCCTGAGAGATCCTAGTTACAGATTGGATAGAGCCTGAAGGTGGAAAGAACAGCTGTCGGCACTGAACATGGAAACCAGAAATGAAGTGGTTGTCATGGTATGAAATGGGAAGAGCAAATTGGACAGACATAGGCAGGGAACAGAATCTGCAGTTTTCTGGTAAAAGAAAAAGGGGAGCACAGGAATCAAGGTAATACCGAGGCCTGGAGCCGAGTAACCAGAAGAAGAAAAGTCCCCTCAACAGGACTAGGAAAGTGAGAAGGAGCTGGTCTTTGAAAATTGACTCAACTAAAGAAATGTTCGGTTTGAGGAGTTGATAGGACACATGACTAGGAATGTGAAACAGCAATTGGAAATACAGACTTGGATCATTAAAAAATGGCAAGGCCTCAGACACAAGTGTGTCTAGAGGTGATGATAGGAGAAAAATAAATTGAGAAAAAGAAAATAAATTGAGATAAAAGTAGCAGAGGCTGAACATTAGAAAAATCAGCATTTGGGGAGGTGAAAGAAGAGTCCCTTGGAAGAAGCAGGGAGGAGAAGCAAATCAAAGGTATAACTCAATAGAGGGAGAGAGACTTTCAAGGAAGAATGATCAGCTGGGTTGGATCTATTGCAAAAGTCAGGTTTTATTATGGCCAGGGGAGTAGGTATGGCCATTCATGAACTCCAGCCTTTAGCACAGAACCAAAGAAAGTTCATGTGGGGGTTATGGAAAGGGAGAACTTGGAGTTGCAGACAGATATTACTTATCACAAATACATTTTATTTTTTAGCATCACAAGACCTATAAAGGAAACTCCTTCAGATTAAAAGGCTATCTACCTACTTCACTTGTGAACAATATCAACATCAAACATTAGGCCTAAATTTCCCATTCATTCATTCATTCATTCATGTATCCATCCACTCAAACAAACATTGTAGTCTCTTCAAGAAGCCATCAGCCTATCTGTCTGAGTCAGAAACACAAGTAAATAGCCCCAAAGCGTGCAACAGCTATAGCACTATCATAGGGGACAAAGGAAGTTCAAAAGATACACTGAGTTTTCCAGGCATAGGGCTTGCTAATAGTGCCAACAAAGAAGGCAAAATGTGTATTCATCTGCAGCAGTTCCACCAAGACAAGGTCATTAGTCTCCCTATATATGTGCCAGATAGCAACTGACAAACTCCAACAAATAAAGAACTTGAATAAAAGAAGCTGAGACAACCACTAACTCAAAGAACCAAGGAACAAACCAAACAATTTTTCACTTTTCATGAAAAGCAGTTCTCCTTGCCTTAACTGCAATTGGTGTCTACATGGAAAATTTACACAAACACAGTTCACGAGTTTTGTGTTACTGTAGATAAGACTCACCATCATTTTTGGTGGAGGTCTTACAAAGAAGGTGTTGTCAACCAGATAAGGCCCAATACAGCTGAAGCATGAAAACCATACATGCTTACCCGTATGGCCACAGCGCAAGCTAAGGACAGAAGTTGTGATTACTGCTTCTGCAAAGCAGAAACAAGGCAAGATAGCTAATGTCATCCTGATTTACCAGGTGCAGTAAGACTGTTCTCCTTTCAGCAAAATTGCCAAACTGTGTGGTTGAGGCTGGATAATTTCCACACAAAAGGACTCTTAGTCTCACACAGATTTGAAACAGCAAAAGAATCTGCGAGGCCAAAACAGACGTGCCGTGTTGAAGAGTCCCTTCCACGTTAGCAGGTGCCAGAAGAATGAGTGGAAGAACAGGTCAGCCCAGCAGGGGCCACTTGTAGTGAAAGAAATTGGCAAATCAACTTAGAGGCCTGACTCAAATCTGCCAGACCTAGTGTCCACAAGGTGGTGAAACAGGAAGGAATAATATTCCATTACCATTGTCATATAGAAACCCCACCTTTCTTGGCACTCCTCAGGCTTCGAGTCATCTGCAACTACACCATCATAGCCAATCAGCATTGATAAAAAGCCACATCATACCAGTGTTATTCTGCCCAACAAAACTTATAGGCACCTAACTCATGCTGGGCAGTAACTACTGTTGTTCAGAGAGAATGCAGGTGTCCAAGTACCTTTGGTTCCTGAGGTAAAGGGGAGCTCTGGAGGAAGGAAGATAAAACCAGAAATGAATTACACCTGGAAGAGTCTTCCTCCAAAAAGAGGCTCTGGGCTCCCACATCATCAGTTGAAGAGGTTATACACAGGAGACTAGCCAGGAAAATTTCCCCATGTCCCCATGCCCATCAAACATGGAGTATGTATGGTACGCATAGGTAACTAAACTTCATTTGGCATGGCTCCAGGTAAGAACTCTAAAATGCATGTCCCTGCTCAAGATGAGAAGAGCTATTTCAATCAAAACAGGTCATGATTCCCACTATGACTTGGAATCCAGAATTTTTGTGGTTAAAGTGGCTTTTGGGGGTTTATCTTATTAAATCCCTTCATTGCAGGGGTTAAGAAACTGAGACTCAAAGACATGATATGTTTAACATGACATGAAATAATTTAAATCTCTAAAAGATGATGTTTACCTGGTTTTATTTATTCTAGAAAACAAAACCTTGACACTGATATTACCAAGTTGTTTTTTTTATGTCAAGTGGGGGATTTGTGGAAAATGACTGCCCCCATACTCTTCAAAAACAAAAATCTAAACTTCCTATCCATATTTAGCATAGTGTAAGTATAATGAGTTGTAAGTCAGTGTCTTTGCCAGGAAGAGGCAATGCCTGGACCCTGAACGGGGATGTCCATTACTTACTTCAGGGTCTCAGTACAGACATCAGATGATGAGTCAGTCACCTTTGTGTGTTAGCTTTCAGATTGGCATTCTATGGCTATTGTCAGAAGAACAAGAGATAAACAAGCGCTGGTTAAAATGTGGAGAAAATGGAACCCTTGTGCACTATTGGTGGAATTGTAAGTTGTTACAGCTACTATAGAAAACAGTATGGAGGGTCCGCAAAAATATAAAAATAGAACTACTATATGATCCAGCAATATATATATTCTGGGAATATATTGAAGAAAACAGAAACACTATTTTGGATGATAATTGTACCTAGATGTTCATAGCAGGATTATTTACAATAGCCAAGACATGGAAATAACCTAAGTGCCTGTCAATGGATAAATGGATAAAGAAGTTGTGGTATATACACACAATGGAATATTACTCAGCCATAAAAAGGTAGAAAATCCCTCCATTTACAAAAACATGGATGGACCTGGAGGGGATTATGCTAAGTGAAATAAATCAGACAGAGAGAGAGATACAGTATTTGTCTGATATCACTTATATATGGAATCTGAAAAGAACAACACATTGCTGGTTCAGTTCCTGGTCAGGGTACATAACTGGGTTTCGGGTTCTATCCTCAGTTGGGATACATATGGAAGGCAATGGATCAATGTTTCTCTCACATCAATGTTTCACTCTCTCTCAGCATGTCCTCTGGGGAGGATTAAAAATGCATCAGCCTTAAAAAATAAATGTCTATAATTAACACTTTTTATTTTTATTTTTTTGTATCTATATGAGATGATGGAATGTTAACTAAACTTATGTAGTAACCTTTTCACAATATATGTAGGTCAAACCATTATGCTATACATGTTAAACTTATACAGTGCTGTGTATCAATTATATCTCAATAAAACAGGGGTAGGGGGCATTCTAACCTGAGCATACAGCATCTGAGTTCTTTCTTTGAGGATCAAATCTTCTTTGGAAGCTGCTGTCTTTGGACACATTGGTTATGGGAAGGCTTTTTTTTTTTAAGTAAATCTTTATTGTTCAGATTATTACAGGTGTTCCTCTTTTATTTTTCCCCATAGCTCCCCTCCACCTGATTCCCCACCCCACCCCATACCCTTACCCCCCGCCACTGTCTTCATCCATAGGAGTAAGATTTTTATCCAATCTCTTCCCACACCCCTCACACCTGCTTCCCCTGAGAATCGTCAGTCCACTCCCTTTCTATGTCCCTGATTCTATTATATTCACCAGTCCATTCTGTTCTTCAGATATTTCATTCACTTGATTTTTAGATTCACTTGTTGGTAGGTATGTATTTGATGTCATTTTGTTGTTCATAATTTTTATCTTTACCTTTTTCTTCTTCTTCCTCTTCTTAAAGGATACCCTTCAGCATTTCGTGTAATCCTGGTTTGGTGGTGATGAACTCCTTTAGCTTTTTCTTGTCTGTGAAGCTCTTTATCTGACCTTCAACTCTGAATGATAGCTTTGCTGGGTAGAGTAATCTTGGTTGTAGGTTCTTGCTGTTCATCACTTTGAATATTTCTTGCCACTCCCTTCTGGCCTGCATAGTTTCTGTTGAGAAATCAGCTGACAGTCGTATGGGTACTCCCTTGTAGGTAATTAACTGTTTTTCTCTTGCTGCTTTTAATATTCTCTCTTTGTCTTTTGCCCTTGGCATTTTAATTATGATGTGTCTTGGTGTGGTCCTCTTTGGATTCCTCTTGTATGGGGGTCTGTGTGCTTCCTGAACTTGTAAGTCTATTTCTTTCACCAGGTAGGGAAAGTTTTCTGTCATTATTTCTTCTAATAGGTTTTCAATATTTTGCTCTCTCCCTTCTTCTGGCACCCCAAAAATTCGGATGTTGGTTCGCTTAAAGTTGTCCCAGAGGCTCCTTACACTATCTTCATATTTTTGGATTCTTTTTTCTTTTTGTTTTTCTGGTTGGATGTTTTTTGTTTCCACATATTTCAGATCTTTGGTTTGATTCTGGGGGTACGTTGATCTACAGTTGAGTTTCTGTATATCCTTTATTTTAGACAGTGTATGCTTCATTTCTGACTGGTCCTTTTCCATTTTTTTTTTTTTTGCATTCTTATTAAGGTCCTTGAAGGTCTCACTAAGCTCCTCAGAAGTGTCATCAAGTTTCTCAGCGGTTTTTAGAAGATTCTTGAGTAATCTTATACATGTGGTTCTGAACTCTATGTCATCCAGTAGTTTGCTTTCCTCCGTTTCTTTCATTCGTGACATGTTTCTTTGTTTCTGCATTTTGGCTGCTTCCCTGTGTTGATGGAGTGGCTTTGTGTGGTAGGTGACCTATAGGGGGCAGTAGCTCAGCCTCCCCAATCACCTGATGTGGTCGCACTTGGTACACCCCTTTGTGGGCTGAGTGCAAAGTCTTGGTGTAGTTAAGCCTGAATTGCTGTTGGTACGCTGGGAGGAATTGACCTCCAGGCCAATTAGCTGTGAGCACTCCCTGTGTCTATAATGGAAGAAGTGCTGCGCTGAAGACACGCTTATGGGGCAGGACTTGTTTCAGTGGGGCTTTGGTGCTCACTGAGTCTGCCTCTTGAATGTGTCACTTATGGATGTGAGGAGTTGAAATCTGGTGTCTCACACTGACCACTAGGTACACTGGCTTCTGGATCTCCAATGGGGTGCAGGTCAACTATTGTCTGAGGCCACTCAGCAGGAGCTACAGTGAGAGCTGCAGTTTTCTCCTCTTTGCTTGGGGTTTGGAGGTTTTGGAGCTGTCTGACCCAGGCTGAAAGTTTGCTAGGTTAAGCTGTGATAGGGCAGGCTTTTCTTATGCTAACTCCGCTGCTTGGAGCTTGGGTGGGTTTGTAGGTTGTGCAGGGCGGGGCCTCAGGGTGTCACTAGATTAGGGCATGGCAAACAGCAATGGCTGCTAGTTAGCCGGCTCTGTGTCCCCAAAGGCATCCGCGAGTCCCATGCCTCAGTGCAGTAAACAATTATTCCTGCGCGCAGCTCTGCAAGCAAGCCACCCTCACTGGCAGACAGTCCAGCTTCTCCCCATAGGAGTTTGGGTCCCCCGCGTCTCCCTAGAGACTGGATTTCAGAGTAATCAGGGACTTGTCTCCGTTCGGATTGAAAAAAGCAACGCACCCAGTCGCCCGCAGCCAGCCCGGATCACGTGCCTCAGTACCTCAGCTTTTCAGTGCTCGTGCATGTCTCAATGCTCTTTTCTCTTTCCTTCTAGTTGTAGAACTTCCACTCAGCCAGCTTTCCCGTGGTTCTGGGTGATAGACGTTTTGTCTTTTAGTTGCAGTTTAAATTGTTGTGGGAGGCAGCAGTTTAGGTGTTTACCTACGCCGCCATCTTGGATTCTCTCTGGGAAGGCTTTTTGATAGGCAGAGGAGAAATAGGAAGAGCAGCAGCAGTGGTCTAGTGGGGTGACCCCAGAGTCAGGTTATCTGAGTCAGAATTTCAGCTCTGCCCCTTGCTAACAGAAGGAGTTGGGCAACACAGAGACCTCTTCTTCCTGTTTTCTCTGTCAAAAGGAAATGATAATAACAATAGCAACTTCTCAGAAATGTTCTAAAGAATAAATAAATAGGGAGAACAATGCTTTGAACAAACTTTGAGGCCTCAAAATGTTAGCTATTCCACCCTAAAATTAAAGAGGTTGCCCTTATATGTACCTTGCCATAAAATTTCCTGTATCAACATTTCCCAAATAACAGTATCTTGGGCACTACAGCTTAATTTTTACATGCTTAATATAATGGATGTTGCAGACAATTAGGCCAACTGGAATAGAATCTATAATACTTTCCTTTAATCTATGTGTCTTTCTATAACTCGCTCCCAGTTTTTAAGACATCAATTCCAGTGTTTTCTTGCCAAAGTGTGCCAATTTATATCTATGATCACAATTCCAACCATTCCTCTCAACCATTGATATAATCTAAATTAGGTAGAGCCTAGATTGTAGTTTTCTATGTTTGATGGGAAGACCTAGATTCTACTTCCATTTTGAGGTCAACTGCCACTTAACTATGACACAGTCTGTTATTTTGATATTGCTATAAATAGGCCCAGGACTTTTTAGCAATAGTTATGCTTGCAAATATTTTTTAAAGGTAAATATAAACAGAGAGGAGGAGAAAACTCAACAATATTAACCATATTATTCAAAAGCAGTGATGTACAAATGGTTATTAAATGAGCTCAGCAGGTCTGTTCTTGAATCTAGGGAATATATATATGTTCTATTCTGCAATAAACTTTTTTATTCAGAGGAACTGTCAAATAAGTCACCTGCCACACATTCAGGTCAAAAACTGTTCCCAAAGAAGAATGTCCAGTTTCTAGGCATTCATTCCAGTTCTCTTATTGTACAAAGTGCTTGATCTTTTATACAATATGCAAAATCAGTATGAAGTATATACTCTCAAAAATCTTACCTACATTTGCATTTACTAGCTGGTTTATATATGAACATACTTCAAGCATTCTACCAACTTAAACACCAAATAAAAGCTACAAGTTTAGTTTATGTATTTTAAAGATTATTAGAGAACGTTCATTTAGTTGCAGTTTTCATAAAAGAAACAAACGTTTATTATTCCAATATAGGACTGTTATGTTAAAATTCAAACTATACGAAACCAGCTTTGCTTTGTTCAGTATAAGCCAACATCTTGATTTGTTATTGCTTTTTCTTATTTTAATCATTTAAAAAATGCTTAAAATAATTTTTTATATTTTATCATGTCAAATTTTTTTATTGTTTGAAGTATTACAAATATTAGTACATATGTCTCATTTTTCCCCCCTTGACCTTCCCCCAGCCTCTCCTACCTCCCAGTACATGCCTTCACCTGCCTGCCCTCCCAATCATGTCAAATTTTATATCCTAAGAATACAAAATAAATTTAGAGAAAAAAGTGAGTATTAATCTATTGTTCCATATACAGTTATATAAATATAGCTGCTTACACAAATAAAATGTATATAGCTATTGCCTCAAATGGCACACGAGAAAAGTGATAACCTATGTAAAGTAGGTTTTCCACAACAGTTAAAATATGAAAGATTAATCATATCCAAAAGATTCATCATTGGACATGTTAGAGGGTATTCTGTTCTCCTTTCCTTTTACTGGTGACTAGCTATCCCAGTCATGTACATTGAATCTCAGAATATCAATTTCTAAACTCCATTGGTTGTGCTCCCATTGTTTGACCACATTGCTCTTGCCAACTCAGAACTTCTTGGCATCTCCCTCCACATCTGGAGAAAAATACTGATAGCTGGGCACCACCCCATAGTGATTTCATAAAGATGATGCTGGTCTTAGCAGGGATGTTGGAGCAGCAAGTCAGGCTTCTCCATCAATGTTCTGACTTAGATGTGTTAATCCTACAATTAATACAATCTTGTTCATTTTCTAATCTCTTACTCTCTCTCTCTTCCTCCATCTCTCCATCCCTCTCTCTTTCTTTGACTGTATCAAATCAGATCAGAGAATAAGAAACTTACAATTCATCTAGGAAACTTATAACTCAACATTTTCAGCCCCTTTGCTTGGTGATCAGTCACTCTGATGTTAGCAAAGGAAAAAACAGGGAAAGAGAAAAAATTCTACAATTGTGAACTGAAACATGAAAATATGTCTGAGTTTCCCTTTTACCATTTTCTTTCCCCTTTAATAATTTCATCATTAATCTTTTTGTGTTGAAATATACATAACATCATCAATGGGGGAAAGGTGGACATCCGTAATACTTTCAACAATAAAGATATATTTTTAAATGTGCCATTTTAATTACTGTTAAGTATCTGAGGCATTAAGTACATTCACGTTGTTGTGCAACCATCACCATCTTTCATCTCCAGAAATGTTTAATCTTGCAAAATCCAAACTCTGTACCCATTAAGCAATAACTCCATGCTTTTATTTTTATTTTTTAATAGCCAACATATGTCAGTCAGCCAACCTTGTTAGCATTTGCTATCTACTTATCTAATAAGAAGGGATATTGAAGATTGTGTGTCTCCCCCCAGGGAGCTGATGCATTAAGACAGAAGAGGGAACCCTACTACACTGCTGGTGGGAATGCAGACAGTGCAGCCACTATGGGAAACAGAATGGTATTTTAATTTCAAAAAATTAAAAATGGAACTGCCATTTGACCCTGTGATTTAAGTCTAGGAATATATCCTAAGAAACCTGAAACA
The DNA here is from genome assembly GCA_026230045.1 of Corynorhinus townsendii. NCBI lineage: Eukaryota > Metazoa > Chordata > Mammalia > Chiroptera > Vespertilionidae > Corynorhinus > Corynorhinus townsendii. The sequence goes on from JAPDVU010000004.1 coordinate 81,823,083, forward strand.
CCAATCAGAAAGAATATATGACCCCCATGTTCATAGCAGCGCTATTTACAATAGCTAAGATCTGGAAATAGCCCACGTGCCCAACAGTAGATGAGTGGATAAAATGATGGGGCACATTTATACCATGGAATACTATGCAGCAGTAAAAAAGAAGGATCTCTTACTCTTTAAGACGGCATGGAGGGACCTGGAGAGTATCATGCTAAGCAAAAAAAAGCCCGTCGGAGAAAGACAAGTATCACATGATGTCACATATATGTGGAATTTAATGAACAAAATAAACTGAGAAACAAAATAGATACGGAGACATAGAGGCATGGAACAGACTGTGGAATCTCAGAGGGAAAGGGGTGGGGCCGGGAAGAGATCAACCAAAGAACTTACATGCATATGCATAACCCATGGACACAGAATAGTGCAGTAAAGGACTGGGGTGGAGGGTTGGGAGAGTTAAAAGGGGTAAAAAAAAAAAAGGACAATAAAGATAAATTTTTAACAAATAATGTTTTTTAAAAGGACTAAGACCATCTCACAAGGCCACTCATTGAGCACACACCTGACACTTGGACAGGTGTTGCATTTAAGTGAATTTCAAAGTAGAACAACTGATCGTTTAATGTCAAAGTTCTCACCAGTAATACATGACATACAATGCTAATCTAGGGAAACATGCTATTTTCAAAAATAATAAACCCTTCAAAGAGAAGGAATGGTGTCTTTAACTGCACTTTTCAGAACGTTATTTCTGAGTATTTATTGGTCTTTATGTTAAAATCCTGTGGGGTATTTTAAGCCAACTGAGATAGGCATTGCCAATTCCTGAAAAGCCTGAGGCAGTGGTCAGCAAACTGCGGCTCACGAGCCACATGCAGCTCTTTGGCCCCTTGAGTGTGGCTCTTCCACAAAATACCACGGCCTGGGCGAGTCTATTTTGAAGAAGTGGCGTTAGAAGAAGTTTAAGTTTAAAAAATTTGGCTCTCAAAAGAAATGTCTATCGTTGTACTGTTGATACTTGGCTCTGTTGACTAATAAGTTTGCGGACCACTAAAGGCATCCTAACCTGCTCTCTGGGGCTGAAATTAAGAACCCCTGTGCCCCTGGGCCTGTGTGTGGGCCACAAACCACTCTGCTTTTCAAATCTGCCATATCGGGATGTGACAAATAGTATCTGGAAACGTCCAAGCCCAGCCTAAGAAGAGGTTAAAATCTGATTTGTCCTTATTAACAAACATTGCACTTCTCAGAAAACTGGTTGCATCACTCACAAACAACACCTCTGTATACCTTTCTTTCTCAGGAGGTCAGCATTGCAGATCTACAGTCCAATTTTTTTTTTAAACAGGAGCCAAGTATTGCTGTTGTTGTTTTAATTGTTATTCTTATTCTATGGCACCAAATGGAAAGAGACCTGCTGATATATTCCAAATTGACTATTTGTATTCTCTTTGCTAGTGATCATTAATTTCAGTTGGACAGTTATTCATGTAAGCAATTTGCCACCATGATGACTGAGAAAAAATATTGAAGTGCTAGGCTTTTAAAATGGTAATATGTGGAAAGAAATATAATTCTCTTGCAAAATATATTCCTCAAGTTTTATATGTGGTCTCTGGTTATATGAACCATAAAATCATGCTTGCTAGTCCAAACTGTTTTTATTGAAATCTTGGTTTGGGATAACAAGGACTGAATCTTTTAAAAGCCCATTTATAATACAAATATTTGGACTCTAGCTATAGTACATCTATAAATATATCTAGAATTTAGGAAGATAACACCACTGGAAACACATATTTCTTCAGCTCAATTTTCTCATGGAAAATGACATACGTGCTGCTTTCAGTAGCTGTTGCTGCTGCTTCATGAAATTCTTCAAGAAATAATCTTTTTGAAAGGATTTTGTTCAGTACACAGTTTCTGCTGCTGCTTTGAGACTGTTATTGAATTTATATGAAAATGAAAGATGGAGACAGGAATGCAAGCCCAGTGTTTCAAAAACTTGCCTTTGCATAGCCTCACGGAAAATCATGCAATTGACCTCATTTGATCTGTCACTAGCTGGCTTTTTTCTGGGCCTCCCTCTCCAGCCTAAAATGACATCAGAACTATCTAGGTCTGAGTCCCCAGACACCATGGTAAGAGAGCATGTATCACTGAAAAGGAGTCCCTAGACCCCATGACATGACACTATATTGCAGAAGAGTTATGGTGCCCCAGGTAGACCAAAGGGACACCTTATAATGAGGTTGGACTTCCTCCGATATTGCTAATTCTTGGCTCCATCTACTCCATTTCTCAGGACTTTTGTTAACTGCAGCTAATTCAGCCTTTGAAATAATCATTTGTCTGTGCTGGACAAAATACACAGTAGAGAATCTGAATGTTAAGAAGTGTCTTGGAGAGGAATCCAAGATGGCGGCATAGGTAAACACCTAAACTGCTGCCTCCCACAACAATTTAAACTGCAACTAAAAGATAAAACGTCTATCACCCAGAACCACGGGAAAGCTGGCTGAGTGGAAGTTCTACAACTAGAAGGAAAGAGAAAAGAGCATTGAGACGTGCACGAGCGCTGAAAAGCTGAGGTACAGAGGCGCGTGATCCGGGCTGGCTGCGGGCGACTGGGTGCGTTGCTTTTTTCAACCCCAACGGAGACAAGTCCCCGATTACTCTGAAATCCAGTCTCTGGGGAGACGCGGGAGACCCAAACTCCTATGGGGAGAAGCTGGACTGTCTGCCAGTGAGAGTGGCTTGCTAGCAGAGCTGCACGCAGGAATAATTGTTTACGGCACTGGGGCACAGGATTCCAGGACACGGTGGGGACACAGAGCGGGCTTACTAGCAGCCATTGCTGTTTGCCACGCCCTAACCTAGTGACACCCTGAGACCCCGCCCCACACAACCTACAAACCCACCCAAGCTCCAAGCAGCTCAATTAGCATAAGAAAGCCTGCCCTATCACAGCTTAACCTAGAAAACTTGCAGCCGGGGTCAGACAGCTCCAAAACCTCCAAACCCCAAGCAAAGAGGAGAAAACTGCAGCTCTCACTGTAGCTCCTGCTGAGTGGCCTCAGACAGTAGCTGACCTGCACCCCATTGGAGATCCAGAAGCCAGTGTACCTAGTGGTCAGTGTGAGACACCAGATTTCAACTCCTCACATCCATAAGTGACACATTCAAGAGGCAGACTCAGTGAGCACCAAAGCCCCACTGAAACAAGTCCTGCCCCATAAGCGTGTCTTCAGCGCAGCACTTCTTCCATTATAGACACAGGGAGTGCTCACAGCTAATTGGCCTGGAGGTCAATTCCTCCCAGCGTACCAACAGCAATTCAGGCTTAACTACACCAAGACTTTGCACTCAGCCCACAAAGGGGTGTACCAAGAGCATCCACATCAGGTGATTGGGGAGGCTGAGCTGCTGCCCCCTATAGGTCACCTACCACACAAAGCCACTCCATCGACACAGGGAAGCAGCCAAAATGCAGAAACAAAGAAACATGTCACGAATGAAAGAAATGGAGGAAAGCAAACTACTGGATGACATAGAGTTCAGAATCACATTTATAAGGTTACTCAAGAATCTTCTAAAAACTGCTGAGAAACTTGATGACACTTCTGAGGAGCTTAGTGAGACCTTCAAGGACCTTAATGAGAATGCCAAAAAAATGGAAAAGGATCAGTCAGAAATGAAGCATACACTGTCTGAAATAAAGAATATACAGAAACTCAACTGTAGATCAACATACCCCCAGAATCAAACCAAAGATCTGAAATATGTGGAAACAAAAAACATCCAACCAGAAAAACAAAAAGAAAAAAGAATCCAAAAATATGAAGATAATGTAAGGAGCCTCTGGGACAACTTTAAGCGAACCAACATCCGAATTTTTGGGGTGCCAGAAGAAGGGAGAGAGCAAAATATTGAAAACCTATTAGAAGAAATAATGACAGAAAACTTTCCCTACCTGGTGAAAGAAATAGACTTACAAGTTCAGGAAGCGCACAGAACCCCATACAAGAGGAACCCAAAGAGGACCACACCAAGACACATCATAATTAAAATGCCAAGGGCAAAAGACAAAGAGAGAATATTAAAAGCAGCAAGAGAAAAACAGTTAATTACCTACAAGGGAGTACCCATACGACTGTCAGCTGATTTCTCGGCAGAAACTATGCAGGCCAGAAGGGAGTGGCAAGAAATATTCAAAGTGATGAACAGCAAGAACCTACAACCAAGATTACTCTACCCAGCAAAGCTATCATTCAGAGTTGAAGGTCAGATAAAGAGCTTCACAGACAAGAAAAAGCTAAAGGAGTTCATCGCCACCAAACCAGGATTACATGAAATGCTGAAGGGTATTCTTTAAGAAGAAGAAGAAGAAGAAAAACTTAAAGATAAAAATTATGAACAACAAAATGACATCAAATACATACCTACCAACAAGTGAATCTAAAAATCAAGTGAATAAAAAATCTGAAGAACAGAATGGACTGGTGAATATAATCGAATCAGGGACATAGAAAGGGAGTGGACTGACGATTCTCAGGGGAAGCAAGTGTGAGGGGTGCGGGAAGAGATTAGACAAAAATCTTACTCCTATGGATGAAGACAGTGGCGGGGGGTAAGGGCATGGGGTGGGGTGGGGAATCAGGTGGAGGGGAGCTATGGGGGGAAAAAAAGTGGAACACCTGTAATAATCTGAACAATAAAGATTTAATTAAGAAAAACAAAAAAAAAAGAAGTGTCTTGGAGAAAAGATCCAATCCAACATTTTACATTGTAGATGAAAAGACTGAGACCTAAAATGTGTAGTTACAGATATGACCCTGAACTAACCCTGGTGTGCTGATTCTCTATTATTATTATTATTATTACTAGAGGCCCAGTGCATGAAATTCGTGCACGGGGCAGGGGGTGTCCCTCAGCCCAGCCTGCACCCTCTCCAATCTGGGACCCCTCTCACAATCCAAGACTGCTGGCTCCCAACTGCTCACCTGCCTGCCTTCCTAATTGCCCCTAACCACTTCTGCCTACCAACCTGATCACCCCCTAATCACTCCCCTGCGAGCCTGACTGCTCCCCTGCCAACCTGTTTGCCCCTAACTGCCCTCCCCTGCAGGCCTGGTCACCCCCAACTGCTCTCCCCTGCAGGCCTGGTCCCTCCCAACTGCCCTCCCCTGCTGGACATCTTGTGGTGGCCATCTTGTGTCCACATGGGGGCAGGATCTTTGACCACATGGGGGCCGCCATCTTGTGTGTTGGAGTGATGGTCAATCTGCATATTACTCTTCTATTAGATAGGATAGAGGCCTGGTGCACAGGTGGGGGCCAGCTGGTTTGCCCTGAAGGGTGTCCCAGATCAGGGTGGGTGTTCCCTTGGGGCACGGGGCGGCCTGGGCGAGGGGCCTGTGGTGGTTTGCATGCCAGTCATGCCCCCCAGCGACCCAAGCAGAGGCCCTGGTATCTGAGATTTACTATCTTCTACAATTGAAACTTTGTAGCCTAGAGCAGAGCCTAGTCTTCTGCTCCCTCCGTGGTGGCAGCCATTTCTGTTGGGATTTATCTTCTATAATTGAAACTTTGTAGCCTGGACTGAAGGCCTGGGCCAGCCAGGGTGTGGGAAAAGCTTGACTTCGTCCATTCCTGGGGAAACCCAAGCCTCCCTCCTGCTCTCTCCATGGCTGCAGCCATCTTGGTTGGGTTAATTTGCATACTCACTCCTGATTGGCTTGTGGGCGTAGTGGAGTGATAGCTAATTTGCATATTATTCTTTTATTAGATAGGACTATTATTATTATTATCTTTGCCTATAAGTCATTTACAGAACTATGCCATGTATTTGCTACTTCTCCATGGAAAGAAATTTTTTTAAAATATAATAGGGACTAGAAAATTTTTTCATGCATAAAGGGGAGTTTTATCCTCAAAGAGTTCTTGTTTTCTTTAATCCTGTTAAATCATCTTTTACCATCTGTACATTAGCTTCTCCCCAACAAGCAAATCTATAAAATGAAATCCTTCTATCTCATTCTGTCAAATTGAACCACACATTAATTGAAAGCTTAAAGAATTATTGTAATCACTTACTATTTTTCTCTAATGATTTTCAAATTTTGAGATGGAGCCAAATACCTTTCTGAGTACAAAAAAAATAGAGCAATTTACAAAAGTGATAGGTATTTGGCAAGATTTGGAGGTAAAATAGATTTTGTAAATGTACCTGTTTGAGGAGGTTTTCTTATAGGATATACTTAAAGACATCGTGCTTAAAAGAAAGCTCGGAGCAATATCATGTTCATAAAAATTTACTGCTCTCTTAGCTAATGTCAAGATCTGAATACATGTTTTAAAAGGCTTCTTTCATAGCTGATACTATCAGTTGGCCAAATTTTTACAATAAGTTTTTATAATAATACAATTATTTGATTTAAAGGGTCATGAAAAGGTCCAATTTTTATATCTTTATAAAATTTCTCTACTCCAACGATAGTTCCTCAGTTAAGAGCTAGCAATTTTCTATAAAAGCAAGTTAATGGGCTTATATTAATAATCTCTGTATCCTTAAAAGGACTATGTTACCAAAAAAAAAAAAAAACTTTTCTGGGATTTTTAGTGTCTGTTGTGTTGCAGGCACTATGCTAGGCATTCAACATGCATCAAAGATCCAGCAGCATTATGCATTACCATTGCACATCTAAGGAAAATGAGGCCTGAGGAGCTTCTCACTACTACCTACTGGTAGAACTGGAATTTGAACCTCTTGCTATCCAAACCAAACAGTCCTTACTCTTGCCTTTTCCACAGCCTCCCTAGCCAATACACAGCCTGAAGGAACCAAAATATAGATTCATTTTGATAAGAAAGATGTTAGGACCCATAGTAACAGTGCATGGCCCTCAGGGATGCTCGATGGTTTCTGATACATTCTGCCTATGGCTATTGTCTGATTATTTTGGAGGGTTTTTGTTTTCTGTAATACCTAAATCTATCCATCAAGAAGCAACAGTATGCCCACTATTATGTAAAAGTCCCTGTAGGTAGAGTTGCCAGATAAAGTAGAGTATAAGTGTGTGTCATGAAATATTTGAATGTGGACATACTTAGAGTAAAAAACTTCCTTATTCATGTGAAATTTAAATTTAACTGGGCTTTCTGCTTTTTGTTTGTTTGTTTGGTTGGTTAGTTGCTTGGTTTTTGCCCTGGCAGCCCTGGTAGGCAAAAGACAAAACAGTTTTGTTTCATTTTGTTTTTAATTGTCTCTCTCCCTCTTGGTGAGACAATGCACACAGACATGAAAAGGAGCTGACCACGGTATTTGCTAAGTGCTTTGTGACAAGTATAAATCTTAGGTTTATCTTGAAAAGTTTTGAAACTCCTCTCCAAAATGACAATAATATACAGCACTCCTTGCCCAAATGTTTTTCCAGATTAGATAAACTCCTGTTGATTCATTCTTTTTGTTAATTCAGTCCTTTCCTATAGTGATTCATTATTTTCATTTATTCATCTTAGAGTCAGGGAGATGACACACTCAGAAGGGGTAACTAAGGAGAGTGTGATGAAGATGCAGGCAGAATTCAGAGAAACTAGCAGGGAACTGTGAAGTCCATAAAGGTTAGCAACCTGAGGACACCTTCTGGAACAAGAGGTGGAAGCCAGCGTAGAATTTGAGAGCTTAGCTGTAGGAAAGAACTAAACGTTAAAACCAATAAGAAATGCAGCCAATAGCAAATTGTGCTTCATTGTGCTTCAGCAGGGCAAGGACCAGAGAAACGGACACCTTGACCTCCCTCACCTTGCACCCTGCTGGTAGCTCCCAGTGACCAAGCCCAGTAAGAAAAGAGGAGACAAGTGAAGCCTGGTGTGAAGTCCACAGAAGTCAGTTTCAACTTCCAAGGGCACAAAGCAAGGAGAGAAGGGCTATGCGCAAATCTGAAGGAGACAGAAACACTCTCCAGCACATTCTCTCATGTGGAGTCATTACCTGCGCAATCCCCTATCATTTTATACAGGTCTGCATAGCATTTGTCACATTTGAGAGTATTTCATTATTTATCCATCATTTTCTCTCAGTGGTCTGTGAGCAACTCTCCCTGTAACTGATGAGAAGCTCTATATTATTTTGAACGTTTCAAGACTGCCTTCAGAACAAAGAAGGTAGAATGCAGCCTACTAGATTCTGATTGCCAGTGTCTAAGGAGAAAAACAGGGAAGGAGATGGAACTGCCTTCCTTCAGGATCAGGGGATGATTTGCTTGTAGGAAGCCCACCGAAAGAATAGTTAGGAAAGAGGGGATGAGGCAAGTTCCCCTCATTAGGGCTGAGCCTAGATAAAGGTTTCCCATCTCAGGCTTACTTTCCTGGGAAGCACCAGCTCATTTGAGGGGGCTCACAACTATAGTATCACAGTTTTCCCCAGCTTATCACTATATCCAATGCAAATAGATTATCCTGCACCTCACAGATTTATTTACTCACAAACTTATTCAACAGGAGTTTCTTTTCCCCATGAGCTTCTCACAGTATTGGTACCCATGGAACAGGAGAAACAGCTACTGGAGAAATGAGTACAAATGCTGCCCTGAACACTTGAAACTGTTCTAAATCACTCGAGGCTTCTTTACTGCTATATATATGCAAAGATCTGTTACATGTCGGAGAGAGTACAGATGTGCCTCTAACTTCCCCTTGAAAAAGCATCATTTATCTTGCACATCAGAACTCTGGGGACATAGCGATGTGGTATGTGTTAATTAACACTTGTCCAAGTCCTCTTTGCTAAATTGTATTAGATGAGGTTCTCATCATGGAAGCTGACCAAAGCTTCTACCTGAGTATAACTGGATTGTTGAATATTAAGCAAAAGAATTACACAAATTTAAATGTGACAAACATGTGCTATTTGCTCTCCCAATACATGTACTTAACTGAAAAATTAATTTGCATATTTTCTCTCTTTTCTTTCATACATTTCAACTCTCATTTTAAAGTTTTCATAAGATTGAATACTGGCCTTGGATATCTACCTTGGATCTTGCCATTGCCTCTTCTGGACTATTTTCATGGAGTGGTATCCTTCCTCTCATTGTTCTCAGAATCTTTAGAGTGAGCAGGAATGTTGGCTCTGACTTTTTGTTCTTTATTTTAATACTAGAGGCCCAGTGCACAAAATTCATGCACGGGGGGGGGGGGTCCCCCTCAGCCCAACCTGCATCCTCTCCAATCCGGGACCCCTCAGGGAATGTCCGACATCCCTCTCACAATCCAGGACCGCTGGCTCCCAACTGCTCACCTGCCTGCCTGCCTGATCACCCCTAACTGCCCCCCTACTGGCCTGGTAGCCCCTTCCCCCCCACCCCACCTCCACCACGCAGCCTGCTGCTCAGTCATTTGGTCACCCCTCACTAATTCCCCTGCCGGCCTGGTCGCCCCACGCAGCCTGTTCGGTCGTCTGTTTCAGTTGCGATGGTTGCTTAGGCTTTTATTATTATAGATTACAGCAATGTCACAGTTATCTTGAAATCTAACATTGAAATCCAACTCAAATGCAAGCTAAAACAAACAATAACAACAACAACAAATCTTTCTGAATGTCTTTGTAATAACCTGGCATAAAACAAACAATAATAAGAAAATATCTTTCTGAACTTCTCTGCAGTAAACCTGCCATGCTTAATTCAATAGAAAGCTTCAAGGGTGGGGGAGGGGGGGCTATTATTTCTTTAACAAGTAGCTTACCTGGTTTCCTACCACACTACATATTTATGACATCAGTATAATGTAGTTGCCAAGAGCAGAGACTTTGGAGTTAGACTCACCTATTTTGTGATTTAGCCACAAGTTACTTCCCTCTCCATGCCTCAGTTTCTCCATGTAGGGGGAGGCCTCTACGATGCCCCCAATGGTCCCTGCCTCATTGGTATACATACCCTTGTGGAGTCCACATCCTCTTGAATGTGGGCTGGATTTACCCACTTTTAAGAAGTAGATTACATCAGAAGAAATGGGCCGTCACCTCTGAGATTAGATTATAGTCTGCATCTTGTAGGTTCTCTATCACGTTCCTTCTTCTCAGGTCCCTCAATCCAGGGAAAGCAAGCCTCTTCTAGAGAAGCCACTATAGCAAGGAATTGATGTCTCCTGCCAACAGGCAGCAAAGAGATGTGGGCCCTGTTTGCACCACTCCCAGCCTACTTTAATTGTCATACAACCCCATAATCTGCATGGGACGGTTGTCCTTTTGTGCCCCATTCACTCAGACACCCAGGACTGGGACTCGGGAACACATCCTTTTCTTAAAATATTGTTTTGTTGATTTTAGGGAAAGAAAGGGGGATGGGAAGAGATATATAAACATCAATGATGAGAGAGAATCATCAATCGGCTATCTCCTGCACACCCCCTGCTGGGGATCGAGCCTGCAACTGGGCATGTGCCCTGACTGGGAATTCAACCATGACCTCCTGGTTCATGGGTTGATGTTCAACCACTGAGCCATACTGGCCAGGCTCGGGAATCATTTTTTATTTCTCTTCTCCACTTCTCACATTTAATCAGTAATTGAATTCTGCTAAGGACTGTAGATAGGGTGAGAAAAATCAAGAATCAAAGATACACTTTACTAAACTAAAATCATTATATAAGTTTTGAAGGAGACATGCTTCCCCAAAAATCAAGAGAACAATTCAAGGGCACAGTGCTAAACAATGGTGAATGAAAAAGATGCTTGAATATACAGACACTAACAAACACTGAGCACCTGCTGTAGGCCAGGTGCTACATAAGTGCATTCTTTCACTGATTCCACAAATATTTATTGAGTACCAATGATGCCCCCTACACAGTGCACCAAGGGACACCCAGCAATGAAGAATAGATTTTATGATCCAAAATGATCTTATTTGATCTTTATAAAAGCCCCAAGGTTGGTATCATACACTTATTTTTCAGATGAAGAAACTGAGGCTCTACTGACTTAAGTAATTTATCAAGGATGACAAAGCAATAAAATAATGAGATGAGCATGAAAGCACAGATCACATTGATTCTAATATCATGTTCTTTCTACTACATGACCTTGAAATCTGCATTGAAATGTGGGCATTAAATTGGCACTTATTCATAAATAAATTTCATTTCTGTAGGATAGTAGAGTAGAATTCTCCTGTAAACTCCCAAAATTTGGATATTCTAAAAAATCCCAAACAAATGAGCCAAAGTTTTCCCACAGGCTTGGTCATGAAAGAGAGAAAGAAAAATGAGAGAGAGAGACAGAGAGACAGAGAGAGACAGAGAGAGAGAGAGAGACAGAGAGAGAGAGAGGGAGAAAGGAGGGAGGGAGGGAGGGAGGGAAGGAGGGCGGGTGGGAGGGAGGAAGGGAGGAAAATAAATATGCTATTCTAGTAATCCAGTCTGTAGTAATAAAGAATTTAAGCTCTGGAGTTAAACAGATCTGATTTGAATCCCAGCTCTGCCACTAAATGATTGTGCATCCCTGAGCAAGTTATTTAATCTCCTCAAATCTCAATCCCCTCATCAGTAAAATGGAGATAATAATAGTACCTATTTCAAGTTGTTGTGAGGATTAAATGATAGAAAGCATGTAAAATATTTTCCTGCCATATGCTGCATCCTCTGAATGTTAGTTTATTAGAAGTTTCATGGGATAAAATAATAACCAACATTGTTGGTAACTAAACATTGTTACTAAGAGCTTTTATTCTAATAAGAAGAGTGAAGTATGTAAAAATCAAACTATAAATATAATAGGTAGCATGAAATAATAAAACTATATGCAAAATTCTTTTGGAGGCTAGAGAAAGGAGCAATAACTTCTGTCATAGGGAAACTTGTTTCAGTAACTAGTTATTTCAAGGACTATATGATTTGAGGCAGACATACTTCATAATACAGTTGCTTCATTCATACAATGGACAGTTCTGGAAAACTTATTTTGGAAGCAGTGCCAACAGTGGTACTACTTCATTTTTAAAAATCTCAGGAAGATCCCTGATAGAATTTTCAAATAGGATAGTCTACTAGTAAAACTGTCTCTCCCTTAATTCTCTTCTAGTGCTTGCCCATTCCAAACCAAAAACAAAACAAAAAAAAGTGGAAATTACTTTCTAGGTCCCAAACAAATGAACCAACAGCTCTCTGGAAGAAAACACCACACACCAGAGTAAAATGAGGCTCCAGTGCCCACATGGCATTTTAGTCTTGCTCTCCTTCCCTTCACAGGGGGCATTCTTATTGGGTCCTGGAAATGTGAATATGTGAGGGATGGTGAGATTCCATTATATAATCTCTAAGTGACTTTCTGGTTTCTGTGATTGCTTTCCTGGGGTAAAAAGATGATAAATAAATGATGCTAAATAAAGTTATCTACAATGCTCATGTGTTCTACCTGGTAGTGTGAATTGGGGCTGTTGTTTTGTCTTGGTGTTCTGGAACTAAAAAGGAATAGCTGTTTAACACTTAAGGGAAGAAACAGGCCCTTAAAATGAAGTGCTATAATTTGTAATACTATCAACAAAATATATATATTTTTTAAAAAGAAAATAAAGTGCTATATAATGAAAGAAAAAAAATACCCATTCCTGCTTTAATAACAACTGAATCAATATTCAAATCTACTGTAAATGTAGACCTCATAACCACTGACCTAATACAGCTACCTCGTACTACAGTTTTATTCCAGAACCCAATATGAATCCACTCACCTTTAGACACTTTTAAAAATAAAAACCACTAAACATTATTTAGCATAAATTTATTTCCAATTAAGACCCTACATAAAACAAATTATCTAGATCCAGCAATAGCTTACATGCTTCCTAGTTTAAATGGGCACTCTCTAGCCTTGGCCTATGTGGCTCAGTTGGTTGGAGCATCCTTTCATAACACCAAAAGGTGACAGGTTCAATTCCCAGTCAGGGCATACACCCAGGTTGTGGGTTCAATCTTTAGTCAGAATGCATGCGAAAATCAACAGATTGCTCTCTCTCTCTCCCTCCCTCCCTCCTTTCCTCTCTCTCAAAAAACAAATCAATTAATTGGGCACTCTATAAACCTATACATTTTGAAAAATATACTGCCCAAGTGAAACTATATCAATGTACAGAGATGATATAGCAAGAGACAAAGTCTAATGGCAAAATGTCTATTAGTAAATGACTGTTGATATGGGAGTATGACATGATATAATGTGGCATGGTATGACAGGACAGGACAGGACACAACCTAACATTTTATTAGAAGTGTCTATTGCAAGGGTCCTACAGCTGAGGCACAAGAGGCAAACCCTAGAGGGAAGGGACTACCGTTTTAACTTGGGGTTTACTTGACATGCCTTACATTACTTGGGATGAAAAAGAAAATGTCATTTCCACCCATCAGAGAAAGTAGCACTGAAGGAGGAAGAGGTGGCAAGCTCGGTGTAACAATGGCACTGGTAAACTATGAAGTCAGAGGTGGAGCAGGTTTGCTAAGATGAGTACCTTTGGGGGGATAGTAGCTTAGGGTGTCTGAGAAAGAGATGGATAAGAGAGGGCTGGGCTACATGTTGGAAAATCTTCAAACTCTTGGTAAAAAGACTATCACATTTACTGACGAGGCTTTATGACGATGATAAGTACTGTTTGGATAGTGCCTTAAATATCTTAGCAAAAGGGGTCATAGGAACACAAATAGGCAAAGTGTGACATCTAAATCCAACCTTTCAGGGGGACTTTCTATGCAGCAACACTTCCCCTGCCCCGCTCGTCTTCCTTCAGAATCGCTTTCATTTGCCCTAAAATCTCAAAAAGAGAACAGGCCATGATAATGAGTGCCCCTGCAGTTCAGCTGTCTCTTCTCCATCAGTCACCATCAGGCGAACTGAGAGAGAAGTCAAAAATGCAGGAGTTGTTTCCTAAGAATGGGTGCTTAGGCGCGGAGCCTGGAGAAGCAGTCAGGAAGAGTCTCTCCCGTGGCCACCATTCTGTTTCACTTTCCACAAGGGAACTATTTTCTTCATCATTGATCCCAGCTGACAAGTACAAGCACTTTGGGCCCTAACTGAACGTGAACATTGTCAAAAGGAATTGGGCTAACGGGAGGCATCTGCAGCTCCGTGCCCAGTGCATTCTGGTGGCGGCCAATGTGGCAGGGAGGCTGGCGGACAGACACCCCCGCAGACGGAGCCTCACATACTGTACGCATCATGACCAACCATAAAAACAGTCACAATGAATCAGCTGGGCTGCGCAGAGGCTCCTTGGAACCTTCACATTCGATTTCCATTTGGCTGACATCGCAGGTTGGAGTCAGTGGCTCCATTAAGCAGAGATTTGGACCCCCCAGCCCCACCCCCGCACCCCTCTTCCAGTCCCAGGCTGGCGTAGTCTCACTGGCTGGTCTAAGCCACTGGTTTGAAAGGTTTTACTGGTTTGAGAGAGCCCGTGGTGGACTGGACCATGTTTATAAATGGGTAAGGGCTGCAGTTTTATTTATTTTTATGTTTTAATATACTTTTATTGATTTCAGAGAGGAATGAAGAGGGAGAGAGAGATAGAAGGATCACTGATGAGAAGCATTGATCAGCTACCTCCTGCACACCCCACACTGGGGATCAAGCCCCAGGCATGTGCCCTGACTGGGAATCCAACTGTGACCTCATGGTTCATAGCTCGACGCTCAACCACTGAACCACACCAGCCGGGGCTGCATTTTTAAATAATACATGTGCATTGGCACAGGCTACCGACCCCTGAACAAACAGTGGCTAGCAGGGGTCTGAGAGCTTCAAGAACAGAAACCTCCACTCCAAGAGGAATTCCAATGCAAACACCAATTTAGAAAATGAGCTAGTCCACTTTGACAACATATTGTCACTGCCGAGTTGCAAAAAGGAATTACACATAAATACGACTTGAAAAATTAGAGGCCCCACAATTGAGCAGCTTAAGTTTGCTTCAAAGGGATGGCAGGGAAGCAGCAGTGGATCCCAGGTGACAGCTTGGAATTCGCCCGCTGCTCTCGGCTCCGTTCAGGTAGAAGGTCTGCCGGTAACATGAGCCTTCCAACTAGTTTCAAACTGAAGTATTATGAAAAGGTAAATTACGTTTTGTATTCATGACTGAAAGCATTTTACTTGAAAGCCATCGTGACTGACGCTGTCTAGGTGGAGACTCAAGTTTTATGTACAATGCCTCCAGCCCAGCCGATGTGAGTGAGGCAACATGACAGCTTGTAATAAGTAATTTTTATACAGTTACATTTATCACTCAAGCAGGCTTGGCAATATTAAGCACAGACCTTAAAATACTGCTGAAGAGGACAGGGGCTGGAGGCCATGGGGGTTTTTCTCCGCCCTTTAGTGTGAGTGCGGGTGCTGATTTGGGTTCTTTTAAATTTCTTTCCAGCGTGCATTCCTGTTAATGTGGCACTTTTTAAGATATGCGTCCAAATGCTTCCCTACTGTTAATATATCACTAAGAGGTTAAGAACAGAATGACCCCATTTGGCCCAAAGGATGTTATTTCAGGCTTTAATGAATTAGATATTGCTACCATTTTCAGGTGAAAATCAATTGCCTCAATTAACCAATTTCCACCAATCCAAATATTTACAAAATGGAAGGCCTGAGTCTGCAATTTCTGCTACATTATACCTTTGTTTCCCCTAAAGCTGTTCCCTTTGCATTCTTCATTAGCATCTCATTTTTGCTAAAGCCATGAGGGCAGCTATGTCTCTGCAATGGCACGAGGCTTTCATCCCTTCAAAAGACAAGAGTCTCAGACACCAGGGGGGTGGGGGTATGAGTGGGGGGGAGGTGGGGGGGCAATGGGGGGATAAGGATACATATGCAATACTTTAATCAATAAAGAAAAAAAGACAAAAGAATGGTGGACATTTTTTCTCTCGGACTTTCTATGGAGTGAGGTTTTGCTTTTTTATCAATTAGTCAATATGTTTAAAGTTGAGGAAACAGGAATCCATCCAATCTCTTTACCTGGAAGATATATATAGGGAGATGGAGATAATCATGTAATATATATGTATATATGTATGTATATGTATACCTGTATTAGATAATACCCTTTTATCAGATCTGAAATATTGAGATCTGAAAAGAAAAAGTACTATTTAACACAGTATGCCCTTTCAGAGTTTTAAGCATATTTTTACTCATTTAGTCCTCATATTACCTTTATAAGGTGGTTAATTTTAAACTTGTGTGCCTACTACATAAGAAAATTAAAATACACCAAGTTAAGCAATTTTTAAACAGTCACATAATAAATAATGTATCCAGGATACAAACTTAGGTGACCTGATTATAGCATCTGCATTCTTAACCACTATGCTAAACTGCCTTTAAAAACAAATATACAGGATAGCCCTGGAGGGTGTGGCTCAATTGGTTGGGCAACATCCCGTGCACTGAAATGTTGCCAGTTGGATTCCCAGTCAGGGCACAGTCAGGGTTACAGGCTCAGTCCCTGGCAGGGGTGGGTGTGCAGGAGGCAGCCAATCCATGTTTTACTCTCTCATTGATGTTTCTTTCTTTCCTGGCCCTCTTCCTCTCTCTCTCTCTAAAGAACAAATATGTGTGTGTGTGTGTGTGTGTGTAATGATTAAAGAGACTAGATAGAAGAAACTCTTTTCCCCAGGAGAAAGCTATGCTCGCACCAATTTGCACTTATTGGTCAGATGTCGGTTGCTTTTGAAAGCATTTAATTGGATTAATCACATCTTTCTTTTGGGTTGCCTATAAAGAAAATAAATGTAAAAAGAAGCAAAGTATTTTTCCCCACAACACTAGCTGAAACAAGTTAAATTGAGTTAGTTTGAATTCATTTGAGCTATGAAGCCAAAATTCCTTTGACCTTCACTCTTAGGATTCAACCAGTTTTGCAGAGTGGCTCCCAATCACTCATTTGTTCCACAAAACTATGTAGAATGCTCATTATGCATCATGTCCTGCACTAGGACCTAGAGGAAAACAGTGATGAACACAACTAAATATAATCCCTCTCTCATGGACTTTATAGTCTACTTGAGGCCTGGTGCAAAAAATTCATGCACTGGGGGGTGTCCCTCAGACCAGCTTGCACCAATCTGAGAACCCTCCAATCTGGGACCCTCAGGGGATGTCCGACTGCCGGTTTAGGCCCGATCCCTATGGCAGTCAGGCATCCCTTTCACAATCTGGGACTGCTGGCTCCCAACCACTCACCTGCCTGCCAACCAGATCACCCCCTAACTACTCCCCTGCCAGCCTGATTGATGCCTAACTGCTCCCCTGCTGGCCCGATTGACCCCCAACTGCCAGCCTGGTCCCCCCCCCCCCAAATGTCCTCTCCTGCCAGCCTGGTCCCCCCAACTGCCCTTTCCTGCTTGCCATCTTGTGGTGGTCATCTTGTGTCCACATGGGGGTGGCCATCTTGTGTGTTGGAGTGATGGTCAATTTGCATATTACCTCTTTATTAGGGATTGTCCTTAGCCCAGTATGTTCCAGTGACTGTTCTAGATAATGAAGGCATGCAGGTAAAATAGACATGGTTCCTGCCATATGGAACAAACATCTAGAAGTGAGAGGCAGTTATATAAATAAAAAAGCACTGTTGGTGTTAAAATTGCTGTGCCAAGTGTATGTATATTGGATCACATGACTATAGAAACTTATAAATAGAATATTGGTGTCAATTGTCCATTACCCTCCAACTACAATACAATATGCCATTCAAAATAGCAAACACATGTTTGAGGGATATAATTATATTTTTCTTTGAGCTCATTCAAACATGGAAGCTAAAGAATATATTAATTCTAATTCTTACCTATTCTAAGTATGAAATCATACTGTCATCCCTGAAAAGTATACCTGCTATCAACTGCATGTTTTAGAAAGAAAACAAGACCCAGATTCTGGAAACTTCTGAATGGAAGCTAGAAATTAAGGTTCCTCTGCATATAGGAAAATAGACCAGAGAAGTCAAGTCTCTATCTGATTCAACATAACCCAGAGAGAAATTTTAGGAAAAGAAGTTAATGTGTGAATCAGTCTTTTTGCTAGCATTTGTGTAGAGATAGGGAAGAAATTCATCCAAGTGACTGGCTCTTAACATTGCCAGTGAGCTCACCCTCATTTGGATACCTAATATGACTCCAATTGCTCTGAAGTAGTGGTTCTCAGTCAGGGATGATTATTGTCCCCAGAGACCTTCAGGAATATCTGAAGACAGATTTGGTTGTCAAACTTGGCGGGGGTGTAGGGGGCGGGGATGCTACTGGTCTTCAGCAGGCAGAGCCAGGGCTACTATTAAGCATCCTACAATGCATAGGGAAGCCAAAACAAAGAATTTTCTGACCCAAAATATCAATAGTGCTAAGGTTGAGAAATCCTATTATACAGACAGCACAGATCTGGAAATAATTTGGATTCCTACTATCTCCAAACACAGCACATAGACAAGTCTTATTGACCACCAAGGGCTCCACCTCAAATGCTGTCACGTGGCCTCTCTTGGACCTCCGGGGAGTGCTGCTAGAAAGTGGTCAGAGAGCAGGAAATGGCTTCTAATTAGTAGTGTCCTCACAGGATACAACAGCAAAAGACAATTTCCTGCCCCCTTATTTGATGGGAAGATTAATCTTTTACTGAATTCCAGATGAGGAAGATTTTCAAAAGTTTCAAATAGCAAGAGTGTAGCCGTAGAGAAGGCAATTATGTGCAATTTGTACAGTGTTCAACAATCAAAATGTAAATCCGATGAGTTTATTGAGGTAAATGCACACAGCATGTTTACCTAACAGAGCATCAGGCTGCAGAAAGTCTAATGGGTTCTGACAGTAGGGAAGAATTATCTTTTCATATTGCAATTTTTATCTGTGAGATGAAAAGGGAAAATAAGAACAAGAAATTTACTCCTAGGGAACTATTATCTGTGAGGTTTTTTTTTTCTTTCTTTGTTTTCCTGATAAGGAACAATATAGGTATGAGGCACTGAAGAGATGGAGACTTGATAATTTCAGTGTTCTAGGAAGATTTATCTGCACAGAGACAATTAATTTTGTTGCATCCACAGTGTTCTGTACAACATCTAAAACGCCATCAGCCCCTCAATAAACGTTCTCTCCTTGTCATATAAAAATGTATATTCCTAATGCAATGTTTGATTTTAGTCTTCATTTTCTGGGTAGGAAAGGCTACCCAGAACTTTGAGAGCAAAAAGCCTTTGCTAATTTCTATAGGAAAACAAAAACCTAGCTTTCATCGTTGCTTACATGTAAAGCAGCCAGCTGTTTGGCAGAGAGTAGGCTTTCAACAAAGTTATATTCTTATATCCCTTTTCACCTTTTTCCATTTGGGGAGGTTGCTACTGGTTGCTACAATTGTCAACTTGATGCCTTTCAGCATCCTTACTGGAAAACCCACCATAGTGAAAGGAGTTTTTAGGGGTAAAATAGGCAGGTTTAGGAAGTTTTAGGGATTAGGGGGTCCATGGGGGAGAACTGCAAAGCTGGGTGGCTGGAAGCTGCCAAAAGGCATACATTGGCAAAGAACTAAAGGTGCCAGAGCTTAAAAGGGAGAGGAAGATACCCATCACAGGCAATAAAGGGAAAGCCTCAGGGAGTAGAAAATAAAAGGGAGAAAAGGAGGGTGGCCCGCCATGGGGTTTGAGCTCTGAAGCTACTATAGTGACCAATCAGAAGGGATATCAGGACACAAAGAACTGCAGCCTTTATAAACCTCAGGAAAGAGGGACTTAGTGGGTCTCTCCCTCTCCCCACGTGGGAGTCTGTGCTTACTTCCCAATAAATTTCCACCTTTTGTCCATGGCTTCATTCTTCACATCCACCTGGACCAGGACCCAGAAAGGAAGCCATCTTTGCATCCTACTCAGAGGAAGGCCACACGTTTCAGTTTAATTTTTTGTGTTTCAATAGTACGCTTCCTGACTGGCTGAATATGCCTGCCCATTGAAACAGTGTGCTGGGAGTACCTGACACAGATCGGTTCACTGTCTCAGTTATTCACCTGATGAGTTTAGTCCAGATGCTACCATACCATCCATACAGCTTCCAGCTCACACCACAGCTACACTGAAATATGATGCTTGTGAGCTGGTCAAGCCACCTGGTAGCTGAATTCTACCCTAGGGAGCACCTAACGTTCACTTTATCTTATATAAGCGACTAAAAATAATTATTTTTAGAAAACTTATTCAGGGTAAAACCAACTGTTAGGAGACTCTGCTTTGGGATATCAGAAAAAATCACATGATTAACCTAATGTTAAAAATGAAGTACATACACAGTGTTAGTAATGATGGGAAATATAAAATGTTATTATTTTTAAAAGCAGAGGAAAACTTGTAAATATTATGTCCTATTCCTTCTCACTGTGGATAAGGGAAGTAAGGCCCAGAGTGGTACAGTCACCTGGCACAAGTCTCCTCCCTGGTTTAAAACCCTTTGCACTTCCAACATGCCATTTCATTTCATATAATAGTCAATGCTTATTTTAAAAAACACTAGGATTTATTCATAGAGTTTATTACATTAATACAACTGCTGTGGAGGAAATTTGGCAATATCTATCAAAAGTACAAATAAAATTACCCTTTTATCACAGCAACCTAATTTTTACACACTCGTTTACATACGAAGTGACATTTTACAGGTTATTTGTTTGCAGAATTGGAAGCAATTCAAGTGTCCACTAATAATGAAACAAATAAACTGTAGTACACCACACAAGTGGATGGAATGCTACACAGCTGTATAAAAGACAAAGCTTTCTGTGTTGCTATAGAAAGATTGTCAAACCTCTAGGATTAAAAACAAAACAAGGTATAGACAAAATATATATATTTTTGTATGCTACTTTTGTGTAAAAAGGGTATTCATAAGATTTTATATATTTGTGTTTGCTGTTATATACTACAGCTATATAGAAGAACCTAACTTAAGTGAATATCCACAGGAAGCAGTGAGACAAGAATATTTATGTGCACAAATCTTTCTTATGCATATGTGATATTTTTTCTTCTTTTTTAAAATATATATATATATTATTTTTTATTGATTTCAGAGAGGAAGGAAGCATCAATGATGAGAGAGAATAATTGATCATCTGCCTCCTGCAGGCCCTACATTGGGGACCGAGCCTGCAACCCGAGCATGTGCCCTTGACTGGAATTGAACCTGGGACCCTTCAGTCTGCAGGCCGATCCACTGAGCCAAACCAGGTAGGGTGATATTTTTTTCTTCTTAGACCACATGAGTATACCCTTCATTTAAAAAAATAAATACAATATTTTGAAGAATAATAAGTATGAAATAAATCCCATGAAGAAAACAGATGTACTATTTGCTTCATGAAAAGTTGTTTGCTACTCTTATAAAAATCATTCACAGAAAATATAATCTGCAACTTCCAGTTTCTGGTACACCATGTAAGAAGCTTAGAAGTTGTGACTCCATTTTAACAACAAATAAAAAGCTGAAAAACTTAAAATATCAGCAACTCATCTTAGATTCATAAGTGAACAAGGTCACAGGGAAAACCACTTCCCCCAAAATTGGACGGACTGGCAGATAAATACAGAGAAATTATAACCCATAGGAGCAGAAAGCTCTACAAAAGACAGTGAAAGGATAGGAAATCTGAAGTGTAATTGACAAATTGCCAGAGACTCAGTATGGACAACTGTTAGTGCTAAACACTCCAAGGGACCAAGTCAAGTCATTGGGAGGTGGGGCACTTTTGTGAGTTTTTCACAGTGAATAGTCAAGAAAAATCTCCCCTGGCATGGACAGAGAAAAAGAAACCATTTTGAAATATGCCAGAACATTCTGTCCTTCTTAAAATGGTGTGCCCCCAGGAGAAACTATTTAACTAGAGTCCAACCTGCTGGGGTTTTATAAGAACCTAACTGACCTGGGGGAAGGGAAATACCCAGTTCCAGCACACTTAGCCTTCCACGTGGCAGAAAGAAAATATCCTATTCCAGCCCACTCTAGTCATCATGTTCCAAGGAAAGGAAAAAAACTGAGAAGCACATGTGAAGTGCACAGTCCTTATTCAAAGATTCACTATAAGACTGAGACCTAATCATAAGACTGTAGAAAACTTTCCCTCTCCTACCACCTTACTACATCATTATCAAAGATCTATGTGCAGTAGTTTCTTTTACCCAGTATATCACAGCCAGGTATCAAAAAAAAAATTACAAGACATACTAAAAGACAGTTTGAAGAGACAGAGCAAACATCAGAAATTGACTCAGATATAGCAGGGATGTTGAAAATAATCAAATTTAAAACAGCTATGTATAAGATGCTAAGGGCTCTAATGCATAAAGTGGACAACATACAAAAACATGTGGGTAATACCAGCACAGAGATCAAAATTCTAAAAACAAATAGAAACTCTAGAGCTCCAAAACACTGCAATAGAAACTAAAAATGCTTCTCCTAGACTTATCAGTAGACTGGACACAGCTGAGGAAATAATCTCTGAATTTAAGTTATATCAATATAAGCCTCAAAAACTGAAAAGCAAAGGGAAAGAAGACTGAAAAAAATAACTAAGAACTGTTGACAACTACAAAAGGTATAACCTACATGCAATGAGACTATTAAAAGTAAAGAGAAAGAAACAGAAAAAAAATAATTGAAACAATAATGTCTGAGAATCTTCAAAATCAATATGAGACACCAGGAAGATCCAGGAAATTCAGAGAACACTAATCAAAATAAATGCTCCCCCTCCAAATAAAAACCTGCACCTAAGCATATCATTTCAAAAGACAGAAAATCAAAAGTAAAAAAAAATTCCTGAAAGATGCCAGAAAGGGAAGGAGAAATACTTACAGAGGAGCAAAGATAAGAATTATATCTGACTTCTCAGAAATTTGCCTACAAGGAGAAAATGAAGTAAAATATTTAGTACTAAGATGAAAAAAACCCCACCAACCTAGAATTCTATAGCCTGCAAACTTATCCTTCAAAAGTGGAAGAGAATTAAAAGCTTTCTCAGACAAACAAAAATTGAGGGAATTTGCTGCCAGTAGACCTGCCTAGTAAGAAATGTTAAGGAAGGAAGGAAGGAAGGAAGGAAGGAAGGAAGGAAGGAAGGAAGGAAGGAAGGAAGGAAGGAAGGAAGGAAGGAAGGAAGGAAGGAAGGAAGGAAGCAAAAATGAATAAAGCAATGGTACAAGAGACAAAAGGGAAGAATTAAGATTATTTTGTATTACAAAGTATTCATACTACCTATGAAACAGTATAGTGTTTTGTATAGTGTTATTTAAAAGTGGAGTTGAGTTAGTTGTAAATGTATATTGCCGAGATAATCGAGATTATCAGAGTGGATGAAAAACACAACCCAACTATATGTTGCCTATAAAAAAATTCACTTTAATTATAAAGGCACATATAGACTAAAAGTAAGGGTCAGAGAAAGATATACTATGCCAACACTAATAAAAAAAAGTGGCTATATTAATTCCAGACAGAGCAGATGTCTGAGTAAGGAAAATTATGAGGGATAAAGAGGAGTCATTCTATGATGGAGGTCAATTCTCCAAGAAGACCTAAGAATCACATGTGTATTTCTAATGATAGAGTGTCAAGATATGTGAGGCAAAAAATTGATAGAAATGCAAGGAGAAACAGATGACCACTCTTACAGTTGAAGACTTCAAGACCCATGTATCAGAAATGGGCAGGTCTAGCAGGCAGAAAACCAGTAAAAACATAATTCAACTCAACAACACCATCAATCAACTGGACATAATGGACATTTCTAGACTTCTTTATCCAACAACAGGAGAATATACATTCTTTTCAAGCTCACCTGGAACATTCATCCTCACACCTTAACAAATTTAAAAGAATAAACATTATATAATATCTGCTTTCAAACCACAATGGAACTAAGCTAGAAATAAGTAACAGAAAGGTACCCAAAAATTCCAAAATATTTTGGGATTAAATAACACATGGATCAACACAGAAATTTCAAAAAAAAATTTAATATTTGAACTAAATGAAAAATTTTTTAAAAACTTAACAAAATTTATGAGATACACTGAAAGCAGTGCTTACAGGGAAATTTATAACATTGAAAAAAAGAAAGGTCTAAAATCAATCATCTAAGCTTCCATTTTAGGAAACTAGAAAAAAGGAGAGCATATTGAATCCACATTGAGCATAAAAAAGAGTAATAAAAAATTGGAGCAGAAGTCAATGAAATAGAAAACAGAAAATCAGTTTTAAAAATCAACAACACAAAAACCAATTCTTTGAAATATCAATGAAACTAATAATCATTTAGCCAAGCTAACTAAGAAGAGAGAGAGAGAGAAAGTGAGGGAGGACATAAATGAATAACATCATAAATTAGAGGTGATATCACTACAGATCCCATGGACATTAACAGGACAATCAAGGAATATTCTGAAGAAGTCCATGCCCATCAACTTAGTAACCTAGATAAATGGAACCAAATCCTTTAAAGGCACAATATGTCAAAACTCACACAAAAAGAATTAGACAACCTAAATAGGCTGGACTATATCTATAAAGAAATAGAACCAATAATTAATAACTTACAAAACAGAAAACAACAGGACCAGATTGTTTTACTGGTGAATTCTATAAAAAATGTTAAAAATACATTGTACCAATTCTCTATAATCTCTTTCAGAATATAGAAGCAGAGGGAATACTGCCTAACTCATTCTATGAAGGCAGCATGTCCTTAGTACCAAAACCAAACAAACACATAACAACAAAAAAAGAAAGCTACAGAGCAATAGCTCTTGTGAATATTGATACACAAGTCCTCAAAAAAATATCAAATTGAATCCAATGACCTATACACCACAATCAAGTATGACTTACTACAGGTGTGCAAACCTAGCTCAACGCTTAAAAAATTAATAAATATAATTCACCAACAGACTGAAAAAGAAAAATCACATGATCATATCAATAGATGCAGTAAAATGCATTTGACAAAATCTGACTCCTATCCTAATATATAAAAACCCAGGGTCCATAATGACCAAAGACTCAACTGAACACCGGAAGTCAGTCCTGCAGTCAGTGCTGGGTTGCTATGGCTGCTGGCTACTGCTGCTGCGGGCGCTGCAACCCAGCATTGACTGCGGAGGGGGCTGTGGATCAGGCCCAGAGAGAGGCCCAGAGAGAGAGACAGGGTCTGATCCACAGCCTCTGTAGCAGCTGTTGATCAGCCCCTGCCTCTCTCTTTCTCTCCAGGCTTCACCAGCAGCCATTCCTCTCTTTCTCTTTGGGCCTCCACAGGGGCTGCTGATCAGCCCCAACTCTCTGATCAGGCTTGGAGATAGGCCTGGAGACGCTGACTGGCATAGAAATCGACCAATCAAAACTAAATCTGGTGAAGTGTGAGGAGCCAATGGCTGCCTAAGAGGAGGAGCTTCTGATGCTGACTGGCATAGAAACTGACCAATCAGAACCTAATCTGGGTGAACTGAGAAGGCAGAACCGAAGGTGGCGGCTG
Organism: Corynorhinus townsendii; assembly: GCA_026230045.1. Lineage (NCBI taxonomy): Eukaryota > Metazoa > Chordata > Mammalia > Chiroptera > Vespertilionidae > Corynorhinus > Corynorhinus townsendii. Next base: position 81,848,623 of record JAPDVU010000004.1, read on the forward strand.
AGGAGGGGTTTTAAGGGCAACAGCTGTTTAGGGTAAGGTTCAATTTTTTAATGACCAGTTTGGCAGTATAGTGCATATGGCTGGCTATCAATCCAGATATAGAGATTATGTATTTTTGTCTGCCATGAGCATCTCCTTCTGCTGAAAAAGGCTCCCTTGCTGCATTTAAGCAATCCTATCCTATATAATCTATCTATACTAATTATGCTAATTAGACCGGGTCAACCGGCCATCTTCCAGATATCCAACTTCCTTCCGGACAAAGCCATGGTTATGGGGACCAAGGCAGAGGCAGTTAGGGGCAATCAGACTGGCAGGGGAGGGCAGGTGGGGGTGAGAGCAGATTGGCAGGGGAGGGCAGTTGGGGCAACCAGGCAGGCAGGGGAGGGCAGTTGGGGGCAAGATCAGGCCGGCAGGGGAGGGCAGTTAGGGGCAAGATCAGGTCAACAGGGGAGGGCCATTGGGGGTGAGATCAGGCCAGCAGGGGAGGGCAGTTGGGGGTGATCAGGCAGGCAGAGGCAGTTGGGGGCAAGATCAGGCGGCAGGGGAGGGTAGGTAGGGATGATCATGCAGGAAGGCAGGTGATCAATTAGGAGCTAGCAGTCCCAGATTGTGAGAGGGATGTCCAATTGGAGAGGATGCAGGCTGGGCTGAGGGACCCCCTCACCCCCCGTGCACAAATTTTGCGCACTGGCCACTAGTGTGTGTGTGTGTGTGTGTGTGTGTGTGTGTGTGTGTGTGTGTATATAAGCCTAAGTGGCCAGCCAACTAGCCTACTGGCCAGTAGCTATGATGTGCACTGAGCATCAGGGGGCAGATGCTCAACACAGGAGCGGAAACCACAGGCATGGAATCACATAACAAAGTGGTTGGCAAACTGCGGCTCGCAAGCTGAGCTGCGGGTTGCCGCTCTGTTGACTAATGAGTTTGCTGACCACTGACCTAGACTCTCAATTCCAATAATTACAGGAATGTTGTTGTTCCTTGTGATTAAGCCCCTATCCCAGTGGTCGGCAAACTCATTAGTCAACAGAGCGGCAAGCCGCGGCTCACACACTGCAGTTTGCTGACCACTGATGTAACAGACTGATGAATCTCAGAGGGAAGGGGGGAGGGAGTAAGGAAGGAAGAGATTAACCAAAGATCTTATATGCATACTAGAGGCCTGGTGCACAGATTCATGCACTGGCGGGGTCCCTCAGCCTGGCCTACAGGGATCAGGCTGAAACTGGCTCACCGACATCCTCTGAGGAGTCCTGGATTGTGAGAGGGCTCAGGCCAGGCTGAGGCACCCACCAGTGCATGAATTCATGCACTGGGGCTCTAGTTTATGATAAAAATGCCCAGTAATTAAGAATAGAGCACAATTTCCTTAACATGATAAAGACTATCTACAAAAAGCCTACAACCATCATCATACTTAATATGAGAAACTCAAAACTTTCCCACTAAGATCAAGTACATGGGAAATATATTCCTATCATCACTCTTTTACATCATACTAGAAGCCCTAGCTAGTGCAATAAGAAAAGAAAAAGAAATAAAATTCATACAAAATGGGAACAAATAAACAAAATTGTCTTTGTTAGCAAATGACATGAATGTCTTCATAGAAGATACAAAAGAATTGACCAAAACATTCCTGAAACTAATAAGCAATTATGGCAAGGTTTCAGGAAACAAGATTAATATACAAAAGTCAAACACTTTCATTTATACCAGCAGTGGAGAAATAGAACTTGAAATTAAGAGCTCAATACCATTTATGATAGCACCTCCAAAAAAAGTAAATAATTAAGTATAAAACTAACAACACATATACAAAATGTATATAAGGAAAACTACAAAACTCTGCAGGATCGGGCCTAAACCAGCAGTCAGACATACCTCTCACAATCCGGGACTGCTGGCTCCTAACAACTTGCCTGCCTGCCTGCCTGATTGCCCCTAACTGCTTCTGCCTGCCAGCTTGATCACCCCCTAACCGCCCCCCTGCTGGCCCGATTGACACCTAACTGCTCCTCTGCTGGCCCGATCACCCCCAACTTCCCTCCCCTGTCAGCCTGATCACCCCCAACTGCCCTCCCTTGCAGGCCTGGTCCCCCTCAACTGTCCTCCTCTGCCGGCCACCTTGTGACAATGTGGGGGTGACCATCTTGTGACGACATGGGGCGGCCATCTTATGGTGGCTATCTTGTGATGACGTGAGGGTGGCCATCTTGTGACGACATGGGGGCAGCCATCTTGTGACATTAGGGCATGAGGGTCAATTTGCATATTACCTCTTTATTATATAGGATTATAGATGTCCCCCAACTCTGCCCTTTACCCCCCTTCTCCCAGCCCCTGCCCCACCCTAGCCCTTCACCACACTATAGTCTGTGAAATATTAATGTAACTTATGGAGTGATAATAATGTGTCAATATAGATTCATCACTTGTAACAAATATACTGTTCTGGTGGAGGATGTTGAAATGGGAAGGGTTATGCATGTGTGGGGCCAAGAGGTATAGGGGAAATCTATATACCTTTCACTCAATTTTGCTGTGAACCTAAAACTGCTCTTAAAAATAAAGTCTACTTACAGTAATGTTCAATATTTATTTAATTGCACTACTATTCTCAAATAGTATCTACCATTTGCAACAGCATGTATGGAACTGGAGAGCATTATGCTAAGTGAAATAAGTAGGTCAGAGAAAGATAAATATCACGTGATTTCACTCATTTGTGAAATATAATGAACAACATAAACTGATTAACAAAAACATATCCAGAGACAGAGAAGCATCGATCAGACCATCAAACCTCAGAGGGAAAGTAGGGAAGGGTGGGAGTGGGGTAAGGGGGCGAGATCAACCAAAGGACTTGTATGCATGCATATAAGCCTAACCAATGCACACAGACACCAGCGGGGTGAGGGCATGAGCAGGGGGTGGGGGGAGGGCAATGGGGGAATAAGGACACATATGTAATACCTTAATCAATAAAGAAAAAAAGGAGGAAAAAGTATTTACAATTTAAAAGATTCTGCCTAACCTTCTCTGCCTCCTAGTTCCCTCAGCCCTGTACACATATACACACATGTTAATATTACTAATAATACAATGTTATTATACTGGTAAGGTGGTTCCGGATTTGTCAGGTGGCTAACCCGCTCCATCTCTCCATTACTTTAGCTCTCATACATGACCCTAGGAAATAATGGGGAAATCACTTGGAAACATTTAAGTTATAGAGAGTCAGATTATCTATAAATCTTGATGCTGTGTCTATAATAATTTTCTCTCCTTTTGTGTCCTCTCTTTGCTTTACTCTGACATAAATGGAAATTGTGAGGTAAAGATATAACTAGGTTTGAAAACCACTGTGTGACTGCCCTTGGACATAAACCTGATTCTCCCTCTGCTCTCAGAACAGTTTCCTCATCTGTAAAATGGGAATAATAATTGTGTCTCCTTCACAGAATGCTTATGAGGGCTAAATGGATAATTCAGTTAAAGGTTAAAGAAATGACTAGCACATAATAAGCAGTGTTCCTTTACCTTGCTCTCTGCTCCTTTTCATCTTTTCTCCCATAAATGTTAAACCAATAATTAGATATCCCAAATTAGCACCTTTTAAAATACTAGTGGCCTGGTGCACAAAATTCATGCACATTAAAAGGGGATTAATTAGAGGAAATAATTTAATATTGCTATTTGCCCTTTCTCTATAATAGAAGTGTCAGAGATGAAAGAAAATTAGTAAAATGTATATGAAAACCTTCCTCCTGTCAGAGTCTGGGGCGCACCACAGGACCCAGAGTCAAGTCCCCACCCACCCGCATGCGCCTCAAACTCGCATGAGAACCAGACTCGGTACCCCCCCTCCCCCCACATTGGGCTAAATCCAGACCTGGCTAGTCCCACCCTTGCCAAGCTCCGCCAGGCAGGGGGCATAACTTCAGGTCCTCTGGCCCAGCGCCAGGATGGGGGCGTGGCCTGAGGTCCCCCAGCCCAGACCGGGGTGGGGAGTGCAGCCTCAGGTCCCCTATCAATCCCTACCAGCAGGGAGGCGCAGCCTCTGGTCCCCCGTCAAGCCCCGCTGGGCGGGGGCACAGCCTGAGTTCCCCCAAACCAGCACTGGGGGTGCACCTTGAGGTCCCCTGTGAAGCCCCGCTGGGTGCAGGGCACAGCCTGAGGACCCCTGTCAAGCCCAGCCAGGCAGGGGGGGCACAGCCTCAGGTCCCCTGGCCTGGTGCTGGAGCAGGGTTGCAGCCTGAGGTCCCCCATCAAGCCCCACCAGGCGGGGGTCATGGCCTCAGGTCCCCTGACCTGGCACCGGGGCGGGGGGCACAGCCCGAGGACCCCTGTCAAGCCCCAGGGAGGCAGGGGAGGGAGTAGCCTCAAGTCCCTGCTGATTGCTCCTTAAGGGTCCTTATGGGAACTTGGCCTCAGCTGTGGGTGCAGCCATCTTTGTGATGGAGTAATGGTCAATTAGCATATTCCCTCTTTATTAGATAGTATATTGCTACTTCTCTCATTTTAAACAAACATTCATAATATATGAGGTCCCACCTAGCCAGTGCTCTACTCGGTGCCTTTCAAATGAGATCATTTGTTTTCAACCCTTTCCCTGTCCTCCACTGTTACCTGTATCTATGCATCTCACCTGCCTGGAAGTTCTCAAGTTCTGGGATATCCCCAGGAAATCCACTTGGGATCAAGCTCAAAGGGAAGGTTATGTTACTTCAGGGAATTCTGCTTTCTTTCTTTCTTTTTTTTTTTTTTGAATTCTGCTTTAATTCAAGAAAATCACAGGGAGTGCATATATCAATGGGTTCCACAGAGCTAGAGATGGTGTTCAGATAGTTTTAATTAAGGCCAGGGATGAACAATGGACTTTGTGCCATCCCTGTCATTGTAGCTCATAATCACCTATTAGAAGACTAAAGGTGAGCTGTACCATGTCTACATGAGAGGAGGCAGAGTCATGCAATCTTTCAGATTTTTTTCTTTATTATTTTTTACTTTTTTCTATCACCCTTTATCCCCCCTATACCCTTTTCCACCTCCAACCCTCCCATCTCCCCAACCCCCGTCTCCCACAATCACCACACTATTGTCCAGATCCATGTTCTCTCTCTCTCTCTCTCTCCACCCCAACCCAACTTTGAATCCTCCAAGGCAAGTGATTTCAGGTCTGTTTCACTTCTTTTTCTCCTACATCCCTATCATCTGTCCCACCTCTGAAAGTCCTGGGATGTCTCAAAATCACTCTGACCCACAAGAAGCAGACAAGGGTATATAATTACAAAATGGCCACTAAGTGCTCAAGCCAGGAGAAGGAATAATTTGGAGACATTTTCTTTTGTCAGACCAACCAGTCACCAGACAATCAATACATTTCTCCTAAGCCAAAACAACTCAGTCAGAAACAGAGCCAAAGTAACTGCACCTACCATTTTATTCCAGTGACTTCAGTCACTCAAACAAGTTTAGTTTCTCAGTTGTGGTGAAATCTAACTGATGTTAAACCCTACACACCCTTTTTACTCAGTCATAGAAACTTGGACTCTGTACTCTCCTCAGTAGTTAAACTTTTTAAATCTGGCTGCTTTAAACCACACCAGAATCAGAGACCAGTAATAAATGTGACTTTTTCCTCATGCTTATCTACAAAATTAATTGGCACTAGGTCTTCCCAACTTAAGCAAAAAAGCAAATAGTTATTAAAATGTTAAGAACAGAGTAATTAAGATAATTGAATAATAACAATGAACCTGATTCTCTCTCTACTTTGAGGAGCAGCAATACATCCACCCCTGCTTTTCCAGTCCCTGGGCAATGGCTAACTTATAAACTTGGCCACACCAGCTTCAGTTACCAGCCCTCCATTTCAGCTTTAAGAATAGACAAAAATCAGGTCCAATAATAAGTACAAGTGCTATGGGAGAAATCAATGTTTGCTAATGCTTTCAGATCTTGATTGAAAACTGCCTGGGGAAGAACATTTTTTAATAATTATGTTTGCATTCTGTTCACATAAATTCACTCAATTTTCAGTGTGGTAGAAGTTCGGCTAACAGGCCCTCAAGTTTTCTATTACATTCTACCTTGAGAAAAATCTTGTGGAAGCATGTTTAGGGTGTTGTTTGGTTAATATTACTTTGTTTTGCAAATTAGGTTTTAAGATTCCTTTTTCCTAGAAGATAAAACTTTGTAATTGAACAGTAGTTGACAGCATCCTGTTAAAACTGTATACCCTGTCTCGAGTCGAGGTAGTTTTAGGCATCTCCAATTGACATCCCTGAAAACAGAGAGAGACATCATAATGAAAGCACAGATAGATGTGGGCAGGGACTGCTATCATAAACTCATCCAACTGTCCAATTAATAATTTTTTAAAAGAACCAATTCTTACTAAATGTCAATGGAGCTTTCATTTCCAATCATTTGTTTAATTCCATGTGCAAATTATGGAGATGCACTTGTTTCCAAACTATTGAAACGGATTTTGGAGCCATGTGGTTTGAAGTGACTATAGTTCAGAAACATCTCTTTTCAATTAGCTCTGAAACCTCTTTCAACAGACTTTCATAAATAGGCCGACATCAATGGCATGCTCAGATTCAGCGCGAATCTTTAATGGAAGTGCACAATGGGCTTCGCGCCATGCCTGCAGGGGCAAACATCTTCCATTTCAGACAGATTCAATGAGAGGTTTGCCAGCTATTCTGGGTCTCTCACTTTTTGGTCTCAGGTTTAGCCTATCACTAATCAATGCCTGTGCTTTTTTAATTACATTGTACAGTCAGTAATGATTTGTTACTCGTTGAACCTGGGCGGTCTTCTGAGCTATCACTGATGTAAACAACTGCAAAAGCAAGGTAACCTTAACTGCCAGGACTCCACAATGGAAAAGGGAAACATTTCCCTGATAATAGGCAATGCTTATTTTGGAAGAAAGTAAAGAAAAGCAATGTCCTTATATTTAAGTTGCAGTAAAAACTATAGTTCTATCCTTTTGTGGTCCAGAATCCTGGACTGGAAATTGCTGCCCACCAAAGGGTTGATATAAGTCTTCTATCTCCTGTAATACTTAATGATCTGGGTGATACTGGACACTCAGTAAATAGTTATTGATTGGTAGGACAAGTTTATCATTTTTTATATCAACATTTCCCTCTGGTAGGTAGAAGAGACATTCTGAAATTGACTTTATGTTCCAATAACTAGGAATACAATGCTGCATGGCCCTACCAATCAATCTTGTTTTTTAATAAATAAATATTTCACAGTCTCTGGTGATCAATATATTTATCATTGCCTGGCCAGTGTGGTTCAGTGGTTGGGAGTCGACTTATGAATCAGGAGGTCATGGTTCTACTCCCAGTTAGGGCACGTGCGGGGGTGGAGGCGGGGGGGGGGGGGGGGGAGGGGAGGGGAGGGGTTTTGCATGCTCAGTCCCCAACAGGAGGCAGCCAATCAATGATTCTCTTTCATTACTGATGTTTCTATTTCTCCCTCACCTCTCCCTTCCTCTCTGAAATCAATAAAAACATATTTTGAAAAAAATATATTTATCATTGATATAATATGGGCAATAACCAATATGAACAAATATTTAAACAACTAGAATGGACACTAGTTAGTATACCATATCAGCACTTATATTAGCTCTGCCCAGAAAACAGGTCACTGATGCTAAGCAAAAAAAGAAAAGGAAAAATCTTTGGGAATACAAAGAAGTAAAAAGCTAAATTCTAAAATCTCTTACTATTATTATCTGTTTTCATTTTTCTCTCTCTATTTTAAAGTCCTTTCTGTCAAATGTAAACTATAGCTACAAAAGTAACCTGGAAATGAAAGGTCTGCATTCATTTAGATTCTGTACTTCAAATAAATATAATCCCATTGCTCCCAATGCTAGCAATAAAAGGCTTCTCTAGTTATATATTAATATAATGGGTAAGAGAAGCAAGATATTGGTATATCTACTCCTAACATAAATTAATAAGTGAAGATATGATCTGTTTTACAAAAGACAAATTAATAGATACTTTTTTTATTTGCAAAATATGCATTAATGTGCTCTTAGAATCCTTTAAGTAGCAAGAATCTGTAGCACATTTAGAATACGCTGTTTCAGTAAAACACTAGAGGCATTCTCATTAAAGTTCAGAAGAAAGACAAAGAAGTCTATTAACTCACCTCATCTGAAAGTTGCAGCCAGTACAATAAAAAAAAAAAAAAAAAAAGAAGTAAAAAGTATAAAATCCTGAAAGGAGAAATCAACATTTCATTATATGAAAATGGTAAGATTGCCTATGACAAAAACATGTATGATTTTACAGGGTGGAGCAAAAGTTGGTTTACTCATATGGAAAATAATATAAAATTAATAAATAATAATATAAGAATAAACTCTGTGTTTTGCATACTCACAATTGTAAACCTACTTTTGTCCCACCATGCATTTGAGGAACCAATTTAAACAGCTAATAAAAGGTAGAGGGAAGGAGTATAATGCAAATATTAATTGCTTTCACACATAAATTATACTTTCAAATAAATAATTTGAAATCTACAGTGAATATTGAAAATTCACCACACTGAAAAATACAAAATATCTAGAAGTCAACTTAATAATATATTTTTACAGGTCCAAATTAAGGACACAAACATACATGGAACAGAAGAGAGAACCCAGAAATCGACCCAAGCCATTATGCTCAATTAATATTTGACAAAGGAGGCAAGACAAGAGCATACAATGGAGTCAAGACAGTCTCTTCAATAAATGCTGTTGGGAAAACTGGACGATACATGCAAAAAAATGAAACTAGACCACCAACTTACACCGTACACAAAAATAAACTCTAAATGGATAAAGGATTTAAATGTAAGATGAGAAACCATAAAAATCTTAGAGCAATCCACAGGCAGCAAAATATCAGACATATGTCATAGCAATATCTTTACCGATACAGCTCCTAGGACAATGGAAACTAAAAAGAAAATAAACAAATGGGACTACATCAAAATAAAAAAACTTCTGCACAGCAAAAGAAACCATCAACAAAACAACAAGAAAGCCCACTGAATGGGAGAACATATTTGCCAATGCTACTAGTATATCTGATGAGGTTCTAATCTCCAAATTTTATAGGAAACCCATACATTTTTTAAAAAGGAAGATAAACAATCCAATCAAAAAAATGGGCAAAGGACCTAAATAGACACTTTTCGAAAGAGGACATAAAAGAAGGCCAAGAGACATATGAAAACATGCTCAAAGTCACTAATTACCCGGGAGATGCAAATCAAAACGACAATGTGGTACCATTTCACACCTGTCACAATGGCTATCATTAACAAATCAACCAACAAGTGCTGGCGAGGATGGGGGAGGGGGGGGGGGGGAAGGAACCCTCCTTCACTGCTGCTGGGAATGCAGACTGGTGCAGTCACTGTGAAAAACAATATGGAGTTTCCTCAAAAAAATTTAAAATGGAGCTCCCATTTAACCCAATAATCCCACTTCTAGGAATATATCCCAAGAAATCAGAAACACCAATCAGAAAGGATATATGCACCCCTATGTTCATAGCAGCATAATTTACAATAGCTAAGATTTGGAAACAGCCTTGCCCATCAGCAGATGAGTGGATTAGAAAACTGTGGTACATCTACACAATGAACTACTATGGTGCTGTAAAAAAAAAAAAAAAAAAAAAAATACTAGTAACTCTTACCATTCACACAGCATGGATGGACATGGAGAGCATTGTGCTAAACGAAATAAGCCAGGCAGAGAAAGATAACTATCACATGATCTCACTCATTTGTGGAATATAATGAACAACATAAACTGATGAAGAAAAATAGATCCAGAGACAGAGAAGCATCGAACAGACCATCAAACCTCAGAGGGAAGGCAGGGGAGAGGAGGATGGTAAGAGATCAACCAAAGGACTTGTATGCATGCATATAAGCATAACCAATGGACACAGACAATAGAGGGGTGAGGGCATGTGCTGGGGGTGGGAGTGGCTGGGGAGAGGTCCATGGGGGGAAAAGGAGACATATATAATACTTTAAACAATAAAGAATTTTTAAAAAAGAACACAACCACAAAGAAGATTGAAACTAATGGAAAGCTGTATTATATCTCAGTAAAAGAGATAATATTGAAAATATATAAATTTTTTAGTCTATGAACTTAATTTTATTTGAAATTACAATGCTTTTATAATAAAATAATCCTATGTTTATTTAAAAGAAAAGTCTCCAGAAAATTATCAAGAATTTTTATGAAGAATAATTACAGAGGACTTCTACTAAATATTAAATTACACAGCAAACAAGTATAATATTTCCAATACTGTGGTAGTGATATAATTAAGTAACAGAAAAATTGAGCCTAATGGACTACTGACATACAGAATGTTACATACATATAAGTTTAGTTATACATAAACATTTCTAATCAATGGAGAAAAACAATGTTTTCCAATAAATGATAGTCACAAAATCAGTTTAACTATTTGGAGGAAAGCTTAGAGCTTGATCCTAAACCATATACCTAAATAAATTTCAAACTGACTACAGAATTAAGTGTAAAAACTGAAATCATAAAAAAATTGGTAAAATAACGAGCGAACCAAAGGAATAGTTAATAATCCAAACAACATCAATTCATTTTAAATGCATACTGCTAAGTGAAAGAAGCCAGTTCTAAAGACTATATAATGTATGATTCAATTTATATGATACTAGTGGCTGGGTGCATGAAATTCGTGCGGGGGAGGGGGATTGGAGGGAAGGGAAGGGTCCCTCAGCCCAGCCTGTGCCCTCTCGCAGTCCAGGGGCCCTTGGGGGATGTCTGACTGATGGGTGGGGTCTCTGGGGCAGGGAGCAGGCCTAAGCTGGCAGTTGGACATCCTTAGCACTGCTGCCATGGTGGGAGAGGCTTCTGCCACCACAGCTGCCAGCCCTGCACCTAGCTTTTGGCTGAGCAGCACTCCCCCAGTGGGAACGCACTGACCACCAGGAGGCAAGCTCCTGCATTGAGCATCTGCCCCCTGGTGGTCAGTGCATGTCATAGCAAGCGGTTGAGCAGCCTTAGCATATCATTAACATATTACACTGTGATTGGTTGAACAGATGACTGGGCAACCAGACACTTAGCATATTAGGCTTTTATTATATAGGATTATAGAAAATGTAAAACTATAGATATGGCAAATAGATAAGTGGTTGCCAGGAAGTTGGAGATAAGTGGGGATTCAAAAGGTAAAAGCACAGGAAATGTTTAAGAATATAAAATTATTCCATATGCTACTGTTGTAAATACATGACACTGTGCACATATCACATTGCTGTACACAAATTAAATAACAAGTAGGAGGGTGGGGGGCCCCAGAATATAATGTAGGTGTGACAAAACAATTTAGCTGTACTACAGATGTATGCTATAACATCAGTGTGGAGCTGGGGAATAAAGGTACTGACCTGAGTAACTTTGGAAATGACTGCAAACACAAAGCTAAAGAAAAATGGAACTATATGTAAGCACTGCATTCTAGCTGGAAAGTTGCTTCTCACAGGTTATGGGTTAAAAACTCTGAAACCACTATACATGTACATGGGGATTGAACAAATAAGTAAATGGATAGCAGATGGTGGGATCCAGGTTCCTCACTATAGAGGTGTGAATGTACAAATAAACAAGGAGCTAAGGCTAGAGTGAACCATTTGTTCCTGGATTAGAACTGGAAGCATCAGTATCACCTCATGTTTAGCTTACTGAAATGGATGTATCTAAAAATAATTATAAAAATAAAAATTATAATTACATAATTGTTATTTCATGATTACATATATTTTAAATTATAGATATGTATATATACACATATATAGTTTTTGCTCTGTCAGCTGAGAGAGTCTAGAAACAATGACTGCCCAATAGCAATGAGCACACCTAGCACTCAAATCTTGGTTTCTAATACCACTCTACAATAAGAGAAACCAGTGCTCCTTAGAGAAATGACTGATTCTATGACTGAGGAAAGGAATATATAAGATGAGCCTGGAGCATTTTATAGTATCAGAACATAAGGAAGTGCTCAACAAATGAAATGAGGTGAATGTCAAAGGGAAACAAGCCAATTGAAATGTCCAAAATTGGAGAAGACCTGAGCAACAAATAAATAACATCATATTGAATTATAACCTAAGGCATATGTGTGTGAGTATATAATATCCATGAATCCATAAGATATGAATAAATCATTGGATAAATAAATACATGAAAAGAAATAACAAATCTCCTGTAGAGAAAAATTCCAAATAATTTAGGTAGATATTCCCTCTCTCAAGGAGGTGGAGCATAACTCCCAAGAATTTAAGTATGAGCTGTACGTGGTGACTTCCTTCCAAAGATTACAAAATGGAAATGAAGAGTGAAGAAATCAGATAAACATTACCTTAGTAGGTGATCAAGGTAACATAAAAAGTGATATCACATTGATAGTATGCATCCTTAATATATGATTAAATATAAATTACCCCAGTGTTCTTTTTCTCCAAACCCATAACTTCAGTCTAATCAAGACCCTCCAAATCAGACATACATAAAATTAGGAATACTCTATAAAATATCCGACCAGTACTCCTAACAATTGTCAAGGTTATCAAAAACAGAGGATGAAAAACTGTCACACCTGAGAAGGCTAAGAAGGCTAATTCCAACATAACTCTGATATTTGGAGGGCTAGCAATCTGAATCTGTGCCATCAAGCCCAGTGTACATTCTTGATAACCTATAATTAAGTCACGGCCTCTCTCCCAGAAACTGGCCTTGCAAAACCGGTTACCTAAATACAGAGGCCATAAACTCTGAACAATGCACAGCTCCAGAAGGCAGGCGTTATTAGTGCTGGCACCAGGCCAGACCGTCAGACATGGTCTCAAGACCCCAAACACCTGGGGCCTTGTTTGCAAAGCTCGCAAAGGGACCAGAAGCATAATTCATATTTGAGGGACAAAGACCCCGGAAAGATATAAAAGAGAAGCCCCCTGCATGTTACTTTACTCAGATTTGGGAAGTTATGCCACTAAGTCCCCCGGTGTAATAAACAGTATAACTCCATTTCTCTAAAGCATTGCTGGTTTTTCTCTGGTCTTCTGCAACATACCCAGAGGAGCCTAAGGAGACATGATGACCAAATGTAATGTGGTATCCTGGATGGAATCCTGGAAAATAAAAAAGATAAAAAATAAAAAATAAAAAAAATTGAATGAAGTATGGCCTTTAGTTAGTAGTACTGTTGGTTCATTAGTTGTCACAAATGTACCCTAGATAAGTAAGAAATTACACTGAGTTCAGAATATATAGTAAATCCCTATACTATTTTAGTAATTTTCATGTAAAACTACTCTAAAAATTTGGTGTGTGTTTTTTTAATGGATGAATATTTATCTGATCTGCAAGTGGAGAAGTCCTTTCTAAACACAATGCCAGATTAACAGATTTGACCACATTAAATTAGTAACTCATAATACAATGAGAAGGCAAATTAACTGGGAAGACATTTTTCCCAAAATATTCTTTAGAAAAAAAAAAAGTTAGTATTTTTAAAATGCTTTTAAATCAATAAAATCATTTTTTAAAAGCAACTGCATGACCTAGTAGTTCTCAAAAAAAATACAGCCCTGCCTGGGTAGCTTAGTTGGTTAGAGTATCATCCAATACACCAAAATTGCAGGTTTGATCCTGGGTTAGGGCTCATACATGAATCAACCAATAAATGCATGGATGAGTAGAACAACAAATCCATCTTTCTTTCTCTATCTCTCTCCCTCTATCACTCTCTCTTTCTCTCTCTCCCCCACACCCCACCGCTCTTCTCTCTCTCTAAAGTCAATAAATAATTTTTTTTAATAAAGAAATGTTCCCTAGCCTGCTGGCTCAGTTGGAGCATCGTCCTTTACACCAAAAGGTTAAGGGTTCAATTCCCAGTCAGGGCATATACCTCAGTTATGGGTTCAATCCTAGGCCATGGCACATAGGGGAGGCAACCAATCAGTGTTTCTCTCTAACCCTGCCCCCTTTCTCTCTTTCTCTCTAGCTCCCTTCCTCTCTCTCTAAAACCCTTCCTCTCTCTCTAAAACTCAATAGAAACATGTCTTTGGGTGAGGATTTTAAAAGAGAAAGAAATGCAAAAGTCCAGTAAGTATTTAAAAAATGTTCAAACTTACTAAATAAAGCTATGTGACAGAGAGAAACCAAGATGGCGGCATAGGTAAGCACCTAAACCGCTGCTTTGCACAATTTCAAAACCACAACTAAAAGACAGAACGGACACCATCCAGAACCACAGGAAAGCTGGCTGAGTGGAAATTCTACAACTAGAAGGAAAGAGAAAAGCTCACGGAGAATTGGAGGAATGGCAAAGGGTTGAGGTACGGCAAAGGGTCTTTGTGCGTGCAGAGAGGAAGGGCGGCTGAGAGCCTGGCTGACTTTCTCTGGCGGGAGGGGGAAGGAAGCCCCCTACTGCACTGAACCCCAGTTCCGGGCAAAAACCCGTGGACCCAGGCTCATACAGGGCGAGTCTGGACTGTCAGGTAGAGAGAAAGGCACTCGGAGACTAGGAGACCTGGGGGAAGGGGTCTGGAGGCGCGCATGCCAGTGTGCACAAAGACTGAGGAGGTTGCCACAGGCTTTCCCTAGCAGAAGGGAGTCAGAAGCTCCTGACTACACTGAACCTCAGTTCTGACTGCACTGAACCCAAGTTCCAGGCGAGCCCCTGGGGACCCACACTCTTGCGGGGGGAATCTGGACTCTCGGGCGGAGGCTCGGGAGCCGGGGAAGGCAGAGGTCTGGAGGAGCGTACCTGCGCACAGACTCTACCCCATCCAAGCTGAACACAGAGGCTTTTGCAATTTGGCAAGTCTAATCCTATAAGGCTGTCTCCAGCACTGAACTTCTCCCAGCGTAGACACAGCTGATCCTCACAGCCAACTGGCCTGGAGGTCAATTCCTCCCAGTGTTACCAACAACAATCAAGACTTAACTGCAACAAGACTGTACACACAGTCCACAAAGGGGTGCACCAAGAGTGTCCACCTCAGGTAACTGGGAGGCCGACCCACTGGGCCATATAGGAAACCTAGCACACAAAGCTACCCCACCAATTCAGGTAAGCAGTGAAAATGCAGCGACAAAGAAACAGATTACAAACTAAAGAAATGGAGGAAAACAAATGACAGGATATAGAATTCAAAACCACGGTTATAAGGCTTTTCAAGAATATCCTAGAAAAGGCTGATAAATATAACGAGACCCTCGAAGATATGAAAAAGGACCAACTGGAAATTAAACATACACTGACTGAAATAAAAAATATTATACAGAGACCCAACAACAGACTAGAAGAACACAAGAATCAAGTCAAAGAATTGAAATACAAAGAAGCAAAAAGCACCCAACCGAAAAAGCAAAAAGAAAAAAAATCCAAAAAGTTGAAGATAGTGTAAGAAGCCTCTGGGACAACTTCAAGCGTACCAACATCAGAATTATGGGGGTGCCAGAAGAAGAGAGAGAACAACATACTGAAAACCTATTTGAAGAAATAATGACTGAAAACTTCCCCCATCTGGTGAAAGAAATAGACTTACAAGTCCAGGAAGCACACAGAACCCCAAACAAAAGGAATCCAAAGAGGACCACACCAAGACACATCATAATTAAAATGCCAAGAGCAAAAGACAAAGAGAGAATATTAAAAGCAGCAAGAGAAAAACAGTTAATTACCTACAAGGGAGCCCCCATATGATTGTCAGCTGATTTCTCAACAGAAACTATGCAGGCCAGACAGGAGTGGCAAGAAATCTTCAAAGTGATGAATAGCAAGAACCTACAACCAAGATTACTATACCCAGCAAAGCTATCATTCAGAATGGAAGGGCAGATAAAGAGCTTCACAGACAAGAAAAAGCTAAAGGAGTTCATCGCCACCAAACCAGTATTATATGAAATGCTGAAAGGTATTCTTTAAGAAGAGAAAGAAGAAAAAGGTAAAGATAAAAATTATGAACAACAAATACATATCTATCAACAAGTGAACCTAAAAATCAAGTGAATTAAAAACCTGAGGAACAGAATAAACTGGTGAATATAATAGAATCAGGGGCATAGAAAGGGAGTGGACTGATAATTCTCAGGGGGAAACGGGTACGGGGGCGGTGCAGGAAGAGACTGGACAAAAATTGTACACCTATGGATGAGGACAGTGGGGGGAGGTAAGGGCAGAAGGTGGGGTGGGAACTGGGTGGAGGGGAGCTATGGGGGGAAAAAGGAGAAACAATTGTAATAATCTGAATAAAAATTTATGTAAAAAAATAAAAATAATAAGATCATAAAAAAAAATAAAGCTATGTGAAAGGTGGTCCTGATGGACTGAGTCCTCTGGAATCTGGTCTATCTCTCTATAGACAGTGTCAGAATTAAATAGAAACCACCTATACACTGAAACTGAGTCTTGGAACTCTTTTATGGAGCTACAGAGGGAGAAATAGTGTACTAAACTTGATAGAGAGCCCCTTATCTATTGAACATCTCAAGGTACCAGCGCTCCACAAAAGGTTTTAACTTAGCTAAAACCTTTCCACTTCCCAGTCAAGAGGTACCCCTTACATCTCTAGTTTTTGTCGTTATGGTTACAGGTAGGTTGGGTAAGCCCATTCTACCCTGAGGAACTTTCTATGTCCTCAAAATGACCAGTGACAAGGTGTTGTAGCCAGTCTCATGGTATCTAGCAATAGATGTGTTTTAAATAACCAAAGAGAGAATGCATTAAAACGGAGACTTTTTTTTTAGGCTTACAGAATACATTCTAGAAATGAACTTAGGTCTAAAATGTGTCCTTTACATGAATATATTGGAAGAAAAAAGCCTCTAGCACAGACATAAATTTTCATGTCAGGGGACCTTAGAGGGATATCAGAGTGAATATTAAATTCATCCAGGATAACTAACCTAAAAGACCTAAAAATCAAATCTGACATCAACTCCCAACACTTGATGATAAATCTATGGCTGCACAAAGGTGGCATGCCTAACATACAGCAGGTGTGTCCATTTCTGAAGCACTTAAAGGAAACCTGGGAATGTATCAAAGGTGACCCCAAATGTACACTAAATGCTGGGCAGTATTTTCATTCATATTTTCAAATTAAGAGACATAATCATAACATTTTTTTCTTGACCCAAACAGATGAACCGAGGAACAATAAATTAGACAACCTATTCTTTTAATGATTAATATTTCCTCAAGTATATGCATTTTTTTCAGTGCTCTTTCAACTTCTCTTTCTTGTCATCAGGAAATATTGCACATGGACTGTTGCTCGGTTCTG
Source organism: Corynorhinus townsendii (assembly GCA_026230045.1). Classification (NCBI taxonomy): domain Eukaryota; kingdom Metazoa; phylum Chordata; class Mammalia; order Chiroptera; family Vespertilionidae; genus Corynorhinus; species Corynorhinus townsendii. Next base: position 81,866,029 of record JAPDVU010000004.1, read on the forward strand.
CAGAAATGAAACCCAACAGACTCATGTAAGACTTGCTGGAGCTCATGGCAAGAGCTCAACTAACAAATCACTGGAAAATTATCACCAAATGGCCAACTCACTACACTGCCAATGGACAGAGCAGCATGTCTTATTGTTTACACGCCTATCCTGGGAGCTTCAAGAAGACCAACACTGAGATTGTAAGCCTTTTAATTACTAACATCCAACAATTAGGAACTTAGTAGTGGGGGAGAGGGGAGATACTAGGTTTTCCTTTAGGTGAAAATACATTTCCTTGTGCTTTCCCATTTCTTTCTCCACATTTTCTTCCAATCTTCAATGCTTGCTCAAAGGAGCCACCATCTTCCTCCCGGGAACTAAGTTATTTATCTGTTCAGGGGAAACTTTAAAGACCAACAAATAAAGCAAACATTTCTTGAGTTCTTGGCACTTTTTTCACCAAGTATACTTAATTAATTAAAGATATTTACCTTGAAAATATCAGCTCTAGAAATGAGCACAGAAAAATTGTCCTATATTTTCAAAGAGAATAATCAAGGTAGTAGTATATTAATGTTCAGGAAGGTAACCATATTCTCTAATAGGTCCCTAGAAGTAGAGTTGGCCTGATCAGAAGTTCTATATTCTTTTAATAATAATTTAAAAAACCTTTACCAATTAAAATAAAAGTTCCATATTCTTTGGTTTGTACAATTATTTATTCATTTATTCAGTAAACACTTTATCTCATGTACAGACATGGCCCTAGAAGCTGGAAATACAGTGATAAAAGACAACATGCCCTCATGGAAAAGTTCAGTTTGGTGGAGAAACAGACAGTTATAATATAGAAAACATACAGTTATAATATAGATTTATTAGAGTTATAATAGTAACTCAAAGTGATAGGGAATCATAGAGGACAGAGAGCTAAACCAAGAAGACAAAGGAGGAGATATTTAGGCTGGATTTTGAAGGATAAGTAGGGGCAGATATTTATTTATTTGTACTTGGTTGGTACCTACCTTGCTCCAGAAAGGATTTAAGGAAACTTTCAAAGGTACAAACAATGTCAAAAGTAATAGAAATGCAACATAAATTTGTGTGGTGTGTGTGTGTTTTTTTAAGAGTTAGATGGGAGGGAGTAAAAAGAGTGAGAGAAACAAGTGGACCAAGGAGTGAAATTAAATGCATGCTATTAAATGTCTATGTATTTCTAAGATGAAGACCACAAATTGGGTTTCAAGCCTGTAGCAACCAAGTTAAAAAGGAGAAATTATGAAATAATCATCAAGCAGAGAGAAGAAATAAAAATAAAAGCCAACATTTCTCAGGTTAAACCTTTACAAAACAAATAAGTAGGGAGGCAAATGATCTATCCAAAGGTCTTAAGTGTAGACTTAGACTGAGAGTGGGAAATGAGAATGGGTAAAGCTGCAGGGTAAGAGGATGTGTGAACATGAAGATGCTTTTATGCCACGTTAAATAGAGCTATCGAATGATTTTAAGAGACATGGTCAGATTTTTTTTTTATTTTAGGAGGCTGGGGCAGTTATCCAGGTAAGAGATGGAGGACATTAAGTTATGGCAGTGGGCCTGTATAAAATGGGATGAATTCAAATTATGTTAATGAGGTAAATTGACTACAGATGGAGAAGAGGGGTACCATACAGGTGTATTGTACTTATAAGCCTTTGGATTTTGTCTTTTCCATCTCTATGACAGGAATTAGATCTAGCCCAACCATTTACTTTTCATAAAGATAAATAAAACTAAAGTCTAATGTGAACAAATTTATCTGCTACTTTCCTCTAATAGTAGAGAGATAGAGAGAAAATATTAAAACAAATTGCATCGCTTGGGGTAAAACATTGTTGTTTGAGGAGGGAAGCATAGCTGTGAGCAGCTGGGAAGGCCACCCCTATCATCAGATTTGGTAGAGGTGATGCAAAAAAAAAAAAAAAAAGAAGAAAGAAAGAAAGAATTGAATGAATCCCAGGACAGTTTACATGGTTCACAATTTTGCCTAAGACTTGGCCAAAGGAGACAACAATCAGGTGCAACACATTCAACAACTGAGTAGCATAGACATTGGGCAATATATATTACCCTTATTAATAATAAATTGATCATATTAATTATGCATTCCATTTGTTTTCATATTCTGTCCAGATAAGAAGGTAAGTGGGCAGAGAAAATTGAGATTCCATAGAAGAAAAGACAAAAAAAGGAACAGAACAAGTTTTCTGACTTCTGTTCTGTGTTCCTCCTAATATATAAATAACTTTTCCTGAAGATATAAACTCCTACTGGTATTCTTCTAATTTATTCTAATGTTTAATAGCTACATGTGACCCCTATCTACATGAGTGGTTATCATTCTCTGTTAATTGATAAAGAATGCCCATCCAAATTTTCTAAGTTATAAAAATAATAATAATATAAACTTCCTTTACTGTACACAAAACCTCCACACACAAAAAAAAATTTCCAGGAAAAGCAATCATAAAAATATACAAATATAAGAAACTTAAAGACAAATAATTGGAAGAGCTTAATGATACTACCTCAATTCTAAAACTTTTATGTTGATATTGTGAAGCTATAGCTGCCATATATGCCTGGGAATAAAAATCAATGTATTCACCATCGAGGGAAATTTGATAATATGTATCAAAATCACAGTAGGCATACCCATTGATCCAGAAATTTGGGACTTGTTTCCTAAAGATAAATTCTCACATGAGTATAAAAATATTTAGATACAGATCTTCCTGGTAGCACTGCCTTGAATAGAAAGTGTTGAAATAAGCTGATAGTCAATGATAGGTTAAATTAATTGCAATACATCAGAAAATGAAACATTATTCAGGCAAAAAGAAAAAAGATAATGCAATTCTGTATGTGTTAATAAGGTAAGACCTGTTTCCAAGATATGTTAAGTGAAAAAGCAACAGGCAAGACAATATGTACTAGGTACTACCAATCTTGTTGAGAAAGAGAAGGAAGAAGAGAAGAAATATAGAAGAGGAAAGGCAAAAGGAGAAATATAGTAATTGTATATGAATAAAATACTCTGGAAGAAAACTTAAATCAATAGCAGGTTTTACCTTTGAAGAAGGGCATTGAGTGGCTAAGAGGCAGGTAGTGAGCAGACTTATACCTACTTATATTTATTTGAGCTGTCCAGAAAGAAGCTGCCAAAATGAGATTAGAAGTACAAGAGACGTATTGGGGAAAACATCTATGCACAATAAGAGAGAGATTAGGAGTGGGCAGGGAGAGACTGTGGTGTGGGTTTGACACCTATGAAAGGAGAAAAGGCGGTTAGGGCAGGAGCCAGCTGAGAGTGCAGTGCAGCCCTGAGAAAGTTCCAGCCAGGCCAGTGGGGCACCACAGAGCAATGAGTCCCTGTTAGTGCACCTACCTACATCAGGCAGAAATAGCCTGGCTCCAAACTCTGCTCATGTTCAGTGCAGTCATGTGGCCTCAGCATTAACACAGGGCAGGTCCTGAAAGTGTGGCAGCTGGAGGCTGTCAACTACCTACATTCCTCATAGCAGCTTACTTAGAAGGAGCTCTGAGTAGCATCCCTCTGTGACTACCGAAATACCCTATTACCTGTGGTGATTTTCATTTCTTAGGTATCCTATCTAATAAAGAGGGAATATGCTAATTGACTGACCCACCCTCAAAACTGATAGGCTCCCACAGCCAATAAGAAGGCAATATGCTAATTGACTGACCTGCCCTCAAACATGGCGGCACCCACAGCCAATAAGGAGGGAATATGCTAATTGCTACCCCACCCTCAAAGATGGCAGTGCCCACAGCCACAAGATAGCGGCATCCAGACCCCTCAGCCCCGCTGGGGTGGCAGGCGTGTGGCAAGGCTGGGCCCACCCGCAGGCAGGCCCGGCCACTCTGCGCACCTGCCTCTGGAGTCCCCCAGTCCCCTCAACCCCCCAGCCTCCCAGGGCTGCCCTGAGGCACAGGCAATCCTTGGATGGTGGCTGCCCAGCTGCCCAGGGCTGCGTGAGGCTCAGATAACCAGGGCCAACGGAGGCTTGAGCTACCGGCAGTGGCAGTAGCAGGGGTGTGATGGGGCATCACCTTTCCCTGATCGCCAGGTCGCCTCCTGACTCCCGGACTGTAAGAGGGGGCAGGCTGGGCTGAGGGACACCCCCTCCAGTGCATGAATTTTCATGCACTGGGCCTCTAGTATGGAAATAATTATACATTGAATAACTTTATAAGGATACTGATGAATAATGGTTAATGATATGATAAGTTGTATATGCAATACTATTAAGTTGAGGAAAAGATTTTAAAATAACTTATACAGTGATATTCCAGTCTTATAAAAAATACATGATATCTATACATATCATGACATATATCAATACTTAATTCCAAAAAGACTGGGAGTAGATGCAAGTATATTAACAATGGTGATAGCAAAAAATATTGAGAATAAAAGTTATTTATCTTTTGCTCTGTGCTTTCCAGTATATTATTTAATCTTACAGTGAAGATATAAAGCTTTTGTTTTGTTTTGTTTTCAAAGAAAGTCCACCAAATAGTGCAAAAATAATCTGGCTAATTTAAAAGCTTTTCCCTCCTCCCATTTTTTTTTCAGTGACTCAGGGAACTCCAGAAGTATGCATCAATTATATCCTAAGGACAGAACCTGTGCTTATTTTCTTGATAGTTCACAATGAATTAGACATGCAAGCCAATTAAACAAGTGTGCAGAGCTAGAAATCCTACTCAACTTGTTCTGTGTCTACACAAGGCTCTGTTATAACTGTTGAATTCCATAATCTGAGATTAACAGGAATGTGTTTCTAGAGGAAGAGCAGAGAAATACAGGGATACAAAGCAAGATTACAGGCCTGCCTCCCCAGCATATGCCCACAACACTCTCCTCAATGTCTACAGACAAAGTGTATGTGTATCAGCTCCAAAGGAATTTATATTGTCATAAAAGAATGGTTTGTATGCATGTCTTGTCCTGCTGGTTAGTGTGTTGGTTCTTTTAAGGTGGAGAAAATGGCTTTATCTGTGTGTTCAATCTCCAAGGTACTAACCATAGTAGCTTATAATAAGTTGACACTTAGTGAGCACTTACAAATTACCAGGCACTGCACTGGAATCTATACATAATATCTCATTTTATCTTCACAACAACCCAGGAAATATATGATTATTCCATTTATAGATAAGACACATAAGGCTCAGGGAAGTGAACTAATTTAGCCAAGGTCATGATGCTGGAAAACACTAAAGGATTCTAGGCCCATATTCCAAGCTATGTTAGTCAACATTTAGTCAATGTTTGCAGTTAAGTATCCAAGGGTTATAACTCACGAGTTGGCCGGCTATGGCCCAAAGGCCAAATATGGTCCACTGCCTATATGTGTATTGCCTGCAAGCTAAGAATGGCTTACAGTTTTAAATGGCTGGGACGGGGTGGGGGGAGAAAAATAATTTTTTTGTGACACATGAGGACTATATGAAATCCCAATGTCAGTGTTGTTTTATCTGAGCACAGCCTCACTCATTTATTTACTTAGTGTTTATGATGGTTTCCACACTATAACATCAGGTAGTTGCAGCAGACGTGGTGTGGCCTGAAAAGCCTAAAATATTTACTATCTGGCCCTTCATAGGAAAAAAAGCATACAGACTGTTACTATAGAGAGAGAAAAGCTTTATCCCAGCATTTCCTCACAATCATCCCAAATGTGATGTTTTTATAAACCAGAATGTAGGGCTCAGACCTACTAAGTTAGCCTCCCCAAGGGGAGGGCCAAGAACCAAGATTTTTAGAAATTCTCCCAGGTGATCCAAATGACCAGCCAAGTATGGGAACCACAGCCAGGAAGTACTTTGGCCTTCGGCAGTTACTCCTCAGAACTCTTTAATTCCTGCTCAGTAAAATGGATGGGTGGAGCAGCAAAGACCCCTCCATGCCCCAGAACAAGCCACCCTCCAATCCCTGACATGATAGAACCAGCAAGAGATGAAAACACTCAGTAATCAGCAGGATTAAGGAGAGAAAAGCCCCCTTTCTTTGCTTGCTCATTAGAAATACCATTTCTGAAGGGGGAGGAAATGACTGTTGATGGGGATCTACTTATCCCGTTCAAAGGTAATATTTGCAACCTGATAGTTTATTTTTGCAGATGAGCTGCTTCTGTGCATAGTAGCCGACCAGGGACACTCTACTCAACATCCTATAATGCACTATGACAACCCCCACAAGGAGTTATCTGTTCCAATATGTCACCAGTGCTGAGACTGAGAAACCCCAGCTTACAGATATAGATTTCAGTAGAATATTATTATGCAATAGTCATTATTGTTATTATATCCATCCCTAACAGGCATTTCTATTGGATTGTCCAAAGCACTGCAAACTCAGCATGCGCCAAACTAAACTCATTATTCTCCCCACTCACACTTAATGCACCTCCTTCTGGGCACCCTCTCAGGAGGCATAACTGTCCTACCCACATGGAAACCATCCTCACTTCTTCTCTCTCAGGCTGATTCTAATTGGCCACAAAGTCCTATGGATCTTACCACCTCTACAAAAGATCTCAAATCCATCCCTTTCTGGTCCTTTCCCAAAACCCTGGCCTTGGTTCAGACATTGGTTGTTTTCACCTGGATACAGGTACATTTTCCTTCTCATAGGCTATATTCCCTCCAGTCCATTCCTCACGCAGCAGCCAGAATGATATTTGAAGCAAAAATTCCTAAAGAGTCCCATTCCTAACATTTGTAGACTATAGCATGAGCAAGTGGAGGTCCCTAGTACACTGCCCTCAAGCTCTGTTTATACACCAGCAACCGCCACACTGGGAACTCTATGTACACATGTACACACACACACACACACAGAGAGAGAGAGAGAGAGAGAGAGAGAGAGAGAGAGAGAGAGAGAGAACTAAATAGCCCTGGGATGACCCCACAGTCCTGGGCATGCACACATGAGAAGGAAAGCCATCTCTGGAATGGGCTAGACCTCACCCTTTTAATCAATATTTAATGTGTTATATTGCCTCTCATGAAGGAACAACAATTCTGGACGAGTAGAAATTTATGGATTTGAAGAGTACCAGGAGACCAATATTCTAGTTCAAGTGTAGGCCCAGTGTGCTGGGTGTTTGTACAAATCATTTTAAGTCAGTGAACTGTGTAGGAATAAAGAAGAAGTAAGAAGCCTCTTTATTTCATTCAGAAGGAATCTCAGCTTTCCTTTACACGGTCGGTGACTTGATCATGCACAGTTGATGCGGACAGTTGTGTGGCAGGGGCTGGCAGATGGAAAGACTACAGTATGTAGCAAGACATCAAGAACACAGTCCTCTTTTCCCAACAAAGCAACAGCATCATCGGGTAACTTTAAGAAACCTTCAGAATGGACAAGGGCCAACCACACAGCACGTATCTAGAGAAAATATCATCTAAAGCCTGGGGGATCGGGACCCAATGCCACCATCTTACTTCATAAGCAGGGGAATGTTTAAACACAGAACTCCAAGGATGGAATGGATAACCCAAGTTTTACCTTCCCTCATGGGAGGTGGAAGAGGGCCAGAAAAGAAGAAAAGGAACTGAAAACGATAAACTGCTCATTTTGTAATTCTGTTTATGGCCTTTCAGACAGCAACCATCTGTGTGCCTCTGAGGAAAGGCTAGTACAGGGAGCAGCACATTAGGAAGAGGGAACTCAGTCTCATAGGTACACAGTGTCACTCCCGCTCTGTGTCTGGACATTTCTAAGGGTACTTCCTCCATTTATTTCCCTCCCAACATCCATCAGCAGTACAAGATCTACTCAAACTTGTGTTTTCAACAGAAATGTTGATTCATTGTTCTTATTAGTCCCCACCTTTTCTTCCCCCATCTCAATAGCCAAGGGAAATAAAGGAGAACATTGTGCCAGGCACTGTGCCCTTGTATATATGCACGTGCTGGCCTTGAGAAGGCCATCTGTGGCTTCCTTAAAAAAAATGGATACCTTTTCTGCACACCGAGATGAAACCTACTTGCAGCTTCAGAAACAACCACCAAACAGAAACTAATCAAACTGACCCATCTTGAAAATTGCCTCCAGGTATCACCCACACACACCCTCCTTCCTCACTCCTAGGTTTTTTCCTTCTTCTGCATTGGCCCCACAAATAAATAACATGAGACTTATACTTAAGCACCTGTGGTGACTGGGTGAACTGTTAATTATGAAATTTGGATATACCATCTGGGCTAACATTTGGCTGAGGACAGATGAAGCTCTCAGTGCTTCTGAGAAAAAAACTGAATATTTTTTCTATTAATTATTATACCATTTCCCCCAGCTGGCATTTCCTTGTCTCTCTTCTCTGTTGATTCAATCCCATCACCCCTCCAAGGTCCCACCAAGTCTCTCCTTCCCCCGTATGCTTGCTCTGACTTCTGGGCCCACAAAATGAATCCTGGGTGCATCCAACAGTTTATCCCTTAATTGTCTTCTAATTGTTTCACTTGTATTGCTTCAGACTCCTAAATTCAAGAGCCCATATAGTACCTCATTTTCCTTTTCATCTCTTATCATGCACAGCACAGTGAATAATATTCCTTTGTTATTGAATTTCACATATATTTCAGAAAAGTCACACCATTGAATTATCAATTTCTTAAGAGCAGGAATCAGAACTTTTTATTCTTTGCTGGTGTCCCACTACCAACCAAAATGAGCCTCTAGTAGATACTCAACCAAACATCTGAAAGATGGGGTGGGTGGTAGAACTACACAAATACTCCAAAGACATAGAATGTGTTTTCAACTGGATTATGCAATGTTATAGCTGGGACCAAACCAGAGAGGGTCGGACCTGCATTGCCACCATGTGCCCACCATCCAGATACCATTGCTCACATGTACACATAAGGAACTGTTTGACATTGAAATGGGGACTCAGAAATGTTGGACACTGAAATTGGGACTCAAATATTTTTGGTTATTATATGTTTATTTCTAGTCTGCAGAGGCAAGATTTTTTAAAGGAAAGAAATGGGGGGGGGGGATAGATACAGAGGCAAAGAAGCATTGAACAGACTGTCAAACTACAGCAGGAAGGCAGGGGAGGTTGGTGGGGGGGCATGCTGTAAGAGATCAACCAAAGGACTTGTATGCATGCATATAAGCATAACCAATGGATACAAGACACTGAGGGGGAGGCAGGTGAAGGCATGTACTGGGGGATAGGGGAGGCCGGGGAGAGGTCAAGGGGGGAAAATAAAAGGAGACATATGTATTACTATTTGTAATACTTCAAACAATAAAAAATAAAAAAGAACCTTTGAAATCAATCATTTATTCAAAACTTTTAGTTTTATGAGAAAGGAAACTGAGGTCCAAAAGCTAGGTGCTTTTTCAAAAACAAGTGGCCAGTGAATGGTGGAGACAATGCTAGGTGTTTCTACAGAGGGCCTAAAAACAAGGCCTTTCTTTTTGCTGTTCTGTGCTCTGTCCAAGCAAACATCCATGCCTCACTTCTACTGCTATACTTGGACATGCTTTTGTTGGCTTCCTGAGCTCCAAGTGCCCACCCTAGAACAGCTAATCACAATTACACACACAGGCTTAACCACAGGTTATCGGATGCTTTGAATGCTCTCGTGATTATGATTTTCCTACAGAATCTATAACCATTATGTCTCCCTCAGACCCAAGGGCATCCTTTCAAAAATTACCCAAAAGTTGGGCTTGGTTGAATATTTGTTTCTACCAAACTGTAATCGTTCCTTTGGTCTTTGATTTTCTCAGACATCATTATGCAGTTAGCATTACACTTCTAGCCTGAAGAACTAGCCACACAGCTCTCCTCAGAACAGCTGCCAAGTATGCCAGTGGGGCTATTTCCTAGGCTGAGGCAAGCAGGGTAACATTTCTCTCTTTCAGGAACCAGAATTGCTCTTTTCTTAAGCTTGAGGTAAAAGGCTTTCCTCATATTAAATGAATACTAAAACCAGAACCTTCTAGCCAGAATGCCATCATATTTGCAGGACCTGTCATTTTCCCCTGTGGTACCATTGATCAGAATCAGACAGGTTATGAAACAGGAGGCAGTTAGACAGACATGAGCAGAACAGGACCAATAGCCCAGGTACAGGGGGTCACCAGGTGGAATGCTCTGGACATCTATCAGTGGACAAATGTAGGTTGGGACCTTGCCCTTAGGGTGACCTTTCCTCCCCTAGCACATCACTGGTCATACAGTTGAGACCCTGCTCTGACCTTTCTTCCCCTGGCATGTAACTAGTCATCCAGTAGACCCCATATAGGAGAAACAAGGGGACCAGAGAATAGCCTCATTTGACTCCCATACAAGCCCTTCACAACCACTCCCTGAAGCATTAAGCCTTCAGAACAATGAGGTTCTGGCCCTGCATCAAATAATCTTAACAAAGCCTCCAGTCTGGTGACCACAGAGAAAGAGTTTTGATCAAATTACAGATAACATCTAGGCCTCAGTTGTGTTTCAGCTCCAGGCCCAGAGAAGTAGCAAGGCTACAGGCGAGCAAAGCCATGGCTGACAACATAATGTAATGACTAATGACCTCATCCTAACACTGACCACCCTGAAAGGACACACCTGGAAAGCTGATGAATGTTCTATTGAGATCCTCCAGGTCTTCTAGATAAGAAACCTCAAGACAAAGGACTCAGCTAGGTGCTCTCTAGAGAAGGCCTGGACCTTCTCTTCCCTTCCTGCCTCCACTCCCCTCCCCCCCCTTCTTTCCTCAGGGGTGCATACCTTTGCTTCAAGGGCCTTCTTTTGCCTCTGTAACTTGTTTCCTGAGCCTACACAGCCCAGCTGGCTCACTTCTTCTATGGCTCACTTTTTCTATCTCTGTGACTTTCTAAATAAACTTTTGTTTGTATTTGAGTCTTGGCTCTTTCTCAGCCCAAACTCAAGGACTGAGGTCTACTATCTGGTGCTATTGCACCACTAAATGGAAGCTATCTATGTGGATGCCCAGTGAAGTCACCTGACATCCCAAATATTTGGTGGGATTCAAAATTTAACCTATTGCTTTTTTATGTTCCACTTTCAGATGTCAGGCACTTTGGAGCTTTGGCCTATAAACTGCATATACTATTCTCACAGAATATTGTTTGTTTGGCTTTGAGTCTTTCATCAATTAGGAGTTGATCAAATACAGATAGGAGTAATTGAAGGTGTTCAAGAAAGAACAATGGTAAATACCTTCCCAAACATTTCTAATGATTCAAGGCTTCTAACAGGACTGGTCCTTGGCAAAATTGCAATGTTCACCTCCCCATGATAGTTATCCTCCTCCTTTCTGGGGCTCCCTCCACCTCAGGTCCTCAGGGCAGTGGACCCATGGACATATGTACTGCCTCAATGTTCTATTTATATAATACTTTCTTTTAAGAGCACCTCAAACATTGAACATGTCTGACCCTTCCTCACTCCCTAAATCTATTTTCTTCTGTGTCATTCCCTAGGGCCCTGTTTTCTGATATAACTAACCACACAAGTTATATAATTTTGAGAAGTTTACTTAGCCTTTCTGCATCTCAGTTTCATCATTTATGAAAAGAAGAGGGTGGGCTGACTCCTCCCAAAGCCCCTTTGTGCTCTAATATTGAGTCTATCATTAAACTATGATAAGGGGCAGGGGCAGGGTGTGGGCTGACTTCCCCGATTCCCACACTTGCTTGCTCTGGGTGGCACAATTACATTTTAATAAATGCTTTCTAGAAATGATGTCTTTCAGTGACTTCAGTGAGGGCAATTTCAGGCCCTGTGGCAGATCAGTGACAAAGTTATTTTTGTGGAGACAGACTTTTCAGCATATTTTCAGAGACACTATGGGGCAAGAGAAAAAGCCTAGATTTGACGTCACAAAAATCTGAATTTGAATGCAACTCAACCGTTTACAAACTGAGTGACCTTGGGCAATTTACTTCAGCTCATTGAAAGTCAATTTGCTTAACTATAAAATAGATTAATGATACTTTTGTCAAATAAGTGTTATTGTTGCTGTTGAAGTGAAGAATAAAATAAGAAAATGTATAAAGAACACCTGCATATAAACATGTTTAGTAAACCTTAATCTCTTTTCATTCTTTACTCTACCCAAATTTACTCTGCATATGCAAAAACACCAAATTACTTCTTCTGACCAATCCCAAATGTGAATCTTTTCATTTTCTAGAATAAGGCATGAATTATTAATGTAGTCAAAATAATACCACCCACTGATTAGAAAAAGCTAACTAAAAATTACTTGTAAGAGAGACATAACTCAATCCTTTCATAGATACTCACGGTGTATTATTTCAGGGCTCTGGCTCCAAATTTCTACTGCTTCAGGAGGCCAAATTAGCTAGCCTGACCCAGGAACACACTCACTTTGCAACTATCTAAACACATGAAACACAAAAAATATCCTCTTCCTTAAATTTAATGGGGGGGGGGGGGGGAGCAGGGTTTCTTAAACAAGGATACAGAGTCTGCCTCCCACAGCTAGCATCAAACTGAGGACTAGAAGATAAATATTGCCTCATATTTTTAGGAAGAAGTACAAAACCACCTCTAGCCTCCTTCCCCTGTAGGCATTTCCTTTTCTCATTATCTTTCTTGCAGGGAAATTGGAGTGCACAGTCCAGTGAGTCAACACTTGATCAAATATGGCTCCAGCTGTGAGGAAACTGAGGAGGGAATTCTCAGCATGGATATGGTTGGACTGCATTGGCCTAAGAGGCCAGGATACTTTGGGAATTGGTTACAGGTCCTCAAACGCAGAGCAGTAAACTTTGGGGGAAATGAGTATGTTGCTCTGTCATCACAACAGAGGAGGAAGCTGCCAGAAACCAGTCAGTGGGGTAGAATCATTCTGCTGTTCTCAGAGGCCAAGATGCTTGCATACCAGGACAAGACCTTGGAGTAGGCCATGCTGTCTTAAGGCACCATCTCCCTAAGTCTCAGGCAGCTCACTCCTGCCTCCATACATCTCAGAGCCTCCTTTCTCATTGCTCTCTCCCTCTCCCTGTCCCCAAACTTAAATTTTTTAATCATAAGGTAGATGGAAGGAAAAGAAAGTAGACATTTAAGCCAATTTAAATATGAATAATCTAGTGGAATTTAAGACAATGAGACAAAGTGAAGATTTAGTGAGGGGTGAGATATTCTGAGAAAATGGTCTCTTTTCTTAGTGGTCTTGATCCACCTGTGTCAATAGCCAGGTTCACCTACATATTCTCAGAGCCAACATTCTCTGAAACACTTTCAGGATTGGATGGTTTGTAACTAAAGGAACTCTGGCCTCAAATGACAGTCTACTCAGCCTGAAGATCTACATGATAAAATCAACTTTAGAAGGCGATATTTGGTTTTTAGGACACCTTAAAATTGCGGGGGTGGAAAGGAGGGGTGGGGGGAGACAACGTAAGCATCAAAGTGGCCACAATTTCATGAGAAAAGAAGTTTGAATATTTTCAAGTGTTAAAGGATCCAGAGAAACTGGTTGCATCAAAGGTCACATGGGCACATGACCTAAATTTTTCTGTGAGTGGCATTTGCCAAGGTTTACATTATCCAAATACCCAGACATTCTATTATGAGGGTTAGGAAATTAGGCAGTATGTCAGAAATGAAACCAGTTAAGGCTTAAACATATAGATATATATGTATATATAAGTATATTTGTATATATATATGTATATATATGTTTGAATATATGACACATATATCTAGCTGTATCTATATAGCTAGATCTAATATACATAGATATATTTGTGGCCCTGCTGACAACAGAAATCAATAGTAACTTGTAAACAGGATTTACAGCACCAAAGTAATTGTCCCTGAGTTAGGATTAAACCCTACTTACCACCACAGTTAGCCTTTCAGTTCTAAAGCAAAGAGATATTCTGAAGACTTGTTTATACATCCTTGTACAAGCCCTGATTCACTCATTGTTCTCTCAAGCTATTCAGAATAATTAAGTTATTGGAATGCACATCACATGATAAGGTTTCACCCTTACCCCAAAGATATTTGCACTTTTACAGATGAAGGCCAATATTCTGTTTGTTTTTTCAAAATGATGGATTGAACACAAGTAAAATGTAGAAGTTTGTCTCCTCTCCTTTCAGGGTTGTAGTTAAATAGTTAAATTGATAATAAAAGATAAAAGTTTTTTTTAAAGGGAATAAATCCCTAACAGTAAAACAAAAAGACAAAAACAAAAGAGAGAGAGAGATCTCCACAAATTCCTTGAAGATAGATAGTATATGGAAGCATTTTTTGCAGAAAACCAGGGAGAAGCATGAACTACAATACATGCAGAAAGAGGTGGTAGAAGCCTGGCCCCTTCAGAGTTTTAGGACTATTTATTTTGAACCTGTTATTTTACATTTCTTTAAATTATCAGTCAATTGTAATAGGAAAATAAAGACATCTCCCTCCTTTTAATTTTTATTGATTTCAGAGAGGGAGGGAGAGAGAGATCAATGATGAGAGAGAATCATTGATCAGCTGCCTCCTGAAACCCCAACCCCAGGCATGTGCCAAGACCAGGAATTAAATTGTGACCTCCTGAGACATAGGTTGACGCAACCACTAAGCCACATGGGCCAGGCAAGACATCTCTTTAAAAAAAAAAAGTTTATCTGCTGCACAGTCTTTTTGAAGAAGTAACTTGAAGACATGCTCCAACAAAGTAAGAGTGAAATCCAAGAAAGAAAAAAAGCCTGGTATTATAACAATCTCTGGAAATAACTCAAGACACCAATAAAAATGAGTCAGAGATTGACAGCACTGTGGACAAACCATCAAGCATTCAATAGAATGTAAGTATCACCACCCCAACATTGTCTCTTTAAGCAGTAACTGACAGAGGCTTGTGAGGGCTGTGAGGGTCAGTGATAAGTCAGTTGAATGATGGGAGAGCCACTACTCCTCTCATTACTCATGGAGAGTGCAAAAATGCTGTGCTAACTTCCTCAACTACAAGTGAGGGCTGTTTGCTCACACACACCGGGAGGATGCCATCCTCCCGGTAGAGGCAGGTAGAGGCAGGGTAGAGGCAGGTCAGGAGGAAGAGCAGCCTGGTGTGGTGGAAATAGCACATGCATAGCTCAGTTCAATCCTGACTCCACAATTTACTGACTGTGTTACTAGGCAATAACTTAAGCTTTCTGAGCTTTACTTTCCTGTTCTACAAAATAGAAATACTTTTATCGGCACTACAAGAGATAATACAAAGGTCCTGGCATATAGAGGCCTCTCATATATGTTTGCTGCTTTCCTTCACTGAAAATGTTTCATGCGTCACACTTTTTCCTCAAAATCCATCCTGAAGAAGCCAGTTCTTTATAAGTCCTCTTACTACTTCTACCCAGGAAGAGCATGTGGGGTACCAGGCCAGTAACTTCCTCTTTCCTTTTATGTTACCTCACATTTCCATCCTAAATGGAAAAAAAGTGTCTTCCCTTCTAAGGGCCTTATGTAAATGCTCAGGATAAAATGGGTACAACATGGTGAGCACACAGTGTGGTCAAGCAAGGTATCAAACAGGTGACATTCAAAAAGAGTAAAAATCCAGCCAGGTCTCTTGGCCCAAGTCAACTTCATGTCTCCATCATTTCATGAACTCATCACTACACTCTTCTGCTTGGATTCCAGAGTTGACAGTAGCAGGAGTTGCATTTTTATCAGTTTCTATCACGTGCTAGAGCCAGAGGGCCTTTCAGATATTGACATTTCTGTGGACTTAGAAATTCCACCTTGCCCTAGCCAGTTTGCTCAGCAGATAGGGTGTTGGCCTGAGGACTGAAGGGTCCCAGGTCCAATTCCGGTCAAGGGCACGTGCCCAGGTTGCGGGCTCGATCCCCAGTAGGGGACGTGCAGGAGGCAGCCAATCAATGATTCTCCTCATCATTGATGTTTCTATCTCTCCCCCTCTGAAATCAATAAAAATATATTTTAAAAAACATTCCACCTTCAAAAATGTTTCTTATGAATATTTCCCATTATGTCTATCCAGTTACGATTAAGTTGAAAGGAATTTTTTCCCCACTAGTCAGTCTCTTCCCCTGTGTGAGTACTTTTTAGTAAAAATTCTGAGTTTTTCCCTTTAGTGGTCTCCTTAAAACCGTCATTTTCATTTTTCCTCTTTCTTTAAATGTCATGGCCAAGAATTATTTCCTGATGGTTTATCGTGGAGAACTCAGCTCATCAGTGCATTTAATGTCACTTCAGTTTACTGTTTGTGCCAGTTAACAAGGTTCAGAAAGAACATACTCCGGCAGTGACTGCCAGGCCAATTGGCTGCACGCTCCTTCCTAGCCAGATAGCACATGGAGGATTTAACAAGCAGCAGCACTCCTCCCATCAATGAGGGGTTTCAGTCCAAAAAGAAAAACTAGGATGCAACCATAAAGCTGAGATCTGAAAATCAATTATCAGTATTTGTTTAGAAAAATAATCTGAAAAACTCCAAGGTGCTGCAACCTGGGCTACAAAACCAGGCCACATTATCACACCCAGCTTCTCTTCATTTTCCCAGACATGGACAGTTCGCCACCACCTTTTAATATTTCCTCTCAACCCCAGTATCTCTGGAAGCTCCCAGGAGTGTGGCAAAGCTCTCAAGAGTTTCCACTCTAATTTAGACCATTGACCTTTCTTAGACCATTGTCCACACCTGACCATCATGTAGGGCCAGCCCATTGCATGCCTTCTCATGGCTGCTCTGTTTCAGACCACAGATGCTCCCTTGGGATGCTGCTGGCCCTACTGCCCCAATTGACGTTGACTCTGGTCAAAGCGACTAAGCACAGCCATGAAGGTTGCCTATGTAGAGTATAGTCTATGTGGAGGACAATCCCTGAAACTACAGTGTACAATCTGTACAACCATCTATCCTAGCCCCAGTGCTAATCTAAACCCTCAATACTCACCTCTAACTACTTGAATGGAAACAGCTTTCCACTTACCGACTCCGCCTTTGCAACTACATTCACGCAAAGTTCGTAAACCCAAGGATGGTAATTATTTTAGTTTGTATATATAGTGTTTAAATAAAGGGACACAGGGGTGACTATGCTGTCAGAGAGGGTATGACAAATCACATTCAGAAAGCAATCATACACTACACCCAGTTAGGCTTCTGTCATCTCACTCTCCTCCACACTCTGTTGCTCAGTAGAATTTGTTATGTGGTGTTTGCCTTCTATTATATCCTTCCGATCTTTTCTTGGGTGTCTATATAGCTTTGGACTGCAGTCACTAGTCCTGTCTCTACTTTTGTCGAACAGAACATAGGAAGCCTAGTTGAGGGTAAGGTCACCAGCCTCTCAGGACCTATCTTTCCTTTAGACTCAGATGGGACACCTGTTACATGAATACAGAAACTCACTAGAATTATACAAGTATTTTATGTCATGATCTAGACACATGTTCAAAAGTCAAGCAATTAGCTACCTCACTCACAAAAGAGGAGTTTGATTTGAAGCAGCATGAGACAAGGACATAAGAAAAGAGTCCATTCCTGGCCAGCATGGCTCAGTAGTTGAGCATATTAACCTATGAACCAGGAGGTCATGGTTCAATTCCCAGTCAGGGCACATGCCTGGGTTTTGGGCTTGATCTCCAGTATGGAGCATGCAGGAGGCAGCTGATCAATGATTCCCTCTCATCCCTGATGTTTCTATCTCTATCTCCCTCGCTCTCTGAAATCAATAAAAATATTTTAAAAAGAAAAGAAAAGAAAATGGTCCGTGTTCACCACTCCTGTTTCAGCTCCCAGACAAGACTTCCAAGTGGTTCCTGCCAGGGCTGCCCTGATTTTTGCCTTTTTTTCTGAGCTTAGTTCTCCAACTTTTTAGCAATTTTCTAAGCTACCAATGTTCTCTGAATAAATTCCTTCTGCTTATATTAACTAGATTTTGTTTCTGTTGCTAACAAGTAACACATCCTAGTTGTATGAAGAAAACAAAATATTGCTGGAAAACAATAAAAAAATTGAATTACTGAAAAGCCATATTTTGTTTCTTGGGTGATTAAAAGCAGTAATAGAAAAATATTATTTCTCCTTTTAACTGTTATAGCCAATATGCCCCACATTAAAAATCCAAATAAGAATTATTTTTGAGCCTTGACAAAATAATTCAAAAATTTCATCTATAAAGACAAATATGTTATAATAGCCAAGAAATTCAGGGGGGTGAGGGAGGGAAGGGTACTTGTCCTGTCAGATGCTAAATTAATAAAAGTTATTTAACCACTGTATAAAAGAGTATGCTGGTGATACATGAATAGTATAAAAACATCAAAATAAATAAAAATTCAGAAATATATCCAAAACTATGTAGGGATTTAGTACATTATAAAATGGGCATTTCCAATTCAGGGGTGAGAGAGAACTACTAGTAGAAATTGTAAGCAGTCTTTGGAAAATGGATTAGCATTTATATTTTGTGAAATACAAAGTTGCATTCCTACTTCACTTAATATTCCAAAATAAACTCCAAATGGTTCATAAAAAAGGATGAATATTTAATAATCAACCATAAGATTATTGAATACAATATAAATACTTAAAGGTTAACACTTAAATTTAAAAAATAAACCACCACCTGGCTGGACTGGCTCAACTGGTTGAGTATCATCCTGTGCACTGAAAGGTTACTGATTCCATTCCCAGTCAGGGCACAAACCTAGGTTTCAGGTTTGACCCCCAAGCAACCCATTGATGTTTCTCACTCCTCTCCCCTTTCTCCCTCTCTTTCTCTCGCCTGTCCTATATTTAAGCATGTCCTCATGCTTAAATAAATAAATAAATAAATAAGTAAATAAATAAATAAATAATTATAAAATTACTAGAATAAAACATAAGTGAATAAAAATGTACAAAGAAAGAAAAATGAAAGTAGTATTGTAATAAAACATAAACATTTTTATAATCTTGGAGTAGAAAAGGTTCATCTTTCTCTAACCAGAAAGGGGAGTGGGGGAATCTACAAACAAACTCAGTGTCTCCTACTAAATATTTAGTAACTATACTATGGTATCTCCATTAGATGGATATCATATTCTTTAAGATCTACATAAGGTGTCCATGTTCGAGCTCTATTTTAAGCTTGGGTCTTCTTCTAGCTATGCATCACCAGGCAGGAAGAGCTCTAGAAGGATCAAGGACTACATAGAATCCTCAGGAGCACTTTCACATGTAGATAAGGGGTACAATGAATAGATCAGGGTCAAGACAAGTTACCATTTCCACTCTTTTCCATTACTTTATAAGAAGCCAAGGTCAGGAGTGGGCCTAGGACAAGAGGTCCAGGAGCCAGGCACTCTAGTGACTGGGAATGTAGAAGCTACAGGGACCAAAGGACTTAGTTCTCAAGGCCAACCTTCCTTACCTAAATAAAAGAACAGACAAAGTCTTTACCAGTAATAAAGAAAGTATTAACCAGAATGTTCTCTGGGTGGCTTACACTTTTGGGCTCAAGCATAATGGTCAGCAGTATGAGGGAACTCACAGATTGCAAACACTAGGTATGTTTCCTTTTCTAGAGGCTTGGCAAAATGGCAGCAAGATCCTTGGCCTGATCTATTCTCTTATGAGCTACGCTTAATGGTAATCAGCAGAGCCACAATCACCAGCATTAATATGCTTAAATTCTACCAAATTACCAGCAGTCTTGAGGCAAAGCTTCTTCATAGTTTTATCTAGGAAATTGATACCTACTGGGTATCTCTCTCAAACATCTACCTGCTCCTTAGGTTTAATGAAAACAAATTCTGATTATTCCAATGAGAGGCGACCTCTCTCCTCTCATCGACTTTCCAGTCCCTTCCTCCTCTACCCACTCTACTGACTTGTTTATAAATTCCTTAAGGCATTTTACATATTTATCTTGAACTGGAGATGAAATTTGCTTAAGTCTCCTAATGTAAATTCTTTCATAGAAATAATCAGAAGTTATCCACCAATTATCAATTTAGTAGAAAAAGTACCTCCCTCAAGTCTTTTCTTAACTGGTAATTTCTTAGTGAAGTCTACTCATGTAACAACGTAATATATAAAATAACATAGTGTTTAATTTACTTGTCTATCTTATCATCCTCTCTCTCTCTCTTTCTCTCTCATACACACACACACACACACACACACACACACACACACACACACACACACACGAGAATGGGGATTTTGTCTATTTCACACTGCTGTTTCCTTAGAACCCAAATTAGCATCTGTCATGTACTAGGCATCCAATGTAGTTATTGGAACACATGGTGTCACCTTGAAAACTGAATCCGAGAAAGGACCAAAACTCCCTGGGCGTCGCCCAGCCAGTGTGGCTGGTGGTTGAGCATCCACCCAGGAACCAGGTTCAATTCCCGGTCAGAGCACATGCCCAGACTGTGAGCTCAATCCCCAGTGCAGGACATGCAGAAGGCAGCCAATCAATGATTCTCTCTCATCATTGATGTTTCCATTTCTTCTCTCTCCCTTCTTCTCTCTGAAATCAATAAAAACATATTTTTAAGGAAGCAAAAAACTCCCTGACCCTTGCCAGTTAGTCTATTTATCTTAAGAAATAATTGTCTGGCAGCTGTTGCAGGATCCTTCCTTCATCTGCAATTCAAGTCGCTTCTTGCTTACCTCTATGGTTCTGTAGCAGGACAGAAAAACGGTCGAAGATGGGCGATGGACATCCCTATCATTGTCAGAAGTATGAATGGGAAGAAGATACTTTTCAGTACAATCCTCGCTATCAAATGCTGGGTAGTACACAGAAAGAAGATTAAGAACACAGGAGGAACAGGAACACCTCGCCAGGGTGAAGAGCCAGTGGTGATGACCCTTGTATCTCTAGGCACACAAGGAGCCACTGCTGTGTATTAGTTGGTGTGGTATCTGTCCATCTTTAAAAACATACAGAAAGGTCAATGGCTGGTCAGCTCTGCAAAGACATATAAGTGAACTTCAGGTATACATATTATTTGTGATAGCACTTTGAAGTTTATTAAAAAAAAAAAAAAAAAAAACCTCTCTGCATTCATTCTCAGACCTTCACATATAATTTAAGAAACTAAACCCCATCAATCTAGTGTCCATGCCAATTGTAGCAGCATGCTAAAATGCAAGTAGCACCCCTGGAAAATATATGATGACTTTATTTTTGTAAATGTCTCCAAAATGTGAAAATATAATGAAGTTCCAGATTTGCCCTTCAATTTCCTATTTCAATCAAAGAATCACCAGAGCTTCAGAGATAATCAAATAAGCAGAAGGCAAAAAAGAGCCCGCCCATGTAGAAAATTCATTCTAAAGAACAAGGAGAGGAATCTGAACCACCATGATACTGTTTTTCTATAGCACAAATATTTGATCAAGTCTGTTTCTTAAAAGCTCACTTTTCTAGATTTTACCTGGAAATCCCCAGGACCCTGCAAATTCATGGGAGGAGGTGGTTAATTCCCTCCCTCCCTCTCTCCCTCCTTCCCTCCCTCTCTCCCTCCCTCCCTCCCTCTCTCCCTCCCTCCCTCCCTCTCTCCCTCATTGTGCATGCACCACCTAGGTGAAACAAAAAACCTCTGTAAATTACTCACTGCTTTTATTTTACCCCTGCTGGGCTCCTTGTGAGCCTTCCTGGGTTTGTTACACTCTGAAAGATGGAGCATTAATGACCTTTTAGAAAGTGCCAACACATGTCAGGGGCGGCTACTTGCTCTGCTCGTCATAAAAAAGGGTGTTAATAGGCTCCAAAGGGGGTCCTCGGTAAGAAAAATAGTACTTCGAGCCTTTATTAACTGGCTGCTATCTTGTAGGGAGATCCAAAGTGGTGAGCCCTCAATTTGGAAAAAGACTGCATTCAAGAACAAGGGAAAGAAGGCACTAATGGGGTCCTTTTACAATTCGAATTAGACGTGTGACCTTGTAAAACCTGATTAACTATTGTGTTTTCATCTCCCCCTGTTGACAATTGGTTTGTTAAGTGGCTTCTCTTAATAGCAAAATGAGTGTCACAGAGAGGGTGCTGCTGGATGCCAGCCTCTGCAATTTCCAGGATGTGGCAGATCCTTCCCAGCTGATTTTAGCTCATAGATAAAATTATTTGTAAACCAAAAACAGAAGGCATTTTTGGTTCTTAAAACAGCCCCATCTCTATCATTCCTATGGCTATTATACAAAAAATTTTAGAGCTTCTTGATGATAAGAGTAATAAGATGGTGTGTGTGTGTGTGTGTGTGTGTGTGTGTGTGTGTGTGTGTGTGTGTGTCTGTGTGTCTTTCTACCTCTCAGAACAGCATTGCAGATGATGTCTGGCTCGATTAACAATTAACTCGAAATGGCTAAGCCACCACATTAGTGCAGCAACAAGACAGCTGAGCTGGCCCTACCTCTGCACATAACTGTTTGCGAAATGGCATATCATATATTCAATAGCCCCAGTGAGGCCTTTCCAACATGTGCTTTACCCAGGGATAATTTACGGGAAAAATATGCTCATACTCCTTCTACTTATCTCCCATTCTCCCAACTTCACCTATTGATACAATTAATATTGGACTAAACTTTTTCACTAACATTCTGAATGTTTACTTGAAAGTTGTTTTACCACTTGATTCCAGTTAGGACCAGAACCTGAAGCACTAAAATACCCTGGGAAAAGCTAGTCTCTTGCTATATCTGGTTGAGACTGGAAGCTGTGATGTTAGATATCTTGCCAGAAAGTCTGTTCTCATGACATTTGTAACCCAACTTTATAATGCCAAAGTCCAGAAGAGTTCTGGACCCAGTTACATAAAGGGAACGTGCTACCCCCTGATTGTCCCATTAGTGAATTATGACAAGAATAGGTTGCATGGGCATGTGGTCCCTCTCCTGGGTGCCCAACTTTGCACACAATTAAAGTGAGGATAAAATGGATATTAAGGCAGCCTTGAAGGGAAAAAAAGAGTCATGAAGGGCGTCATGAAGGCTCGTAAGGAAGAGGAAGGCATGCTACCTAAAACGACTTGATGATGAGAACAAGAAATAGAGGCATTCTGGCTTACTGTTCTAAGCCATTGAGCATTTAATTACCTCACTTTGCCAGCGGTATAGGGAAAGAGTGAAGAAAAAAAGAGGTGGAGCAGGCTGGTGATCTAGAGTAGGTTACTTGGCCTCTCTGAACTTTAGTTTCCTGAAAAATAACATGAAATTTGTGTGAGGCTAAAATTAAATTATATTATTGCTGTAAGAAGAAAAATTACTTCCTTGAAAGATACCTATGTTCTGATCTGTGACATGTGAACATCACCTTATATGAAAAAAAACAAACAAAAAATCTTTGCAGATGTGATTAAGGATTTTGAGATGGGGACATTATCTGATGGGCCCAAATGCAAGCACAAGTACCTTCATAAGAAAGACACAGAGGAAAATTGACACAGACAAAAGAGAATAAGGCAGTAAAACAAAAGCAGATACAGGAGTGATATTACCATGAGTCAAGGAATGCAGGCAGCCACTGTCAGCTGGAAGAGACAAGAACGAATTTTCCCCTAGAGCCTCCGGAGGGAATGTAACCTGCTGACACTTGTATTTTGGCCTAGTGAAACTGATTTCAGACTTTTGGCTTCCAAAACTGAGTGAATAAACTTCTGAAACTTTATGCCACTACGTTTGTGGTCATTTGTTATAGCAACCATAGGAAACATACAATTTATGCTGGAATATTTCAGTGTTCTTACCAATAAGATGGCCTAAGGAACAGGAGATAAGTGGATATGTGAAGTTTTTAGCTCAACCAGATAGCTAAGATTTGGATGTATGGAGGTTATCTCCACAAAGTAGTTTGATGAAATCCTGTCCAAGGGCCCCTGTCTACAGTTATTAACCTTCAAGTCCTGATATATTTGACTATTTTAATACCCTGCAAATTTCAAGTTACCTGATAATTTGCAAACAATTCAGTGAAGAATCATAAGATTTTCTAGCTACTACTTTAGTTTTATGTATTAAAATATTCATCAAACATTTACTATTCATACTAAATACTGCAGACAAAAAGCAAAACAGAACCAAATATCTGAATCAAGGAATAATTAATCAGTTAGAGAACACTGCTTAAACACTAAATAGCATATTGATGTTTAGCTAGTATGGCAGAGACTACAAGTTGTTCCCTAATATGGGTTGTCTTCTTATATGATAATAGAATTTTCCACTGGACTCATACCATCCAGATAAAAAACTACACTCCTCGCTCCCTTACAGATAGGTGACAATGATATTCAATTAAGGCCAGTAGACTTTGAGCAGAAGTGATGTGTGTAACCTCCACTTCATGCCCATAAAAGGAAGGAGATGTGGTCCTTTCACCTCTTTATTTTGTCCTCTGATTTTAATATGGACACATTGGAGAGAACTTAGCAAAGCAGGCAAGGGTGATGACCACAATATAGATGGAAGAAGTCTAGCTCTGCCACACTTTGGAGCATTTCTGGGCTATTAATGTTTAGATTTACATGAACTAAGGAAAAATAAACACAACTTTTTATCTTGTTTAAAACATCATTTTGGTCTTTTTACAATGTCCAAATATAGATACAAACAAATAAAGTTATAAAGTCTTAGTTATTCAAATTAATATCAGTACATAAGGAGTATAACAAAAAGAAATGGGCCTACCAATGAATTAACACCAAAGTGGAAGCAAGTTTATTTTAATTACAATTTCTACGCCCATTATAGTTTCTTGGACTAGATTGGTTGGAAGATGGAGAGAAGCGTCAGTAAGAAAATGCTGACCCCCAAGTTCTCTCCTGATGGCCCCACTACCCCCCAACCTTGTAGGGGCCTGAACCCTCAACCCTTCTGAGGGAGGTCTCCTGCCCCCATGGCTGCTTAGCTTCCCATGCCCAGATCAGATCGGGGCACAGGTGACAGACAGAGACTTGGCCGACAGCAGCTGCCCTATATCTAAATCCAGCCTAGCACCAGGAATGCTCAGGGCCTACGCAAGCACACAAATAATCCTTTCCACTAATATTTACAGGGTAAACTAAGATTGTTGGTAGAGTATTAAATTTGACAGTAAATAGTAATCAAGTTTTCAGATTAATTTAAATAGGCTAATTGAAATAAGTGAATATACAAGAAAATTTAATTGTACTGGACAAAAAGCTGTTCCTAAAGTAGTAACTAAAATTTCTATTGGTAGTTCATCTCATGGTAAAATTCCTGAACAAGTAATGAACCTAAAGCAGTCACATTTTTGTGCAAAAAATTAAAATTTAAAGTTATCAAGACTGCATTATAAAAATTACAAAAGCCTCCATTAATGAAAAAAAGGGAGGATAGTAGGGTAATATCATGTAAGGAAAAATATCCTATAAGTAAATTACATCTAGACAATTTTTACTTTACAAAATTAATTTTCATTTGTAATGCTAACAGCAAGACATCCGTGAAAAACACACATGGTGTCTAAATAAGACAATAGTTTGGGCAAAAATAAAAAGGATCCCAAATCAATTATATAAAAAAGATTCCTTTATTAACTTTTGGTCGAGAATATGTTTGTGTATTTTCAGAAAACAACTCCAAGACCATGCGGATTCCTGCAACAAAGAGGAATTGACAGGTCTGCTCCAACCACCGAAGACAAGAGGAGAAACAGTCCAGAGAAGGAAGACGCTGACGACGCCTTGCTGCAGGTTGCCTAGGACCAAACCAGAGAGGGTCGGACCTGCATTGCCACCATGTGCCCACCATCCAGATATCATTGCTCACATGTACACATAAGGAACTGTTTGACATTGAAATGGGGACTCAGAAATGTTGGACATTGAAATTGGGACTCAAACATTTTTGGTTATTATATGTTTATTTCTAGTCTGCAGAGGCAAGATTTTTTAAAGGAAAGAAATGGGGAAAAAAATAGATACAGAGGCAAAGAAGCATTGAACAGACTGTCAAACTACAGCAGGAAGTCAGGGGAGGTTGGGGGGTGGGGGGGGGGGCTGTAAGAGATCAACCGAAGGACTTGTACGCATGCATATAAGCATAACTAATGGATAAAAGACACTGGGGAGGCGGGGGAGGGGGCAGGTAGAGGCATGTACTGGGGGGTAGGGGAGGCCGGGGGGAGGTCAATGGGGAAAAAAAAAGGAGACATATGTACTACTATTTGTAATACTTCAAACAATAAAAAAAAAAAAATGCTAGCCAGTCCTAAGAAGAACAGAAACTCAAATTTATGAAGTAAACAAACACATAGCTGTGACTTACTAGTATCTTCCCAAAGGACATGTGGTAGAGTGGTCATAGTGGTGTCCTGAAATGTGCACAGGATTTGAGGTCAGAAACCTTGGATTCTGGATCCAGTTCCATTACATACCAGTATTGTGACCTTAAACAAGTCAACTAACTTCTCTGAGACTTAGTTATAAAATGGAGAAAGCACTGTCTGCTACTCAGAACACAGGAAGAAGGAATAGTAATGACAGTGATGCTGCAGCACATGGTGAAACACTGCATAAGCTATGACTGAGAGCAGAGATCTAAGATTGCTCCAAGTTTTGGAGCTGAATTTTCTGCTTAGATACATTTTTGTTTGACCTACATAACGTTTTAACATTTTTAATTTGTTACCAACATTTGAAACCAAGAGATTTCACATAAATGTAGATTCTTTGCACTATCTTGAGAAATCTACGGGTTGGACATTGGGTTCTCATTGCTGCCTTGCAATAGTCAGCCTACAATGAACATTTATTTATCCATTCATTCCACCAATACTCATCCACAAAGGACTAAAGAACTATCTGGGCACTGTTCTAAGTTGAGACCCTGCTAGTGGTTCTCAACCTGTGGATCGTGACCCACAGGTTGAGAACAGCTGCTATAGAGCCCAAGACCATCGGAAAACACAGATATTTACATTACGATTCATAACAGTAGCAAAATTATAGTTATGAAGTAGCAACGAAAATAATTTTATGGTTGGGGGTCACCACAACATGAGGATCTGTATTTAAGGGTCTCGGCATTAGAAAGGTTGAGAACCACTGCCCTAGACTGTTTCCAGGGAAATGCTCTCTGCAGTGAGAAGAGGTAGAGAGGTTGTAGAATTTTGTGTCTGGTTTAGAGTCTCAATGCCTGATAGAATGGGGTGAGTGGGCAAAGTAAAAAGCGAACTAAAGGAATTTCAGTTTGTAGCATAATAATATGGTCCCAAATAAATCACCCTCAAATATAAACAAAACAGATAGCTTCTCTACTTGTTCATCCACTCATTCAATAAACATTTACCAACTGCTAGGTGTGTGCCAGACACTGTACCAAGAGGTAAGATATAAAGATAGATTAGATAGATAGATAAATAAATGCCTCAGGGAAGACACCCTCAAAGCTTAAGTAATACCACAATTAGATTTGTAGCATTCTGATACAAAGAGACATACCTCTATAATCACTGGCATGCCACCATGTATAAAAATCTAAGTCCTTTTATTCATTAATGACCATACCTGACTTTCTTTTTTTCTATGTGTTCTAATTGCTTTATATATATTAAATCATTTTATTCTCTTAACCCCATGGAGTAAGCATTGTTTTATTCCCATTTTACAGATGTCACCTACAAATAAAATATTCAAACCTGGGAATACTTTTTTAAAATATATTTTATTGATTTCTTTACAGAGAGGAAGGGAGAAGGGTAGAGAGTTAGAAACATCAATGAGAGAAAAAAATCGATCATCTGCCTCCTGCACATCCCCTACTAGGGATGTGCCTGCAACCAAGGTACATGCCCTTGACCAGAATTAAACCTGGGACTCTTCAGTCTGCAGGCTGATGCTTTATCTACTGAGCTAAACTGGTTAGGGCCTGAGTACACATTTTACCTTTTCAAGATATGAGATTTCTTATCCATGACCTGGTTACTTGACCTTAGTACAATAATTTGTTCTGTTTGTTTAAATTTCATATCTTTTACAAGCAGAACTTGTAAAAGTCATTTTAATTTATTCTCCATCTGTCTTGAGTGATTTATTATCAGAAGCACTAAATCTAGTTCAATGAAACAATAATAATATAAAATAGCTATTATTTATTGCAGGTATATTTGCTAGGAACCACATGGATTTTATCTTACTACCACATACCTGCTCAGACAAATGAGGAAACCAAGGCTCAGAGAGATGAGTACTTTTCTCAACTCACACAGCTGATAAGGCCCAGGACTCAAATATAAACCAAGAATTCAGCCCAGTGCTTTTTGCATCTTCCACCTGACACATTCTGAAGGGACTATAAAGGAAAAAAAGCAGAGATCTCTAAACTTTTGGCGAGTCTGAAGATCTCCAGGCAGAGGACAGTGCCTGGTCAGAAGGAAAGTGTGAGGTTTGGGGGTGGGGGACCCTGGAGAAGAAAATGGGTTTTCTGGGAGGTCCCACACCACTGATAACAATTAGAGCAAACCCAAACAGGGACATAGCAAATCCACCAGCTAGTGATCTTGGCATGGCTCCAAGATCTACCACTAGATACTAGTGAACTCTTGATCTGAAGATAATTTTGAAGTGCCTTTGGTTTTAAGGTTGGTTTATCTCGTGTGGTCATTTTCACCTAATTAAATCATATTCAATTCAAAATTATGTGGAAACAGCTAAAAATACCTTGGGGATACAAGTCCTTCTGGGGGATGAAAAATCAAATTTGGCCATCAAAAAACTCAATTCAATGAAGAATGGAAACAAGAAGCCAGACTCCCTGATTACTGCATGTATGCTAATATGTTATGAGTATTTGATGCATTAGTATAAGATATCCAGTATGTTTCTGATATGAAACCATCTCTGAAAATAAACAGAATCAAATAATAAATGGCAAATGGTCACTGGTAATCTTTTGACCTGATTTTTAAAGCATGGCACTATTCAGAAGATCAAATAATGCACATAAGTTTAAAAAAATACAATAAAGTTGATTCATAGATTTCCTTCACCTAGAGAGGTCCAGTGATTTAAATATGTATCTCTTTTACCACAACCCCTTAAAAAGAGAAGACACACAGAAACAAAAAGAGAGGATAATAAGAAATTCGAAGAGAGAGACTGGGGAAGAAAACAGTCCACGGGGATATTTTTGCTCCCAGCTGTGGGCAAGTGCCACACTTCCTCCTAATAACCTTGACCTGCTTTTCCTGGCTCAACTGTAGCAGCTGTGTCACATCAGCTTAGCATCTGCTTATCAATCTAACTGTGCAAACCTGACTCCCGCTCCCAGTGTCCTTACCACTCTGAATATCACAGTGACCAGGTTGACTGAACAGCCAGCAGAACATAGAAAACATTCAGTTCTAAGGAGGAGGAGGGCTGGGGAAGGTTGAGGAGATGGTCAGAGCATGGTTTCTTTATTGTCCAATGATCACACGTAGAAAGCATATTTGTTGAGCAGTACATGGGCCAGGTTGTTCTAAAGTTGCAAAATTAATGGGTTGTTGAATCTTAAAAAGAAAAATATATCCCACATACTTCAATAAATATGCAATGGTCTGTCAATCTTCTGCAGGTATTGCACTGACATTGTGGCAGGATAGTCACATCTTCTAAAACAAAAATAGGGACCCAAAGAATAGTAGGAGACCATGACCCAGAGCTATGGTGGCTGAGTGTGTGGCTGTCTTGTCAGGCTTTTTGGCTGAACTACTGGCCATCCATGAGGCCTTGGTCAAGCTACTGAAGCTTAATAGTACCCCTGGGTTCTGGTGATGATTAGATGAGGTAATGAATAGAATGGTACAGAGCCTGGACTATAGCTAGTACCAAATAATTATGTAATCCAAGAAATATAAGTGTATTTATGGAAACAAAGTAATGCTAACAGCTAAGGTAAGACAGACTATTTGAAATTGGACCTGTCCCAAAAATGTTTGAATTGCATAATGTATGTAGTATATACCCTATAACAGTGAGGTTTAGTGTGGGATGACTCCTGGTCAGAGGATCTCTTTTGATCTGGGCACTTCTTGTTTTCTAGATATGTTTTTATTGATTTTAGAGAAAAAGGAACGGGTAGGGAGAGAGTGAGAGATAGCAATGTGAGAGAAAGACATCAACATCAATCAGCTGCCTCCTGCATGGCCCCTACTGGGGATCTAGCTTGCAACCCAGGCATGTGCCCTGACTGAGAATCAAACTGATGACCACTAGGTGCATGGCACAATGCTCAACTGAGTCACACTGACCAGGGCTGATCTGGGCACTTCTTAATGGCTTGGCCTGATGTATCCTATACTAGTCATTGACTTGACAAATAGTTATTGACTTAATCTATTCCTGGGTTTAAGTAAATATTCTAGTTTCTAAAACAGGGAACACAATGGTGAACAAGAATGATAATGTTCATCTCTCACAAAGCTTACATGCAAGCAGGGGGAAAAGAAAAGTAAATAAATATAAAAAGATGTTTAAAATCAGGATATAATAACTTCTGTGAAGAGAAGTAGAGAAGGAAAGGGGTTACTGAGGGTTAGAGCTATAGTTCATGTGGCCAAGTATCTCTGAGGAGGTGATACTTGAGCAGAGACCTGAAGGAAGTAAAAGAGGAGGTGATGCAAATACCTTGAATTATCTTGAGATAATTCAAGCAGAGGAATCAGCAATAGCAAAGACTGAAGCCAAGTGTACTTGGCAACCTGTGGAAAAACAGGTCAGTGTGGCCACAGAAGAGGGAAGAAAAGCGAGAAGGCAGAAGATGTGATTAGAGAGCTAGCCAACAGTCCATCCTACAGGTGATCACGTTCAGTATAGGGAGTTTGAAATCCCTAAAACTATGCTGAGAAACCATTAGAAAACTTTGAGCATAGGAGTGGCATGGTCTGACATGTTTTGAAAGAACCCCTCTGAAAACAAACTGTGTGGGAAACAGACTGTAGCAAGTCAGAGTGGGATCAGGGGAACCATTAGGTGCCTTCCATAGCAGAACCAAAGAGATGACTGGGCTCTAATAAAATGGCAGTGATGAGAAGTGGCCAGACTTGGGATATATTTTGAAACACGATCAGCAGATAACTTGAATAATTGGTATAAAAGGAACATAAGTCAATATTGACTCCTAGCAAAATTGATTTCTAGTAAAAGCTAGCTGGGTGAATGATATTGTTGCATTGAGAAAGCTTGAGAAGAGCTCAGTTTGGGGATGGAAGGGAATTAAAATTTTGGACAAGCTAAGTTTGAGATGCCTATTAAAAGTCTTGATGGATGCCAAGTAAGTAAGATAAATGAAACTATAGTTCAGAGGAGAGTTCAAATCAAGAGATATTTAGGAGTCGTTATATATAGATAGTTTTAAATGGAACTTTATTAGATGACCAAGAAGGTGACTACAGCTGGAGAGAATGTCTAGGCATTTTTTTTTTTACGGCAGGGTGAAGCAGGATCCAAGAAGACAGGAAAGATTGCTTCATTAGAACAAAAGTTGCAGTAGAAAGAGGTTGAAATTAGGCATTCAGAGACCCAAACCTTAAACACAGCTGTATCACAGGCTGGCATGAAGATTACTTCATGTCCATTTCCTAAGCCATTAAATGAGGTGTACTGTCCATGCCTGCCCCACCCTTACAGTTGAAAAAAGACACAAGATGTTTCTTCTGTGAGAAGTCACAATGGGGTACTGCTAGCAGGCGAGGAGAAAAAAGGTGTGACCCCCCAAGACATCCTCACACCCCACTGGGAAGAGAAAATGCCAAAACTCCTCCTTTCCATTTCCTAAGTAATGTCAATGCTAAGCAACATATGAGTACATTCAGAAGAGTATGAAAACGATGAGTCAGAGCAGCATCAAAGAAGAGAAAAAAGGAAAAAAAATTATTGGTAATACATAAAGAGCCAAAGAAATAGAAGATATTCTTAATTTGTCTTCCTTACTGGTTAGGAAAATAAGAAGGAAAAGAAAACGCAATCTTGGCTACCTGACATTTGACAAGGGAGGCAGCATGCGGGGCCCTCTGAGGGAGATCACTGTTCAGGATCTTAGTGAACAGGTTATGTAGTGGAGACCCTGAGCAGTAATTCAACTGGGATGGATTCAGAGGGTTGATATGCAGGCATTCAATCCTGTGAAGGAGGAGTCTAATGTGTGTTTCAAATGGCAGTGAAAGATTAATTTATTTTAGAAATTGTTTCTGAACAGAGAAAATCTATGAGACAGCTGAAAAAAGTAAATGTTGAAAGCACGCAGAATTCTAGCTTTTCTTCATTTTTTCAGGAACAATGAACAGAAGAAAGGGTATGAACTAGTTTAAATATGTTCCAATGTATGAACATGACAATAAAAGCAAACATCAGTTAGCTATTTTTTCCCCCCTTGCACTTACCATTTGGGAACAGACAGTTTTAAGTACTAGACAAAGAGAGAATAGATAGATAGATAGATAGATAGATAGATAGATAGATAGATGATAGATAGATAGAATATATACATATATAAACATATATCAATAAATAACTTAATAAAATGTCATGAACACATTTACATGGTATTTTACAGATTTTGGAAGAGAGAGGTATATTCAAAAATACCAAAAAAAAAAAAAACACCTGAAAATTGTATAACAAATATAATTATTAATATTTTATTAATTGCTTCATTTTTTAAAAGCATTCCATATCATTCTCAAGTCCCTTTGTCCTCATGCCTAGTCCTAATCCTCTAGCAATGATAAGTATTATTCTGTGTTTGTTTAAAATTTATATAAATGTTATCATGCTGTAACTACCATTCTTCATCTTGCTTTTTTCCACTGAGCATTGTTCTTAAGGTGCGTACATGTATATATAGAGATTTATTTCATACCTTAAGTTCTTTCTTAGTTATTCATGGATTTTGCACTATCTCATATAATTATCCCAAGCAATCTGAACAGAAATCAGCAATCTTACTTTACAGATGACAGTACTCAAGATTGCCCAGCTGGTAAGCACAGAACCTTCTGTCCCCATGGCCAATGCTCCTTCACTATATCAACCATTTCAAAATTATATTAATAGCAGTAAAATAATTTTGTTTCAAATGTAAACCTTACATAGAATCCCAATACATAAAAGGAATTCACACTGGCGCCATAGGCAGAGGTCCTGGGCCATGGCCCTAGTTCCACCCTTGCCCTGCAGTGAGTGGTTCTCCAGACAGCCTCATGTACCTCTAGGCCTCACAGCACCTGGTCTGTGAGCCTGTGCAGGAGAGCAGCTGCCTTTCTGCAAACTCTGTGCAGTCTGGACAGGGTTATAAACCGACCAAGAAGCCCAAAGCAATTTGGTCAATGAGAACACACTTATTGTGATGCCACCTGTGCACGATGGGGTCATGGGCAAAGGAAGGCTGGCAAAGCTGGGCCTGTATTGAGGACCAGAATGAAAGCTGTTTAATACTCTCCTGGGATTAAAACTCAGCAAGAGATCTCAAGAAGATGGGAACCTCACACTGTGATGGAAAATAGATATGTTGGAGATGGATGAGAGGAGTAGTGAGCAAGCATCAAGGAAAGGGTGGCTTTTGCAGATGCCAAAGAGAACAAACCCTTCAAAGGAGACATTTCAGCTCTTGGGAGGAAAAGGAAAACAGCATCCATAGAAATTTATAGACAAAATAAAAACAGAAAATATAGGGTGTCCCAAAAAATGCACACACACACTTTGAATAATTACAAAGGCAGTGTTTATTAAAATACATTTCATTTTCTAAATTGAGCCGCCAGTATATACATTTTGGGGACACCCTATATATATGAAGCCAAAGAAGGGAAAAATGAGAAAGAAGATATGCTTTTGTTTTCTAACTAGAATGACAAAAGAAGAAATGCCTTAGATTAAATAAGTTTTTAAAAATATAGAGATAAACACAAGGTAAAGGGGAACATGTAACAAAAATATCATAAAGCTCAAGAGGCCTACAGACAGTGTATAACACTGAATGGAAGAACAATTTAATCTGAGATCAAGAAGTAAGATTACAAATCAAAAGTGACACGTTGCATACAAATAGATATGGCATAAATCCTGGAGACAAGAAGGATGGTGTTAAAAAGTGGTATCAGTTGAATCTCAGGGTTGGACAGTTAGGGACTGGAAGAATAAGAAAACAATAAGAAAGGCAATCTTGCAGTTGTATGTCAAAAATACCCTTTGAGACAGCATAGAGGGACCTGGATATTATTATGCTAAGCAAAATAAGACTATCAGAGAAAGCCAAATAAATATCATATGATCTCATTTATATGTAGAATCTAGTGAACAAAATAAAGTGATAAATATAATAGAACCAGTGATATGTATACATGGAACAGACTGACGAATCTCAGATGGAAGGGGAGGAGGATAGAGATTAATCAAATAACTTATATGCGTATATGCATTTCCCATGTACACAGGCAATAATAGGGTGGTGAAGGACAGGGGCAGGGCAGTCATCAGATGGATGAGGGCAATGGGAGAAAAAGAGGGAAATCTGTAATACTCTCAACAATAATTATATATATACTATATATGTGCATATATATATAGCAGTTCTTTATTTTTAGTATTTATTTTTAATATATTTTTATTGATTTCAGAGAGGAAGGGAGAGGGAGAGATAGAAACATCAATGATGAGAGAGAATCATTGACTGGTTATCTCCTGCACTCCCCCAACTGGGGATTGAGCCCACAACTGGGCATGTGCCCTGACCAGGAATCAAACTGTGACCCCCTGGTCCATAGGTTGGCACTCAACCACTGAACCACACTGGCCGGGCTAAAGCAGCTCTTTAAAGCAGGACACTTTTAAGGAAGATCCCATTTATCTACAGTATCATTATAGTGTTTAACCTGAAGTTGTAACTCAGTAAGCATTTGTTGAATCAACCTCCTAAAAAGAGAGGAAGGCTGGAGATAATAATTTTAGCCTTAAATATGTGAGCTCAACCAGAGAGAGAAAGTTTACAGAGAAAGATCAGGACATTCAAAACCTCTCAGAACTGCAAAAAAAAAAAGTAGGATCACTAGAACATACCAAAGGTATCATTAGGTTTGTCTTCCATAATGTATTTCTATGCCAAACTACAAACTGAAACTAACATTATTTTTTTATAATTTTTTAGAATTTCTTTATTGATTAAGGTGTTACATATGTGTCCTTATTCCCCCCCCAACATTCTTGCAGGAGAGAAGATGATGTCTATTAAAACAACTGTGTGTGGGGGGGCGGGGGGGAAGAGTCATGGGAACATTCAGTCTTTCTGTACATCCACATCCAATTGGAGTCAACACCTCAAAAATAAGGGAAGACGGGGTGGAATGAGGCCAGTTACAAAGAAAGCATTTGTGTGATATTGTTAAAAAAGAAAGATCTAAGAAGGGAACACATTTATGATCTTGACAATAAAAAAATCTCTATAAAAGCAGAAGTCTATTGATAGAGTCTGAAGAAGAGGTGACCAGAAGATAAAGCACATTTAGAGATAAAAGGAGAGGGAAATAGGTATGGGAAACAATCGTGAAAACTTGAGAAATCTGAGTTTATAAGAAATTGTTTTGGCTTTGATGGTAGAAGAGGAATAAATGTACATTTCTATTGTGTAAATAAATTTCTTTAAAAAAAAAAAAAAAACTCTGCAGATCTAATGAGAAGGACTTCAAAAGAGTAAGTCTCCAAAAATGTTTGATAGCAAGTCTTCTAATTACCATTTTGTACCTTCGATCCTATTAGGATGATGCATTTTCAAATTCTTTATGCTACCAAGTCCAACACTGTAGCATCATTAAACAAAATTTAGTTCCAACCTCCAAACTTCCTTCAATTTATTTACTGGTTGTTTATATTCAACATCCAGGACTTGCTGATAGTAAAAAGTTAGGAAGGAAGGCAGCATTCATTCAAAGCAATGGTTTCCAGAGATTTAATTGAAGAGGAATTTGGAGTAGAGGCTAACAGGATTTGGAAGCTGAATTGTTAACCAAACCACTACCAACCAATGAGGGCTAGTCATGAAATGATTTAGAAATGTTTTACTGAGCAGTGAAAACCATGAAACTGACAAAAATTCATAAAGAACCATGAGGAAATCTGGGAGGAAAATTATTTGAACTTTGGCACCAGGAGTAAAGCAAAAAAATTACAGTCAGCTAAATTCACCCCAGAGTTATTCTATATTCTCTTCCTTAATTCATGTGGCGAGGCAGGGCAAAGGGTGGGCCCATTTCATTGTCATCCCTACCTAAGCACAGAGCTGGGCATTTAGGGGGGCACACCCAGCTTCTGGGACTCCCTCTCAGCGCCAACTGGCAACAGTTTCCATAAGACATCTACAGGCAGAGAATGAATACTATCTCCCGTGGGTATTGAGTTGTAAACATTCTGCAAAACCAGAATTGAACTAACCAAGTGTTTGGAACTTGCCTCATTTAAGCATAGCATGGGAGTTTTATATGCACCTGAAATTTCTGGTTTTTCAGGCCTCTCCTTGGATCACCAAAGATGTCAATATGTTCATCTGGATCTTGAGGTTATTTGCACAGAGTAAGTATAATTATTTTTTCCCTATTTCTGAGTGGATGATAAAACCCCACCCACCCCCTTTCCCTTTTAAAGAAATGTATTTTTTTAATGGAATAACTCTTCAGGAAGGTAGTAAGGACAAGGAAAGAGACAGAACTTAAATCAGTTTATTTGACTTTCTACTAACAGGGCTGGCCTCTTGTGAGTTTGAGGGGGAAAAGGATATAAATAGCAATGTGTATGTTTTAGTTATCCATATTATTACTATTCCTTATTATAGAAAATGTTTAGTTGGTGACTTATTGAACAAAATGGGGGTTATCGAAAAAGGAAGTTATTCAAATTCATTTCTGGGAGTTCTCATCCTTTGACCTAGGAACTTGCCCACCTGCTGAAATAAAAGTTAGCAAATTCCTCCCCAAATGACCCAACATCAGAATGGGGCAAGACTTCAGGCCAAGCCTGATATCTGTGTGCTGTTTCCATACAATACCTTGAAAACGGGGTAGGCAAACCCCTATGAGATGAAGACATTCCATGGCTAAAGGATATCCCCTAATGAGATGAATTTGACATTCCTCTCACATTAAAATATACCCCACCCCCCGAGACTTCAAAACCTTATGGAACACAGTCCCAAGAGCCTAAGTGACAAGCAAAATAATGTGGAGTTTCTATGACCAAAATAAATGTTTGGTGTATGAAGTCCTCATGTTCTACTCCTCTGATCACACCTTGGCAGGGCCTATGTCAGCTGCTTGGGTCTAGCTTGACCATTTCCTTTCAAAAGCTGTTAATTTCAAGAGACAGACCCAACTGAATCCCAATGCGACAGGATAATTCCCATCTGACTATAATTTTGATCAGATTAATAAAGTGGGCCTTTTCTTTCCCAGCCATAACAATAATGGAGACAGAAGGGCAGTGGTTTAATGCAGTGTTAATCTTTAGAATCAAGTGGAAGGCTTGTTAAAAATATGCATCCTGGGTACCCAGACTTACTTCAACATAGTCTCTGAGGGATAGAATAGCTTCGCAGTCCATGTATTTAACTCTTGCACCTAGGTGATACTGATGATTAGCCAAGTTTGGGGGAGCCCAGTCAAATGGAAAGCATGTGGGACATCAGTGGAGAGTGGCTCCATTTCATCTTTCCCTCTGCAGGTGTGGCCTCTTAGGTCTCTATTCTCTGGCCTGTGAAATGGTGATAAGGCTGATGGCTTTCTCCCTCTTCTCACTGGGATATTGTATAGGTCAAAGAGATACTGACCTTCATTTTCTGATCTGTGGATCGGAGAGGACCGGGGCATGCCCTTCTCATATTCATGCAGGGCTAGGGTGCGCCTCATTGGCCCGCATGCAGCGTCCAGCTTGTGTGCTGCCACTCTGTTCCCATGTTTGTGGACTGGCATCGCCTGGGGCAGAGACAGAACAAGGATGAATGAACCTGGCAAACCTATGCACTAGCTGATAATGCAGTCTTGCTGAGCCTGAACACTCTTGACCCATGTCATCCTCCCTCCTAAGTCATCCCTCCTGAGAAAATATTAATTCCTAAGTAATCAACAGTATGGTGTTGCCAGCCACCTGGAATGATCAGGGATACCTCAGCTTCTTCAGGAAATATTGTAAAGGAAGAGACAATCAAGACAGTCTTTTATTCTGTTTGAACGTCAAGAGATGTGATCTATTACTCTAGAAAGCAATATTTGGCCAAGTGAAAATAAATAATAACATGTTTTTTTCTTCCAGTGGATGGTCAATGTGCTATCCTAGGATAAAAGAGTTCCCTTACCTCATTCAAGTAGATTGCACTTTGACCCCTCAAATGAGAGTATTCATATGTTCTGTGACAATGAAGTGTGGTGTTTCCACACTCACCTGTTTCAACTATAGTACTTGCCACAGGGCTGGGCACATGGTGAGCACTCAATGAATACAAGTTGCCTAACTGATCCTTAATCTGTCCACAGGGGTCTTGAGATTTCTTCTGAGGAAGAAATAAGCCAAATGAACCTTAATAATGCCAGTGCACTCAAAAACTGGAGAAGGCTGTTTAAATACAAAGAAACCAGGTGTCACCAGACCTTAGCATTTTCTTGGGCTCCTGGACAAGACCCAGAGGGCCATGCTGCCGCCATGGATATATGCTCTAATAGAGTATTTATACCTCAGAGACTCCAGCCAGCTAGGAGAATATTTATGCGGCAGTAAAAACTTTAACGGAGAGCTGTTTGGCTCTAATAGTTTCAGGTATTTCTACACATCTCTGCTCACCATGTGTCATGTTGAATTATATTGTGTCCAGAGTGTGACAGCAGTAGCCCATAATGGGACTAACATAAAATGGAATGGCCTAAGAGAGGGAGTAGAGAAGGTGGTAAGAGAATGGGAGAGGAGGGAGAAGAAAGGGAAAGAAGAGACTTTAAAAAGAAATATTTGTTTTGTGTTTGGTTGTTTGATTTCCAGATTCCAAGGAAAGTGAAGAATGTAAAGAGATATTTATGTGGCTGCCCTCACCTGCCTTTCTCAGGTGGGACACTTTGGGTAAGGGCTGCAACACTCATGGGTAGCACAGTGCAGTGGGTCAGAGCACAGACTCTTGAGCCTCATTTCCTGAGTGCAAATCCCAGCCTTTACCATGCCCTGGCTCTGAGATCCTGAAATGTTACTTAACCTCTTTCTGCTTCAGTTTCCTTATCTGTAAAATGGAGATGATAATCCTAGTACTACTTCATGAAAGTTGATATAAACATTAAATGAATTAATATTTTAAGTACTTAGTGTCTGACACATAGTAAGTCAGATATACATATATATTCACATCTATATAAATAAAAGCCAAGTGACCAGAATGCTGGAATGACCAGAATGACCAGAACAACTGGAACAATTGGTTGCTATTATGCACACTGCAGCCGGCCAACCAGCCCGATTGGAGCCCCAATCTGCCCCCACAACCTCCTGTGGCCCCTCCCTTCAGCCAGCCTGGCCCCTAATCGCCTCCCCTCCCCAATCGGGGGTGGGGCCAGCCAGACTCCACCCATGCATGAATTCCTGCACTGGGCCTCTAGTATTCATATATTTACATATACATTTATATATTTAATGTATATGTACATTTCTAGAATCAAATACCCATTGAATGCCCACAATTGAATGCTAGGGGGCATCAGTCTAGATTCTAAAATGACACCAGTCTAGGTGTCATTCAACGTATAAATGAATATTCTTCAGGAAAAAATTATTTCTGAGTTTGGCTATGTAATTTCTTTTGGGGGAAAAATGGCACTACTATGCCATTATCACTAATAGATACATTAAAATATTTAATGTGCTGATCACTATAATGAACACTTTATAAGGATTCTCTAATTTCGGACTCACAATAACTCTATGGGTTTGGAACTAGTAACCTCAGTGCACAAATAAGAAGCTGGAAGATGAGCGAGGTTAAGCAACCTGCCCAAGGTCACACAGCTGGTACATGATAAAGCTGGGATTTGAACCAAGTATATTTCTTGACTCTAAACTTGGGGTCCTTCATCTCATCAGATATGTGTGTTAAAATTAATATAGTTTAGCCTGGCTGACATGGCTCAGTGGTTGAGCATTGATCTATGAACCAGGAGGTCATGGTTCAATTCCTGGTCAGGGCACAGGCCTAGGTTGTGGGCTCCATCCCCAGTGTGGGGTGTGCAGGAGGCAGCCAGTCAATGATTCTCTCTCATCATTGATGTTTCTATCTCTCTCTCCCTCTCCCTTCCTCTCTGAAATCAATAAATATTTTTTATTTAATATAGTTGTTATTCTAGTCCAGCTCAAAGATGAGTAGTACTGTGTAGTTTAGATCTTAGATTCTAGAGTGCCTACTTCATGTAGACACAAAACCATAGGCAACAGCTAAAGGGGGAAAAAAACCCTCTCCTTTGATGGGCAAACATTTCTCCTGAAAAGCCACAGGTGAAATGCTAAAATGACACGATGCAGACCTGACATTTTTAAGCACTTTGTCCAAAATTCTTCAAAACACTAGTCACTGTGATAAGCACTTTACAAGGATTATCTAATTTCAACTTCACAACAATTTTATGAGGTTGGAGCAAGTGTCTCCAATCCATAATAGATAAGAATAAAAGGTAATATATTTGTTGCCATATTAGAATAAGGGGATCCTGACACACACAGCTGCTTAAAGATTTATCTAAATAATGATGGAGCCAGTGTTTGACTCCATCTCTAGTGTTCTGACTCCAGGGTCTGGGCTCTGAACCACTGTGCTATTCCACAAAATGTGACCAAACTCCGAAGCCAGCACTCTAGATTGAAAATACAAGAGTCATTAAGTTTAAGTAAGCAGGGAACTGGTCAAAAAGAGAGCAGAAAATTCAAGAAGGAAGAATCCCTTGGTAATTCATCGATGGGATCACCAGTTTCTTGCACCTATATTTGTACTTTTGGCTTGTGTGGCAAGGAAGACAATAAAAAGCTTTCACATAGTACAAGAGAAAAGTCTAAGTTTGTCTTGCTGGAGTGAATAAACTTTGAACTTGTCATTCAGTGTGAGTCTGAGAAGCAGCCAAAAAAAGAATAAAAGCACTATTGCTAGCTGTTATTATCATAGTGCTTTCAGATTGATTAAACAGTGCACATGATCTCAAGCACAGTTTAATACTGCAAATAACCTAAAGTGAAAACAAAGCTACGTTTAGGAAGCTTCTGTGGCAAAAGCTTTGAGGATGAATCTCTCCTTTATACTTTGACCTCTGCAGCCTCTCTCCTCCACTTCCTCCTTTCCCTATCCTGCAGAAAGTCATCTACATTCCTGAAAATGGCTTGCATTTCATCCGATATAATAGCTTAAATTCCAGATTTCCAAGCTCAATTTGCAAAGGAACTTTCCCCTTCTACTCAGTTGCCCCCAGAAACATCACCATCTTGATCCTCCAGAGAATGTGTTTTTTTTTCCTTTTTGTGGGCCTGAACAAAGGCAGGGGCTGCTTAAGCAGTAACATAAGAGCATTTAGGAAAACAACTCTACTAACTAGAGAACATCTTGTTTAGTACTTAACGCTACATGATGAAGACAAACTTCATCCTGGAGTTTGCTGGGTCTACTTTCTCCCCCATTTCCATCTGTTATTTTGCTGTGATACTGACAGCCACTCAGATGGCTAAGTGCTCATCTGGGGGCTCCTAGATTAGAGTCCGTCTGTTTAGCCATGAGTTTTGATCAGTGACTCACAGACTCGATTTCTTTGATGTCTATAAAAGAGTTTCATAGGTTGGTCATAGTTAACATGCAAAGCAAAGCCTTACTTTTTCCAAAAAAGGAGGAAGTAAATTACCTTATATTCCCTTTTTTGGTGGCATCTGGGGGTTCATGTTCTCCAGCACTATGTCACAGGGCCCCTCCCAAAAGTAATGTATCTAAATTAAATGTCTTCTATATAATATGTGTTTATCTACTTATAGATCTATAAATGTATAGATCATTATGTGAGATGCACACACAGAGAACTATAAAACTAGTCACCAACATGTTCACTATGTGTTCAACGTAGTTACTTTTAGGAGACTGGATGAGTCATTTTTTATTCATTTTTGTACAACAAAATTTTCTAGATTTTCTATAATGGCTACTTACCTCTTATGAAACAAACTAAAAGGCTTTTTAAAATGTAAATTAAATACCTGGTCTCTCACATATTCCTATAAAAGTATGAAATGAACAAAGAAATTAAGACATTTCCCCAAGTCTATTCATGATATTGATAAATTAGAAAACCAGGTCAAAAGTAGTCTAGTCCTGGTTGAAATGGTTGAATCCAACTGTCTTCCTTGCTGTCTTCCAATGGGTGTGTGTACCTTTAAGAAGGCCAGCTAGCTGTGCTATCTGATATGGTAGCTACAAGGTTCATGTAGTTCTTAACTTTAAATTTTATTTAATTAAATATAATTAAAATTCAAAATTTAGTTTCTCAGTTGCACAAGTTATATTTCAAGTTCTCAGCAGCCACAAGTGCCTAATGACTACCAATTAGACCTCACAGAAACAGAAAAACCCATCAGAAAGATTATTAGACAGCACTGGCCTAGAAGCTTAGCTCCTAACTGCCTACATTGTCACCATCAGCCATGATCAAACCTTCCGAGGGAAGACCTCCACACATTTATAGAAAAAGAGAGAGCAGGACTCTAGTTGTGTCTGCTTCTCTCCCAAGCTGTATCTGGTTCACAGAGAGTGATGATGAGTGCCTTCAGGAACTAGTTGAATACTACAGGGTTAGGCCAAAGACTACAGTCTGAAGACTTTTGGGGCAGTCATAAAACCTGAATAGAAAATAGAAGAGTCACAGGCATTCCAGTGGAAGTCTAGACCACCAGCCAATGCCTAGACTTCAAATGGTTTTCTGAGCGGCTTAGACACTAGTTGTCAGAGGTGCACAATTGTGGAAGCCCATCCCTGCCTCCATGTATAAAATTGCAACCACATCTGCATGGGTGAAGACCAGCATGCCGTGCTTGCAGTGCATAAGCACGGGACACATAAATACCTTCAGCCCTTCCTACACCACAGAGATGAGAGGACTATAACTCTCTGAGCTTGGAAGAGACACTGAACTGAGTAATTTGGGCTCCGTTTACTTTATATCATGTATTCTTGACTTGTCACTTGAACTCTTGCTACACAAAGTGTGATCTTTGGACCAATGACATCAGCATCACCTGGACACTCAGATGCAGAATCTCATGCCCTACTCCAGACCCACTGAGTCAGAGACTAATTTTCACATGATCCCCTGTGATTCTTGTGCACGCTGAAGACTGAGGGTCACTGATTTCTCTCCTTTTCACTCTACTTTCAATTTCTGGAATGTAAAGGAGACTCAGATATTTCAGCTGAAATTTGTAGCATAGCATTTAGTAAGCACTATGGAAAATCTGAGATCTGGGCTTTCAAATTTAAAAAGTTAATGTACTTCCAATATGTTGTCAAAAATATACTTTAAGAAATAGTGAGCATTTTGTGCTTCCCTTTGGTTTAAGATGCAAAAATTAGAGCTGATCACATACTAATACTAATAAGCAAATAATAGCCCATGCAAGATTCCTTTGTTCCTTGCACTGCTGTCTATAGGGCAATCATTTTTAAAA
Organism: Corynorhinus townsendii; assembly: GCA_026230045.1. Classification (NCBI taxonomy): domain Eukaryota; kingdom Metazoa; phylum Chordata; class Mammalia; order Chiroptera; family Vespertilionidae; genus Corynorhinus; species Corynorhinus townsendii. The sequence continues at coordinate 81,909,744 of JAPDVU010000004.1, forward strand.
GCTTTTATTGGATAGCTTGAACAGAGTCATGCCCTAATTATAGTCTTCCTTTTTATTTGCCACTGAGAGGAAATGCACCAGATGAAGCTGTTTGAGACTCTATGGTTTGTTCAGCTGTATTAAATGCTTCTAACTGCTGACTTTTATTGTTCTTAACAAGTCAAGACCAGACTGAATGTCTTTGAGGATAATTGTTTTTATTCATTCCCCTTCTGCATTGCTAAAATGGAGGCTGTATGTAAATTAAGGGAAGAGACTTGGAAGAGAACTACCCAGACCTCTGCTGGCACCCAGAAAGAGTCAAAGCCAAATCCCCTCTGTTTAGATTATTGCATGTCTCTGTGATCAGTGCTTTCTCCTAAGAAATGAATGTTTCTTGAGTCTTCAGAGTGGTCTCTGTGCCACTAAGTTAACCTGACTCATGCACAGAACCCATTCCAAAAGAAAAATCCATGCCAAGGAATATCAATGCTCCTAATGTTAAGTTCATATCCATGTAGTGGACAATGCAATGAGTAGGCTTATACCATGAAATTTATTGGAAGCCAGGAATCAAACTTTCTGAGTCCCCATCTCAATTTTAACATTTATTTGCTATGTGACCTTGGGATAAAGAAATAAAGCCATGGTTCTCAAATGGGTGTGATTTTGTGCCTCCTTTTCTGTACCAAAGGGACATTTGGTAATGTCTGGAGACATTTTTTTTCACTACTTTGTTTTTAGCTTTTAAATTTCATTTTTCAGTTTTGTTTGTTTACATTCATTATTATTTTGTATTAGTTTCAGATGTACAGCATAATAATTAGATAATCATATACTTTATAAAATGGTCTCCCCAGTATTTCAAGTACCCACCTGGCACCATACACAGTTATTACAATAACTAGAGGTCTGGTGCATGAAATTCATGCACTTGCAGGGGGAGGGGGTGTCCTAAGCTGTCAGTTGAACATCCTTAGCACTGCATCAGAGGCGGGAGAAGCTCCCACCACTGCTGCTGTGCTTGCCAGCCATAAGCCCGGCTTCTGGCTGAGTGGCACTCCACCTGTGGGAGTGCACTTACCACAGGGGGCAGCTCCTTCATTGAGCATCTGCCTCCTGGTGGTCAATGCGCATCATAGTGACTGGTCATTCGCCATTTGATTTGCATATTAGTCTTTTATTATATAGGATATTGACTGTATTCCCTATGCTATACTTTATATCCCCATGACTACTCTGTGACTACCAATTTGCACTTCTTAATCCCTTACCTTTTTCACCCAGCCCCACCCCCTCTATCAAACATCAGTCTGTCCTCTGTATCTGTTTCTATATTGTTTGTTTGTTTATTTTTTTGTTTTGCTCTTGAGATTCCACATATAAGACATTTTTTATTGTCATGACTTGGGGTTGCTCCTGGCATCCAGTACATAGAGGCCAAGACTGCTACTAAATATCCTATAATACACAGGACAGCCCACACATCAAAGAATTCTCCAGCTTAAAGTGCCAATAATACCATGTAGAGAAACACTGAACATAAAGAACATATCATTGCCATCATTCAGCACTGACCTGCTCAAATAAAAAACACAGCCCACCAAAGCACCAGAGACCTGGACTATGGAATCAATAAACAAGGATGGAGCCCTTATTTCATCTTCAACACTGTTTCAGGTTCTGTGGGAAACACAAAAGTATCAGGCATGGTATTTTACTTATTCTTTCAGAAACTAGAAATTAGAATAAACCATTGAGTTTAATGGGATAATTCCTCATTGATCCATTCCAGTAATTTTTTGCTGCCTCTCTACATGGTGCCCAGTCTAATTACAGGATGACTCCCTATTCCCCTGGGATGCCACTTTTCCTTTGCCTTCACTTCCTGGTTCTGAAGAAACAGCAATTTGCCACTGAATGGTTATTAGCCTTTTTCCCTTTAAGAGACTAAGAAGAAGAAAGAAAGAAAGAAAGAAAAGCCCACAGGATAATTTTAAAAGTTGTTGCTCCAGTTTTTCTCCAACTTTAGAAATCTCTGTTGGCTTTTAATTAAGAACTTGCATTTAGACTGTGAGATGAACCAGATTTGAAGGATTGTTTTTTTTCTGTTAATGAAGTGGCACTCATTTCCCTAGGAGGGGTTTTCCCCAGATTCTCATTGTTCCACTAAAGATGATTTACATGGGCATCTGTAGAGATAGCTGGATCTTTGATTGGAGTGTGAACCCAGGGTAGACACACTGTGCCTTTCCTCTGAGAAACTAGGAAATAAACACCTTTGAGACACTGAGCTGAAAATATCACAAACTTCAGTGTTGAATGGCTTGAAAGGGGGGTAGGTCAGAGTCCCAAAGAGTTGCAGCAGTAGCTATATGACATAAGTCTCAGAGATATGACCTGAATATGGCTGAATCAGTAGTTACCTCAGACACCTGCAATGCACATTTCAGTCCTCTCCCTCTGTTTATTCAGTCTTGAGAATCATGCATAGTCCAAAGGACTCTGATAAAGTAAACGCACATACCCAATTCTTGGGCATCTATGTTTTGAGCCATTTGGCTAAGGATCAAAGTAAAATGATGATTCTTGTTATAGAATTTAATAGAAGAAAGTATAACAAGCATAAGATATTTGCATATTCTCAAAATATCTCTACTAAAGATGTTTATTTATTAACAAAAGAGTAGGTAAACCTGGTAAGCATTACCTTAATCAAGTGGTAAGGTCAATATCACCACTAAAAAGACATACCAACATCTTGCACCACTCCCATGGTGAACAGAGAAAGGCACTACATATACCATTTCTATGGTATTCTAAACCAAAAATATTTAACCTCAGTCTAAACATGAGTAACTCATCAGACAAATTTAAATTGAGGGACATCCTACAAAATAACTGACCAGTACTCTTCAAAAGTGTTAAGTTCATTAAAGGTGATGATGGAAGACTGAGGAGTTTTCACAGTTTAGAGGAGATAAAGCATACATGACAAGTAAATGTGGAATTTTGGACAAGATCCTGGACCAAAAAAGAGGACATGGATGTGACAGTACTGAAATGTAAATAATGTCTATAGATAAGTTAATGGTATTGTACTGTACCAATGTTAATTACCTGGTTTTCTTAACAGTTCTATAGTTATATGATTATAATATTAATGTTGGAAGAGTAGCATGAAGGGTATACAGGAACTCTGTACTATTTTTGCATCTTTTGTCTAAGGATAAAATTATCTATCTATATAAAACCCTAATATGCAAATCGACCAAATGGCAGAATGACTGGCAGAATGACCAGTCACTATGATGTGCACCGACCACCAGGGGGCAAATGTGCAATGCAGAAGCTGCCCCCAGCCCACGGGGCCAGTGAGTGGGTAGGACCAGGCCAGCCAAGGTGGATGCTAGCAGGGCCCCCGATTGCCCCACCGGTCACCCCACAGATCGGCCCTGATCACGGCCAGGTCTAGAGACCCGACCTGTGCAGGAATTTCGTTTCTGCAGGCCTCTAGTTTCAAAATAAAATGTTTACAATTAATAAGATAATCTTGGAATATCATAGGCATGGAAATACATAAATTGATGTTCAGAACAAAGAAATCAGTTAGCCCTTCTACAAAAGTGAAAATAGAATATAAGGGAAAGGTAGACTATAGATTGAGACTTACCCATGCTAGAGTAAGAAGAGAACTGAGACTGATACAGATATTTACTTCTGAACCAAAAAAAAAAAAAAACAACAACCAAAAAACAGAGTTTTTAAATTTTATCTCATAATGAAGCACAGTCCACTGAGAAACTCTCCCTCTACATCTGAGCAGATTTTTGGCTCCACCAAGCTTTATTTCTCCATAACCACCAGCTAATGAAGAAAAATCTGAGACAAGGCAATGACCAGAGAAAGGGGCCCAGGATCCTCCAGGCTTCAGGTAAGCACAGCCTCCACATTTTGCTCATCCAACACCTCACAACTGCCAAGACACATATACCCACCTGTCTGAGAAGACCATAGCTTTTAGACACAGTTACAAACAGTTTTTTTTCTTGTTGGCAGCAAACCCTTTCTTTTTTCAAATGAAATCTTATTGGGAACGACAATAAGTAAAACAAACCACAAAAATAATAAGATATCGAACATCTATTCAGTGCTTTCTCCATATTCCGGACACTGTTCAAAGGTCTCTATATGTATTATCTTCATTCATACTCAAAGTAACTCTATATGATAGGGCTGATTAACACACCCACATTATAGATGAGGAAAGTGAGCCAGGGAAACAAGCCCCCTGCCCCCAAGCATATGCTTTTAGGTTGAGTTTATTGAATATAATTACATATAATTAAATTCACTTTTTTGAGTTCATAGTTCATTGACTTTTAACATATGTATACAGTCTTATAACTATGCCACCATAAAGATATAGACTATCAGCTGATTCCCTCAGAAATGTTTCTTAGAGCTTCTTTGTAAAGTCAATATACATCCCACTGATCTATTTTCTGTTTCAATACTTTTACCTTTTCTATAATGTTACATAAATGAAATCATAAAGTATGGAACTGTTTTTCTTTCACTTAGCACACAGCTTTTGAGATTTATAGAGGTTGTTGCATTTATCAGTTGTGTTTTCCTTTAAATTGCTGAGTAGTATTCCATTTTGTGAATTTATCACAACTTGCTTATTTATTCAACAGCTGACGGACAACTGGGTTGTTTCCAGTTTGGGATTACTACGTATGACACTACAATAAACATGGGCATACACATATCTTTTTGTAAACCTGTGTGTGTGTTTCTCTTGCCAAAATACCTAACCTAAGAGTGAGATTGCTCCTCCTTACAGTAAGTGTATGTTTAAGTCTACAAGAAACTGACAAATTGTATTCCAAAGTGCCCATATCACTTTGCATTCCCACCAGCAATGTCTGAGTTTCCAGTTGCTCTATATCCTTGTCAGCACACAGGACTCTCAGTCTTTTTTATTGTAACCATTCTAGTGGATGTACGAAGGTATCTCAATTTTAATGGGTTTTAATTTGCATTTCCCTGGTAACTAATGAAGTTGAGCTTATTTTCGTTTTTTACTAACTATTCATATATCTTGAAACCACCTTTGGTACTGCTCAATACCCATTTTATGTCAATAAAAAGAGAATCCACAAGAATGACTGGGTTGCCATTTCCCACCAGGAAAGATTAACCAAAATCAAATTGCTTTATAAAGAAAGCAATGCATTTTATGTTTTATGCATCTATTCTGAAGGCCCTGGAAATAAAACTTTCTGCAACATAGAGACTATGACCAATTTACTAAAAACTCTTAGATAAATGAAGAATTACAAATCTGTCAATGGTCCTATGGGTCAGGAATTCTGAATTCTAATCTCACTTCTGCTTGAAATATAATGTATAGCTTTGAGATGATCTCTCTCTCTTCCTCAACTTTTCCATATGTAAAAATCAGATATTTTTAATCTGCCTTCTAAATAAAAGTTTATTTCTTGACATCTCCATTATTCAAGACTACCAAAATGTAACCAAAATACAGAATAATTACTAAATAACAAAAATGTACAGTAAAAATATAATGAACTTATCCAAATACCATTTATATAGTAACTTAGGCTCACCAATCACTGTAAAGACCTTGAGCAAGAAATACTTCATGACACAATCTACTACTTCCTAGTCTGTTGTTTGGATAGCCAGCCTCTCAAATCTCAGTTTTTGCTCTTGGCTTACATACCATTCTTACAAGCTTGCTTCTCTCAAGCCCATAGGAGATTAGAAACAACAAACTAAAAGTAAAGAAATGAAATCAAAAGATCAAGAGAAAAGTAAGTGTAATATCTAAAACAGCTGAAGAGAATCTCTTAAGGAGCAGATATAATCACGCTAAATCATGTTGTACTAAGACCAGTGGTTTGGCGTATGTTGATTCACAATGACATTCACAGTTTGGAAATAGATCTGATTCAACTTGCTCGTTAAAAGTAAAGTAAAACCAAGGCCCAGAGAGAGAATTGAGGTAATACTCAATTAAGATGGCCTCTCTGTCTCCCACCCCATTACACACACACACACACACACTCCTGCCTAATGACTGAGTTGAAACAAAAACCTTAGTCCTACTCTAGCATTTTATATGATCCAGAAAAGTTGACATTTTTTGAAGTATATTCCATACCAAAAGCAAGGGATTTGACTCTTAGAAAAGCAAACCTCCAATATGGATAAAATTCTAAATAACTTTGTGTTCAAGAAAAATATGCTGAACATCTCATTTCCCAATCGAGTTATATAAATTACAAGTGCTAGTGCATTTATGTCTATGCACAAGTACATGTGCCTGTGTGTTGTGCACACATGTGTTAGGAAGCACCCCATCATGTGCTGGAGCCATCTTATTCAAGCTCTCAAGAGTTATTTTGGGCATCTCTGCTCAAATCCACATTAGAGACATCTCACAGGTAGCTTGAAAGCAGCCCTGGTGAGAATATTTACACAACAAAAATCAGCGACTACTACAAATAAGTGCCTTCCCCACCCCCCCTCCCCTCCGCCCACCCCGAAAGCTGGCTGTTAACCATTTATTAATATATCACTTGTTAAACTATTCATGTATTTCTTGAAATAAGATATAGCCTTAATTATTATATGTTGAGTTATTAAATGCATTATGGTGAAGATGGTATTTTAATTTTTTACTGTTGATAGTTTAAGAGTTTTATTTGTTTTTATAGACATTGATATTAATCTCTTTTTTTTTTAATTATGAGAAGAAAATAATCAGGCTTTTTCCCTATTTCTGACACCTTACTATACAGTTAATAAGATGAGTATAAAAGATAAAAATATGTATTAGTTTGTTCAATTTTGCCAAGCAGTATTTTTAATATAATGTAAGCAAAAGACCGAGGTCCCAGTTCCATAGTTGGCTGTGTGAGGAGACACAGAGTATAGGCAACACATCTCATATGCTATGTGCAGTCCTAAACAGCTAAAAATAAATTTTTAATGTTGCTTTATGAATTTGAAAGGTCTCATGCTGTAAGAACAGAGTATAAATACAGTACCACATGACAAGAGCCTAGACTTTCAGACCTAACCTTGTGAAGTATATATAATATTTACAAGTGCTATATATATTATTGCCAATTACTTTTGCTTTTACAAAATCCTTTTGAAAGTCAGTCTTACAGTTGACTTCAGTTAAATTTTTCATGGTTAAAAGGGGACTATTTTACATAGTGGCCAAAAGTATTGCTGGCATATTATATGTGATAATCAGATAGCTCCCCAAGCTCTCATATCCACCTTATAAAATGGAATACTAGTCGTACTAAATCTTTATTAAAAGAGACCAAAGGTCAGTTAGCATAATGCAAGTAAGAGTTTTAAAACTGATAATATAAAATAGTTTTGTTTTATATTCTGGGACTGTGTATGCAGGCAACATTCTTTTAAACAGCTTTATTGAGATATAATTCACACGCCATATATTTCATCCATTTAAAGTGTACAATTCAATGGCTTTTAGTATATTCACAGAATCATGCACTTGTCACCACATTCAATCTTAGAACATTTTCATTACCCCAAGACAACTCTGCACCCCTTAGCCATCACCCCCCAGTCCCCCCAATCCCACTCTTAAATCTAGGCAACCACTAATCTACTTTCTAATTCTATAAATTTGCCTATTCTGTACATTTCAAATAAATGGAATCATACAATATGTGGTGCATTGTGTCTGGCTTCTTTTATTCAGCATAGGATTTTCAAGGTTCTCCCATGTTGTAACATCTCTCAGTGCTACATTTCTTTATATTGGCAAATAGATGTGACATCTAGATATACCACATTTTGTTTATCCATTCACTGGTCAACAGATGGCATTTGTATTATTTCTGCTTTTTGGCTCTTATGATCATTCTTTAATAAATGTTTGTGTGGATATATGTTTTCACTTCTCTTGGGTATAGAGGCAGAATTGCTGGATCATATAATCACTATGTTAAATAGTTTGCAGAACTGTCAGATTGTTTTCTAAAGCACTGCCCCATTTTACATTCCCACCTCAGGCAACATTCTTACTCAGCCTAAATACCCAGGAAAATGTATACTATGGAATCCCATTTAAAGCAAACAATCTAGTGAATTAATATGTCCTTTCCTTTACTCTGCCCATTGGTATATAAGTTTCTCATGAGTAAATGACATAAGAGAGGCAAGTCAGCTACCTCTAGCATGACTCTTCTAATGCTTGGCTTGCTGATCTTTGAAATACTCAACATTTTTAAAACAAATTTTTAAAAATATTTTTTATTGATTTCAGAGAGGATGGGAGATGGAGAGAGAGACAGAAACATCAATGATGAGAGAAAATCATTGATCGGCTGCAACACAGGCATGTGCCCTGACTGGGAATCAAACTGTGACCTCCTGGTTCATAGGATGAAGCTCAACTATTGAGCCATGCCAGCTGGGCTAAAACAATTTTTATCTAAAATTTCAATTAAAGAGAATTTTGTGGTGGTAATTAATATATGATTAGATGCTACTAAGACAAACTCATACACAATGCCTATAGCAAGGTCAACAAACCTCATTTAGTGGGTCCCTTCCTCAAAATTATAGGACACAAAAAGCTAGTTCCAATTATTTATAGGACCACAGTCAACTAAACCTTCATAACATTAGATCTATTTTCAATTAATCAATTTCAGAAGGTCATACTATAAGAGATGGGCCAAGAAACCAAAACTCACATTAAACAGAAGGATTACTTTGATATACCAATATTGTCTACTTCTATAATGGAAGAAATCACAGCTACAGTAATGACTATGTTTTTCAATGAAGTGGCAGCATCTTACATCACTTTGCTAGTTGTCCAATTATTCACCTTCCCCACATACACTTATCACCAACAGTAGTTATTTATAGGCAGATTTTATGGGCAAGGTACAAAAAAAATTCCGAAAAGAACCTATAGAAAAAGAGAATGTACTTTTTTTTTGGGGGGGGGGATCCAAGTTTGTCTATTAATACTTACTTTCTTCAATAGCTCAGAGCCAAAGTGAATGACTGATTTAGAGAACCTTAGGAGAAACCAAGATGGCGACATAGGTAAGCACCTAAACTGCTGCCTCGCACAACAATTTCAAAACTACAACTAAAAGACAGAACGGACACCATCCAGAACCACAGGAAAGCTGGCTGCGTGGAAATTCTACAACTAGAAGGAAAGAGAAAAGCTCATGGAGAATTGGAGGAATGGCAAAGGATTGAGGTACAGCAAAGGGTCTTTGTGCTCACAGAGAGGAAGGGTGGCTGAGAGCCTGGCTGACTTTCTCAGGCAGGAGGGGGAAGGAGGCCCCCAACTGCACTGAACCCCAGTTCCGACTGCACTGAACCCCAGTTCCAGGCGAAACCCCATGGACCCAGCTCATACAGGGGGAGTCTGGACTGTCATGTAGAGAGAAAGGCACTTGGAGACTCAGAGACCCGGGGGAGCCCCAGTGGGCAGGGGTCTGGAGGCACATGCACAAGAGTGAACAAAGATTGCAGAGGTTGCCACAGGCTTTCCCTAGCAGAAGAGAGTCAGAAGCTCCTGACTGCACTGAGCCCCAGTTCTGACTGCACTGAACCCCAGTTCCAGGTGAGCCCCTGGGGACCCACGCTCATGCAGGGGGAATCTGGACTCTTGGGCAGAGGCTCGGGAGTCGGGGAAGCCAGAAGTCTGGAGATGCGCACTCACAAGGGCAGGGCTGACAGGAAGCCAAGACTGTCTGCTCCTCCCTGAGACTCCACCCCATCCAAGCTGAGCACAGAGGCTTTTGCAATTTGGCAAATCTAATCCTATAAGGCTGTCTCCAGCACCAAACTTCTCCCAGCGTAGACACAGCTGATCCTCACAGCCAACTGGCCTGGAGGTCAATTCCTCCCAGTGATACCAACAACAATCAAGACTTAACTACAACAAGGCTGTACACACAGTCCACAAAGGGGTGCACCAAGAGTGTCTACCTCAGTTTAATTGGGGAGGCCAACCCACTGGGCCATATAGGAAACCTAGCACACAAAGCTACCCTACCAACTCAGGGAAGCAGTGAAAATGTGGCGACAAATAAACAGATCACAAACGAAAGAAATGAAGAAAAACAAATGACAGGATATAGAATTCAAAACCACGGTTATAAGGCTTTTCAAGAATATCCTAAAAAAGGCCGATAAATATAACGACACCCTCGAAGATATGAAAAAGGACCAACTAGAAATTAAACATACACTTACTGAAATAAAAAATATTTTACAGAGACCCAACAACAGACTAGAGGTGTGCAAGAATCAAGTCAAAGAATTGAAATACAAAGAAGCAAAAAACACTCAACCGAAAAAGAAAAAAGAAAAAAAAAAATCCAAAAAGTCGAAGATAGTGTAAGAAGCCTCTGGGACAACTTCAAGCATACCAACATCAGAATTATGGGGGTGCCAGAAGAAGAGAGAGAGCAAGATACCGAAAACCTATTCGAAGAAATAATGACTGAAGACTTCCCCCATCTGGTGAAAGAAAGAGACTTACAAGTCCAGGAAGCGCACAGAATCCCAAACAAAAGGAATCCAAAGAGGACCACACCAAGACACATCATAATTAAAATGCCAAGAGCAAAATACAAAGAGAGAATATTAAAAGCAGCAAGAGAAAAACAGCTAATTACCTACATGGGAGCACCCATATGACTGTCAGCTAATTTCTCAACAGAAACTATGCAGGCCAGACAGGAGTGGCAAGAAATCTTCAAAGTGATGAATAGCAAGAACCTACAACCAAGATTACTCTACCCAGCAAAACTATCATTCAGAATGGAAGGGCAGATAAAGAGCTTCACAGATAAGAAAAAGCTAAAGGAGTTCATCACCACCAAACCAGTATTATATGAAATGCTGAAAGGTATTCTTTAAGAAGAGGAAGAAGAAAAAAGTAAAGATAAAAATTATGAACAACAAATACATATCTATCAACAAGTGAACATAAAAATCAAGTGATTTAAAAACCTGAGGAACAGAATAAAGTGGTGAATATAATAGAATCAGGGGCATAGAAAGGGAATGGACTGATAATTCTCAGGGGGAAAGTGGTATAGGGGGTGCAGGAAGAGACTGGACAAAAATCATACACCTATGGATGAGGACAGTGGAGGGGAGGTAAGGGCAGAAGGTGGGGTGGGAACCGGGTGGAGGGGAGCTATGGGGGGAAAAAGGAGAAACAATTGTAATAATCTGAATAAAGATTTACTAAAAAATAAAGAAAATAGAGAACCTTAAAGTTGCTGAAATATCATATCCTCATGGACCCCACAAGCCTCTTTATAATTGACTTGTTTACATATGCTTTAATTTCCCTACTAGATCAAGGCTCCTTGAGTACCGAACTTTGTTTTCTTATAATATCTCCATAATGACTTACATCTAATGAGAGCTGTATACATAAAAGAGCTGCATAAATAAAAATTAATAAAGTCAAAAGGAATATGACAATATTAAAAACACAAGGCCCATTTAATTTGCAGCAGGGACAACAATGCTGCTCAATTGGGAAGTGTCATTAGTAAGAGATACTAATCCTGCTTCTGCCAAAATCCCACTTCCATCTCTGAAATGATGCCACATTCAATGAGCAAGACGCTAACCCCTCACACCATTACTACAGTCTGGTACTTAAACAGAAAATGCAAAACATTAGGTTCCACAGAAATGCCAGTAGATGAATTTGCACGGCATCAATGCAAAATTCCATTTATCGTTTGTTCGACTCTTTGACACAAACATAATTACATATCAAAATTTCTGGGAATGTTTCAGTCACCAGTGATGTTTTAAAAAAAAAAAAAGTTCTTCCCATCAAGAAACCTACAAGACAGGAATCCAAGATGGTGCCGTAGGTAAACACCTAAACTGCTGCCTCGCACAACAATTTCAAAACTACAACTAAAAGACAAAACATCTATCACCCAGAACCACGGGAAAGCTGACTGAGTGGAAGTTCTACAACTAGAAGGAAAGGGAAAAGAGCATTGAGACGTGCACAAGTGCTGAAAAGCTGAGGTACGGAGGCAAGTGATCTGGGCTGGTGGCAGGCATTGCTTTTTTCAATCCAAAGGGAGACAAGCCCCCGATTACTCTGAAATACAGTTTCTGGGGAGACGCAGGGGACCCAAACTCCTACGGGGAGAAGCTGGACTGTCTGCCATCGGGTCGGCAAGTGAGGGGAGTTTGCTTGCAGAGCTGCATGCAAGAATAATTGTTTACTGCGCTGGGACACTGGACGCAGTGGGAGACACAGAGCCAGCTAAATAGCAGCCATTGCTGTTTGCCACGCCCTAGCCTAGTGATGCCCTGAGACCCGCCCCACACAACCTACAAACCCATCCAAGCTCCAAGCAGCAGCTTTAGCATAAGAAAGGCCTGCCTTATCACAGCTTAACCTAGCAAACTTGCAGCCTGGGTCAGACAGCTCCAAAACCTCCACACCCCAAGCAAAGAGGAGAAAACGGTAGCTCTCGCTGTAGCTCCTGCTGGGTGGACTCAGACAATAGCTGACCTACACCCCATTGGAGATCCAAAAGTCAGTATACCTAGTGGTCAGTGTGAGAAACCAGATTTCAACTCCTCACATCCATAAGTGACATATTCAAGAGGCAGACTCAGCGAGCACCAAAGCCCCACTGAAACAAGTCCTGAACCATAAGCGTGTCTCCAGCACAGCAGTTCTTCCATTATAGACACAGCGAGTCCTCACAGCCGATTGGCCTGGAGGTCAATTCCTCCCAGCGTACCAACAGCAATTAAGGCTTAACTACACCAAGACTTTGCACTCAGCCCACAAAGGGGTGTACCAAGAGCGTCCACATCAGGTGATTGGGGAGGCTGAGCTACTGCCCCCTATAGGTCACCTACCACACAAAGCCACTCCATCAACACAGGGAAGCAGCCAAAATGTAGAGACAAAGAAACATGTCACGAATGAAAGAAACGGAGGAAAGCAAACTACTGGACGACATAGAGTTCAGAACCACATTTATAAGGTTACTCAAGAATCTTCTAAAAACCGCTGAGAAACTTGATGACACTTCTGAGGAGCTTAGTGAGACCTTCAAGGACCTTAATGAGAATGCCAAAAAAATGAAAAAGGACCAGTCAGAAATGAAGCATACACTGTCTGAAATAAAGAATATACAGAAACTCAACTGTAGATCAACGTACCCCAAGAATCAAACCAAAGATCTGAAATATGAGGAATCAAAAAACACCCAACCAGAAAAACAAAAAGAAAAAAGAATCCAAAAATATGAAGATAGTGTAAGGAGCCTCTGGGACAACTTTAAGCGAGCCAACATCCGAATTTTTGGGGTGCCAGAAGAAGGGAGAGACCAAAATACTGAAAACCTATTAGAAGAAATAATGACAGAAAACTTTCCCTACCTGGTGAAAGAAATAGACATACAAGTTCAGGAAGCGCACAGAACCCCATGCAAGAGGAATCCAAAGAGGACCACACCAAGACACATCATAATTAAAATGCCAAGGGCAAAAGACAAAGAGAGAATCTTGAAAGCAGCAAGAGAAAAACGGTTAGTTACCTACAAGGGAGTACCCATATGACTGTCAGCTGATTTCTCAACAGAAACTATGCAGGCCAGAAGGGAGTGGCAAGAAATATTCAAAGTGATGAACAGCAGGAACCCACAACCAAGATTACTCTACCCAGCAAAGCTATCATTCAGAGTTGAAGGTCAGATAAAGAGCTTCACAGACAAGAAAAAGCTAAAGGAGTTCATCGCCACCAAACCAGGATTACATGAAATGCTGAAGGGTATTCTTTAAGAAGAGGAAGAAGAAGAAAAAGGTAAAGATAAAAATTATGAACAACAAAATGACATCAAATACATACCTACCAACAAGTGAATCTAAAAATCAAGTGAATAAAAAATCTGAAGAACAGAATGGACTGGTGAATATAATAGAATCAGGGACATAGAAAGGGAGTGGACTGACGATTCTCAGGGGGAAGCGGGTGTGAGGGGTGCAGGAAGAGATTGGACAAAAATCTTACTCCTATGGATGAAGACAGTGGCGGGGGGTAAGGGCTTGGGGTAAAGATTTTTTTTTTTAAATAAATCTTTATTGTTCAGATTATTACAGGTGTTCCTCTTTTTTTTCCCCGATAGCACCCCTCCACCTGATTCCCCACCCCACCCTACCCCATGCCCTTACCCCCCACCACTGTCTTGTGCAATGTAATTACCACTCCCTGGAGTGGGATTGGGAAATAAATGAGATACACCAGAAAGCTCCTGCCACATAACATATACCAGATTAGATGTAGTTTCTCTTCCTTCCCCCCTCCCTGGTTGTAACATTAAATTTCATAGATCATAAAATCAATGTTTGCATCAAGAGGATTATACAAGGTACTGTGGCTGCTATACAAAATCACTTACATAAATAGATTCCATTTATCCATGAAGTTGAGTATAAACAGAAAACAAAGTAAAAACTGTAAAATCAGCCTAATACCACCCCCCCACACATACATTCCCCAAATACTTTCATGTTCCTCTTTTTGTAGCAAAAGAACAAAAGAATCAAATGCCTTTCGTGTCTGTTGCTGATGTTCTTTTTTTTTTTTAAAAGTATATATATATATTTATATATATATATATATGAGAATGAGAGTATAGTTACAGAATAGCTAGTTCAATCTACTCTTCAAAGACTTTATGGGTTATTGAATGAAACACTCTTTGAGGGATGGAAGAAGGTGCCAGAAAGAGAAGCATTAAAGAAATCCCAGCCTATTGGGTTTTAGCATGTATCTCTCTCAAAGCAGAAATGTGTTTCTGTGATAAAGACTATACTATACATGATATAAGGAGGTGTTACCAATACTGACACTGATTGATGAGCCCAGAGAGTGAACACAATCAGAAAATAAAAAGTATAAAATTATGTTCTATTTTTCAAAGTAATATTAATTTCATGTACTTTTAAAATACCTCATTGTTTATGCCTAACACATTAAGAAATAATATGTAGGAGACTTTCAAGATGGCGACAAAATAGGTGGATCTTATACTCACCTACTTCCAGAACCAAACTGGAAATACAACTAAATTAAAGAACAATCACCCTGAATAACCAAATGGAAACTAGCTGAAGAGGAGTCTTATAACCAAGGATTTACAGAAGAAGCCACAAAGAACTAGAAGGAAGGGCAGAGGCATGAAAGGGGCTGACCCGGCTCAATTACCACTGGCTGGCCTTTCCAAAGTCATTTATCAGTGTAGTAAGGTCACTGCTCTTCCCAGGAACTGAAGTTACTACTCTTGTCTGAGGATATACTAGGGAAAGGGGACCCAGGCAGTGACCTCCCTTCCTGACGATAGAGCCCAACAGAACCCTGGTAACCAGGCAGCCACATTCTATAAAAACCCTTACCTAGCTCTGTTGGCTAGAGACATTCACACCAAAGGGATGTCCCACTGTTGTCTGCCCATGTCCCAAGGGCCGAGGCCTCAAAAGGGGCAACGGTGACAACATATCCCATCATGGCCACTGCTGGGTCCAGACTCAGCCAAGATGCCTGTGGCCCTTTTCACAGTTGGACCCAGAGGTAACACAGGGAGACCTGGGCAGTTTTGTTTGGGCCAGACCACCTGAGCAGCCCTATGTCTCATCCGTGTGTGTGTGCGTGTGTGTGTGTGTGTGTGTGTGTAAGGGGTTTCATGCGGAGAGAGCTTTCCCTGAGCAGGAACAGGTTGAGGGTATCAGAAGTCTGTTGGGACAGTCATATTCACAACCCAGGTCAAGGACATAGAGTGTGGGTGGTGCCCTCTGCCCAATGTTTATCCTTAGATCTGGAGGTGAATCTTATTTCTCCTAGGTGGAGGTCTGTACAGACACAAGGCTGGGCCTGATCCAGGAGCAGAAGGTCCAGTGGGCAGAAGCAGCAGTGGCTAGGGCCAGCAGGGCTTGAGGCCTCTGGACTGGCTGCCAGTCACTGTCAT
This sequence comes from Corynorhinus townsendii, assembly GCA_026230045.1. Taxonomy (NCBI): domain Eukaryota; kingdom Metazoa; phylum Chordata; class Mammalia; order Chiroptera; family Vespertilionidae; genus Corynorhinus; species Corynorhinus townsendii. The sequence goes on from JAPDVU010000004.1 coordinate 81,925,802, forward strand.
TGCAGAGCTCAATCCAGGTCATGGAGGGGCAGCACCTGGTCCATGAAGACCCCTGCCCCATCTTCACCAGTACGGTGCAGGCGTGCCATACTACTGACAGTCAGAGCAGGCTCAAAGGGAATATGGCCACCTGGGGGTCTGGAGAACCAGGGCCTATGGATGACCAGAAAAAGACCCCTCCCCAAAGCTGCCCAGGCTCCATAGGCAGCTCAGGATTTCCAACTCCAACCTGGAGTACCACGAACATGTTAATCAAACCAGGCTAGAAGACCTAGAGCCCAAGGAGGCAGAGCCCAAGGGTGAGAAGGAGAGGGAGATAGGGGTGGGGTGGGGTGGAGATGCATGAGAGCTATGGGAGGGGGTCAGTGCCAGAAACACCTGAACACCCCCAGAGGTTTGCCATGAGCAAAGGCCAGCCTCAGACCACCCATCTGCTGGACTGCTGATGAGGATGTCCTGTGGTGGGTTCTGGGCTGTGGCTTCTCTGGAAGGCTCTGGCTTGTGTTCTGTCTTTGGGGGGTGGGGCAGGGGGTGCACATGGAAATGCAGGCACTTGAGTGATCTTTTCTCCTCTCACAACTCCAGTACCAGCCCAGGAGGCAGAGGCAGCTCCTGCTTCAACACCTGTTGTCCATCCCGAGAAGGCCGATGCAAAGCTGAAGGTGTGTCCACTGCCAGTGATCATGCCACATCCAGCAACCACTCCAGCTGCAGCTCTGGAGCTGGGGCCGGCCTGTCAGAATCTCCTGACCTAACTGAGGCCCCACCACCCCTGGTTGAAGAATCCTCCCTTGAACCTGCCCTGGTTCCTGCCACTGAGGAGGAGCTGCCTCTGGAAAATGCATCAGAGCCACTGGCTGAGACTGCTCGCCCTCTCCCATCATAAAAACTTGTTTTACCCCTCCTACCCTCATTGACCTTTTCCTTTTAGTTTCTTTCATTCTTATGTTTTTCTTTTCTCCATGGTGTGATTTAGTTATTTGTTTGGATTTTTAATTATTTGGGGTATTTTGGGGTCTTTTTCTCTGTTCATCTTTCTCCTTTTATTCTTCATTTCTCCACAGCATGATTCATTTTAAGTAATAAATAAACGTTATTTTTTATCTTTTAAATTGTGCCATTCCTGAACATGCTGGACATTCACAGTGCTGTGCAAACATCACCACTATCTAATTGCAGAATGTTCCATCACCCCCCAAAAAACCTGCACCCAAAGAATCTTACAATAGGTGCCTTTTTGTGTCTGCTCACATATTTTTGTTTTTATCTGAAATAGCATTTTTGCTATTTGAAAGGGAAATCCCAGATGAATTAGAGATGAGGAGAGAGAGAGAGAGAGAGAGAGAGAGAGAGAGAGAGAGAGAGAGAGAGAGAGAGAGAGAGAGAAGCACTTTTTAGTGAATGTGTTCATCATCTTGGGGTAGATACCCCTATGTTAAGTGTGACCCCAGGACCAGAAGCCAGTCAGGCAACAGCTGGCTCTTCCTATAACCCCCAAGAAACAAGAAAAATGCAGAAACCTCAAAAGACAAAACACAAGCTGCAGAGCATTCCTCACAACCCAAGGCCAGAGAAAGGTGTAATCTCCCTGTGGTGCAGGAAACTCTCGAAACTCGGTGTTTTCTAAAGGGATAAAGGGCCAAACATATGCACTTCCAACAAGAGGCAATGCATATGCCAGTACATGCCAGAGATGCCTGACCTTCCCAATGGGATTACATACACTGTAAACCCTGCGGGGAGAGCACTGTCACTGCCAGATTGGCAGGCTTCTTGTCTGGTGGCAACCTGCCCTGGGGACAAAGTGAAGCAGCAGAAGCCCCAGAAAACCCCCTGGAGAGAAGGGGGAAAGGCCACTCCTCTGGAAGAACAGTGTGCAGGACCCATCAAAGTTCCACAGTGCACACCTTCACATGGCAGTGCTCATCCTAGGAGGTTATAGCACAGAAATTCTTGCATAATTTTTCAAAGATGTATTTTAGAGACTACCTATCAGAGCACTTATGAAATATTTTGGAATTGGGAAAAACACTAATGTCCATAGAAAGAGGATGGGATTCACTAATCCTGTTCACATGGACAAAGGAAGCTGAGCATCTGCTTAAGTGGGTGCAGGAATCTCCACGTGCCAACAGATAAAGACCTCAGGGCTCCTTTCACATGACACACGTGGACCAACCATCTGCCTTCAAGATCCCAACTGTTAGACCACGTACATATGATTTCAACAGGCAAACAGGCATATGTGAAAATGAGATGATACTGTCTATAAAGAACTCTAAATAATCCACACAAAAAAACTATTAGAATTATAACTGAATTCAGTAAAGTAGCAGGACATAATATTCAGGAATCACTGGCATTTATATATACCAATTACGAACTATCAGAAAGAGAAACTAAGAAAGCAATCCCACTTGCCACTGCAACTACAACAAAAATAAGGTGCCTAGGAATAAATTTAACCAAGAAGGTAAAAGACCTGTACTCAGAAAATTATAAGACAGTAAGGAAAGAAACTGTATATACCATGGAGTGCATATACCATGTTCATGGATTAGAAGAATTAACGTCATTAAAATGTCCATACTAACCAAAGCAATCTATAGATTCAACACAATTCTTAATAAGATACCAATGGCATATTTCACAGAAATAGAACAAATATTCTAAGAATTTATATAGAACCACAAAAGACCCCGAATAGCTACAGAAATCTTGAGAAAGAAACACACAGCTAGAAGAAACATGGTACCTGATATCAAACTATTTAACAAAGCCATTGTAATCAAAACAGCCTAGTACCACATAAGAACAGGCATAGAGATCAATGGAACAGAACAGAGAGCCCAGAAATCAACCCATGCCTTTATGGTCAATTACTATTTGACAAAGGACATAAGAGCATACAGTGGAGTAAAGACAGTCTCTTCAATACATGGTGTTGGTAGAATTGGACAGGTTCTTGCAAAATAGTGAAACTAGAGCACCAACTTATTATACCTTATACAATAATAAACTCAAAATGGATAAAAGAGTTAAATGTAAGCCATGAAATCATACAAATCCAGGAAGAAAACATAGTTAGTAAAATCTCAGATATCTCTCTTAGAAATATTTATGTCTCCTAGGGAAAGGGGAAAAAACAAAAAAAAATAAACAAAGGGATTACATCAAACTAAAAAGCTTCTGCACAGCAGAAGAAATCATCAACAGAATGAAAAGGGAACCCACTGTATGGGAGAATATATTCACCAATGATTCATCTGATAAAGGGTTGATTTCCAAAATACATAAAGAACTTATACAACTCAACACCAGAAAGACAAATAATCCAATTAAAAATAGGCAAAGAACCTGAATAGACGCTTCTCCAAAGAGGACATAGAGATGGCCAACAGACATATGAAGAAATGTTCAACATTACTAATCATCAGAGAGATGCAAATTAAAACCACAACGAGATATCACCACACCTGCCAGAACAGCTATCATCAATAAACCAACAAACAGCACGTGCTGGCGAGGATGTGAAGAAAAGGGAACCCTAGTGCATTGTTGATGGGAATGCCAATGTGGAAAACAATATGGAGTTTCCTTTCAAAACTGAAAATGGAACTACCATTTGACCCAGTGATCCCACTTCTGGGAATATCCTAAGAAAACTAAAACACCAATTTAAAAAAATATATGTACCCCTATGTTCATAGTAGAATTATTTACAATAGCCAAGATCTAGAAACAGCCCAAGAGCCCATCAGGAGATGAGTGGATAAAAAATAAAAAACAAAAAGAGCTGTGGTACATTTATACAATGGAATACTGCTGAGCTGTAAAACAAACAAACACTAAAACCCCAAATCTTACCTTTTTGACAACATGGATGAACCTGGAGATTATTATGCTAAGTGAAATAAGCCAGTCAGAGAAAGATAAATACTATGTATTTCTTATATGTAGAATCTAATGAACAAAATAAATTGATAGAGAAAACAGAAACAGAGGCATAGATACATGGAACAGACTGACAGCTGTCAGAAGGGAGATGGGAATGGGGAGTGGATGAAAGAAGGTGAACAGACTAGCCAAAGAACATGTATGCATAACCCACAAACACAGACAAAAGTGTGATGATGGCCCGAAAGAAGGGGGGGTGGCAGCGACTGGGTAGAGGTGGGCAAAGGAAAGAAAAATGGGGACATCTGTAATAGTGTCAACAATAAAAATAAAGTAAAACAAAAAAAATAATATATAGATCATTAAATGTTACAGATTAATGTATATAAACATTGTTGGACTAGAATTTTTACCTCAACCTTCTGAGAATCTTTCCCCCATACATATTCATCTGTCATATGCTTGTCTGCTCTCAACTTTAAAAGCATAAAGGAAGATCATCTATAACTGGGTATATGATGCATGAGCTATTAATAATTGAGATGACCAATTGCTTGATCACATAAGTTAATTAATAAATCTCCATATTTATTTGAATTCATCTACTGTAATTATGTTTTCTCTGCATATATTACTAAAATATGAAACATGAATATAAATGAAACAGAATACAAATAAACACAACTGTCTTTAAATATATTAAACCACCAAAAAAAAATGGATCCTAAACTTGGTGAGCTCTTAGTGCAGTTCTATTTTAAGATATTCAGTGGTATTTACATTTGGTACTAGAATGTTCTTCAATCATGTTTTATCTAGAGGAGAAAAAAAAATCACTTGCACACGATTAACTTGTAAATCTGAAGAGACTATGCACAGAGTTGCAAGTACTCTACTGATAAATCCTTATCTAAAACTACCAGCTTCTTCAATTACTCTACCTCTTTCTTGCAAGTCAGTTTCTTAAATGATCAGAAGATCATGCAACGTGATCACCAAATACACAAATAAAGGTTATTTTGCAGGAAGTATTCTTTAAGAAAATATGAAAAGAAACAAAAAGAAACCTGCTCTTATTACTAGTATACATAAAGTAAAGCCAGGGGGATATTTGTTCTTTCTCTCTTCACTGTGGTATGTATATCTTTCTCTGCCCCCCTCTCTCATCACACTTAATTCTCCAGCAGCTCATACATATGGCTGTGCTAAGTCAGAGCTTTCATTTCCAATAATTTCCCAACCAGAAAACATGCTTCATTTTTTAAAACAAATGGAGCATAGCTAATGATGCAGATGAAATCTGGGCCTGGTAACATTTGACCTGGCCTCAAACAAGAGGAGCAAGGTAGCATCCGCCTCCTCTGATATAGTCTGCAGCCAAGGAGTGGCACCAGTATACAAGTGACATGCATATCACATGTATCAAAGTGGAAGCTCAATCTGTACGGCAATAAGACTCTCTCACATCCCAGCATGGGTGCTGGCCCTGAGCTGCAGTTCCAGTAATTGACATAGTTGCCCAATGCTACAAAACAAACTCAGAAACTATTCTCATTAGACATCCCCCTGCTTTGCAACTCTGTTATTGTAAAATCCAAACACTGAGCCCCATACCAGCATGGCTCTGTTTTTAATTAGTTCTGATGGCATTGGGCTGTAAGCCAAAGGAAAAATGAACTTCCTGTGACTGAGGCTTGCTGCTCAGTATGTTGCTTCCTTCTTAAAGAGATTGTTTTCACAACATTTTATAAAAAGAACTACTGACAGAAATAATATAAGTTTTTACTGCTTTTGATATTTTTTTCAGGCTTATAAAAAGCAGCCAAAAGTCAGAGAATTTGTAAAGTTACAATGCTATTATTTGGTCTTTTGTGTGACCCAGTTGACTTGTCTTTTGATTAAAGACATCCTACCCGATTAATTTCTTTAATGGAGAAAACACAGGCTTCTGTTAAAATTTTAAGACCATGAATGTTTTAGTGTTTCCACTAAATTAATTTGGTGATATATTTTTTACTGCCTGGGTCATTGCTGGCTTGGTGTTAGAACTGAGATGCTGGTAAGGTCACCTTCTGAATACAAGGAAGTAAGGAGCTGATGGAAACTCCAGACAGATAAAGACCATTTAGATAAATGCTAGAGTCTTATACAAAATAAACCTTCACTGGAAACTGATTTCTAGTTCTCCAAAACATTTTGAAAATACTTCCTATTATAAGGGGAATTTCTTAATTTATGAGTCTCTCCTCCCCACAAGTTGGAAGCTAGACATTTGTTTCCTGGATTACTTTGTAATTTGTTATAACATATGACTTGAAGTCTGCTAATTAAACACACCTACACACAACTTCAAGAAGCTGAAACAGCCCTAGCCGGTTTGGCTCAGTGGATAAAGCGTCGCCCTGCGGACTGAAGGGTCCCAGGTTCGATTCCGGTCATGCGCATGTACCTTGGTTGCGGGCACATCACCAGTAGGAGGTGTGCAGGAGGCAGCTGCTCTATGTTTCTCTCTCATCGATGTTTCTAACGCTCTATCCCTCTCCCTTCCTCTCTGTGAAGGATCAATAAAATACATTTTAAAAAGGTGAAACAAGGAAGGAGATTCCATGTGGAATTTATTCTACCAAGAGAAGCGTGGAGAAATCCAGCATTGAGGAGCAGCAGTGGCTCCGGTCACAGGTATGACACCCCGTACCACTGTCAGCAGCACCCGTGCAAAGGCGGCAGTGGTGGGGTCTCTACTAAGTCAGTGCAGCAGTGGGAATGGATAATCTTCAGGATTATCCATTTGGATTCCTAGTCTTCAAGATAGATTTACTGGCCCTCCTGAGTTTCAGTGAGCTGGCCTATGGCCTTTAACAAATTAATCCTCTACTTCCATTAGCTAGAGTGGATTTTGTTGTTGGCAAATAGGAACTCTGATACAACCACTTTAACTCTATATTTCCTGTACAAAGGTAATCAGATGGTATTGAGTAGTGGTTAAGAAAACAATCTTTGGAGTTAGTAGGATAGGATTTGGAGTCCAAGTTCAACCACCTAATAGCTGTGTGAAATTGGGACAATGGCTCAACTTCTCTCAGCAATTCTTTACCTGAAAAGTAATAATTATTATCTACAACTCATAAGGTTCTTGGAAAAATTAGTAAAATGTGGTTAGAGGCATTTATATGACTTTTTCAAGTCCTTTTAGGTATGGATATATATTTTTTATTTTAAATAAATGGTGTATACTTTTCTTGGATACAGGCTTAAGATAATCACTAGATTATAGAGTCGGAAGACATCTAAGGATTATCTCAGTCTTTTCTATGCCTCAAAAAGGGTAACTATATACAGTTTTCTGTAAAAGACCACAGAAGAAGATGCCACTAATTATTTTTAAAGCTTATTCATATATACAAATATTTTCTAACCAAACCACAATAATTCCTATAAAATATATGCATCTGTTTCTTTTGAACCTATCTAGTAGCCCGATTAACTTCTATATATCCTTCAAAGCCCAGTGTAAATGCCACCTTCTCTCTGAAGCCTTTTCTTATTTTCCTTGGTCAGATAGGAGCCCACCTTCTTTGAACACAGATACCATTATCTCTACTGGCAGGTACTATATTCTTGCTACGTGAAGGTTAGCTGTATGCAAATCTTCACTTCCCTCCCTGGTATAAGTAAGCTCCTTAAGATGCATCTCTGCATCTGTAGCCCCAAGCAAAGTGCTCTGTAGATGCTGTTCCTATACAGCATAGTGTAACCTATCCTACTGCAATGTTATCTCTTAACCGTGTAACTATGGGGAAGCTCTTTGAAAGCACAGAGTATATTCATCCCCCCACATCCACCTTGGTGCCTATAACATATTTGTTGAATTGAATTAAAAACATTTAACTAAACTTTTCTCTGTATTTCCTCCTTTTATTCTTAGCTTCTTTTTCCTTTCAGTTTTTATTTGATCTTTTAAGAATCTATAGTCTTCAGCATTTATATCACCCCAGTGAGTTTTTATGAAAGTAAATTATTTCTTTGTCACCATTGCTTACCACCCTTATTACTGCTTTGACATACATCTTTGCTAACTGGTCATATAATATTTTCATTATAGCTTATAGTTTAAACCAGCTATTATTGTTTTCTCCCCATAGCACCTACATATGGGCAGCTTTTGTGTAACATGTGCTGTACATTGCCGTAATTCCTCTAACCTACTAAGGGAATCCATATTCGTCAGTATTCTACAACACGTCCAGTCCAAGTTCGCTCCTAGTTTCTAAGCCTCTCAACTAAAGGTGGCAGTGAAATACCCATTTTCTCTTGTTCTGCCATCAGTGGTATTTTCTTCTCTTGTACTGGAGATTCTGACAATGGTAGTCTCAGACTTCTTTCTAACTCTCCATAACCACATTTCTTTCTGATGTCCACCAGGAACTCACCAAAATGGCACATGGAACTAAAAATAAACATAAGTTTCTGACATGAAGGATCCTCTTTTCCTTCTAACAAAGCTGCTTCTATCCTATAACTTTCCCCAACAGAAACCACTGCTGCCCTGCTTCTCCATGTGCTGCTTCTGTGACCCAGTCAAGGTTGGGTTCCTAAAGGAAATGTTTGAACACTTTCACAATGACCTTCAAAACAGTACAAATTTCCACATTGGGAGAGTGCTGAATGACAATGGGCAGCTCAAATCTACCTCCTTCCATCCATCTTTGTCCAAGATTGGATCCATAAGTAACTTTATCAGTCCCTGGAAACCTCATCTTATTTTTCCTTTGACATGCTCCCTATTTGGATTATTTCCCTTGTGATGTGGTTGATATAGAAAGCCTCAAGCCTATTAACTGATATGAACACACTCAATGCCCAATCATGTCTTTTCCTATATGGAAACCTCATGTTGTATCTTATTGCCTCTTAACACCCAGTAGATGTTTTCTATTAAACAAGTGATATCAACATTTTTCAGATCACAGGTCCCTTTGAGAATCTGATGAGGGTTAGAACTCTCTCCTCAGAAAATAATATACATGTAAACATACCCATAAATGCATGCATACAATATCAAGGAGTAAACAGAACAATTGAAGCCCCTCTTTGGACCTCATAGACAGTAATCCCAGTTTAAAAAAGAAAAAAAAACCTGAAGTAGAAAAGTTTTAAAAACAAGAGCCCATTAAATTATCCACATCCCTTGAAGCAATCTAAGAGAATCGTGAATCCTATCAAGATGATAATGGGAACACAGGAGAGAAAATTCACTTTGGGGAATGAGAAATGCAGGCAGAGAGCAGTCTCTTGGTTACTTTAGGAATGTCAAATGCTACCTGTGAGCTGAATGTAATGCTGTCCAAGGACAAGATTTTGGTGAGTCAATTAAAACATCCAGGCATTGTGATGTCATTTAGATTAACATAAAGCAAGCAGGACTCATCTACCTTTCCTTCCTTCCTTCCTTCCTTCCTTCCTTCCTTCCTTCCTTCCTTCCTTCCTCCCTCCCTCCCTCCCTCCCTCCCTCCCTCCCTCTTATTGAGCTACCTACCCATCCATACACCCATCCATCATCTATCTATCTACCCACCCATCCATCCATCTAGCTATCTAGCTATCTATATATTGTTATCACCAAAAATATAATCCCTTGCTCCAAAACTGTTCTCAATTTATTTTGAGATTACCACCCAAAATTATATGGCCTATTTATTGCTTCAAAATTAGATGGCCTATTTATTTCTTCAGCTGAAATATAATATTAAATGTCTCAAAAATGAAAACAATTTAAAAGCAAAGCCTTCTTGGTCATTTTTATACTAGCAAATTCATAAGCAGCTATTCTGTGCAAGTACTAAGTAACAGTCATTTGAAGACAAGGTAAAACACTATCTACTAAACCATCACGATGCAGAGTACTGCCTCCCTTGGCTTCATTCTTCTCTCAAGGGGACTTGTTATCTACTTTCTATCTGTCCCCTTCTAAACATGCCAGCATAGCCTTGTATAGAAATACTGGTATGTGGAATAATTTTAGATATTTATTGTTTAATGTCCCTGGGTAGCCAATTAGTCACAAAAATTGCCACATTATTCCAACAGAGTTAATATACTCAACTACATCAACCACATCCACAAAAACAACAATCCCACTTCTCTGACCTATATCCTTCCCACATTACTCCTCAGCCCTCGCCTCCAACTAGTCTCTCCCTTTGTATATGCCATGCCTTGCTATACTCTCCATGTCTAGGCTCACTCCTGGAATCAGGACCTGTTCATTTGCTATTCACTCTGCCAGGGATGCTCTGTATTCCCTTTCTTCTTTCAGGCACTTTGGCTATCAGAGCACATTAGTCTCCATTGATCAATTTTAATCTAGTGATGGTGTAAAGTCAGCATCAGTCATGAGACCACTACACATCACCTCCTCAACCTGTGTAGATGGCACAAAAATATCACAAGTGGATATTATGACTATCCACATGTGTGTCCAGGTAGGCTGAGAGAAAAGACATCAGATTTTTATGCAGTTTTGTCACAGAAGAAATATGATCCGTAGTCTAAGGCATTTGAGGCAACTTAACAGTCATTGTTCTGCATTATGTTTTCCAGATCCATGCCAAGTACTTAGTAGGCCAAATCCAAGTCAATTACCATTTCTGATTATGATTAAATAGACCCAATGTACTGATTATGGTCTCTTCCTCTACTGCCTGCCAAGCTTGATGATTTTCTCTTATCAATATTCTCCTTTACCTTTCATGGCTCCTTCCTAATCGGACATCATTTATATTTACTAACGATGCTTCATATTATGGTAGCAAGCTTTTCCCAGCTAACATAAACAGAAGGATTCAACTGTAAGAGAGCAAAAGAGAGAACACAAGTGTGTTGTAACCCAAGAGTACATCTGCATCCTCTGAACCCAGATCCAATTGATCAGAAGAATTACATAAAAACTACTTTCTTCCCTTAATAATATATTTTATGGTTTATAAGAAAACTCAAACTCAGGTGAGATGTGCTATTGTAGTTCTTTTTAGCAAACAGTGTGCATGCTGCCATTGTGTAGACACAGGTATAGTCATATGTGTCCATTCCAGTGAATTCAACTAGATCATCATATTAAGAATAGTTACTGGAGAATCCAAGATGTCGGCGTAGGTAAACACCTAAACTGCTGCCTCCCACAACAATTTCAAAACTAAAACTAAAAGACAAAACGTCTATCACCCAGAACCACGGGAAAGCTGGCTGAGTGGAAGTTCTACAACTAGAAGGAAAGAGAAAAGAGCATTGAGACATGCACAAGCACTGAAAAGCTGAGGTACGGAGGCACATGATCCGGGCTGGCTGCGGGCGACTGGGTGCGTTGCTTTTTTCAACCCGAACGGAGACAAGCCCCCAATTACTCTGAAATACAGTCTCTGGGGAGAGGCGGGGGACCCAAACTCCTACGGGGAGAAGCTGGACTGTCTGCCAGTGAGGGTGGCTTGCTTACAGAGCTGCACGCAGGAATAATTGTTTACTGCACTGGGGCACGGGACTCGCGGATGCCGTTGGGGACGCAGAGCCAGCTAACTAGCAGCCATTGCTGTTTGCCATGCCCTAATCTAGTGACACCCTGAGGCCCCGCCCTGCACAACCTACAAACCCACCCAAGCTCCAAGCAGCAGAGTTAGCATAAGAAAGGCCTGCCCTATCGCAGCTTAACCTAGCAAACTTGCAGCCTGGGTCAGACAGCTCCAAAACCTCCAAACCCCAAGCAAAGAGGAGAAAACTGCAGCTCTCACTGTAGCTCCTGCTGAGTGGCCTCAGACAGTAGCTGACCTGCACCCCATTGGAGATCCAGAAGCCAGTGTACCTAGTGGTCAGTGTGAGACACCAGATTTCAACTCCTCACATCCATAAGTGACACATTCAAGAGGCAGACTCAGTGAGCACCAAAGCCCCACTGAAACAAGTCCTGCCCCATAAGCGTGTCTTCAGCGCAGCAGTTCTTCCATTATAGACACAGGGAGTGCTCACAGCTAATTGGCCTGGAGGTCAATTCCTCCCAGTGTACCAACAGCAATTAAGGCTTAACTACACCAAGACTTTGCACTCAGCCCACAAAGGGGTGTACCAAGAGCATCCACATCAGGTGATTGGGGAGGCTGAGCTACTGCCCCCTATAGGTCACCTACCACACAAAGCCACTCCATCAACACAGGGAAGCAGCCAAAATGCAGAAACAAAGGAACATGTCACGAATGAAAGAAACGGAAGAAAGCAAACTACTGGATGACATAGAGTTCAGAACCACATGTATAAGGTTACTCAAGAATCTTCTGAAAACCACTGAGAAACTTGATGACACTTCTGAGGAGCTTAGTGAGACCTTCAAAGACCTTAATGAGAATGCCAAAAAAATGGAAAAGGACCAGTCAGAAATGAAGCATACACTGTCTAAAATAAAGAATATACAGAAACTCAATTGTAGATCAACATACCCCAAGAATCAAACCAAAGATCTGAAATATGTGGAAACAAAAACATCCAACCAGAAAAACAAAAAGAAAAAAGAATCCAAAAATATGAAGATAGTGTAAGGAGCCTCTGGGACAACTTTAAGCAAACCAACATCCGAATTTTTGGGGTGCCAGAAGAAGGGAGAGAGCAAAATATTGAAAACCTATTAGAAGAAATAATGACAGAAAACTTTCCCTACCTGGTGAAAGAAATAGACATACAAGTTCAGGAAGCGCAGAGAACCCCATACAAGAGAAATCCAAAGAGGACCACACCAAGACACATCATAATTAAAATGCCAAGGGCAAAAGACAAAGAGAGAATATTAAAAACAGCAAGAGAAAAACAGTTAATTACCTACAAGGGAGTACCCATACGACTGTCAGCTGATTTCTCAACAGAAACTATGCAGGCCAGAAGGGAGTGGCAAGAAATATTCAAAGTGATGAACAGCAAGAACCTACAACCAAGATTACTCTACCCAGCAAAGCTATCATTCAGAGTTGAAGGTCAGATAAAGAGCTTCACAGACAAGAAAAAGCTAAAGGAGTTCATCACCACCAAACCAGGATTACATGAAATGCTGAAGGGTATCTTTTAAGAAGAGGAAGAAGAAGAAAAAGGTAAAGATAAAAATTATGAACAACAAAATGACATCAAATACATACCTACCAACAAGTGAATCTAAAAATCAAGTGAATGAAAAATCTGAAGAACAGAATGGACTGGTGAATATAATAGAATCAGGGACATAGAAAGGGAGTGGACTGGCGATTCTCAGGGGAAGCAGGTGTGAGGGGTGTGGGAAGAGATTGGACAAAAATCTTACTCCTATGGATGAAGACAGTGGCGGGGGGTAAGGGCATAGGGTGGGGTGGGGAATCAGGTGGAGGGGAGCTATGGGGAAAAATAAAAGAGGAACACCTGTAATAATCTGAACAATAAAGATTTTTAAAAAAAAGAATAGTTACTGTGCTAAAGACATTAACCATCACAGTTTCTAATTTACATCAGGGGTGAAAACCATTCCCTTCACTTTTAATGATGAAAATTGAACAAAAACTAGAAAGCAATAGTTCTAAATGGTAATGCTAATATTAATCATGACATCTAACTAATTATTCTAAAATCTATATATATTGGTAAAAGCCTAAGTGACCACATGACCAGTCGACTGGTTGCTTTGACACGCACTGACCACCAGGGAGCAGATGCTCAATGCAGGAGCAGTCCCCTGGTGATCAGTGTGCTCCCACAGCCAATCTCTCGTGGCTGGCCAACCTCCCTTGGTCCCTCCCTCAGCCAGCCAACCTCTCGTGGTCCCTGACCCCCAGCCAGCCAACCTCCCTCGGTCCCTCCCCCCAGCTGGATGCCCCTCCCCCATCGGAACTGATCACCAGCCAGGCCAAGGGACCCCACCTGTGCACGAATTCATGCACTGGGCCTCTAGTAAACAAATAAAAAATCCTCTTTCTTATATTTTCCTAAATCAAAAGCCATAAACCAGTGTATAAAATAACTTTTTTAAAAAGTAATAAACCATGATGTAGCTTTTACAATAAACTCAGGTGAAGACTCAAGACAATAATTAGGCTGCTTCCCTAGACCATTAGATCAAATTAACTCTGTTCCTAGTCACAGTCCTTTGATTGGCTAAATGTGGGCCTTTGTTTCCCCCACAATTCAAGAACTTTATTTCTCCTCTATCTGTGGGAGAAAAAGATAGCAATCCATGAATTAAATAGAACTTCTCACCCATACAGGTATGTACCAATCTCAATAAACTGGTATTCATACCATTGATTATCACTTCAATAAGTCCTACCTTCGGTCATATAAACCTAAGCTCACCAGCATTCACTTAAAACCTAAAAGCAAATCAACCTTATGTTGCTCTAAGCCAAGTGAAAGGATAATAATGATGTTCTATCTTTTGTGCGGTGCCTTGCATCATAAATCACTATCTTGATATAATATACTATACGTACTGCAATAGGGATTTGGAGAATTTTTTGGGTCTGGAATGGCCTGACTGCAAGGAAGGATTTCTTTGTGGGGTTGGAAATGAAAACTGCTTACTTTGTTCCATCCCAAACAGTAAGACAACTGTGAGGGTAGAGGGGTCCCTCAGGCTGGCCTGTGCCCTCTTGCAATCGGGAACCCCTCAGGGGATGTAGCAGTGCGCCAAGTGGCAGGCAGCCAGGGAGGAGGCCAGGTGCCAAGCCACTGGTGCTCACCCCAACCCACTGCGCCTGCGGCTGCCACTCAGTAGCATTGCCACAGCATTGGGAGAGACTCTTGATGCCACTGCAGCTGCACACGCCAGCCATGAGCCTGGCTTCTAGCTGAGCAGCACTCCCCCTGTGGGAGCACACTGACCACCAGGGTACAGCTCCTGCATGGAGCACACTGACCACCAGGGGACAGCGTCTGCCTCCTGGTGGTCAGTGCATGTCATAGCATCTGGTCGACTAGTTGTTCCAGTCATTCTGGTTGTTTAGTCATAATGGTCACTTAGACTTTTATATATAGAGAGATATGGATATGATATGCTTTTATTCATATGCATCTTACCTATGTGTTAATAATAAACATATAAATTAACTGTACCTCCGCTACGCCCACAGCCAATCAGAGTGAGTATGCAAATTAACCCAACAAAGATGGAGATTAATTTGCATACATACCTGGGTCCCAGGAACCTCCTCGGCACCCAGGTCACTCCCAGCTGGCCATTGGAGGGGCCAAGCCTGTGATTGGAAGGGTGGGGTGGGGTGGGGGGCGCTTCCCAAGCCTAAAGCCTGGGGCTTAGGAAGGGGCCAAGCCTGCAACCAAACACAGACCATCCAGAAGTTAGCACTGGGTTGCCCAGCTGCAGCCTGGCCACCCAACACTGACTGCTCAGGTGGCTGAGACCCAGAAAGTGAGTCAGGGTCTGATCTGAAGCTTCAGTGGGGGAGGGAAGGGGCTGCTGTTAAGCCCCGACTCTTTGATCAGGCCCAGAGATAGGTCTGGAGATGCTGACTGGCATAGGAACCAACCAATGAGAACAAAGGTGGGTGCTGTGGGAAACTAATGGCCGCCTAGGAGGCGGAGCTTCTGACGCTGACTGGCATAGGAACTGACCAATGAGAACCAAAGGTGGGTGCTGTGGGGAGCCAAAGGCTGCCTAGGAGGCAGAGTTTCTGATGCTGACTGGCATAGGAACTGACCAATGAGAAACAAAGGTGGGTGCTGTGGGAAGCCAATGGCTGCCTAGGAGGCAAGGCTTTTGATGCTGACTGGCATAGGAACCGACCAATGAGACCCAAATCTGGGTGCTGTGGGGAGCCAATGGCTGCCTAGGAGATGAAGCTTTTGATGCTGGCATAGGAACCGGCCAATCAGAACCAAATTGGCCAGCAGAGGAGGGCAGTTGGGGCAACATCAGGCCTGCAGGAGAGGGCAGTTAGGGGTGATCAGGCTGGCAGGCAGAAGCAGTTAGGAGCCAGTGGTCCCAGATTGTGAGAGGGATGTCTGACTGTCAGTTTAGGCCCAATCCCTGGGATCAGGCCTAAAATGGCAGTCGGACATCCCGCAAGGGGTCCCCAATTGGAGAGGGTGCAGACTAAGTTGAGGGAATCCCCCCTCCATGCACGAATTTCATGCACCAGGCCTCTAGTATTGCATACAAAGCAATTAAGCATGGAAATGACTAGGCAGAGTCAACATAGGCCAGAAGTCAATTGAAAACTGTACTGTTGGGTAAGAATGAATCAAGTTCAGTCAGGAGGCTGAATTGACTATGGCTCTGCCGCCAAATTCTCTACATATTTGCCTGACTTGATGGAAAAACCTAAATGATTGGTTCTAATCAAGTGGTTTGAGATGCAACACTACACTGATACAGTAAAATAGGCATCCTTGCAGACAGGTAAATAATCTACATATTAAAGAAAGTGATATTATTAAAGTAAAAGGTGAGGTTTTGTCTTGTTTACCTGCATGATTACTTCCCACTTCAATTTCTGTGTACAGACCTAACTTTAGGCTGAGTTCAAATGATTAGCACATGGACACATAATAGTAGGTAGGCCTAGGGGCAAGGGCAGGATAGAGGGAGTCAAAGGGGGGGAGGGGGACACATGTAATACTTTGAATAATAAAAATACATTTAAAAAATATATGACTATTTCAATGTTGATTCACATTTGGGAATTATCTTAATGAGCAATTTGCATGTCAGATAACCAGGAAATCAACAAGTTACACATTCTTCAAAGAATAGAGAAAATGGGTTATCAGTGAGGGTGGGATTCATGAAAGGTTAAATGTGGGAGGTAAAGGTGATCTAGCTGAGAAAAAAAAAAGTGAGAAATAAATCGGTGGGGTGGT
Organism: Corynorhinus townsendii; assembly: GCA_026230045.1. Classification (NCBI taxonomy): domain Eukaryota; kingdom Metazoa; phylum Chordata; class Mammalia; order Chiroptera; family Vespertilionidae; genus Corynorhinus; species Corynorhinus townsendii. The sequence continues at coordinate 81,942,572 of JAPDVU010000004.1, forward strand.
GTAGAAAACAAACACATGAAAAGACATTAAGAAGGGAAGGAGTGGGGCAGATTAGAGGAACTAAGAAAGTTCTGACCTGTATGGAGGCTTCACACAAGGGAGTAGGAGAAAGCAGGTTTTTACATGAAAAATTAGGCCTAAGTGTTCACAGACTTAAAAGAAAGGCAAGGAGTTCCCTTGTAAGCCAATAAGAACTCAGATCTCCTAAATGCTTTTTGAGAAGGGGAATAACAATATGAAAGCAATGATTAAGAAAGATTAATTAGATAAAGTTATGCAGGGTGAATTAGAGGAAGTGAAGATAACGAATTCAATTATTCTTTCTAAAATTGACTATTCATTCTGCTCAGAAAAAAATGCAATGGCTGTTATGACCACCTCAGAACAAATTTTATTAGTCTATGGCTAAAACTCAAATTTTAGCCATATGTATTAGTTTCCCTGTGCCACATAGCTAAGTAAAGAATTCATGAAATGTTGTAACATTTAGAAATTAAATAAATACATGTGTTTAGTGCCAACACCATATGGTAGATGCAAGTAATGTGTTAAAATACTATCATTTTGTCTACATGTCTCTCCTCAAAGATAAATGTCATGTGTTAATAAAAGTGAAAGCTTATAGATTAACGAACCTGAGATTTCTGGGTAATCTTGACTCTGCTACATTTTATTCAAGCCATGTGTAATTAAATAATACCAAAACTCTTGCAAACTGCCATTAGCACAGGAGACTAGGAAGGCAGATGTCAGAGATCAAAAACCCCACTGTTCAATGAGCCCCACTTGAGTTTCTCTCCTCTTCACATTAGCAGAGTAAGATGTAACAATTTCCCAAAAAATTAGATGAATCTTATCAATAGATCCAGATGATTCATTTACCCCTGAATACTTAAAAAAAAAAAAAAAGGAAGATGCTTGAACAGTTTTCAGCAATGTGGTCATCCTCTAATTCTCATATTTAAAAACAGCATGAATTGAATGTGGAGTCACAGAGTTGTTTTTTTAATACAATTCAATAAATATTTTTTAAACTATCAAAGACAAAGTGGAGTGAGAAGGAAGAAGAAAGAGATATACATTAAAATACACTAGGTGCCCAGCACCATGCTGGGCACAACTTAAGTGTTATCTCATTCATTTCTATTAAAAGAGCTCTAATATTTTCCTAACTGTGCTGATTTTTTTTAAGTTCAAAGAGCTTAAGACACATATCTAAGTGACTAAACCAGGAATGCAAAACAAGTATGCCTAGACTTCCATTTACAGCTTCTATGGAGATAAAAGATTCACTCTCCTGCCTAAAACAATCAAAATAGATCAAATAAGGTTTTCAACATATATAAAGCAAGGGTTTCAGAACAGTGGGCATCAAGCAATGATGAACAGTGATCCCTGAAAAGCAGGAAACACAGTGAGGCCTACAAACTCCACTGCTTACTGCATGAGGGAGTTTCCCAGCTCCAGCACAGGGAGGTTTAACCCAAAGCTGAGAGTCTGGGGAGACCAAGGCAGCTAGAATTCATAGAACAGAGTCCTAAAGAGGAGAGAGCTACACACAGAGAGAACCAGGGATATCTACAAAAAATAATAAGAAGCAACAATGCCCAAGACCTACCCAGTCAGGTGTAGTTTCCAGCAAATCTCAACATTCAAAGGGCATTAGGTAGAGTACATAGTAGTGCCTTGCCTCAACAGCAGAAAATAATTAACCCTTGGGTGAGCACTATTGCACTCCCACCCTTTAAATATTTAAAGCAAGACCTGAAAGAACAATATATTTTCAAGTAATTTAGCTGCACCCCAGAAAAAAAAAAGCTCCAGAGTATTTATAGGAATATAAAAATATCCAATTATAAACCAGGTAAAATTTACTATCTGTCATGCAATAAAAGTCAATTAGACAGAAGCAGGAAACTAAGACTCATAATGAGAAGAAAAATAAATCAATCAAAATTGATCCAGAACTGACACAGATGTTAGAACTAGTAGAGAAGAACATTTAAATGGTCATGATAATTATATTACATATATTCAAAAAGTGAAGTAGAACATGGAAGGATATTGAATTCTCAGAGATAAAAAGTACAGGTGAGCCCTAGCCAGTTTGGCTCAGTGGATAGAGTGTTGGCCTGCAGACTGAAGGGTCTCAGGTTCGATTCTGATCAAGGGCACATGCCTGGGTTGTGGGCTTGATCCCCAATACGGGGCATGCAGGAGGCAGCCGATCAATGATTCTCTCTCATCATTGATGTTTCCATCTCTCTCTCCCTCTCCCTTCCTCTCTAAAATATATATATATATATATATATATATATATATATATATATATTTAAAAACTACAGGTAAGAACAAAAATGTTTAGGATTAATGACAAATTAGACATTGCAGACAAAAAGATTTCTGAACTCAAAGACATAGCGAAGAACACTATCCAAAATGAGTCACAGATAGAGAAACCAAGATGGCAGCATAGGTAAATACCTAAACTGCTGCCTCGCACAACAACTTCAAAACTACAACTAAAAGACAAAACAGACATCATCCAGAACCACAGGAAAGCTGGCTGAGTGGAAATTCTACAACTAAAAGGAAAGAGAAAAGCACACTGAGACTCAGAGGAACTGCAGAAGTAAAGGCAGAGGTATGGAGGCACATGGGCACATAGAGAGGGCTTTCTCAAGCGGGAGGGAGACAAAAGCTCCTGACTGCACTGAACTTGAATTCTAGGCGAGACTCTGGGGACCCAGACTCATACAGGGAGAAACTGGACTGTCTGGCAGTGGGCGGAACTCGAGGGCGGCTTTCTCTCAGAGGTGCTTGCAGTGATTACTGCGGGACACTGAGACCCAGGGGATTCTTAGGGCAGGACTGATGGGAAGCCATGGCTCTTTGCTCTGCCCTGAGACTCTGCCCCACCCCAGCTGTGCACAGAGGCTTTTGCATATGAATGACCTGGTCCTTTGAAATCTAAACTTACCTAACAAACTGCAGTTGAGTCAGTGAGACCCAGAACATCCAAAAGAAGGCCCAAGGCCCCATAGCAGCTTGCACTGCTTCACAGCTGGGCCTCATCTGGGCGCCTCCAAAACCCAAACAAAGAAGAAGAATCTGCAGATCTCTCTGTAGCCCCTTCTGGGTGGCCTCAGTCAGAGGCTAACTTAGCAACTCCCTGGAGATCCAAGAGCCAGTGTACCCAGGGGTCAGAGTAGGACCATCCAGATTACAACTCCTCAGATCCATGAGGGACACACTCACGGGGCAGACTCAGTGAGCACCAAAGCCACACTGAAGCAAATTGTGCCTCATAAGGGTTTCTTCAGCACAGAAGTTCTCCCATCGTAGACACAGCTGATCCTCACAGCCAATTGGCCTGGAGGTCAATTCCTCCCAGTGATACCAACAACAATCAAGGCTTAACTACAACAAGACTGTGCACACAGCCCACAAAGGGGTGCACCAAGAGTGTCCACCTCAGGTAACTGGGGAGGCTGACCCACTGGGCCCTACAGGACACCTAGCACACAAAGCCACTCTATCAACTCAGGGAAGCAGCCAAAATGTGGAGACAAAGAAACATGTCACAAATGAAAGAAATGAAGGAAAGAAAATGACTGGATATAGAGTTCAAAACCACGGTTATAAGGTTTTTCAAGAATTTTCTAGAAAAGGCCAATAAATTTAGCGAGACCCTCGAGGATATGAAAAAGAACCAACTAGAAATTAAGCATACACTGACTGAAATAAAAAAAAAATATTATACAGAGATCTAACTAGAGGATTGCAAGAATCAAGTCAAAGATTTGAAATACAAAGAAGCAAAAAACACCCAACTGAAAAAGAAAAAAGAAAAAAGAATTCAAAAATATGAAGATAATGTAAGGAGCCTCTGGGACAACTTCAAGCATACCAACATCAGAATTATGGGGGTGCCAGAAGAAGAGAGAGAGCAAGATACTGAAAACCTATTTGAAGAAATAATGACTGAAAACTTCCCCAACCTGGTGAAAGAAATAGACTTACAAGTCCAGGAAGCGCAGAGATCCCCAAACAAAAGGAACCCAAAGAGGACCACATCATAATTAAAATGCCAAGAGCAAAGGACAAAGAGTGAATATTAAAAGCAGCAAGAGAAAAACAGTTAGTTACCTACAAGGGAGCACCCATACGACTGTCAGCTGATTTCTCAACAGAAACTATGCATTCCAGACAGGAGTGGCAAGAAATTTTCAAAGTGATGAATAGCAAGAACCTACAACCAAGATTACTCTACCCAGCAAAGTTATCATTCAGAATTGAAGGTCAGATAAAGAGCTTCACAGATAACAAAAAGCTAAAGGAGTTCATCACCACCAAACCAGTATTATATGAAATGCTGAAAGGCATTCTTTAAGAAGAGGAAGAAGAAGAAAAAAATAAAGATAAAAATTATGAGCTACAAATACATATCTATCAACACGTAAATCTAAAAATCAAGTGAATAAAAAACCTGAGTAACAGAATAAACTGGTGAATATAATAGAATCAGGGGCATAGAATGGGAGTGAACTGACAATTCTCAGGAGGAATGGGGTGTGGGGGGTGTGGGAAGAGACTGGACAAAAATCGTACACCTATGGATGAGGACAGTGGGGTGGAGGTAAGGGCAGAAGGTGGGGTGGGAACCGGGTGGAGGGGAGTTGTGGGGGGGGAAGGAGAAACAATTGTAATAACCTGAACAATAAAGATTTATTAAATTTTAATAAATAAATAAATAAATATACATGGTCCAAGTACCCCATCAAAAAAGCAGGTTCTCAAATACAGGGTAGGGAAAAGGTTTACAGTTGTAAGTACACATAACAGATTTTATTTTTATATTATTATTTTTTATTATATTATTTTCTATAGGAATAACTGTAAACCACCCCTGTATATAAAGACAAAGGCAGTCAACACCGAACCACAAAAAAAACACCTGAAATATGAATACACAAAAAATGTAAAAGTAAAAGATATACATATTAATCTTAATTTAATAAAAAGCAGAATGGCTATGTCTGACAAAGAAAATTTCATAGCAGAGAATAAATATTACTGGCAATGAAGATGATCTTTTCATAATTACTAATGGGCCTGTTCATCAAAAAGACATAACAATCCTGAATCTAATAGCAAAGTTAAAAAAAAATGAAGATAAAAATTAAAAGGAAAAATAGGCAAGCCTCCAATTATAGTCAGGGACTTCAACACTCCCTCAATAAATACCACACTGCTGTAAAAAAAGAAGGAATTCTTACCATTTGCAACAGCATGGATGGAACTGAAGAGCATTATGCTAAGTGAAAGAAGCCAGTCAGTGAAATATAAATACCACATGATCTCACTCATTTATGGATTATAAAGAACATTACAAACTGTTGAACAAAAATAGAGGCAAAGAAGCATCAAACAGACTGTCAAACTACAGGGGGAAGGTAGGGGAGGGTGTTGGCGGGTAAGAGATCAACAGAAGGACTGGTATGCACGCATATAAGCACAACCAATAGACATAAGACACTGTGGCGGGGGGGGGGGAGGGCGGGGGGAGGGTGAAGGCAAGTGCGGGGGGGGGGCGGTAGGAGAGGCCGGGGGGAGGTCAATGGGGGCAGGGGGGTGGGAAGGAGACATATGTACTACTATTTGTAATACCTTAAACAATAAATAAATTAATTTTTTAAAAAAGAAAAAAACTAAAAGGAAAAATAGGCAAGCCTCCAATTATAGTCAGGGACTTCAATCCTCTATCAATAAATGGCAGAACAATTAGTTAGAAATCAGCAAGGATACAGAAGATTTAAACAGCACTAAAAATCAACTTGGTCCAAATCACTCCATTCAACAACCGCTGAATACATATACATTCTTTTGAAGTGAACAAAGGTGGACCATATTCTAGGCCATAAAATAAGTATCAATAAATGTGAAAGCACTCAGATTATACAAAATCATTCTCTAAATAAGAACTATTAAGTCAGAAATTAGTAACAGATATCTGAAAAAAATATCTCAAATAAATGGAAACTAAGTACACATGATCAAAGAAGAAATCAAAAGGGATATTTTGAACTCAATGAAATTTAAAAGGCATGCCAAAATTTATGAGATAATACTAAAGTAGTACTTATGGAGAAATTTCTATTACTAATGTCTATATTAAAAAAGAAGCCCTAGCTGGTTGCTCAGTGGTTAGAGCATCAGCCTAGCAGACTGAAGGGTCAAGGGTTTGATACTGGTCAAAGGCATGTACCTCGGTTGCAGGCTCAATCTCCAGCCCTGGTCAGGGCACATATGGGAGGTAACCAATCAATGTGTCTCTCTCACATCAATGTTTTTCTCTCTGTGTTCTCAATAATCTTTTATCTATTAAATTGAATTTTCAGTTAAAAACCTTACCATTAAGAAAACTCCTGAACTGGTTAATTCTACAAGATACTTGAGAAAAAATAATACCAATTCTGCACAAACTGTTCCAGAAAACTGAAAAGGGAAAGCTAGAGTCCAGAGGAGCAAAGGGTTAGAAAAAAAATGTATGTCATTCATATTTTTATAGTGACAAGTTGTTGCCCTGGTAGCTTCATGAATACATATATTCTGCTGTATGTATTCATACATCATTCTTTCTAAAACAAATTTCTGGCTTCACCTGGTCTACTAAAAAATTATTTAAAACGTGGGGGGTGGGGAGGGGAAGCACAGATGGCAATTTCATGCTTGAAAATTTAGTCCTCATTTGAGTTGAAAAATAAAACATACTTTATGGATTCTTCCTCCAGCCATGTGTCTGACTGTGTGTGTGTGTGTGTGTGTGTGTGTGTGTGTGTGTGTGTGATCAAAATTTAAAGTTTTATAATTTTAAAGAATTCATTTTTAGGTTACACAGAAGGGTGTTTCTGGAAAGAATCATCTGGCTGAAACCTAATGTTTTTAGGCCATTAATACAATAAAGAAGAATGCCTTGAACAAAGCAACCAACAAGCAAATAGAAACCTATTTGCAACTTGTCACACACAACATTGTGATTTCACTTACAGAAGTCTCAGGCAGAGAAGATCGCCATACCTCCCAAACCACAGTGCTGCTGAAAACTAAACATAAGTTGAGAATGGCAGCAACAAAAGCTGGACAGACATTTGGTCTGTTTGGTATGAGTTACAACCTACCTGGAAAGCAAGGAGATTGAGTAAATCAGGAAAAGGAATGGCATTTATTTGCTCGGGGGAGAGTAACTATATGCCTTGTAAGGCATTGATATGCTATTAAACATTTACATGTTTGCAGAACTAGAAGTTACTGTAACCATATATGAGTGAATGCTTTCCCCATTTTTCTCTCCCAGGTCTATCCTTCCATCTCTACTCCTAGTCCATATGATCCTCTGCAAGCCCTGCTGGTCAAATATTTTGGGACTGTCCACCCAGAGACTATAAATTATTGGACAAAAATTATTAGGAGCAAATTTTCCTTAAGAGAACAGTAAGTGACATATATCCTTTTAATACATGAAAAGGGGCATTTTATTCTACACATGAGACATTTTATAAATAGACCTGGAAATACAAAATTATGAAGAAGGCAACAAACAAGTAAAAGGGTGTTAATAACCTAGAAAAACTGGTTATCATGATTAGCTTAAAAAATATCCAGAACAGTCCATGAGAAAACAAGGAATGGGTTCCAAACATAAGTGAATGGCTTTTGGTTTCAAAAATGCAACATCTCTTAGAGAGACAGATTTTTTTTTTTCCCATCAGGAAGCTTAAGGAAATCTCTCTGGGACTTCCCATATTGGAGACAGGCTGAGAGACTGTAAAATTAGGTGAAAAAAAAAGTCCTATATCCCTTTTAACACAGGATCTATTTCACTAAAGACTTGAAAGGTAGGTGGGATGCAGGTTCCATTTGAAGTTTTTTTAAAAAAAAATAAAAGCAAACATCCTACGAGGAGAGTTGGGATAAGCACAAGGATCAACAAACTACATTTATTTTTTAAACAACACATAACAATTTATACATACTCGGCCCAGCAAAGTTATTAGACTTGCCCACGTTCACATGACTACCAAGCAGCAGACTGAGTTTTGAATCCAGGCTGCTCGGCTCCTAAGTTCATGCTTGTAATCACCTCACTATGTTGCACATTTTTCATTAGAGGAGCTTCTGTTGGGATAAATTTAATCTCTGAGTATTTCTGGCTTTCCTACAGAGCTCTGAGAAAAATTTTACTTGTGTGGTACGGACCATTCCACAGGAAAAATCAATATTTTTATGGAAGAATGTCCCTAGACACTACCTTAAACTGCCTTTTTAATTACTAGTCACTTTAGCATGACTGGGGGATTAATAATCCCTTACTTCCTTTTAGGAGAGATAGGTGGTAAACCTCAAGTATAGTGCCTCGTTATTTAATAAGCATTTCTTGGAGCCAAGAGACAGATGAAAACAGAGACCCAAAGCTGTTCGGTGCCTTCTCCAGGGCACACAGATCCCTTTTCAGGCAAGTCCTGGAAAGGGCAATAGGAACTCAGTGTAATGAATGCAGCAATTGGTGAGCCTTCTCTTCATCCATCCTATCCCTGAGGAAGAAAGTCTAGTGCAATCTATGATTCTTCGCAAATAAGACTTCCTGAAGTAGGACAATGACAAGACCAGGTGCAGCAAGAAAGGAAAAAAACACAGCATTTTTTTAAAGAAAGCAGGCCCCATCAGCAAAATGACTGACCGTGGACTAGACAGTGTTGAATGTAATTGGCTTTTTAAAAATATATATATATTCTTATTGACTTCAGAGAGGAAGGGAGAAGGAGAAAGAGAGATAGAAACAATTGATGAGAGAGAATCATTGATCGGCTGCCTCCTGCACGCCCCATACTGGGGATCCAACCCACAACTGGGGCATGTGCCCTGACCAAGAATCAAATTTTGCCCTTGTGGTTCATAGGTAAATACTGAACCACTGAGCCACACCAACTGGGCTGTAATTGGCTTCTTTTTCTTGGTAAAGTTCAAGTCTATGCTCAAAATGATTGCCCTGGAGAAACCAAGATGACAGAATAGGTAAGCACCTAAACAGCTGCCTCACACAACAATTTCAAAACTACAACTAAAAGACAGAACAGACACCATCCAGAACCACAGAAAAGCTGGCTGAGTGGAAATTCTACAACTAGGAGGAAAGAGAAAAGCTCACGGAGAATTGGAGGAAGGGCAAAGGGTTGAGGTACAGCAAAGGGTCTCTGTGCGCGCAGAGAGGAAGGTCGCCTGAGAGCCTGGCTGACTTTCTCTGGCAGGAGGGGGAAGGAAGCCCCCGACTGCACTGAACCCCAGTTCTGACTGCACTGAACCCCCAGTTCTGGGCGAAACCCCGTGGACCAGGCTCATACAGGGGAGCCTAAACTGTCAGGTAGAGAGAAAGGCACTTGGAGACTTGGAGACCCAGGGGAGACCCAGGGGAGCCCTGGTGGGCAGGGGTCTGGAGGCACGTGCGCAAGTGTGCACAAAGACTGCGAAGGTTGTCACAGGCTTTCCCTAGCAGAAGGGAGTCAGAAGCTCCTGACTGCACTGAACCGCAGTTCTGACTGCACTGAACCCCAGTTCCAGGTGAGCCCCTGGGGATCCACACTCTTATGGAGGGAATAAACTAGGGAGCCCCGGAAGGCAGAGGTCTGGAAGCGAGTGTGCAAGTGTGCACAAAGTCTGAGGAGATTGCCATAGGCTTTCCCTAGCGAAAGGGAGTCGGAAGCTCCTAACTGCACTGAGCCCAAGTTCTGACTGCACTGAACCCCAGTTCCAGTCGAGCCCCTGGGGACCCACGCTCTTTGTGGGGGGAATCTGGACTGTCGGGTGGAGGCTTGGGAGCTGGGGAAACCAGAGGTCTGGAGGCATGCGTGCAAGGGCAGGGATGACGGGAAGCCAATGCTATCTGCTCCGCCCTAAGACTCAGCCCCATCCAGGCTGAGCACAGAGGCTTTTGCAATTTGGCAAGTCTAATCCTATAAGGCTGTCTCCAGCACCAAACTTCTCCCAGCGTAGACACAGCTGATCCTCACAGCCAACTGGCCTGGAGGTCAATTCCTCCCAGTGATACCAACAACAATCAAGACTTAACTACAACAAAGCTGTACACACAGTCCACAAAGGGATGCACCAAGAGTGTACACCTCAGGTTAACTGGGGAGGCGGACCCACTGGGCCATATAGTAAACCTAGCACACAAAGCTACCCTACCAACTCAGGGAAGCAGTGAAAAATTTTTTTTCTAGACAAAGAAACAGATCACAAACGAAAGAAATGAAGGAAAACAAATGACAGGATATAGAATTCAAAACCACAGTTATAAGGCTTTTCAAGAATATCCTAGAAAAGGCCGATAAATATAACAAGACCCTCGAAGATATGAAAAAGGACCAACTAGAAATTAAACATACACTGACTGAAATAAAAAATATTATACAGAGACCCAACAACAGACTAGAGGAATGCAAGAATCAAGTCAAAGAATTGAAATACAAAGAAGCAAAAAACACTCAACAGAAAAAGAAAAAAGAAAAAAATATTCAATAAGTTGAAGATAGTGTAAGAAGCCTCTGGGACAAATTCAAGCATACCAACATCAGAATTATGGGGGTTCCAGAAGAAGAGAGAGAGCAAGATACTGAAAACCTATTTGAAGAAATAATGACAGAAAACTTCCCCCATCTGGTGAAAGAAAGAGACAAGTCCAGGAAGTGCACAGAACCCCAAAAAAAAGGAATCCAAAAAGGACCACACCAAGACACATCATAATTAAAATGCCAAGAGCAAAAGACAAAGAGAGAATATTAAAAGCAGCAAGAGAAAAACAGTTAATTACCTACAAGGGAGCCCCCATACAATTGTCAGCTGATTTCTCAACAGAAACTATGCAGGCCAGACAGGAGTGGCAAGAAATCTACAAAGTGATGAATGGCAAGAACCTACAACCAAGATTACTCTACCCAGCAAAGCTGTCATTCAGAATGGAAGGTCAGAGAAAGAGCTTCACAGATAACAAAAAGCTAAAGGAGTTCATCACCACCAAACCAGTATTATATGAAATGCTGAAAGGCATTCTTTAAGAAGAGGAAGAAGAAACAAGTAAAGATAAAAATTATGAACAACAAATACATATCTATCAACAAGTGAACCTAAAAATCAAGTGAATTAAAAACCTGAGGAACAGAATAAACTGGTGAATATAATAGAATCAGGGCCATAGAAAGGGAGTGGACTGATAATTCTCAGGGGGGAAGGGGTATGGGGGGGGGTGTGCAGGAAGAGACTGGACAAAAATCGTACACCTATGGATGAAGACAGTGGGGGAGAGGTAAGGGCAGGAGGTGGGGTGGGAACCGGGTGGAGGGAAGCTATGGCCGAGGGGAGGGGGGGGGACAAACAATTGTAATAATCTGAATAAAGACTTATTAAAAAAATATATTTAAAAAAAGAGGTATTTAAGGTCAAACTTAAATCATGAATCTCAAGGTGAGAAATTTTAAAAATATTCATCTTGTCAGTAATATGGATTTGCTTTAATCTATTAAATAAATTTAAAAAATGATTGCCCTATTCAGATTTTTCATACTAAATTGGAAAATATGACTCAAACACCCAGAAAGACTTGGAACCTAATTTCTCAGGTTTTTTCTGGATAGTCTTTAAGATTCCTAGAAAGTGGTACTGTAGCATTTCCCAAAGTGCTTTTTATTTTCTTTCCCATCTTTCAACCCAAGAGAACAATATAAGCTCGAGAAACCACATGTTTGTGTGCATGTCTGTAGACTTAAATAGTCACCCCACTTTTCAGACATTAAAAGTAAATGTACCACTAACAACAAACACCAAGCAAAAATAGGCACATGAAGTTCCTCTCAAGTACCATTGCACTTTGAGGTGAAGGTGAAGGTCAGCAGTTCCTTCTGATTACTGTGTTTGCACTATATTCCTAACTAAATGAACATCCAGAGAATGGTGCTTACTCAGGATTCCACTTCAGATTCTAGCTGGGAGATATCTACAGGAAGCATGAGTAGCTGTGTTGCCCTAGGCTTATTATTCCTAATTGTATTGTTTGGTTGTGCTACTTGGTTCAGTAAACTGATGCATTAACTGTGCAGCAGCATAGAAAGGAAAATTTTAAATATGTAAGTTTAAACAGTGGCTTCTTGAACATCTCCAGGGATGGAGGTCAGTTGAAATGAGTGGCAAATATAACCCAATGTTTGGTGAGATGAGGGAGACAGACCTTCTCCAGGTTTCATTTGGTCTGCTTTCATTACATAGAAAAAACTACAATGTGGCCATCCTTTTTAAGTTTCTAATCATGTTTGGGCCTTAGTTTCATTTTGATTATAGACTTATTTAGAAGCAGTATTCAAAAGTTTGGAAACTGTTAAACTATCCAGTGAGAAGTCTCAGATAAATGAAATCCCATTACTTTCAAGATAAAACTGAAACTGCCGTACAAGGCTCTTGGTAGTACGGCCAACTGCTTAGCTGTCCAGCCTCAACATGAAAGTAAATGCCCTTTCTCCCTCAACTCAACCCAACTGCAACTAAATATGCAATCATTCTTCCAAGTGGAATAAATTATGTAATCACCTCAATTCCCTTTGCTTTCTATAACCACAATATACTTACAGATGCCATTTGAATTAGTGATAGTAGGCTAATGGATAAAACAAATAACCCCAACATTTTGGTCACTAACACATGAAGGTTTATTTCTCAAGTAACAATCCAATGCAGTCAGCAGTGATTCTCTGCTCCGTTCAGTTATTCAGGAACCCAATTCTTTTCATAGAGTAGCTCCAATGTCCTCTAGAATGGCCTTTTGCAACTGGTGTCCCATGAGACACTTAAGCCCTAATGCCCTTAGGCATCCACTATATATGATGAATTAACCTTCTTCCACAAATCTATAATTATGCTAGCTAAGCACCATTCTTGCAAGAATTGAGAAAATAGTCACTAGATCGTTTTTCTACAGGGCTTGATTATCTGTGAATCCTCTGAGAAATACTCTCCAGCTCAATGTTGGCTTAATGATAGAATCACCTGGGGGCTAAAGCTGGAGCCTCTGATCTGAGACCTCAGAACTTTTAGTGAGATCATCTACACCCAACCCACCAAAGACATAAGAGAGAGAGAATGGGAAGAATGCATGGAAGATCACACAGGAGGTTTTCTTATGGGATGTGCCTGGAAATTGTGTCAAGCGCTTCTGTCCTCAGTCCATTGGTGAGAACACAATCACATAGCCCCATGTAATTGCAATGAGGCAGGAAGTGTAGTTTCCTCCCTGCTCCCAGAAGTAAAAGGAAGTGGGGCTTGATACACCCTTAGCAGTATCTGCCACACTCTTTTCTTTACCTGGAGTGACATCTCCTTTCCCCTCCCCCACAACTCCCCAACTGTTCCACTTGATAGCTCTTCTTGTCCTCTGAAACCACAGTTACCTGCTCTAGAAAACCTCCCTCCATGCATCCAAAGCTCTTGAGACACACCTTGTGAACTCTGAGAAAGAAGATACCTACCAAGAAGGACTCAAGGTGACTAATTAAGCTCAAATTTGAAAGAGTTTAGCAGCCATTTCTAACAGAGATTTCTCACAAACCAACCTTCAGGGAGAACCCTGCACTGAGAACTGTGTTTCTGCCATCTAAGCCAGCCCTTATACAGGAGTTCCTGGAATTGGTACATTTCAATCAGTAGGACTGAGGCTTTCTCCATCCAATCACAGCTGTGCAGCTACATCCCCATCAACATCTTCGTTGACCAATCAGAGTGACTCCATTCAAATTGTATTTGAAGTCCCTATTTTCATGAGGATGGACCAATCAGGGACAAGGGGCTGGGACTTTCTCTATATAAATCATCTCCTCTCTGGCTTGGGGAGCACACTTTCCCTTCACACTGAAGACGGAAGCAAGCATTTTGCCAGCTGGAGCTGAAACACCAAAGATGCAACACCAAAGATATCTCACTAAACCAGAGTGGAGCAGAGCAGAGGAGGCCAAAACAGAGCAGCACTTTCTAGCTAGAGAGGGGACTTGCCCCAGGGATGCCTTGCCCCAGGGCCACCTCATAGCCATGCTATTCCATCTCTTGCTGCTTCATAATTGAGGTGTAAAACTATTAAGCTGTCCCATAGCTATGCTGTGTCACAATTAAGCTGTTTGCACTGAATAAAGTTTTGTTCTCCACGATGCCCCAAATTGGGGATTCCTGTTAACATTGATGCAAGATTCAGATGACAACCTTCATAAGAAAAATTACCATACAGAACTATCCTGGTTAGCTTTTCTGTCTCCTCCAATTCCAACTGTGTATTCCTGGTGCCTGTTGCAGGTCAAGATATTCAATAGGTACTCAATACATTTCAAGAATGAATTGATGAAAGTGCAAAAAGTAATTCACAGACATGTATCACAGTTAAGCTTAACAAACACTGGCTACATAATGATCATTTAATTAATGCTTTTTGTGCTTTATCCTTCCTTTTCAACTTTAAAATAAAATGGAATGGCCTTGCCCTAACTGGTTTGGCTCAGTGGATAGAGCGTTGGCCTGCAGACTGAAGGGTCCTAGGTTTGATTCCTGTCAAAGGTATGTACCTTGGTTGTGGGCACATCCTCAGTAGGGAGTGTGCTGGAGGCAGCTGAATTGGTGTTTCTCTCTCATCAATGTTCCTAACTCTCTCTATCCTTCTCCCTCTCCCTTCCTCTCTGTAAAAAAAAAAAAAAAAAATGGAATGGCCTTGTGGTGTGGCTCAATGTTTGAGCATCGACCCTTGTACCAAAAGGTTCCCTGTTCGATTCTGAGTCCAGGGCACATGCCCAGATTGTAGCCTTAATCCTCACCAGGGGGCATGCAGCTCATCAATGTTTCTATCTCTCCTCTCCTTTCCTCTCTCTCTCTAAAATCAATAAAAACATATATTTTAAAAATTATAAAATTAAATGGAATGATATATGTATAAGGAAAAACACTCTATTCCCTTTTATGCCTCAAAAAGCTCTTCTTGTTGCAAACAGTATGAAAATACTATCTCTCTTCCAAAGCTCAATGAAACACTAGGCAAGCTCTGAAAAAGAAACTCAGTACATTTTCCCTTTTGAAAGTTCTATTCAATGCTTGGACAGAACTGTAGTATCCCTAGGTTTACAAATCTATCTACTATTTTTAAAAGAATATAACTTCATTACTTACATCAAATATAACTAAGAATAATCAAATTTCATTGTGGCATAAATGGGATTTTGTATAGTGATTCTTTCCTTCCTTCTTTTCTGTCTTTCCAGTATTACTGCCACTGTTCTGTGATAGCTAGAATAAAATGCTACTTTAAAAAATATCTGCTTCAGAAGGGAGCTAACAATGTCTGTTCCTCAGTCTCCAAATTCAGAAAGCCTGTGGAGATTTGATTTCAATGAAAAGATTGATATTAAAATAAATAAAATAAATATTCAGCCAAAACACGGAAGTTGGTGTTATGTGCACACTTAGATATGGTCGCCAGCTGCAGGTGCCTCTGCAGTGGAGAGATGGTTGCAGACACACACATAGAGTTGATAGCAACTGCATTGGCCCGAGCTGTTGGTGTGCACTACCATGGCTGCTGAGTACTGTGTCTTATCACAGGTGCTGTCTCATCTAATTCTTTTTTTTTTTTAATAAATCTTTATTGTTCAGATTATTACAGGTGTTCCTCTTTTTTTTCCCCCCATAGCTCCCCTCCACCTGATTCCCCACCCCACCCCATGCCCTTACCCCCCGCCACTGTCTTCATCCATAGGAATAAGATTTTTGTCCAATCTCTTCCCGCACCCCTCACACCTGCTTCCCCTGAGAATCGTCAGTCCACTCCCTTTCTATGTCCCTGATTCTATTATATTCACCAGTCCATTCTGTTCTTCAGATTTTTATTCACTTGATTTTTAGATTCACTTGTTGGTAGGTATGTATTTGATGTCATTTTGTTGTTCATAATTTTTATCTTTACCTTTTTCTTCTTCTTCCTCTTCTTAAAGAATACCCTTCAGCATTTCATGTAATCCTGGTTTGGTGGTGATGAACTCCTTTAGCTTTTTCTTGACTGTGAAGCTCTTTATCTGACCTTCAACTCTGAATGATAGCTTTGCTGGGTAATCTTGGTTGTAGGTTCTTGCTGTTCATCACTTTGAATATTTCTTGCCACTCCCTTCTGGCCTGCATAGTTTCTGTTGAGAAATCAGCTGACAGTTGTATGGGTGCTTCCTTGTAGGGAATTAACTGTTTTTCTCTTGCTGCTTTTAATATTCTCTCTTTGTCTTTTGCCCTTGGCATTTTAATTATGATGTGTCTTGATGTGGTCCTCTTTGGATTCCTCTTGTATGGGGTCCTGTGTGCTTCCTGAACTTGTAAGTCTATTTCTTTCACCAGGTAGGGAAAGTTTTCTGTCATTATTTCTTCTAATAGGTTTTCAATATTTTGCTCTCTCCCTTCTTCTGGCACCCCAAAAATTCGGATGTTGGTTCGCTTAAAGTTGTCCCAGAGGCTCCTTACACTATCTTCATATTTTTGGATTCTTTTTTCTGTTTTTCTGGTTGGATGTTTTTGTTTCCACATATTTCAGATCTTTGGTTTGATTCTTGGGGTATGTTGATCTACAATTGAGTTTCTGTATATTCTTTATTTTAGACAGTGTATGCTTCATTTCTGACTGGTCCTTTTCCATTTTTTTGGCATTCTCATTAAGGTCTTTGAAGGTCTCACTAAGCTCCTCAGAAGTGTCATCAAGTTTCTCAGTGGTTTTCAGAAGATTCTTGAGTAACCTTATACATGTGGTTCTGAACTCTATGTCATCCAGTAGTTTGCTTTCTTCCGTTTCTTTCATTCATGACATGTTTCTTTGTTTCTGCATTTTGGCTGCTTCCCTGTGTTGATGGAGTGGCTTTGTGTGGTAGGTGATCTATAGGGGGCAGTAGCTCAGCCTCCCCAATCACCTGATGTGGATGCTCTTGGTACACCCCTTTGTGGGCTGAGTGCAAAGTCTTGGTGTAGTTAAGCCTTAATTGCTGTTGGTACACTGGGAGGAATTGACCTCCAGGCCAATTAGCTGTGAGCACTCCCTGTGTCTATAATGGAAGAACTGCTGCGCTGAAGACACGCTTATGGGGCAGGAGTTGTTTCAGTGGGGCTTTGGTGCTCACTGAGTCTGCTTCTTGAATGTGTCACTTATGGATGTGAGGAGTTGAAATCTGGTGTCTCACACTGACCACTAGGTACACTGGCTTCTGGATCTCCAGTGGGGGCAGGTCAGCTACTGTCTGAGGCCACCCAGCAGGAGCTACAGTGAGAGCTACAGTTTTCTCCTCTTTGCTTGTGGTTTGGAGGTTTTGGAGCTGTCTGACCAGGGCTGCAAGTTTGCTAGGTTAAGCTGTGATAGGGCAGGCCATTGTGTGGAGCTTGGGTGAGTTTGTAGATTGTGTGGGACGGGGTCTCAGGGAGTCACTAGGCTAGGGCATGGCAAACAGCGATGGCTGCCAGTCAGCCATCTCTGCGTCTCCACGTTTCCAAGTCCCCGCATCCCACGCCCCAGCGCAGTAAACAATGATTGCTGGGCACACCTCTGCAAGAAAGTCACCCTCACTTTCTGATCCGATGGCAGACAGTCCAGCTTCTCCCCGTAGGAGTTTGGGTCCCCAGTGTCTCCCCAGAAACTGGAGTTCGGAGTAATCGGGAGCTTGTCTCCCTTCAGGTTGAAAAAATCAGTGCACCCAGTCGCCTGCCACCAGCCTGATTTGCATGCCTCCGTACCTCAGCTTTTCAGCGCTTGTGCATGTCTCAATGCTCTTTTCTCTTTCCTTCTAGTTGTAGAACTTCCACTCAGCCAGCTTTCCCGTGGTTCTGGGTGATAGACGTTTTGTCTTTTAGTTGTATTTTTGAAATTGTTGCACGAGGCAGCAGTTTAGGTGTTTACCTATGCCGCCATCTTGGATTCTCCTCATCTAATTCTTTTTTCTTTTTATTGATTGATTTTTGAGAGAGAGAGAGAGAGACCTCGATTTTTTATTCCATTATTTATGCATTCATTGGTTGATTCTTGTATATGCCCTGACTAGAGATCGAACCCACAAACTTGCATGATCGGGACGATGCTCTAACCAGCTGAGGTACCCAGCCAGTGCCTGTCATCTAATTCTTGAGCTGGGTGTGGTATAATGGTACTCAGAATTTCTTCCCATTTTCTTCTATTGTACCTTACTTTACTACAAAAGCTGGAAAGTAAAAAGTTATATTCCCAGATTTTCTTTTCAACTAACAAAGCACATTAGATTTACCAATTAGATTCCACCAGTTATAAGCACTCCCCTGAAGTTTAGAAAGCAAAAGTAAAATTGAGCCCTGGCCAGTGTGGCTCAGTGGTACAGTGCCAGCCCACACAGTGAAGGGTCACAGGTTCGATTTCTGGTCTAGGACATGTACTTGGGTTTCAGTTTTTATCCCCAGCCCTGGTTGGGGCACATGTGGAGGGCAACCAATTGATGTGTCTCTCTCACATTGATGTTTCTTTTTCTCTTTCTCTCTTGTTCTGCCTACCCTCCCTTCCACTCTCTCTAAAAATCAATGGGGGAAAAAAATCCTCAGGTGAGTTTGATTTAATCAATAAATATCATTGAGAGCACATTCCGATGGCTTGCAGCATCTTTTCTTCTGACAAGCAAGCCTGTGAAGTGAATATGCATGGTGGCTACCAATATTGACAAAGAGTTGGAGCACTAGTATATGGCTCAGTTTCCGGGCAATTAGAGATATACAGTGATAGGGATAGGGATAGTGGCAATGGAAGGCTCCATTCAGCATTACTGACTCATGAATCTCTAACTTCCCAAATGTGACAGAGGCAGCAATTCTCCCAGCAGGCCAATTTAGTAAGTAATCTTATTCTAAGAAGCGTTATCAGAGGTCCGACCTAGTTTTTGCTCTCTGGTGTGTACTACCATGGCTACTGGGTGCTCGGTCTTGTCACAGGTGCTCTCTCACCTAATTCTCTTTTTATTATTGATTGATTTTTGAGAAAGAGAGAAAGAGAGAAAAAGAGAAACCTAACTAAACCATATTAAATATCTTATTATATAAAATACACAAAGTGATTTTTGCTTAAAGCATGAATCTTAATTGATATGAACCTCAAAATAACCCTGTGGGATTCTATAACTATACCTCTTTTACATATGAGAAAATGGAGGAAACAAAACATTAAATAAAAAGTAAACAGTATGGAAAGACAAGCCACAGACTATGAGAAAATATTGCAACATGCATATGTAATAAATGAGCTGTATCAGAAATATAAAAATAATTCTTAAAACTCAATCAATAGAAAACAACCAACCTAAATAAAAACTTAGGTTCACACAAAAACCTGCATATGGATTATTTGAGGCAGCTTTATTCATAATAGCAAAAACTTAGAAGCAACCAAAATGTCTTTTAGGAGGTAAATGGATAAAGAAATGGTGGTACATCTAGTGGAATAGTATTCAGCAGTAAAAAATGAGTTATCAAGCCACGAAAAGGCATGGAAGAAGCTTTAATGTGTATTTCTAAGAAAAAGAAGCCAGTCTAAAAATACTACATACTATCTGATTCCAGCTACGTGACATTCTGAAAAAGGGAATACTATAGATAGGGAAAGTTAAAAGACCAGTAGTCATCAGATATTCCAGAGAGAGAAGGAATGAATAGTTGGAAATGGAATTTTTAGAACAGTAACATTATTCTTTATGATACTCAGATTGTTTACAGGATTCTCAAATTTACCCCCCATGACCCCATCCCACCCCAATTCTGCACTCTCTCCAGCAAAGTTCAGATTATGCCATAAGCCAAAGTCAAGTTAGACAATAGCATATCTATCATATATATACACACACACACACACACACACACACACACACACACACACATATATATATATATATATAATGCAAGTGTCCCTTTGGGAGTTCGACCAGGAGTTCAATTGCTCCCTATGATGTGCGCTAACCACAAGGGGGCAGCATGGAACAAAGGAAGGCCCTGGCTGGCAGCTGGAAGGCCCCAATGGGTCCCAATCGCCAGCCAGACCTAGGAACCCTACCCATGCATTAATTTTGTGCACTGGGCCTCTAGTTAATTAATATGATCTCAAGGACTCTGCCTTAATACATTAACAAATTTCCAATAAGACTTAGATGACTGATTTGCAATGACATTTTCCAAAGAACAGTTTCTAGTAAGTATGATATTAAATGCCCAAAGAAGCAAAAGAATAGTAAGGGAAGCAGAAACTAGCGTAGACATGGGACGCTGCTACTGGAAACAAATGTAATTTACCTCCATTTGACAAATATTAGTTCTAGCATTGTGCAGGTGACTACCTAACTAAGGTAACACTGTAGCCTACTCTAGGGTGCCAGAATAACTTAAGGACTACTGGGTGAGTCTTTGGGATGATGCCTAACATACCTTTTCCCTCTTATTCATCTCAATCTTGTGAAATATTGTTGTGGGGTGCATTGTTTACTTGAAAAAGCCATTTCATTCTTATTTCAAATCTAGTACTTTTAACTGATTTTTTAATTTCATTGAAAATGGGTACACACTGGAGAAGAAACCCGAGTTCCCCGAGATATGTGATCAGCACCGGAACCCCGCCAGCAGGCCAGGGGTTCCCAAGGCAGGTGCTGGGCATGGAGGCCATGGGAACATAGGCTACCAAGGAGACAGAACTGAACCTCACATCACCCTGCTTGGCCCCGGAGGATGGCTGGTTAGCCAGAGACGGGTAAGATTCCTCAGGGAAGGAACAACCTAAGACAGGCACCGTCGCAGAGGGGCCATCAGGAGAGAACTTGGGGGGGCAACAGAAGTGGGGCACAGACCCTCACCCCCCAACATTGCAGGGGCTTGAACCCTCGCCCCTTCTGAGGGAGGTCTCCTGCCCCCATGGCTGCTTTGCGCTTCCCACACCCAGCTCAGATCGGGACCCAGGCAACAGAAAGTGACTTGGCCCAGCTCAGATCGAGACCCACGTAACAGACAGAGACTTGGCTGACAGCAGCTGCCCTATAGCTAAATTCAGCCTAGCATCTGGAATGCTCAGGGCCCACTCAAGAATGCAAATAATCCTTCCCACTAATATTTACAGGGTAAACTAAGATTGTTGGTAGAGTATTAAATTGGACAGTAAAATACTAATCAAGTTTTCAGATTAATTTAAATAGGCTAATTGAAATAAGTGAATATTCAAGTAAATTTAATTGTACTGGACAAAAAGCTGTTCTTAAAGTAATAACTAAAATTTCTATTGGTAGTTCATCTCATGGTAAAATTCCTGAACATGCAATGAACATAAAGCAGTCATATTTTTGGGCAAAAAAAAAAAATTAAATTTAAAGTTATCAAGACTGCATTATAAAATTTACAAAAACCTCCATTAATCAAAAAAAAGGGGGGGGGATAGTAGGGTAATATCATGTAAGGAAAAATATCCTATAAGTAAATTACATCTAGAAAATTTTTACTTTACAAAATTAACTTTCATTTGTAATGCTAACAGGAGGATGGCCATGAAGAACACACATGGTGTTTAAGACAAAGGAAAATCGTTTGGGCAAAAATAAAAAGGATCCCAAATCAATTATATATAAAAGATTCCTTTATTAACTTTTGGTTGAAAATATGTTTGTATATTTTCAGAAAACAACAACAAGACCATGTGGATTCCTGCATCAGAAAGGAATTGACAGGTCTGCTCCAACCACGAAGACGAGGAAAAACAGTCCAGAGATGGAAGACGCTGACGATGCCTTGCCACGCCAGCAGTCAGCAGCTGTGCACCACTGCAGGTTGCCTAGGACCAAACCAGAGAGGGTCGGACCTACATTGCCACCATGTGCCCACCATCCAGATATCATTGCTGACATGTACACATAAGGAACTGTTGGACATTGAAATTGGGACTCAAACATTTTTTGTTTGTTATTATATGTTTATTTCTAGTCTGCAGAGGCAAAATTTTTTAAAGGAAAGAAATGGGGGGAAAATAGATACAGAGGCAAAGAAGCATTGAACAGACTGTCAAACTACAGTGGGAAGGTAGGGGAGGTTGGGCGAGGGGGGCTGTAAGAGACCAACCGAAGGACTTGTATGCATGCATATAAGCATAACCAATGGACACAAGACACTGGGGGGGGTGGGGAGGGCAGGCAGGTGAAGGCATGTACTGGGGGGTAGGGGAAGCCAGGGGGAGGTCAAAGGGGGGGGGAGGAGACATATGTACTACTATTTGTAATACTTCAAACAATAAAAAAAAGTCTTCTGTAAAAAAAAAAAAAAAGAAGAAAGAAAGAAAGAAAATGGGTACAATCCAATCCAAAATAACCCTTTTGGTTCTTCATCAGGATTGGGCACATGACAATGCTTCTTAAAAACTTGGAATAAAACCAAAGTTTCTGGTATTATTTTCCTAGTAACAATAAGAGATCTATTTTAAGCATTGCAATATATTTGCCAATGAAAATACAGATACTTCATTAACAATGATAGTGTCCTCAATTAATTTTGGCAGTTTCTGTAAAGTCAGAGATATTTAGCATTTAAAAAAATGTATACTAGTAACAATGTAAACAAAATGCTACCAAAACTGTTAAAACTATTTAATTAGTTGATATGTAAATCTCCCTTAAGTAATTCACTACCTAGGTCATTTATAAAGACAGCCGTTGCTTTTGCCTCTTTTATAGGAGACTAAATAGAAGGCCATTATCCTTTTGGAGTAGGGAGATTTATGCACATACCTTCCATTAGCATTAATAGGTGTCCACGTAAATCACCAGGCACCAATGGCTGAAGAGACCTTCCCCCATCTATTGGGTAATTGGCTATTTCAGTTAAAAATAATTTTGGGAGAAAGAAAAGAAAAAGTTATGCTCTTAATGTAATTATCTTAGGTTAAGACTACATTAAAATGGCATAGTAAAGAAGAATGGGGGACCGGACACTTCTTTTGGCTTTTATTTTCCCTACTTCCTAAATTAATCATAAGCATAACAATAAGCAAGGATAAAGGCAAATTAAAGTGACTGCTTTTGAAAAGACTGGAAAGTGCATTATATGATATGTAAGCACGTTGACATAGATCATTAAATTAACAGAATGGAGTCACAATAAAAGCATATTGTTCCCTTCATATGGCAAATCCTCGCTACACTTGTACCTTAGACTAACATAGGATTTGCTTAACATTTTAATTGCATTGTTTTCAGAAGTGCAATGTCTTCCAAATGTTCTATTACTCTGCATATTTTTTAGTTCTGTATTAATGTTCATGCATATGGGCTTCTCAGGGTCCTTGGCACAATTTTATGTACCTCAAAATATGCGCAGATGGTTATATTTTAGTTTTTCATTCTGCACATGTAAGAACTTTCATGTGTTTAATGTAAAGCAAGGCTTAGCATGTCAAGCTGTCTTGTGTGACAAATAGTTGCATATAAATAAATCCACCGGATATACCCTAAAACAAAACAGAAATGTTTAACTTCTCAGAAATAGGGTATCAGAAAACCAGGAGTCTTTCCCACATTTGGCAGATGATTTTGTAAGACTCGGGTTTACTACTGGCAAAGTACGTTGTATCTTCATGGTTTAGACAGATAAATACCACATAATCTCTGCTCAGATTTAAAATGCATGCCTGCGTAATATACATTTGCAAATCTGTCTTAGGAATGTTCTGCTTCAGATCAGATGCCTTGTTATTGAGAAATCAAAGTTCTTTAAATAGAGGTTGAAAATGAGACAGAAGCTAATTTTTGCAGTACAAAGCTAATTGTGTGTTTTATTTTCATTTAACAGATTAAATATAGTTCTACCCTTTGCTTGGAGTCCTCTTGTATTTCTTATAAATGCGCCAGTGTCAGAGTACATGCAGAGATTCCACTTAATTAAAAAAAAAAATAGTCACACACAAAAAAAGGAACAATAAAAACAAAACAATTTATAGGGTTCTAGTTACTGGCATTTAACAAAAGGCATTTCAAGGGGATTTTGGGGGAGCTGTTTTATAGTTCTCACAGTGGATGCTAGATATTCCTTTATTTTTATACTATATTTATTTTAAAACCCAAAATATACAAGAGAGCCTATAAGAAGGAAACCAGAAAAGATAAGAAATGGATGGCTGCCTCTTTGTGACATGTTTTCTCCCTCAGCCTTGCATATTTGCATTAAAGTGATTGTGAATAATGTACGTTTGACCAGTGCTGTCTGCAGAACTAATGCCTATTAAAGGGATGGGAAGTAGCATATGTTGTGCCTTGGGCAGAGAAAGTCCAATCACCCCCACGGTGAGAGTCTCCAACTAAAACGCAGGACAGCCTGGGATTTATCCTAAATGAACCCAGCAGGGAGAAACAGGACACAGTCCTTCAGTCCACATTTAAGCTTCGGAACTAAGATTTTTAGCTTGCTTCCAAAAATAATCCATTATCTCTATAATCTCTATAACCTTGTTCACATAGAGAATATCAGTTTTTTTCTCCTTTGTCTTATCTACCTATCCTACAAAATTTCAAGGGAAAACATTCAGGCAAGAAATCAGACACAAGCCATCGGTTGTTACAGAATCAGGATCTATGGTGTTTATTGCCATTGTAGCCTCTCTCTCTCCTCTGCCTGAGCTATTGCCCAGCATTATCTGACAAGGCACAATTTTGTCAGTAATGGCAAAATGTTTTGGGTTTGCGGTTTCACTTTTATCCTCCTGCACTCTACTAAATGCCCTGCTCTTTAAAACACTTTGCAAAGCTTCTCAGCCCTGTTACATAATCTTCCTGTGACCTCTAGCATCAGGTCCAGATTCAAACTAGCTTTTCTTCTACCTGTGTTAACATGATAACTGAGAAACAACAATTATAAAAATGGATGAGAATAAAATCAGCTGAACTACAGAAATAGAAGTTGCCAAATTAGATCGGTAGGATTGGCATTTGCCTTATTAGCTGCAGTTTGAGAGAGAGAGAATATGACAGAGAATGTGTGTGTGTGTGTGTGTGTGTGTGTGTGTGTGTGTGTGTGTGTGAGAGAGAGAGAGAGAGAGAGAGAGAGAGTGAGAGAGAGAGAGAGAGAGAGAGAGAGAGAGAGAGAGAGAGAGACTAGGAAATATACTTTCAGATCATCCATTTGGTATTTATGTAACCCAAAGGAGGGCAGGAGTAGGTAGTAAAAATAAAATATAATCGGAAAACTTGTAAACTGCATCACAGCATGATATCTTATTAACAAAAGCCTATATAGTTGTGACACCCTCATGCCATAATGAGCGATCACCAGGAGGCTGCGTGTGCAGTGGGCGCACATGGGTGGGCGGGCTGCATATGCACGCGGGTGGGTGGTAGCTTGACGCTGTGTGCACAGTGTGGAGGTAGGTTCTGCGGCTCTACCCGGTGAGGCCGGGCGTCCTGCGGCTCCACGCGACACAGAAGCGGGTCCCACAGCTCCGGCCTACCTCTTTGGGGCAATCCATCGAGTAGCCCCAGATGGGTGGGGCCTACCTCTTTGGGGCAATCAATCGCAGGGCTCCTGCACTGTAAGAGGGCACAGGCCAGGCTGGGGAACCCCCCCACCCAGTGCACGAATTTCAGGCCCCGGGCCTCTAGTAAGAGTATATAATGCTGAAAATAATATAGAACTGATAGGATTTAGCTTATCTTTTCTCCTCCTCTCCTAGTATTTAATTTCTATTCAAATTACTGTGAAGACATTGCCATGTTTCAGAATGGAAGAAAGCTCCAAACCATTGATTTTAGTTTATTGGCCTACTCCTTGGGGTGGTGGTGAGGGGGTGGCAAGAATTGCCCTGTTTTGATAGCTTTAAAGAACTTCATTCTTTGAATGATTAGCTATTATGGAAGGTTAGACATTCTCACAGAAATTAAGTTTTGGATGTTTCATTTTATTTCTTTGGAATCATAGCCTGAGTTTTACAGATCAAATATCTCTCTCATCCCACCACTGCCTTCACCCTCCTGGTTTATGAGAAGCCCACAAAGATTTGTTTCCACAAGATGGGCACCTTCATTTTTCCTCATTATTTCAGTCTTCTCTACTGTCACCCAGTGGTGTTTCCTCACAGTATGCAATCACTGTACACTATGTGATTTGGAGAATTTCATTTGGGGCAATGATTCAACACCTTAGATTTAGAAGACATTAATCTCCTATTAAGATTATGGACCAGCTTCAATCTGCTCTGTAGAGTTATAAACACGTATAAATTGTAGAGAAGGAAGTTAATGGCGGGGCAATCTCTAAAACATGCTATCAGAAAAAGTAACATAAAAATTGCCTGACATTAGTCTATTTGAGTTTCAAAATACTGGATGTTTGATAAATTAATTGAAGTAGATAACTCTTCTTTTTATACATCATCATTTTCTCTTTTTTTTATTCTTTATTGATTAAATTATTACATATGTCTCCTTTTTCCCCCATCGATCTCTCCCTGGCCACTCCCACACCCCAGCCCATGCCCTCACCCTCCTAGTGTCTGTGTCCATTGGTTATGCTTATATGCATGCATACCAGTCCTTTGGTTGCTCTCTTACCCTGCCCCCCCCACCCCGCCCCCTGCCTTTCCTCTGAGGTTTGACGGTCTGTTCAATGCTTTTCTGTCTCTAGATCTATTTTTGTTTATCAGTTTATGTTGTTCATTATATTCCACAAATGAGTGAGATTATGTGATATTTATCTTTCTCTGACTGGCTTACTTCACTTAGCATAATGCTCTCCAGGTCCATCCATGCTGTTGCAAATGGTAAGAGTTCCTTCTTTTTTATAGCAGCATAGTATTCCATTGTGTAGATATACCATTGTTTTTTAATCCACTCATCTGCTGATGGGCACTTAGGCTGTTTCCAAATCTTAGCTATGGTGAATTGTGCTGCTATGAACATAGGGGTGCATATATCCTTTCTGATTGGTGTTTCTGATTTCTTGGGATATACTGGTATTCCTAGAATTGGGATTACTGGGTCAAATGGGAGTTACATTTTTAATTTTTTGAGGAAACTCCATACTGTTTTCCACAGTGACTGCACTAGTTTGTATTACCACCAGCAGTGCACAAGAGTTCCTTTTTCTCCACATCCCCACCAGCATTTGTTGTTTGTTGATTTGTTGATGATAGCCATTCTGACAGGTGTGAGATGGTACTTCATTGGCATTTTGATTTGCATCTCTTGGATGATTAGTGACTTTGAGCATGTTTTCAATATGTCTCTTGGCCTTCTGTATGTCTTCCTTTGAAAAGTGTCTGTTTAGGTCCTTTGCCCATTTTTTTTATTGGATTGTTTATCTCATTTTCTATCTTAATTTTACTCTACCACTTATAAGCTAAGGATGGGGAAGGGATGTCATTCATTCATTCATACATTATTTCCACAAATATTTATCAGGCACCTGCTATGTGCTGACACAGATGAAGTTAGAGGCCTCTGTTCCACTAAACTTAGAGCTAGTCCTGGAGATAGACAACTTACAATATATTGAGATCATGCTATGATAAGCTGAATAATGCAAGGTTACATGTATGAGTGCAAAGCAAAAAATGCAAAAAAAAAGTTATAAAACAATTATTTTTTAGATGAGCTTTTCTGCTTCAGTTACCAAATGTGCAAATTGCTTTACTATCCTGATCACATGGTAGCTGCCCTTGTTATTGCTTTATCAGTAATAAGATATTATAGTTTATTTCTTTCCTAACCACTCAGAGCTCAATTCTACAAGTATTGGGATCTAGTAAGCTGTTCTCTAGAGAAAGATCCAAGGCACTCTCCCTCCTATGCTTGCTTTCAGAGGCTTTGGTCACCTCACATTGTGCTGGGAGAAGTTTGTGTTGTGATGTGTTACATTTGTCATCATGTGCACCCCAAGCCCCTTCCTCTTCCTACTTTGCTTTTTTGCAGCACAACATCTAAAGCCCATGAATCGTGCTGTCTTCCAACAGCCCCTTTCTGTAACGCTGCAACCTGTGCAAAATTAGAGCTAATAATTCATACCGAAAAGAATAAAAATTATAAAGCAAATGGCTTGCTTCTATATGCTATAGCGACATTTTTAAAGCCTGAATTAAACATTTGAAGCAGTGCCCTGTGCGTGCCTCAGTCAGGAGCCCTGGTTCTAGCTTCACTTGTGCTACAGATCTGAGGCAATATAGTCCCCGTTAGAACACAACTCCCTCATTTCTAAATGGAAGAGGCATGGACTACAAGATCCCCCACAGCTGTAAAAAAATAAAAAAGCATAAAATTTGGTCCTGATCAGCAACTACAAAGCATTCAGGAAAAAAAAATGGGTCAATGAGGACTCCACACCATTCAAATCCTGGTCACTCCAGGTAAGGTATCCTTAGAGATCAGCATCAACCACAGCCAAACACTTCTGTAATACACAATGTCTAATCTGATCATTGGTGTTAAGACAGTGCCTTTCAGGTTAGGTCTTATTTGCTAAAAACTAATTATAGTTATCTTTTTTTAAAAAATGATTTAGGTTTGTTACTTGAGCTTCTAATATAATTACTAATGAACTTCAACTCAAAAATAAAAAAGTAAAGCAAATGACCTCAGAGACTTAAGAACTGTTTCTTCTAGCTCTCTAATTTGCCACTGAGGTAGGAGGTAGCTGCTGCCTCCATCAGCTACCTTTGTGGAACAGAGGTACATTTTGAATCTTCTCAGGTTGTGAATTCTTCCTTTCACAGCTACTGTTTCTGTTCACAGAACTCAGCCCTTCTCTTCACTGCCTTTCCACTTCCCTCTTATTTCCAACTGCTGCAGGTCAAGAGCTATGGCCCCTTTGTCTATTCCCAGCAGTTGTTCACATAATCACTCTACAAGTAGCTATTGGGCACCTAGAATGGGCTCCATGTTGAGTACTGTGGAGAATACCACAACAATAATGCCAAAAACAAAAGACTATATTCTACTTGGGAGGAAAGACTTAGACAGATAAAGCTTCTAATAACAATGCAAGAGGAAACATAATTAAGGACCACTGCACACCAATATTGCCTGGCTCAGGGTTCTACTCTGGACCCCTCTGAGGCCCTCTCACTCAGAGATCTCAAAAGGCACTCCCCTCTGATACTCCCACAGCTGAACATTCCTCATTCTATCACCAATTAACAGTCCCTCCACACAGGGAGATGCTGCTTGGCAACACTTTATATTCTACCCAGATTCCTTTAATAACATGATCTCTCTGAGTTACCCCAGGGTTTCTGATGTCTTCGTCTGAACTCTAAAATGCACCCCTAGAATTTAATCCTGCTGCTAAATCTCTCAGTATTTCCACAGATTCCTAGGAGGGTTGTGCTTTGGTTGTACAATCTCACTTTAGGATAAGAAGATCTTAACAGAAACACCTCCCCCCACCCAACACATATACACACACAAATGAACTTTGTCTACTCAATGCAGAGAATGTAAAAATATAAGAAAGAATCTGAGATTTTAGAGCCAAGATGGGTCACAAAAAAATTATCTGGAATAATATTTTAAGAATGGCATCAGTCCTCTTTTATGGAAGAGGTTCTGAGGCTCAACAAGAATGGGACTTACTTCCATTTGTAGATCTCTAGGACATTTATAAGTAAACATACTTATTTTCTCTTATTTGTGCCATGAACATATTTAATACTCTGGAAAATTTTTCACTATTTATACTTACTGTATACTTATAGAGGTTAATATGGTTCAGGCATAATTTTTGTCAACCTACTTTTTCTTCTATGTTTCATATAACTACTTCTCTTCTGTTTCTTTCTAAACATAAAACTACCGTTTTCTCACATTACTTCTGAAATCAAATAAATTAAATGTAGCCAATGTTTAATGAATAATTATGCTGACCCTAATGAACATGTTCCTTCTATGGATTTTAAATCCCTAGGTTTAAAAGATCCTCGTGAATAAAAGAGTTGACAATTTGTGAGTGAATGAAAAGATGCAGTGAATCATTCTGAATGGTGCAGATTATGTCTCTACTTTCCATCGGGTCTGAAATCCCATAAGGATTAGTGCATTAAGAATGCTTTTGAAGCCTTAACCGGTTTGGCTTAGTGGATAGAGTGTAGGCCTACGGAATCAAGGGTCCCAGGTTCAATTCCGGTCAAGGGCATGTACCTTGGTTGCAGGCACATACCCAGTAGGGGGTATGCAGGAGGCAGCTGATCAATGTTTCTAACTCTCTATCCCTCTCCCTTCCTCTCTGTAAAAAATCAATAAAATATACTTTTTAAAAAGAATGCTTTTGAAGATTATACTATATGTAGGAATCACCAAAGATATATAAACATAGATGGCCTCAACCTCTCTGATCACTACCCTCTGGAAACTTACATTCTGATTATGGAGATAAGATCAAATTACTTTAAACATCAGCAAACAGTGATAATATGCTATTAAATACTACACTGAGTGCTACAGACTGGCAAATGTTACATAAATACAGAAAGAGTTAAATTGATAAGGTCTTGAGCATCTGAGATGGCTTCAGGCAATCAAAGGGACTTTAGTTTAATTCCAGTATGTGTAGAATGAAGATAGGTAGAAGGGAAAGTAACACGCAAGAAAACCTATATGATTGAAATCAGGAAGTTTGGGAGACTACATGTGTATGAATGCACACATGTAGTCTCCCAAACTTTGGGGTCCCTTTGGGGAGGTTACTTTTCCATGCACAGTCCCTGGATCCAACCATGTTCAAAACCTTGAACTTCTTTTCAGATTGACATAATTGCTTCAGTGCCTTACTTCCCCTAATGGGTCATAACTGGAGCATCTGTGGAGTTCTCCACAGACTTAGAATCTATTTAGGGTGAGAATCTTTTTAAAAAAGAAAAAAGAGAGGGGGGAAGACCAGAATTGGAAGTCAATACAGACTCGTTAGGCTTTAAAATTTTTAAAGGTTTTATTTTAGAGCAGTAGAATTATCCTGTATGATACTATAATGGTAGATCATGTCATTATACATATGCCAAAATCCATAGAATGTATAACACAAATAGTGAACCTAATATAAATAATAGACCTTTGTTAATAATATTACATCAATGTTGGCTTATCATTTGTAACAAATGCACCACATTAGTGCAAGACGTTAATAAGGGATAGTGTGTGTATGTGAAGGGGGAAGGGATACATAGGAACTTTCTGTACCTGCCTCTCAGTTTTTCTCTAAATTTAAAATTGCTCTTAAAAATGTTTCTTAATAATTTTTTTAGTTTTCACCATCAATACTCACTGAACATAATTTGGACTCCTTCCATCCCCATCTCTAATGTCTAGGAGGGGGAAAGGGTTCCCCCAGAGATTTTCCTTATTTGTTTTCTAGTCTTCCAAAGTGGTCCTGAGAGCCAACAAGAGTTCTTCAGGAGAAACCAAGATGGCGGCAGAGGTAAACACCTAAACTGCTGCCTCGCACAACAATTTCAAAACTACAACTAAAAGATAAAACGGACATCATCCAGAACCACAGGAAGGCTGGCTGAGTGGAAATTCTACAACTAGAAGGAAAGAGAAAAGCACATTGAGACTCAGAGGTGCTGCAGGAGGCAGAGGTACTAAGACGCGCACGCAGAGAGGACTGGCAACTGAGTGCGCAGCTGGCTTTATCAAGCGAGAGGGAGACAAAAGCTCCCAACTGCGCTGAACTCCAGTTCTGGGGGAGACTCTGGGAGCCAGACTCATTCAGGGAGAAACTGGACTGTCTGGCAGCAGGCGGAACTCAAGGGCGGCTTTTTCTCAGAGATGCTTGCAGCAATTACCATGGGACACTGAGACACAGGGGCCTATTAGGGCAGGGCTGATGGGAAACCAATGCTGTCTGCTCCCCCCTGAGACTCCGCCCCATCCAAGCTGAGTACAGAGGTTTTTGCAAGTCTTATCTCATAAGGGTGTCTCCAGCACAGAAGTTTTCCCAGCGTAGACACAGCTGATCCTCACAGCCAAATGGCCTGGAGGTCAATTCCTCCCAGTGATACCAACAACAATCAAGGCTTAACTACAACAAGACTGTGCACACAGCCCACAAAGGGGTGTACCAAGAGTGTCCACCTCAGGTAACTGGGGAGGCTGACCCACTGGGCCCTATAGGATACCTAGCACACAAAGCCACTCTATCAACTCAGGGAAGCTGCCAAAATGTGGAGACAAAGAAACATGTCACAAATGAAAGAAATGGAGGAAAGAAAACAACTGGATATAGAGTTCAAAACCACGGTTATAAGGTGTTTCAAGAATTTTCTAGAAAAGGCCGATAAATTTAGCAAGACCCTAGAGGATATGAAAAAGGACCAACTAGAAATTAAGCATACACTGACTGAAGTAAAAAATATTATACAGAGATCTAACAGCAGACTAGAGGATCACAAGAATCAAGTCAAAGATTTGAAATACAAAGAAGCAAAAAACACTCAACCGGAAAAGAAAAAAGAATCCAAAAATATGAAGATAGTGTAAGGAGTCTCTGGGACAACTTCAAGCATACCAACATCCGAATTATGGGGATGCCAGAAGAAGAGAGAGAGCAAGATACTGAAAACCTATTTGAAGAAATAATGACTGAAAACTTCCCCACCTGGTAAAAGAAATAGACTTACAAGTCCAGGAAGCACAGAGATCCCCAAACAAAAGGAATCCAAAAAGGATCACACCAAGACACATCATAATTAAAATGCCAAGAGCAAAAGACAAAGAGAGAATATTAAAAGCAGCAAGAGAAAAACAGTTACCTACAAGGGAGCACCCATATGACTGTCAGCTGATTTCTCAATAGAAACTATGCAGGCCAGAAGGGAGTGGCAAGAAATACTCAAAGTGATAAATAGCAAGAACCTACAACCAAGATTACTCTACCCAGCAAAGCTATCATTCAGAATTGAAGGTCAGATAAAGAGCTTCACAGACAAGAAAAAGCTAAAGGAGTTCATCACCACCAAACCAGTATTATATGAAATGCTGAAAGGTGTTCTTTAAGAAGAGGAAGAAGAGCCAAAACCGGTTTGGCTCAGTGGATAGAGCGTCGGCCTGCAGACTTGAAGGTCCCAGGTTCGATTCCAGTCAAGGGCATGTGCCTGGGTTGTAGGCACATCCCCAGTGGGGGGCGTGCAAGAGGCAGCTATTTGATGTTTCTCTCTCATTGATGTTTCTAACTCTCTATCTCTCTTCCTTCCTCTCTGTAAAAAATCAATAAAATATATTTTAAAAAAAAAGAAGAGGAAGAAGAAGAAAAAGGTAAAGATAAAAATTATGAACAACAAATACATTATCTATCAACAAGTGAATCTAAAAATCAAGTGAATAAAGAAATCTGATGAACAGAATAAACTGGTGAATATAATAGAATCAGGGGCATAGACAGGGAGTGGACTGACAATTCTCAGGGGCAAAGGGGGGTAGGGGGTGTGGGAAGAGACTGGACAAAAGTCATACACCTATGGATGAGGACAGTGGGGGAAGGTAAGGGCAGAGGGTGGGGTGGGAACTGGGTGGAGGGGAGCTATGGGGGAAAAAGAGGAACAATTATAATAATCTGAACAATAAATATTTATTAAATTTAAATAAAAGAGTTCTTCATATGAAAATTTAGCACTAAAATATCTGTGCATTATTATACTGCTTGTATTCAAGAGGTAAATAACTGTCCCACCTTCGCTAATGTACCAGTAAGTGATTCTGTGAATGGGGAAGTGGGCTCATAAATGTTATCAGAACCAACAGCCTAGCTCAGTGGTCGGCAAACTGCGGCTCACGAGCCACATGCGGCTCTTTGGCCCCTTGAGTGTGGCTCTTTCACAAAATACCACGGCCTGGGCAAGTCTATTTTGAAGAAGTGGCATTAGAAGAAGTTCAAAAAATTTTGGCTCTCAAAAGAAATTTCAATCGTTGTACTGTTGATATTTGGCTCTGTTGACTAATGAGTTTGCCGACCACTGGCCTAGCTGAATCACTCCATCCTAGAAAAACCACTTCAGTTCAACACGATAGGTATCTGTTCTCTGCTTTTAAAATGGAACGCCCATTTTCTTTTTCTGTGTTATAAAAGTAATTCATATTCATGGTGGAAATTTGGAAAACATAGAAAAGCTTTTTTTAACTTATCCATTATTCCATGTTTTAAGATATTTCATTCTAGAATTTCTTCCCATGTATTTTAATATATTAATATTTTAAAAATATTTTACTATATCTGTAATCATGATTGGCATAGTTGTGATTTTTTAAATTACAAGAATCTAAATCAGGGATTTTCAACCTTTTTTCATCTCATGGTACACATAAACTAATTACTAAAATTCTGTGGTGCACCAAAACATATATCCTATTTTTTGCCGATCTGACAAAAAAAAAAAAAAAAGGAATACTTTTGATTCATTCACATGTTGTGTTGGCTATTGTCATTTATATTTGACCATCTAAGGGAAAAGAGGTCAGTGCCCCTGACCAAATAGGTAGTTCATGTTTATTTTTTTTATTTTTAAAAAAATTTTAAGCCCCATGGGAAGATATGTTTTACTGACATTT
Organism: Corynorhinus townsendii; assembly: GCA_026230045.1. Classification (NCBI taxonomy): domain Eukaryota; kingdom Metazoa; phylum Chordata; class Mammalia; order Chiroptera; family Vespertilionidae; genus Corynorhinus; species Corynorhinus townsendii. The sequence continues at coordinate 81,977,224 of JAPDVU010000004.1, forward strand.
TGAGAGAAAGGAAGGGAGAGAGAGCTAGATAGAGATCAGAGTTAGATAGAAAGAGATAGATAGATAGATAGAGATAGAGATAGAGATAGAGATAGAGATAGAGATAGAGATAGAGATAGAGATAGAGATAGATGTGAGAGAGAAGCATCAATCAGTTTCCTCCCATACATGCCCAGACCATGGACTGAACCTGCAACTTAGGTGTGTGTCCTGACCAGGAATCAAATTTGCAACCTTTTTGGTGTATGGGACAATGCTCCAACCAACTGAGCCATCTGGCCAGAGCAGTTTTTTGCATGTTTTAGAAATTCTTGAAGCACACCTATTGAAAATCACAGATCTAAATAAATTGCTTAAAACTCTATTTTTGTTTCATCATTTTGATTGCCTTTCTTTGTTTATTTCTATGTACTATCTAGACCTGTTATGTTTCCCAGTCATGGCAGGATGGCCTTACATAGCAGGTATCCTGTGGGCCCAGTAGCACAGACTCCCTGGTCCCCTGAGCCAGGTACTTCAAGGGTGTGCCTTGTGTGGGTTATGTGTACCCTCCCATTGTAGTTGAGTCTTGATTGCTGTTGGAACATCAGTGGGTCAGACTGACCCTCAGGATGACTGGCTAGGAGGACTGGCTATGACTAAAACAAATAAGTTGTTGTGTAGAGATTGACCCCACAGAGCAGGATTCACTTTATCAGGGCTCTGGTACTGCCAAGTCCATCCCTTGGGCATGTCATTTATGGAGCTAATTGGGTGGTGCTCTCGTGCAGTCTGAAACTGGTCATCATGTGTATTAGTTCTGAAGCCTCTTAGCAGTACCTCTAGTGGAGACCCCAGTCCTGGGTCCACCTGGTAGGAGCTACAAAGTGATCTGTGGTTGGTAGCTACCTGTGCTGGGCTTAGAGGTGCCTGAGAAAGTTATACTGTGAACCGAGGCCAGTTGCCACTAGTGTCAAGATTGGGGCCACTTAGCACAAGATATAGGGCATGCTGAGGCCAGTCAGGGCTTGTTTGGAATTTGTGAGCCTTTGAGAGATTTTAGGAAAGTCCGGAGCATGGGCTAAGGTAGGCAGCTTGTGAGGAACAGCTACTGAAAGAGATTTATTCCCTTCCTGACTGCCTGCTCTGAAGACTTTGAACTTAAACCAACCCTCACATTTCTGTAACAATTCCTTGTTTTACACACACACACACACCCATCCTACTGATTCTACTTCTCCGGTGGTGAGACAGGATAGAAAGAAGTTAGAGAAAACTGACAGGGGAATGACGAAGAAGGAGCAGACATCACAGGCTTATAAGCCACTAGGTCCTCTCATCAGAGCCCCCACCTCCATGAATGATCAAAGAGAAAGCAGCTTACAATAGGAAGCTCCTGCAGTGGTCTGGTGGTTGCAGAAGTCAACAACAGCAAGGACTGGCTAAAATCAGATCAACCCAAGATGGAAGAAAATTGACCAGAGAACAGCCCAAAGCCAAAACTGACACTACAAGTAGAAGGGAATGAGGGAGAGGAATGCCATGACACTTCTGAACAACCATATTAGGAACAAGACCCCCTTCCAAACAAAAGGCAGAGTCAGAACTTGGCACCACAAAGTTCAGAAACAACCCACCCTTGGAAATATATAAAATCCCCCAAAACTGACTGACTTAGGAGAAACTCACTCACCTAGTCTGCCCACATCCACTCACATGTGTACTTTCACTTCTTTCATAGCAGCACCCTATGAGACTTGCAATGGGGGGTGAAGGGGTGGAGGGGGTAGGGGCAGCTGGCATATCAACCCTTGATCCTGTTTCCAGGTACTCATGTCCTAGACTCATTGTTTCTACCTGAATAAAACCTGCTTTTGCCCCTGATGGGGCAGCTCAGTTGGTTAGAACATCATCCCAACATGCCAAGGTTGCAAGTTCAAACCCCAGTCAGGGCATAGATAAGAAGCAACCAATGAATACATAAATAAGTGGAAAAATATCTCTCTCTCTCTCTCTCTCTCTCTCTCTCTCTCTCTCTCTCTCAAATCAATAAAATTAAATTTTAAAAGAAAACTTACTCTTGCTTCACTCAAACCCTCACTGGGGCTAATTATTGAATTCTTTCCTGTGTAAGTCAAGAGCCTGGAGGTCCGGACTCTGCTGTGCAGGGCCAGCCCCCAGCATGGGACCAGTCCAGTGACATTGAACCCTGACCAATACAATAGTAAGTGAAGAGAACCATCTTTTCTTTTTGAAACTCCCACCATATATTACACACACATATACATATAAATTCACATTTATGTACATAATTAATATGACTGAATAAACCTAAGACATTAAAATTGTAACAAAGCATTACATACATGAAAAAAATATTCGGGATAAATTGGGTAAACAACTGCTGAATAATAGAAAAAAATTTTATAAGAGTAAGTCAGTATAAATCATGAACCTTGTACAAAGAAAACTTTTGAAATTAACTCATTGAGTAAATTTTGAATTTAAAATGGTTGAGATAATAGTGGAGAACAAAATTAAAAAATATACTTCTTAAACAGTGGCAGTAAAGTAAACAATGAACCATATGTATATCCACATATTTATGTGAACAAAGTTCTAAACAATTAAATTGCAACAAAACATGTATTTTATCCAAGTTCTCAATTTTTGGTTCATTCTATCAAGCTGTCATAGTGATAGGAATAATTGATGTTTACCATTTTAATATTAAAGTTTTCTCACTAATGGTATTAGATATAAATGACTTTGGTTAGTGATTTTTCCCCCAACACTGTGCTTTTAGAATGCATGACATGATTATGTATGAAATGGGAATTGGAAAGTCCCTTAATATCCATGAGCATGTATTTATGCAGTCTTTAAAATTTAGAATTATGTAGGTTGCCTAAGCACTATATTTGAACATTCAAGTATAAACGATTACATATATATGGTAATTGTCCCATATGTGAAGGAACTGCAAGGACCAGGGACAGAAGCAGTGAGTACGGAAGTTCAAGGTTATAACTTTCTGAACATGCCACTATCTACAGAGCATGCACATTTTTTAAATATTCTAAAGCCTGCAGTTAACTCTGCAATGACTCAAAACTGGCACACAGCATCACCATAAACAAACAAAATGCTTTTGGTTTAAAAATTGGTTTCTTGTGTCAGCTAAAATTCCGAAACACATTTGCTACTCCAACCTCATTCTCCCCCCAACACACTATTATGTAAAATTCTTTTAATCAAATGAAACTATGTAGATTGAGCTTAACTTTTCACCAAGTTGTAAACCCTGCCTACAAAACTTTGTAGTCTTTTTATTATATTACTAGAGGCCCAGTGCACAAATTCGTGCATGGGGGGATCCGGCCAACCTGCTCCGATGGGGGTTGATCGGGGGCAGGTCTGGTGGGGGGAGGGTTCATGGGAGGTTGGTGGGCCAGCCCCACCCCCAATGGGGGGGCCAGCCAGGGGGAGGGGCCGCAGGAGTTTGGGGGTGCCGACCAGGCCCCATCGGGCAGGTTGGCCACTGCAATACTCATCATAGCAACCAGTCCTTCCAGTCACTTGGCTTTTATATATAGATTTTAGGAGCTAGAGAAGAACTTCTGCCCCCAAAATATTAAATTTAGTTCAAATTCAATTTAGCAGACATATATGAAATGCCTACTATTTATTAGGTGCTGAGTTGACAAATGTGAAGAAAACACAGTTGTTGCCCTCCAGAAGATCTCTGGGTAATAGAAACAACAGCTATAAAACAATGTGACAAGTATAATAACAATGATCTACACAGAACATTATAGGACTAGAAAAGAAAGTCTCCTTCAAAGTACAGGAGTGTTGAGGGTGACTTCTTAAAGTGGTTATCTCTGAGCTGAGTCTCCAAAGATGAGAAGATAGCAAGCAAAAAAAAAAGGAGGAAGCCCTTACAAAGGAAGGGATGGCATAAGTAGAGCAAAAAGCAGAGTCAGCATGCTGGCCTTACACCACTGTAGACACTTCAGGGTTGTTGAAGTGGAAGAGTGAGACAGAGGGGCAAAAGGTAACGAACACCAGCATGCTGATTTAAGTCCATATTGAACTATCCATATGAGAGAGAGCAAAGCCTTTCTGACTGAATAGAGGTACTTGACATGTGAGAGCCTGGTGAAAGGGAAGGCCAGTTCCAAAAGGAAGCTTCAGGTATTAGAGACAAGCATTGCTCCTTTGTAATTTTGGTTAAGCAGGTCCTAAGCAATTGTAGAGATAGATAAACAACTTCCCTACTAACATCAAAAAGCACCATCCACATATGATTAAACTTGCCTACAATATAAACAATGTAGCCACAGACACCCTTAGACAATCTCAGAAATATCAGCAATGTTATGATTAAGCAAAATATTATTTTGACGGTGGCATTCATTCTCATTACAGAAAAACTATCAAAGATATATAATATCTCATATGCAATTAAGTCATTATAATGACAAATACATCTCTAGGCATTAGATTCCCTAATTGTTTTCCATGAAAACAATGACAATGCATGTGACAAGTAATGCTTTCCTTCAAGAGACCTTAACTGATACATTTGATGTTACTAGTCTGGGAACTACCCCCAGCAGGAAAATCTACTTGTTAACATCTTAAATCCTAGTAGCAGTCTAGTGATGGATAGAATTGAATAGACGTAATGACACAACACTCTACAAAGATTCCACTGGAGATCGAATCTATGCCTGGTAACTAAGAATGTATGATAATTTTGCTCTTACCTACCTTCTATCTTCCAGACTGGTGGGTTTTGAATAGGCATGTGATTGTCCTGAGGAAAATATGCAGTTACAGGCAAAGCATTATAGGCTGGTAGTTAAGTGGAAAGCTTTGGAAGTCACACAGACCTGGATTAAAATCCATTCTCTGCCTCTACTAACCCTGTGCCCCAAGCCTGATGGCAAATGAGAGATCACATTTCATAAGGCTCTCAAAAGTCCCAGCAGGATCAAGCCCCAGTTTCTCCCAGGTTGACCAAACAATATTGCATTCTTGAATTCACTCTCCCCGTTCTTTGTATCAACTCCTTCTCCTGAACTCTAGCTCCCTGAGTTAAAAATACCCAAATAAACTACTTCCATCCAAGTTTTGTCTCAGGCTTTGCTCTAAAGAGACAGTAAAGTTAAAGGAGTTGAAGCCTATGGACTTACTGTAGAGTGAAGTCAAAAGTTTCCAGTTTCTCACCAAACTAGAAAGGTTCCCAAGGAAATTAGGACCTTCAAGGGTCTGGAAGGGAAAAAAAAACAAAAAACAGTTCTGAATTAGATGCTTAGACCTTTCCAGAACATTTTCTCCTCAGATGTTCCCTAAGTGGCCAGGAAGAGCCGCTTCCAGCTGCACCAGGAGGGGTGCCGTGGAAACATGCAGCCACTTCGAAGCATGAGCTCACCTGAGAGTGTGCAGCACCTAACACACCCCACCCACAACTCAGGACCAACGGTGTCCGACACGCATGGCCTTCTTTCACCTCAATTGTGCAGTCAAGAGTACTTTCATAAAGCACCTTTTGATTGGCTTTCCCTTTTCCCTAGTTTTGCACCTCCCAGTCCCTCACTCCTTTCACTTGGGGTCACTCCCCAAGATAACAAGCAGAGTTAAGTCCTATGGTGTCTTTAAAAAGGGGGCAGACTAATGTCTACCAGGAGATTACAGAATACAACCAACACACCCTAGGAGCAGGTCATGGCCTCAGGTTGTCCCAGTGGATTGCCCTATTGCCAACAGGATGAATCCCTTAATGGCCAGACACATGAAGTGTCACTGTCCCTTAAAAAAATATATAGTAAAAATAACATAAACAGCAAAAATCATACATTTCAAGTATAGCATTGGCGCCATACTCAAACTGTATATTTCATGACCAGGTTATGTCAATCAGGTTTATGTTGAAGGCCTCTAGTTTTCAGCTATGTTGAGGGCAATCTGTTGATGAAAGTAAAAAGGTCTCATCATAACTGACATTAGTTCAGGAGACTCCCAGCCTCAGTGAGATGTTATTCCCCTGACCTATTACCAAATCAAATGCCAGGGGCCTTTGTTTAATAGGGAAAACAAGACATATAAGTAAAAAAAAAATGGTACCAATGTATAATGTTATAGGTATTATAGCTTATAAAAGTATATATATACTTAAAAGTATAGCTTATAAAAGTATATATATTTATTAATTATTAATAATATAGTTATTAATATCCAAGTATATAAAGGACTAATAAAATCTTCAATTCAACGAGTTAGACAACAGAGTGGAATAGTAATATTGAAGTTTAAGTGGAGAAAATGTACAAGAAAAGGATATGGCTTAGCCGGTGGTGGATTCTATATTATCCCTCTCAACCACTAATTGAAGGCCAGTTGGAAAGAGTAGTCCATGGTTACTTATAAGCCATAATCAACAAGAACTGAATTAGTTTACCCTCCTCGAGACAGAGATCTGTGGTCCTAATGAAGAAAACTGGAAGAAGCAGGCACTAATAAAATACAAAAAGATGGGAGATGTTAGGAGCTCTGCCCACCAAAATGGGAATGGATACTTCAGAGCTCAATATAGTTGCACTGCTAATACACAAAGTGGTTCAGCCATTGCTGAGGCACAAAACTCCTAGTACACATCTCCTTTAATGTGAGTGCAATTGAGGGGGGAGAGGGAGGGAGGGAGGCAGGGAGGGAGGGAGAGAGGGATTTGAGTAGCAGGGATTAGCTAAACTAGTATGAATTTGAATTCTCTAATTTGCCAGGCATTTTGCTAAATGGTTTACACTGCCTATTCATTTTGGAATATTCATATAAAGTGATTATAAATCCATTTTGCAGATGAGAAAGCTGAAGCTTGGGTTTTAAGCAACTCTCCCCAAGACCAAATAATTAGTGATAGAGCCAGACAGGCCTGATTGACTCCCATATCATTCTTTTTCACTACACAAGACTGCTCATCTCTCTTTTTGTTTAAGCCAGGGAAAATTCTTATCAAACTTTTCATTTATATCCCAGTTTTCATATGTGGAGAAGTGCTGTTTCTACGAGGATGCCAGAAGTGTGATATGTGGTGTCTAACTAGCTTAGTAACAAGAATAATTCCTGCACATTCCAATATTTACATACATGTTGAGAACTGTAGACCGTGTTTCTGAATTAAATTGAATTACATAAATGTTGACTGAAATGGGCCTGACTTAATGACTTTGGAATACCAGGTACAAGTAATTTGGAACTAAAGAATTACATTTTTTTATTTTATAAATTAATGTTCTGAAGAGAAATAAATAGCCAGGGCTAATTTCTTTCCTTAGGAAGAGAGAAAGCAAACACATAAAAGTGAAGTCTGGAAATGACAGGTTCTGGAAATGAAATTTAAGCTCCAGGTCTTCAATGATTTTTTCTAACTCTAAGACCACTTTCCAGAGAATGATCTGGAAGGTTCTCTGCACTGAGCAAATCTCTTTGAAGACAGCTGCATTTTCCTGCTCAGCTTCTTCCCTTTCTAAAAATGTTTCAGCTTGTCTTTGAAATGCTGTGGCATTAAAATGCAATTCTGTCTTCCCTCTTGCCTATTCTCTGAGCAGCAGCCCATAATTACTCCCTACCACCACCCACCCATAAACCCCTAGAATGTCTGCATGTATAATGTATCATTCATGTGCTCAACAGAATTTTTCTATGTAGAGAAAGCCTTGGAAATCTGACAGTCTTCAAGTTTCTATAACAGCGTATTTTTTCCTGCATTTAATATTGACCCCAGGCATCTTCTGTGGCTTTAAAGTCTACAGAATTATTATTCAATTTACATTCTTAGGGTTACATAAATGCCAGTTCCTCACAGGCATTGTGGCTAGCTCATCCTGGGATACTTGAGTGGCCTTACCCCCATCTCTCTTGCAAACTTAGTCAAGACTTTTAAAGTTCATGATTTTTATGAGTCTGTTGGATGTTATGTTTCATGAAGTGCCTCAAGCATGGTCTGGAGTTCTAAACTGTGTGCACAGTCACGTGCATCATCAACAGAAGCAACTTTGCTTTGGGTGTTACACCACTTGGGAAAGCTCCAAATAGAGGAAAATCTATCACAATAATAATATAGTATGAAGCGATTTGCAAAGAAATGAATTACCAGATGAATACCCAGCATGAATATTGGGTGGATTAGCCCTGCATGCCATTTAAAGAAGGAAAACTACTTTGTAATAGGAAAATTATTTTTATATCTCTGATCTCACCTGCTGCATTTCCCTTCCATTCTGCTGATAAATTCATACACTTTTATGAAGAGCAATTCCAGACTACATTATTGTTCCAGAAGTTCTGACATTCTCATAGAAAATTAAAAACTGCCATAACCGTCCTTCCTGCTCATAAAAGTCCTAGAAGAAGTGAATCATATCAGAGGATCTTCTGACTTAGGGTAACTTTTTTTTTATTCTTCTATGTAAGTCCCCCAGGCAGGAAGAAGGAAGAAGTATTTCAAACCCAATTCCAAATATTTCACTTGGAATCACTCCTTGAGAAGAATGGAGCAGCTGCCAATTAGCATATCTGCAAATTTTCTGAACAAACTCAGTAATATTTTCATTAATAAATTAACAGAACAGAGCCCCCAGCTGTCATCTGGGTACACACCCAACAGGAGAATTTTAAAAATAAAATAAAGAAGGTCAGGTGATTATTTCTTAAAATGTCTTTGTAAGACATGGAGTCACAGAATTGAAAGGGTTCATAAAGTTCAACTGGTCTACCCTAGCTCTCTTATTTGATAGATGAAGAAACTAAGGCCCCAGGAGAGCTATACAAGGTCACAGAGCCAGCACTGGTGCCCAATATCCTAACCACTGATCTAGGTTTCTTCTCATACTGATAGAAATAATCTCTAATAAGTTGTTTCATTATTTTCTTAGAAGTTAAAACAGTGATTTGTTTTGTGTTTCTCAAGAGGTTGTTGTTGTTTTTAATACATTTTTATTGATTTCAGAGAGGAAGGGAGAGGGAGAGAGAGACAGAAACATCAATGATGAGAGAGAATCATTGATTGGCTGCCTCCTGCACACCCCCCACTGGGGATCGAGCCCGCAACTCAGGTATGTGCCCTTGACCGGAATCGAACCTGGGACCTTTCATTCCACAGGCCGACACTATCCACTGAGCCAAACCAGCCAGGGCTTTTTAAAAATATATATATATTTATTTATTTCAGAGAGGAAGGGAGGAGAGAGATAGAAACGTTGGTTGCCTCCTGCATGCCCCCTACTGGGGATCCAGCCCGCAACCCAGGTACATGCCCTTGACTGGAATCAAACCCAGGACCCTTCAGTCCGCAGGCCAACACTCTATCCACTGAGCCAAACCAGCTAGGGCTTCAAGAGTTTAATTATACTTAGTAATCACATATTACTGCTCTTTCAGATATCCACTTAAACTCTATAATGTCACTAAAATGTAAATGTTGTGGTCCCATTTTCTTTTTTATCCTAAATGTTTATTGCAAAGGTCTCCCACACATCTTCATTCAGGGGCTTTTAGTGCTGCTTCCTTCTGAAGGAGCATCCTCCTGACAGCCTTGCTTTTCCTTCTGGAAGCTGAGAGAGCACAGTGGAGCAGCCAACACACAAAACTGCCCTTGTGCATGGCTTCTGGCAGTGATGGCTTTATAGCACCCTGGGAATTTCATATTCATGAAGTAGGAATTGGGGCTCTGCACCAGGCACTTCTTGTATTCCCTCTTTTCTTCTGGAGAGGGATAAAAGAAATCTTTTATGGGAAGCATGTTCTCATGGGGAGGTCATCTCTGCAAGCAAGGTTCTGGTCCCATTTTCTGATAAGAATACTTATATCATAATCACAAGGCTCAGTCTATCCTCTCCCCAAAATTATCATATTCTAGAAATAAAACTACACATTGTACCATAACTGTATCTAGTTTTCATTGTTTCTTATTGCTTTCTGATTACCTCATGGATGCAGCAATTCCCCTCTTTTATCATGTCCTCATTTTGTGCATAATCCTTGACCTGTAACAGGCATTCTTTTCTTATTACAGTAAGTTGAATTCCTATACAAGACTTTCTTGGTGAGCAAAAGTAAGTAAGTAAAGTCATAATTTCAAGAATGTTTGGACATCCCTTAACTGTTTGAACATCAGAATAGATAGGAAAGGGCAAACACAGGGCCATGAAAGTCTCTGGGGTAGCCATGGGTTCAGCAGCCCCTACATCAAGCTTCAGAGGAGCCCAATTTGTAGAGCCCATTTCAGATGCACCAGAAGCAAACCATTATGTAGATGGCTAAATGAAAAGCAACTTCTTTCTTCAGAAAAACAAGCCATACTATTTTGCACTACCATTAAAAGCCTTGCAAAGAAAAGAAAAGGGATTACAGACAAATCAATGTAAGATCCACCCAAACTTAAGTCAAATATAGCCTTTTCCCTGTCCCATGTGAATGACTCAGTTGGTTGAGCATCGTCCCATGCACTGAAAGGTCACAGTTTAATCCCTAGTCAGTACACATGCGCAGGTTTCAGGTTCAGATAGGGGTGCAAACAGGAGGCAGCAATTGATGTTCTTTCTTACAGTGATGTTTCTCTCTCTCTCTCTCTCTCTCTCTCTCTCTCTCTCTCTCAAATTAATAAAAACATATATTTTAAAAATTAGAAAATATAGCTTCTTACCTCAATAATCATAAAATGGTTCTCTATCTGGTGATTCTGGGCACAATTAGTGGCCATTGCTTATTGTCAGAACCAGTGGCCCAGTGAACAAAATTCATGCACATAAAGGAGAATTAATTAGAGGAAATATTTTAATATTGCTATTTGCCCTTTCTCTATAATAGAAGTATCAGAGAGGAAAGGAAATTAGTAAAATGTATATGAAAATCTCCCTCCTGTCAGTCTGGGGCACGCCGCGGGACCTAGAGTCAAGTCCCCACCACCCGCATGCGCTTCAAAAACGCAGGAGACCCAGACCTGGCTGGCCTCACCCCCATTGGGTGAGACCTAGACCTGGCTGGCCCCACCCCCCATCAAGCCCCTCCGGGCAGGGGGCACAGCCTCAGGTCCCCCAACTCGGCGCCAGGCTGGGGGGACAGCCTCAGGTCCCCTGGCCCGGTGCCGGGGTAGGGGGGAGCTGCATGAGGTCCCCCAGCCCAGCACTGGGGCAGAGGGGGCATGGCCTGAGGTCCCCCATCAAGCCCCACAGGGTGGGGGGCACGACCTGAGGTCCCTCACCCTGGCCAGGCGCCATGCAGCCTCAGGTCCCTGTTGTTTGGTCGTGACATTATGGTGTCCCAGCTAATTTGCATATTTCTCTATTATATATATATAATAGAGAATATTATATATATATAATATATATAAGGGCTGGTGAGATACAATGTCCTCAGTGTAAAGTTGCCCAAACTAGAAGAAAACATCAAGTTGGATTCCAGGTTTAAAAGCAAAGGGGTTATCTCTGGAAGCATCTTAGCTCAACCTGCTATAACAAAAATAACATGGACTGTGTGGCTTATTAACAACAGGAATGTATTTCTCACAGTTATTTTTTAAATATGTTTTTATTGATTTGAGAGAGAGAGGAAGGGAAAGGGGGAGAGAGAGAAACATTAATGTGAGAAAAAAATATTGATCAGTTGCCTCCCACATGCACCTGAACCCACATCCTGGGCAAATGCCCTGACCAGGAATTGAACCAGTGACCTTTCGGTGCAAAACTTTTCTGTGCATGTGATGCAACCAACTGAACTACACTGGCCAAGGCTATTTATCACAGTTCTGAAAGTCTAAAATTAGGGTGCTAGCATGGTTGAGTTCTGATGAAGCTCTCTTCCAAGTTGTAGACTGCTGACGATGTGTCTTTGTATCCTCACCCTGGCCAAGAGCAGAGAAAGGAAGCAAGCTCTCTCATGACTCTTATAAGGGCATTAATCTCACTATATGCATTCTCACCACAAGGTAATCACCTAATCCTGATTGCCATCCAAAGTCCCCACCTCCTAATAAGGGAGTTAAAGTTTTAAAATACAAATTTTCAAGGACAGGAGAAATTTCAGCAATTAAATTATCACTCTTCAGGAAAAGGATGTACTATTTAATAATTCTTTAGATTCCATTACATTTATGTTTTGTCCTCTGTACTTCAGTTTTAAAATATGGCCAGATACATTCTTATTAACCACTTTAATCTTCTGGTACTTCAGATATTGCTCATCATCTACTCCAATTTTAAAATGCTCCTATGTGCACATGTCAGCATAGACACACAGAACACTTTGCCAATAGTCAGTCTCTTTTTTAAATGCATTTGTACCTCTAGGATACAAGCTCTAAAGTAATTTATAAATATCATACAAAATAAAATTAAAATATGATATGATTAATACCATAATACCAAAATCTAGATAAAGAAAATATGCTATACAACATTTTAAGTATTTTACCCTGACATATATTTTTACATTAAAAATTATATCTGGGAATTCTAATAGTTCCCAAATTACCCTTTGATGACAGACTTCAGAGACTGAATCAATTGGATTTTAGTAGCAGCAGGTACGCAATGTTGTGTTAATAGAAACAGTAAAGTGGTCCCTTCTTTTAACAACATCCTCTCCTTTTAACTTAGTGCCAAATAAACACAACTCCTGGAATAAAGATTTAATAGGGGGGGGAAAGGGAAAACTTCCCAACAAATAATAGCAGCAGCTTTTAAAACACACGAAGAATTAAGATACATCTCTGCCACCAGATTAGTAATGAATAAACAGGGCCCACTAATTTTTATTGTGCTTGCAGTAAAACAGACCACACAGGCCTTCTCTTCTGGAATCCGTAAGTGGTACTTAAAAATCCTTACATGGCTTTAGCACCTGTAATGACTTACGATGTTCAGGGATGTCTAGAGGAAAAGGTACTCAGTATTTTCTTACAAATACATTTAAAAATAATTTCCTCAGTGTTAGCTGCTATGAACCAGAGAACAGCTTCAGGCCCAAACACCCGGTGTATTTTTCTCTACTCACTTATTATCTCCATCAGCTTTACTTCAATGTGACTCATCAATTACCTCTATATAAATTCATCCTCCATCCCTAATGATTGATATAAACGTTCCCCATCCACGATAACATAATTTACAGTGCTAACTTCCTTTCATCTACAATTCTGCATAGGTTTTTGACTTGTACTAACATCCCATATCACTTTAATTTTTCATATTGAATTCGTTTCAAGAAGTGCACCCTGGGATCTCCACACATGACATCTCATTTTCAGGACAATCGGTAAACATTATGGCAATCTGTAAGCCAACCTGATAGGAGGCTATGTTTATAGAAACCCTAAGGAACTGCTGCTGCTGAAGGAAGAAACTTCTTACTGTCTGGCTGTCCCATATTTGTGAGTTCCTGCTAGCAGCTGTGTTCTGACTGATCTGGTACCAAGCTAATTCAGATACGACAGAAATCACTCTCTGGTGGATGTTTGGACAGTTGTACAGCCTTTAGTTCTCCAGGAACAAGGGAGGATCAGGAAGTTATACATAGGCAGAAAACCCCTACATTTCCCCTTCCCAACCCCAAAATTCCCACTGTCGTTCTACTCTCCAGCTTCTATGTTATGGAGGAAATTTGACAGTAAATAATTTCAGGGGGTCCCATAGATTCTGTGCATAGGCAACTTTTTTTGCTATAGCCCAATTCTAAAACTGCTGGTTTTTAAAAAGAGGCATGCTTTCTAAAATTAAAATTTGGATTAGGACCTATGTCATGTGAAAACCCACTGAAATCACTGGAAGGCATATGTAGGACATATTTAAGAGTGTGTGAAACAGTTAAAGAGCAAAAGCCTGTCAAGGCAACCAGTGAGCAGCTTTTAACCAAGGCTGATGTCATGGGGGGTCGCTGATAGCAACACACAGGAAGTAACGATAAAGTAAATGACTTCTGAGTAGTGGGGGAGATGTTTTTTGTGTGGTTTTTTAACTAGTGCTCAGCCTGAACTTTGTTCCATTTCCCACCCCTAGAATCCAATAGGATCTTCAAAACCTCTCCATTGTTACTGCAAAGGAGAGATATTTATTTCTAAGCAGCTGTAGAATAACTGAACAAGTACCAAATGGGAGGCTAGTCACATTTCCAGGATTACCATGAATCCATGTAGTAGATGATAGAAAGCAAATAGCTAAAGTACATAGGAGTTTGCACTTCAAATGCTAAACTGTGTTGTAGAATATAGAGTAAGAATTCTCCATAATTCGTATATAAGCCCTGACACAAATAAGTGACCAGGCCTATAAGGGCCTCTGTAAATTGTAAAGCATTAATATGGGGCATGGATCAATGGGACACCAGGTGATAGAAAAAGCAAGTGGCTGGACCTGGGGCAGGGCACAGATGTTTTCCTAGCTGTGCCTGCTGCTTCCCATGGATACGGTGAGAAGAAATAAGAGAGACCACAGAACTGGAATATCATTATTTCCAAATACTACCTAGAGTTTGTTTTTTTCTACAGCTGTATTTAAATTAATGATTTAGTAAATACAATATTTCATTGTATAATAAGCACTTAATTGTTAATTTTTTATCTTTTAAAGAATCTTGATAAATATTTTCAACAACTCCATGTCACCATTTTTAAAGAGAGAAAAGTCTACCAAAATGTCCCAAATTAGGTTTTCAAACAAGATCTTTATGTGCGGGTAAGCATGTTAAACAAAATGAAGTCTAACCTAGGCCTAGCTCTGTGTGAATATATCTTACAATACTTATTCTTTCATGCTGAGGACATAAAATTATCTCGTATTTAACACATGTGTAAGCTATGCTGTCTGACCAAACTGGACCTTCAAAAATGACTAGCATTTTGCATTTTATGTAAAGAAATATGACATTATCTAAGCTTATTACTCTTACTCACCAGTGAGAGCTGCTAAGTTATCAGTTATAGAAATACAGCCCAAATGCATAATTTGACTTTCCCCTCTTCAGCAGAAAAAAAATCCTCTGTAAAAAGAAAATGCTTTCTCCACCTTTTAGAAACCTTTTTTTATGTAGAAATATTATCAAACTTACACAAATATTGCATGAATAAAAGAACTTTTGTATTCACCCAGATTATCTATTTTATTATATTTAACTTCTCTCCCTCTCTCTCCTAAACTACTTGAGAATATGTTGCACACATCATGCCCTTTATCACAGTACGGTTATCAAATCACAAAACTAAACATAGAAATAAACTATTTTCTAATATATTGATCATATTTAAATTTTACCAACATCCCCCAATAAATCCTTAAAATAACACATTTCTCTTTGATCCAGGTTCTAATAAAGATCATAAACTTCATCTGGTTGCATGTCTCTTTAGTCTTATTTAATCTGAAACAGTTCCTTGGCCATGCTTTGTGTTTTGCAACATTGATATTTTTTGAAGCATTCAGACAGACCACTTGTTTTGTATAATGTCCCTAAATTTAGGTTTGTATGATGTTTCCTTGTGAACATATTCAGATTGTGTATTTTTTACAAGATGTCCAAGTGCATAATGACAATACCAGTGACATCTATCACATGGAGGGGTGGGGGGAGGCAGGCACATGGAATTGGTTAAGGGAGTGGGATTCAGTAGCAACTCCATCCCATTATAGAAAACACAAAGAACATTTTATTTACTTAACCTCTACCCAAATAGAAAATAAGCTGAAATCATCCTTTATACTTCGATTAAAAATAATGTATACTATGTACTGTTTTACCTGTATATTTGTGTTTTAACATAATTTATAATAAAGAAAACTGCAGGATGTCAAGAAAATTTCTGGCATCAAACATCAAGTAGAAGAGATATTTAGGAGGAAGAAAGACAGTCTTCTTATGTCTCAGAGTCTTACTTACATGTCTGCCTGACTCTAATTTAAACATAATATTTCAGAGTCCTAAAGATCAGGCTTTTAGTAAGAAAGAGCAGTGATATTACCAGCCATTTCACTCACTTGCTCATTCCTTAATCCAATCTTTCCTTTATTTCTTCTGACTTTCTATCTTGCTTTCCTTTCTATCCTTATATGCCTTCAATTCTTTCTTCTTCGAACAATCATTTAACTTATTTTTTGTATTTCTATGCTTCACAGTCCTGATGGTTAGATACCAGAAAACCATGATATGTTTCAAAAATCAGTACCCTTTCTTTCTCCTGTACCATTACCCTTGACCTGGACATAAAACCTCTCCTTAGGTACTAGATGATTGGAAACACACAAACACACACTTTAAAATCATCTAATTCATTCTTACATTACTTACCTAAATAGCTCCAAACTGATAACTGTGCATTTTGTATTACCGTTTAGAGGACTCTAGTATGGCAGGTTGTCTACTGCCAATGTGAAGTCTAGAAGACTTTCTGAGAATCAGCTGAAAATCTCTTCATTGCTTATCACTGGCCTATTAGCTTTCTCCAACCTCCCTTTATTCAAACAACTCCCTCTGACCCACAGTATTTCACAGAACTTGTGGAGGATTAAATGAAACTAAATATGTAAAGCACACTATAAACTGTAAAAAGCTAAACAAATATAAACTGTTGTTTTCATTATACTTTTCAACAAAAGATTTTCCTTTGAGTTTGCTTAAGGCCCACACTAATATGCATGCTTATGGATTGGTTTTGAATATACCAATTAAAAGAAGACATAGTGGCCCTAGCTGCTTTTGGCTCAGTGGATAGAGCGTCGGCCTGTGGACTGAAAGGGTCCTGGGTTTGATTCCAGTCAAGGGCACATGCCCGGGTTGTGGGCTCGATCCCCAGTAGGGGGTGTGCAGGAGGCTGCTAATCAATGATTCTCTCTCATCATTGATGTTTCTATCTCTCTAACCCTTTCCCTTCTCTGAAATCAATAAAAAAAAATTTTTTTTAAAAAGAAGACATAGTGTCTCAAATGGAATGGTGAAATTTTTAAATAGCAAAATATACATAGATTGCCGAAACCGGTTCGGCTCAGTGGATAGAGCGTCAGCCTGCGGACTGAAAGGTCCCAGGTTCGATTCCGGTCAAGGGCATGTACCTGGGTTGCAGGCACATCCCCAGTAGGGGGCGTGCAGGAGGCAGCTGGTCAATGTTCCTCTCTCATCGATGTTCCTAACTTTCTATCTCTCTCCCTTCCTCTCTGTAAAAAATCAATAAAATATATTTTTTTTAAAAAATATATATATATATATATACTCACACTCATAGATTTTCTCTATGTATATCCTAGGAGCCCTACCTTTGAAAATGAAGATTTGGTTAAGGAAGATGAAAATGGAGAAGAGCATATTATATATCTATATCTATATCTGTCTATATATCTTTATATAAATAGATTATACATGATATATGGAGAGATATGAGATAGATAGATAGATAGATAGATAGATAGATAGATAGATAGACTGAGAGAAAACTTTTCTTGGCATTACTTACAAATGTTCTAGAGAAAAAGAACAATAAGACCAACAACAACACTATAAGACAGAATATCCCTGGGTCTGGACAGTTCTGACAAACACTGAAGATTTCTGATATAACGAACCCAACTTTAATGCTGCTTCTACAGTATACCTGATGATGACCCAGTGTCTTCTGATGGATGCTAAGTGTTAAGTTGCTTGTTTTTCTTCCTTAAGCAAAGAGCCAAATACATTGCCTGTGCTTTGCTAATGCCACTATTGTTCAGGGATTCCCTCAGCCAGCAAGGGGAATAGCATGTGGATACTGAATACAAAGAGGCAGCAGGTTCCAAATGCAGCCTCCAAAAGATGAGGCTGCTCCTGCACCCTGCATGGGATGAAATGAAACTGTTTTGTCCAAAATTAGAAAGCCTGACCTGCGGGTCCTTCGAGGAGAAAAAGATTTCCTACGAGGTGACATCTGGATTCTTTCCTTGCTTCTGCTACTACTGCTGTTTTTACCACCATTTTCTATATTCCCATTTCTTTGCTGCAACTGTCAAAATTTAAGTTTGGAAATATTTTACCCAGCCCTCTTGTACTGAATAGTTTGGGTAAAGGAAAAGCTTATGATTTCTCAAGCGGATGTATTTTAAAAGGGTTTAAAGGCCCCACCATTTCTTCCAGAAATTTTAATAAGCATATAGAAATAGCCAGCTGGCTAATCCTGGGAATATCCCTCCTCCCTGTTCATTTTATAGAAAGATCCTGTGGTCAGGAAATATAAAGCTTTCAACACATTGACCACAGCTAGGATTATAGGCTCATATGGTAGAGATTTTTCCCACTGCCTTTTTCTGGGTGTTGGCAACATCCAGCCACCCTCTCATCATTGTTGAAATCACCTTCACCCTTCACTCACCGGGGAGAACTTCAAGATTGACTGCACTAATGAGGAAGTCTGGAATTGAGACATTACATGGAAATCCATCAGTGTGATTAAACTTAGCATGCACACTGTGCATGCTTCGTACTTTCAAAGAGCCTGGCTATTAAATGGCTTCATATTTTTATACCTTTTGGCACCCTCATAAAAGGACTTAAGGAAACAGAATTTTTCCCTCCACTGATATAGATGGACTATGGCAAATCTATGCTAAGAAGCTATAAAATAATTTGAAACGTCTCAGGTTCATTGATAAATCAAGTCGGTAGCTCTGCAGAATATTTTTAAATGTATAAACTCATATATATTAGTAAGGTTATATGTATATGTAAAAGCAGATATATGGTGCAAAAAGTTATTAAATTGCAAATAAAGTAAAAACTCATTAATTCAGACTCACTTAAATCAGAATTTCTGATCTAACAAAAGTCTGGCTGAGCAGAAGTTTGCCTTTACCATATCAATGAATAAAAGACTTACTGAACAAATTACTAGTATAAATAAAGATTATAGGGAGAGTACATAAACTGCTTAAGAGGACACACTGCTTTTAGTATCCTCAAGCATTTAGGAGCACCCATTTATATACAAATAATTGAAAGTATAATTACAAAGCAACCTTAGGTATTAATCAAAGTTAGCATTGTAAGGACTTGTAAAGAGAATCTTTCATTATTGCAGGTCTACTTCTTCTATATATCTGAAATAAGTAAAGATGAATGCTTTTAAATATTGTATAGTTCAAACTTCTCACATATGTATGCACATCTTTGTCCAGGCGATATAAATTAGGTAAGCTGTTAAAAATATATCATGTTATTTATTCATTAATATGCTAGACTTGTTTTTGCATTTCAAGTACTGTAACAAAATTAAGTATTTCTGCATTTCTATGATATGTATGGATACATACTTACCTTACAGTAGTATGGAACATAGAAAGAGCACAGAACTTAATCTGCTCCACCATTTTCTTGCAAGGTGAGCTTGGGTCCCAACCAGAGCCTAGGTTTCCTCACCTGTAAAATCAAGAGAGGGGCTTTAGTACTCATCTTACATCTCAAAGCAAGGATCAAATTAAATGATGTTACCTAAATAAATGAAAGTATTTCATAAAGTAAGATGCAAATAGTTTATAATTATTTAATCTATATAATACTTGTCTTTGACTTAGAAGGAAATGTTGATGAGGCATACCATATTAAAATATCCAGGTATAAATGTCTAATTTCTGATTACCTGAAAAATATACTGTGTCTTAACTCAGGGTGAAATGATAGTAAAAGAAATTAAAGCAATCTGTAAATACTCATTCCATTTATCATCTAGAGTGCAGCATTAGGGATTAAAACCATAAGGTACTTTAGTAATTTGTAGAAACCTTTCAGATTTTGCAAATCTGAAATTCATTGTGTACCTAAGTGGGTTTTATTTTTTAAAAGACTTTTTTTATTAAATATATTTCTTTATTGATTTCAGAGAGAGAGATAGAAACATCAATGAGGAGAGAGAATCATTGATCAGCTGCCTCCTGCACACCCCCTACTGGGGATCGAGCCCACAACCCGGGCATGTGCCCTTGGCCGGAATGGAACCTGGGACCCTTTCAGTCCACAGGCCGACGCTCTATCCATTGAGCCAAACCGGCTAGGGCCCTAAGTGGGTTTTAAATAAAATTATCACAAATGTACAGGATTTAGGAATCACAGGATGAGCCAGTCCAAAGGGCGAATAAAACAGTCTGCCCAAACCAGCCTGGTTCATCTGTCCTAATGCAGCCAGGACCTAGCACAACATCTGGAACGTAAGAGGCACTCAACAATTACATTGCACTGCCCTAGCCCGTTTGGCTCAGTGGATAGAGTGTCAGCCTGTGACTGAAAGGTTCCAGGTTCGATTCCGGCCAAGGGCACATGCCTGGGTTGCGGGCTCGATCCCCAGTGGGGGGTGTGCAGGAGGCAGCCGATCAATGATTCTCTCTCATCATTGATGTTTCTATCTCTCTATCCCTTCCCTTCCTCTCTGAAATGAATGGAAATATAATTTTTTTTAAAATTACGTTGTACTAAGATGCCTCTTGGCCAGCTATCAGCTAACCCTAGATAGATTCACAAATTCAGGATCAACATACTTGCCTTCAAGAATAAAAGACTATAAATTTCACAAAGTAAAAAAAAACAGGTCTGTCTTATTACTGATGTAGCCCCAGATTCTACAACTTAGTAACTGCTCAGTAAGAATCTATTGAATGAATGAACAACTACTACAAGTCACATTTTACATAAGCTGACTAAGACATGGTCTTTACACTTAATATTTATAATTGAAGTGGCCAGAGAGAGACTTATAATAGAAGAGTAAGTGACATATTATGAAGACAGTGCTCTGAGAACACAGGCATTGATCTGTTATACCAGTTGCACATTAGAATCACCTGGTGATCTTCTGGAGTAATACCAGTGTCTCTGATTAAATAAATCAGAGGATGGGGCTTGGACATCAGTATTTTTTAAACTCCCTCAGTGGTCAGCAAACTCATTAGTCAACAGAGCGGCAAACCGCGGCTCAAGAGCCGCAGTTTGCTGACCACTGCTCTAGGTGATTTTAATGAGCAGGCAGGGTTGAGAATCATGGCAAGAGATTTTAAAAAGAGTAATTGTAACAGGAGGTAAAAAGAGTTAGGAAAGAAATTTTTCCCAGATGAGGTGATAATTATAATAAGCTTGCTTATTCCTATGATCCATTGATCCCAGAAAAATGCTAAGATTTCTTCCCCTTCCCGATTTCCAATAGATTGTCTCTTTTCCAGGACTATGAGGACCAGTTCCTCCCACATGCTGTTCTTCCAGGCCCTTTGAAGTTCTAAGTCCCAAGGATTTAAAGGGGACTCAAAGAATCTTAGGAGTCCTAAATCACACTTCATTGGAGAATAAGATTAAATATCTCAATGTGAAACAAAGCTGAAAGGGAAGAACTAGGACCTTGTGATTCTCAAGTGGATGAACTGCCTTATATTGTCTAATTTTCTTCACTTTTGGAGTTTTCCATAAGTAGTCATACTCATGATTGCATAAGGACTGGCATGATCTGAGAAAACATTGTAAAATTTCAATCATGGTCACAGTTATATTAACTTATACTCTTATTTATAATAAGTAAACAACCTGGTGCATCATATTAGGAAAGAAAACAATGCAGTTCTTTATTTATTATCCTGACCCTCCAATCCCAACTAAGTTAGAGGAACAATTTTCACCCTATGCTTATAATTTATGCCAAAAACTGTGATGCCAAAAAGTATTTGTTGTAATGGATCTCATTTTTAAAATATTATACTTTAGTCCTATGAGATCAGAAGTTTTTAAGGCCTCTTCTTAAAACTACTGAAAGACATGTAGAAAAGATTCAACACTAACATATCTGTAATAACAAAAGGATAATATGCTAATTAGACTGGATGTCTTCTGGATGTCACTCCAGATGTCCTCCATGACAAAGCTGGGCCCGGAGGGAAGCCAGTTGGGGTCCTGGTGCCTGCAGGCAGCCCAAGGGAAGCAGCCCGGGTCCTGGGTGCCTGCTGGCAGCTAGAAGCCCAGGTCCTGGGTGCCAGAGGGAAGCTGGTGCCGGCAGCCAGGGGAAAGAAGGCCTATTCTTGCACGAATTTTCATTCATCGGGCCTCTAGTCTATACTAATAAAAGGGTAATATGCTAATTAGACCAGACATCTTCCAGATGTCCTTCTGGACAAAGCCACGGTGGTGGGGGCTGAGACAGGTGGTTAGGGGCCATCAGGCCGGCAGGGGAGCAGTTAGGGGGCGATCAGGCTGGCAGGCAGAGTGGTTAGGGGCAATCAGGCAGGCAGGCAGGTGAGAGGTTAGGAGCCAGTGGTCCCAGATTGCGAGAGGTATGTCCAAGATTGGAGAGGGTGCAAGCTGGGCTGAGGGATCCCCCCTGGGCCTCTAGTATATATATAAAAGGCTAAGTGTCCTTCTGTCCGACCAGTAGCTATGATGCTCACTGACCACCAAAGGGCAGACACTCGATGCAGGAGCTGCCATGATGCACACTGGCCATTTAAAAAGAAATGTCACCATGGGCCTGGCACCAACAAACCAACACTCGGCTTCTCCCAAGTGGGACACAGGCCCCGCCACAACCCCGAAGCGACACCCCACCAAATTGCAGCCAACACTGCCAAGACCCCATAGCACAAAACGCAGCCCACAGCCCAGCCCAGCCAGGAAACAGTCGCTGTGGGTGCCAGGTAATGATGTCATGTAGCAACGCCTGGCTTCCTCTCCCTAGCAACCAGTCTCCTTGGAGTTTCTTCAGCCCAGAAACCGGACTTGCTTTATAGCCAGGTGCAAACATTTTACAGTTTAACCAAATGTTTGTGAAGCATTTTCCTGTGCTTCATCTCATTTAATCTTCACAGAAGTCCTGGAGTGGGTAGATAGGAGACTTGGTAGAATCCTATTTTTTTTCCATTATCAAGACACAAATAGCAATATTAAAATATTTCTTCTAATTAATTTCCTTTCAATGTGCACAAATCTGTGCACTGGGACACTAGTATTAAAATACCAAATTCCTAAGCTCTTTTGTAGAGGAAAAGAGCACTGTGGAACTAAAGTTCTAATTGCAGGTCTAGCAGGAGCTGCATACAGAAGGTTGGACAAGCCATTCTCTAAGCATCTGTAAAATGAAGTAATCAGGTTGATGATGTTACAAGAGTTTTTTCCATACTAGTATTCTGTCCCATTTTAAACTCAACATATTGACAATTTCCAAATGCATTCAAGGCAGGCAAGATAATATCCTGAGGCAAAAATAAGCCAAGCCTCCCGCTAATGCTTTCAACCTTTGTTTATACATTTCAACATTAAAAACCATTTGAAGTTTGATCTCACCACCACCACCTTTGGATAGGGCCTTTAATGTGTCACTCTTGGTATCCTCACACCATGGCAGTTCTATCCTGACTAAGTTCTAAAGAATCCTGGAACACTTTTTACATATGTAATATATACCTACTATATATATATTATGGGGATGGGCAGCCCATGTGGACTTTATTGGTCCCTAGAAACTTCTTCCTACCCAGCTATCACCCATCTAAATAAAAGAGCCATAGCTCATATGCTCCTAGGTCTCTGAGTAAATAAGGCTGTGTGTGGATAAAACAAAAGGGCTGCTAGATAGAAGGCAACATACAAAAGGTGGTTATTATTACTGTTACAGGTCTCATCATACTTATTCAAGGACTATAAATCAACAAATAAAAAGTACATGTGAACAGAATGACAGGACAGGTTAGTCCTAAAGACAGTTATACCTTCAGGCCAACCGTCAATGGATCCAACAAGTGTGTCTAATTCATCTGTGCACTTACAGACCCAACAGAGCCTAAAAGAATTCATGACCACTATTGCCTGTGTAAACTCAGAAAAGGTGCTTCTGAGGGAGCTTAAACACCTCTCTCTATCCCTATGATTTTCATAGGCCCTTTTCGCATATTAACAAGATTGTGTATATTACCTACAGGACCCCTAAAGCCTTTACTATCTGCCCTTTGTGGACATGTGCTTAGGGATCCAAAACTTGTCCAAGAATCAGTGGCATAGAAAAGGAAATTAACATGCATTTGATCAGCATCAAGAATTATATCATTAAACCAACCCAGGGTATGAATGATGGCAGATCCAAAGGAGAATTAAAATCACCGAAATCATCCTCATAGCTGAGAAGGGCCACAAAGGACCTGATTGTAATGTTAGAAATTACATTTTCAAGTACCCATCTGGAGGCATGTTTGTTTCTTGCTGTGTAAGTTTGCTCCTCAGTTCTTCAATGGTCCGTTTTGAAAGGGTGAGACTGACTGAAACACATGCCTCTGTCTTAGGACTTAAAAAAAAATCACTGAAAACAATGTAGGATATAAATGTCTGTGCCCACAGCCAAGATAAAAAATGCAAAGTCTGGGCCACCTTGCCTTTAATTTTCTAACTGCTGTTTTGTAAGGCTGTGTCATGCTTCTCAGTTCAAACACGCTTTGGCTCTTTATTATTCATGGACCTTTTTCTCAGTCAGTGGTGTTGAATAATAAAACAGCCCAGGATCAAATGGGCCAATTCTCCACGCCTGACACCAACTGCTACTGTTCGCTGGGCTCTGCCAAGCGTTGCCTCTGATAATGAGTGGGATTTGGTTAAACAGTAAATTAATGAATAATGAAATATCCAGGTTGATCAGTTAGAGAGCACGCTTGCTTTGCCCTGGGCTAAACGCTTGGGGCAGAAATTACTCTCAAACGGCACTTGCCTGGCTGCTGGTCTGGATAACTATTTTACAGCCTATTGCTTGACAGAATGCTGGGGTGGGGGGGGATCAGTGGGGGAGAGGCAAAGAAGGACAGAGTTATTAACAGGGGGGAAAAAGAGAGAAAGAATAACCTAGTTATCACCTTGTAGGTTTCTAAACTGCATATGTAAGAACAAAGTCACAAATATGATCTAGTGCAGTCAGAATTCCAAAATTCCCAACACATGTTTAGCATCAAGGAGAAACGATGAATGAAAACAGTCTTCTGTCTGTGCCTATACACATATGGGATTATATGTAAAAAAATTCAACTGCAAACTTATGTTCTTGTATAGACCTTAGAATGATGACATGCAGGAAGGACATCCAGTGTCCAGTTGACAGGAAAACTCTACCCTCACTTTAGAGTTTCATTCCCTGGCTCTTAGACATACCTCTTGTACAAACTTGAGAACACTAGA
Organism: Corynorhinus townsendii; assembly: GCA_026230045.1. Taxonomy (NCBI): domain Eukaryota; kingdom Metazoa; phylum Chordata; class Mammalia; order Chiroptera; family Vespertilionidae; genus Corynorhinus; species Corynorhinus townsendii. The sequence goes on from JAPDVU010000004.1 coordinate 82,002,394, forward strand.
CAGAGGACGGGCTTACCAAATCATCACTGCAACTGAGATTCCAAGAGATACATATACAGTTATAGACATAGACAAAGATAGTTTCATTTTTTCAACTTTAACGTCACCCAGGCGTTTTAAATTGTTATGCAGTTTCATGCACCCATATGTGGCTAATATATGATCAGATGTATGTCCTCTAAAAGAAACAAGCCTTGGATCATAAAATATCCACAGCAGAGTGCCATAAGGGTAACTTGTACTGAGAAACATGTTATTGCAACTCAACATTTGTTTTGGAGATACATGCCTCTAATTGGTTATATCTGTAATTTCTTCTTTCAGAACATTAACCCTTTCAAATGGCATCAAAATTGGAGGGGTTTGCAATTTTACACACTGGAAAGTGAAATACTTCAATTGATTAACATGCAGTGGGTGTTTATGTTTTGGCAAATTGTTTGGGTTTAGTTTGTTCTTAGGTGGGAAAGAGAGAAAAGCCTTAAAAAAGGGGGAGAATGTATTCAGACACCTCATTTAACAGGCCTCACAGCTGGAAGTAAATGCAAAGGCTGGAGTGAGATAGACATTATCTTCTTTTCCTGGCACAGAGGTGGCAAATGGCAGGATTGAGGGGAAATGTCCACAATCTAATAAGGAAAGGAGTAATATGACTTATCTGTAGCCTCAGTGCCCATAATTGCCATCCTAGATTCCCCAGAGCCTGCAAAGTACCAAGGTCTAGTGGCTTTTCCCTCTGTTTCAGTACCATAGACAAAGTTTTCACCTCTCCACACTGGTACCCAGACCCCTCTAGCCCAAGAAAAAATAAAAAGCTCTAATTGTCTTTATTACTTTCAGACACTGGCCACGGAACACAGATGTTCACTATTGAGAATTAAAGGAAGGGGGAAAGGTCACAGGGACCCAGATCAGCTTGATCCTTTTTTGGATTATTTGGCCCCATTGTCTTGAATGGCCCTTATCTTTGAAGAAGAGAAGAATATTTAGATTGAACATAAAAGTAAATGAATCACTCAGGGGGCCCATTTTGTTGGTAGGGTTCCTGACTCCTACACCTCCCCCTCCTAAAAATAGCAAAAAGGGAAGTGTGTGAAACCAAACATAAAAAGAATGAACTGTGCTTCTGCCTCAAATCGTGAACATTTCCTGTCTTTAGGAATCTCTGGCCAAAATAATTCTATCTTGAAAGCAAAAGCCCTAATCCCCAAGAAATGAAGGAAAAAATAATCTTTTCTTGGTCCCTTAATACATGGAACTCTCATGACAAAGTAAATTCACATGAGTAAATGTGTTTGTGTGTGTGTGTGTGTGTGTGTGTGTGTGTGTGTGTGTGTGTGTGTAAACAATCCCAACCAAAAAAAGGTCTCACCTAGTTTGCTGATAGAATCATTTGTCTGGGAGGATAACATACTAATATACATAAAATTCATCCTGGCCCAAGATTGATACCTTGATCTCCAAGTTAGTGCTGCCACTTTTGGGGGGAAGAGGGTTTGCTGGAAAGGGGGTAGGGGTGAGGGGATGGAGAGGCTGACTAATGGAGCACTGAGGTTTGGTTTGGTTTTATGGCTGTTTTCTTTGTACTGACTGGGATTTTCCCAACCATGTGGTACAACCCCGCTCTGCCCCTTTCCAAACCTAGAACAGTTTAGCAGTAAAATCCACCGCTGTGTATAAACTATCTAAAATCCTGTTTCCTTGGAAACTCTGATTATGCTGGCTCGAATTTTGCCCACTTGAACAGCTCAGGCCCTTCCTGTAATCGGGTGTTTCCCAGCTGCCCACCTCTAATTGCACATCTGGACTCAGAGTTCTCCAGCTAAGGACTCCGTGGTTCACATGAGCTCTAGTACTCATTGGGTTGACCTGGCCCTCCACCTCAGTCTAAGTAGTACACCCAGTCTGATGTGGGTCCTAGTTTCCACCCCAGAAAGACTTGCATGCCCAGTGCCAGTCAAGCTCCCCTTCCCACATCTCTGTATCCCACTGCTCATGTGCCAGCGCCCAGAGAAACGTTGCACTGACCTCATCCCTTACTCCAGCCACTTGAAAAATGTGCAACTCAGAACACTTGGCTATAACACAGGGCAGCCTCTGACCTCCCCAAAATACCCTACGCACATATGCCCTGACCATGCCCTCCTCCCAGTTAAGTGCGTTGGTTAATGACATCTGGCAGCCACACCCCTGAAATGTTTGTTAATATCCCCGTGAGCAGGCACGTCCAGGACATTACCTGGTGGTCGAGTCACAGATGACTGCCAGAGCTGCCCTCCGTGCGCCTGGGCAAGTCACGCTTTGCTAAGTCCATTGGCTATTCCACTGCTTAAAAAAAAATTTTTTTTTAAGAACATTTTTATGCAGAGGCCTCTCCTAGCAGCAGGTGTGACCCCTATTTGGGTTTGGTTGCCTCTCGCCTGAGTTACAGCTCCCGAAGGCTGCAGCCCTCGAAAGAGAAGAGAAAAAGCAGAGTGGGTAGGGAACAATAGGTTTGAGCAAGTGGGCAAAAAGTTGCGGCCTGACCTTGCTCGCCTCTGACCAGCGTGGAACGTGCTGAACTTGGGTGACAAACCTGCTCCCTCATTCTGAGTATAAACAGCTTGCCCACGCAGCCCACGCAGCAGTCCTCTGCAAACTGCGCCCTGACCCCAGAGCGCGCACCAGAAGCCCGGCGGGGAGGGCAGGCTAGCCCTGGGCCCACGCGGAGCTGGAATTAGGCGCCAGGGGAGCCCCGGGGGCGTGCGTGTGTGCGCGTGCGCGTCAGTGTCCGCGCCTGCGCGCTGCTTGAACCCTGCCTGCAACCCCGAGAACGTGCCTACACGCGGGCAGAGGCCCTGTGTGCGCGTGCTGGGCGCAGGCTGGGGCGGCGCACGCGTGGTACGTGCGCTCGCAGACCCTGGCAGGGTGTGCGGGTCAAGGCGCTCCGGCCCAGTCTTCGCATTGCTGTCCCTTTTGGAAACGTGGGAGTGCGCCCGGCTGTGACCTGGGGGAGGGTCAAGGAGGGACGCGAGCTGAGAAAGTGGACCCGGAGAGACGTGGCACTGACCTCATCCTGAGGCAGCCTGCAGGTTATTTATGAGGTCTGATTTAAAAATAGTGGCTGCCAGGGAAGTGAAAAAGGAGCTCACCCCAAGCTATGAGGGAAGTATGGTTGCAAGAATGCTGTTTATGACGATATAAATCAACGTGGAGCTCGTGATGGGAAATATGGAGAGAGTGAGTTTGGGATAGAAACAAGGAAGCAAAGTCAAGAAGGAAAAATGAGTTTTCCTCCTCTGCCCTACCCACTCCCGCAATCCTTCCCTTCCCCTGGCGCCCACGATGCCAGCGGGGAGGGGGGGGGGTGCTGGCGAAGAGTGAGCGCACCCGTCCCCACCAGGGTCTTCCCTAAGTTAAATGAGGCTCGTTAGAGGGCGAGGGAATACATGTAAATAAACAACTTGGAAGATTTATGGGAAGGAGTTCGATTTTATAGGACTGTATTTATAGAGCCAGCGCAGGCTCACTTATAAATAGATTAATGGGAAGCTAAAATTAATGGACTTGTGAGCTGCGCGTTTAATTTCTGAGGCTTCAACATGACAGACAAGAGCCCTCGAAGACCTAGCGTGACAGGCAGCTTGTGTTGGGGAGTCCAGAGCACCCTCAAGAAGTGGCAGATCCCATTGGGCCAGCATTTCTCCGGTGGCTCTAAGCTCAGGTTGCCCTGGGTCCCTAGGAAGAGATCCCACGAGGCTTTTATTTGCACATGAAGAAAAAGAATGTGGCCTCATAAAAAAATAATGGATCTTCCTCCTAGCATTATTTTTAACCAGGGCCCTTAAGCCCCTAATACCGGCAGGCAGGCTTTGGGAGAACTGTAAACAGCTCGCCCACGTGGGCTGCCTCCAGGCAGGCAGGGGCAGCAGCGACACTTCTCCAAGGTCACCTAGGGTCCCCGCGCTGGGCCTGTGGTCAGAGTCCACTGCTGCAGCTCTTTCCGCACCCCCTCCGCAACCGGGTAAGACCGTAACAAAGGGGCTGAGGAGCTCAATCAGGCAGCCCAGGGCCATTCTGTTAGCCAACGCTGTCTCCGGCTTTCCTACCCTTTCCTTCCCTTCCCAATTTTTCCTTCCAGCTCTCCCCTTTAGATTTTTGTTGTTGTTGTTGTTGCTTGTTTTTTCCCCTCACATTCAGGGCCCTCAGGATCTTGGGTTTTACCCAGTAAAGGTGATTGTCTCAGATCCTCTCCTTGTCCAATGGTGATGGGTAGGGGTGAGGGAGGTCTATAATTTACCTGTGGGATAATAGATGGCAGGTCTGTTTCTCCAGAGCTAGAGCTAAACTTTAAGTAGAAAAATTTGCCATAGGATATGGAAATTACTCACCACCCTCTTTGTATAATCTCAGTCCTAACCAAACACTCACTCTTCAAAAAGCAAATGAAAAGGAAGCTCAATATAATACAGTTGAGCCAGAGACATAGATTTATGCCTGTATTCTTTCTAGATGAACGGATTGCATGCCTTCCTAATCACACTTCCCTTGGTTTTCTTTTTGGAGGGGATCTTTTCTTTGATTCAATCATTTACAGTTTTAGCCATGATGCACCCCCTTTTAATTAATAAAGAAGACATGGAGTGGGAAATCGCACATAAACCAGATTACATTGTCCCTTCTGTCTTTCCTTGTAAGGAAGTCCAACTGGGAATGATTACCTGAAAAACACAAAATTGATATAGGAGGCATTTTAGTAAATAACTGAGCACCAACTATATGTGAAGTACTCTCATAACCTGAGTTTATCAAGATTTAACTTTGTCTATTTTCCTCAAATGTATATACATATTGCTTTTTCTGCTTTTAATGATTAGGCAATGTTGATGTTGGAAGGACCTTAGGAGGCCCACATTTTATAGATAAAGACCTTGAGTTACAAAAAGAAACAGTGACTCGTCCAAACTGTGTAACATCTTGGACGACTTTATTTTCCTAGCCGGGGGGAAGACGCCCAAGCCTTGGGATGAAATACAGATTGAGATGTTTGGTCACTGCATCCCATTAGGGCTGGGCTGTAGCCCATTAACCCAAATGAGAAAAGCTCTGGCTTCCCTAAGCCTCTGAGCCTAAGGTAGGAACTAACCTAAGACAGCTCCGCCTTTCCTCCTCTGGGTCAAGGGTCTTTTTCCTCGTTTGTTTATGGAGGGCCTTGCACTGCTTATGAGGTCAGGGTTGTGTTCAATCCTGAGGTGAGCCAGTTGGCTCCTCCAGATCCCAGATCCCAAGGTTTGGGGTGCAGCAGCCCATACCTGGCCCTATGGGCAGCTCTCCTTCAAGGAACACTGTGCCAGAACGCTGTACTACCAGCAGTGAGGAGAGGAGCATCACCTTTGATTTGCACCCAGAGCCCCTGCAGTTGCTGACACATGTGACTAAATTTATTTACTGGGAAGTAAGTTTGACGCCTCATTCTTTAAAAGGGCAAAATAAAGCAAGAGATACCATTAACATGAGCTTTTATTGCAACATGGTTAGAAATAGGAGAGAAGAGTGTCAATTTGTAATTTTAAAACACCTCTACTGAAAACAAAAGTGTCAGTTTTTCTGAGAAGCAAAATTTATTGTATTTATGATGTAACAAAGACATGTTTGGGTGGGGGGGGACAAAAAAACCTCTTGGCTATGGTTGGAGTTTTCTGTCTGTTAATTTCTGGATTAAACAATTTCCATATTCAAGAAACTGAGGATGAAAACACAACAAAAACACAACGATCTTTTTATTTATGTAAATCAGATCAACACTGGACAATAAACCAATTTCTACCCATTACCATAACAGCTTGTCTATAAAGAACAGAAAAATTCAGATAGGATTCTATCTAGGGTCAAGCGGGTTGTTTTTTTTTTTACCACCCATTCACAGAGGTATAGATTCACAGATAAATAATCCCAAACTACTTGCTCGCCATATTTACACATTCCCATTAAATTAAGCATAAATAAATATATACAAACTTAACATGGGGATACCCTCCAGCGCTCTTCTCCTGAAGAGTCAACAGATTGAAGTTATGTGGCAAAAACTATGTTAGTGAATTAGAGACCAACTCAGCAGAGGAGTCAATTTTGGCCTTTAAAGAATAGTTCTTGTTCTGCTTTTAAAAAGAAAACAAAGCTAATGTTGGTATTTTTTCTTCTTCCTCCCCCCTCCCCCCATAATTTAACATACATCAGCACAGGAGGGAAAACACTGTGTGGGCTCTTGAGGCAACATCAGATGATTTAAGGTTATTTCCTTTCCATGTAATGTATTACCCTTCCAGGATATCAGATGTGATGACAAATTCTCTATAAACACTCCAAGTAGGAACAAGTTGCCATTTTAAGTAAGGCTTTGTACCAGAGAGACAGTGTGTAGATAAGTTTGGTGTTTCAGGTTTTCCATTCGACCAACTTTTTCTTAGGATATGAAATAATTGCTTGAGAGAAAGTAGTTTCCCCGACCAAAGAAAATAAAACAGCCCCCCAGTCTTTGAAAAGCCTCTTCGGTGCTGTATGTGGGGGGCGGAGAAAGCTAAGGATGTGGAGCCAGAGAGGGGGAGGGCAGGGGTGGGCTACGTTCCGAGTTTGGGGGAGAAGTTCAAGATCACTTTGAGATGCAATGCTCACCCAGAACCAGAACCACTATTTGGTGGGGGGGGGGGGGGGTAGGGGAAAGCTCCCCTGAGACTCATAATTCCTATAGGAAGAGGCAGGTGGACAGACAATGGTCGGGAAATCTTGAGAACCTCCAAAGGAACTTGCAAAGTGGAAAGTGTGAGGGACCGCCGGCTGCGTCCTGACTGGTCCTTTCAGTCTTTAGTGCTTTCAGTTTGGAACCGAGCATTAGGGAGGGGGCCAGGGCCTGATAAAATTGTCTAGAGAGAGTAGGGTGGGGGAGAGCTGCAACTCACCTGTTTGGTTTCAAAACAAAACTCAAAAAAGCTCGCTTTAAAAAAAGGGAAACTCTTGCGTTAATCCTGTTTATTGATTTATGGGCCCAAGGAAACCCAATCTTTTAATAACTCAATTATCAGATAAACATAGCGGGCCTGGCTAAGGAATGCAAAGGGGCGGGGTCGTACAGGAAAGAAGTAAAAAGGGCCAGGGCCGACTCCAGCCGGGGTTGGAGGCGGAGGAGACGCGCATCCAGCCCTACGTGGTGGGGCATGGGAGGAACTTGGGAATGAGGGTGAAGGACCACGGAAGCCTGAGTAGCCAAGTAAGACTATTCCTATCCCATCACCCGCTTCTGGAGCCTGAGGATGCAGAGAGTTTTTGTCCTAGCAAAGGTGGGGGGGAACTTCCGGTTCCCTGGACATCTAGGCCCCTCGCCCTCCAGGAGCAGGCGCCCGGGGTGGCCGCTGGGAGCAAAGCGCCTAGGTGGTGCTGAGACCCCTCCCCGCCTGCAGCCCCCAGGACGCCTCCCCATTACCTACTGGAGAATGGGGCTATCTCGGTCGCCTTAGCCCTTAAGATGAGACCGAGAGCGGGAAGGGCCCAGGCGGCCCGCGGCCCCTCCAGCAGCTGATTCTATGTCCTCAACACGACTGGGCGCGAGTGGCCCACGCGCTCTCAGGACCTGCACAGTAAGAGCAAGGCGCGTCCATCGCGTCTCTCGCACGTCACACGCGTGGGGCGCGTTGCCCTGCAAGGAAAGAGACGATGGTTTTCAGTGTGGTTTCTCCTGGCCTTTGGCAATCAGAATACACCTAATCCTAGCGGCCAGGCCCTCGGACCAAGGCGCAGGCTTTTGAGCTGGGGAGAGATGGAGTGCCTACAACTCTCCCTAAGGTCTAGTTCCCGGCCTTGGTACGCCTTCCACTCTCCTAGGGCTGAGCCCCCCAAAGGTGCTGGAAGTGTCACATTAACCCTTGCTTGGGCCCTACTGGTGACCTGAGACCAGCTCCCTAACTTGTCACCTCCCCCATAAAAATATCTGCGCAAAGCTCTCAGCAGCTTCCTACACCCAGCCCTTCAACCTTCCAAGGCCAAGACCCACCCAGGCGGCAGAACTGAGCGTCCCAGAGGGTCCTAACTGGAAAGCCCTTTATCTTCAAGGAATGTTGCAAAGGTTCTAAAGTCTACTTTGTATAAAGAGGTGCCTGTATGGATACTAAATTTAGAGAACTACCTCACCCACCCCTCCCCAGGGGATTTCCCACCGCTTTGGGGACGGTGGGAGACAGTGGGTTCCAGATCTTATTTCAAGATAATGCACAGATAAAACTCAAGAAAGGAGAGGGGCTGCCAGGAGTGAGAAATCTTAAATGCATGGAACTTTATCCACTGGGAATAGCCCCATTATATCCAGAGAGTGAAATTCCAAGCTGAAATACATCTCCTTTCACTTTGCATTATTTTACCATCATATATGAAAACAAGTGCACGTCTGGGAGAGGGAGAATGCCTCATTCATAAAGCGTCTTGTAAGAAAGCAACTGTCACTGAAACATGGGAGCTTGCCCCACTCTTCTCCCCACAACATTCCTAAAGCTGCTTCTCTGCCCACTCACATAGCAGTTGCCAAAGAGTCCAAGGAAATAGAACCCATTGTAAAGGCAGGGCAATACTTTTAAAATATTGGGCTCCAAGAACCCTTACTCCTCTCCCCTAACATTCGTTTCGCAGTTCAGCCGTTCCACAGAATTCTGCGATGAGGTATGTTAGCAACTAGACTCAGAGCTGCTTCAATCTCTTACTGGCCACTTTCTAAATTATTCCCTTTGAGCTTCTTTAAAGAAGTGCACCTGCAGAATTCTGACACACAGGCTTTGATTAAAAAGGGATCGGATTTTTTTTTCTCTGTACCTTATAGATTGTGTAGGAAGCCCCAGTCCTCTTTGAAGAAGCTCATAAACCATGCGGGCAAAGCTTTGGAAAACAGAAGAGAATGAAATGGTACATACCCCTCCGAAGGAATTACATACTAATCAACGTATTCATATTGTGGTGTGGGTTTTTTTTTTTTTTACTATTATTCTTAAAATTGGTAGGTGACACGAATATTTTAACAAATGCAAGATTCTCTGTATACCGATGTGGCAAGGCTGGGAACTAGTAACATTTCTGAAAAGAACTGACGATGAGTCTGAATCAACCTATTGGTCCGGATTTTTCTCAGGGCGGTTACCAAAAGCTGCAGCCACCGCCGACTGCATCTCCGCTGGCCCCCCACCCCGCCCTTCCTCGCCCTCCCTAAGTAGGCAAGCGGCCGGCCCGGGAGCCCGCACCGGTGAGTTTGAAACGCGGGGCGGGGCAGGGGGGGCCGAGGGGCCTGAGACACAATGCAAAAGGCCCAACCACACTCATGTTCATCCCGGAAGATTCCCATGACAGCTCGAGGAAGGGAGGGCGGGCAGAGTAGAAAAGGGTAGTTGGGAGAGGGGCGAGGTGAGGGGGGGAAGGGCGGGGACTTCGAGACAGTTTCCTAATAAAATATTAAAAATTAAAAAGTTCGTGCGATTCAGTCAACCAGCTGTCAAAGCACTGACACCACAGTTTCTCCAATTTTCTTCCAATAAGTTAGCGTTTTCTCATGTTTAGTCTTATGTTTATTTTTCCAAAGGGGGTGGGGGAAAACATGGTTTTCTTTTATTATCAGTATTACTAAGCTCGAAAGAACCGAAGTGGAAAATCCGGAAGCTTGTCTCCAAGTGTATCTTGAAATAGACACTGAGAACCGATACTGTTGCTCCGTGGTACGCCTCAGTTTTTAAGTTACTTAGCTTTTCTGTTTTAATTTTGATTGCATATGTATTCTACCTAATATAATTCTTCCAAAGCCAATCCAGTATTTTAAAGCTAAAATTAATTTTTCCTGTTTTCCTTTTGTATTTAAAACATTTTTTCCTTTTTTTTAATTTTTCATTTCCTGTGTTTCTCCTCCTTGTCGCCAGTTTTACTACCTGGGCCTTCCCCAGACGTGTGCCTGTTAGTGGCGGTGTTGTTCAAGAACATCTTGTCCATGCCTTTGAGCGCCTCGGTGAGATAGTTCTGCAGGGCCGTGAGCGCCGCGCAAATGGCCGGGGCGCCGAAGCCGTGCGTGATGAGGCTGAAGTGCGTGAGGCAGCTCTGGATCCCCGGCTCCAGGATGGGGCTGGGCCGGCTGTTCCCAATGGGCGTCCGGTCCTGCGCCAACAGATCTGTAAATTCTTTACAAAGTTGCCTGCAAAGGGGTGGGAGAGGAGCAGGGGGGGGGGGGGAAATCACCCTTAGTGTCGTTGTCGTTGACATTAGAAAGGAGATGCTCACACAAGCCCAGAGGCGCCCTGTCACCGCAGAGCCAGCCGGAGAGTGAGTGAGGCTAATGTGAGCGATTCCGCTCTGTTTCCTTTCCCAGCGCTGCCCTTCTAGAGCAGCTGGGACTGGAAGGAAAGCGGGGGTGGAGAGATTATACACCCCTTGCATCCCACAGCCTATCCTCCCTCCCCCTACCCCCTCCAGTCTTTTTTTTCCTTCATTCCAGGACTGCATAACTGATTTGAGAAATCTGCTAGGCTTTAGCGATTGGTTTTGAATATTCAGGAATTTTTAGCTCTCACCTGGCTGTTCTTTTAAAAACCCTTTTCCCCGCCTCTCCAACCTCTTGGTTATCAGGCTCAAAAAGCCCTGAAAGATGTAAGCCCCTGGGCCACAAGCCTGTCCCTGGCACAGAAGCAGATTGCTGGAGCCTTGCATGGCCCAGGGCAAGCAACTGTTTATTGCAGGAGAGAATGCTGATTCCGTTCAAAGCAAAAATCTGTTTACCTGCAGTATTTGGGAAGGGAGGTATTTTTCCAGGCCCCCCCTTTTTTTTCTTTCAAGTGTGGGTGACTGAAAACCTTTGTACAATACAATTGTCGTCAATATAAAAGGATTCCGACATTGTTTAAATAACCCTAAAGGTAGATGGTTAAGACACTGAGAGGGGAAGATTTTTGTTTGTTGAAGGTTTTTTATTTCCTCAAGGCACCTACAATTTAGAGGAATCTCCCAGCCTTAAAAACCCTGTGGGCCTAACTATAGATTGAGCTTATTTGAAAAGATTTTCATATAGGAGGTGGGCAGGAGGATTTTAGCCCGGCAGGTCCAATAGCTTGGCTCTGCTGGCAGCCAGAGGCATGGCACCCCAAGGCCACAGCCTTTTACCCACGGGCAGGCTCTTTCGTCAGCCTGCCTCCACCATATCTAGCGGGGGTGGTGAGAAATGAAAAACGACAGAATTCCAGCCCCAGGCCCCCTTGGGATAACCTGACACCTGGTGACACCTGGCCTGGTCAACAGGTAATGCAGGCAGTACCTGGAGGCTAATGGGAGTGACCCTTGGGTGTCCTTTCCCAGATTATCCCAGGAGGAGTTATGGCTCACCTGGATGGAGAATACCTCCTTCCCCGCCCCATATGAAAGGTTTTTTGTTTTAAGGCTGATGTCTAGAAAACACAGACATCTTCACTCACCCCCTTTCTCCTGGTTTCTCCATTCAAAATGCACACATACATCCTCACAGCAAAGAAGAAACATGTAACAGTTCTGACCTAAATAGGGCAGTTTTTAAACCAGAGGTACCCCAGAAGCATCGTGGGGTTCAAATGAACACCCACTGATTCCAATTCAGGGGGTCCACACAAAAATATCTTGATATTTGGGCTAGGTCCACACAAAAATATCTTGATACAAAAAAAAGAAGAAAATATCTTGATAAAGCTCCCAGATGGCTCTGAGACTCACCCCAGGGTAAGAAGTGCTGGCCTAAGAGAGACCACAAGGGTGGAAGTTACAAGCATTCCTTAGGGAACTGACAGAGTGGTTTGTGGAATCCTGTCATCGAATTTATACATTTGGTTTTATTCCCCCCCCCCCCAAAGTACCTTTACTCCTTTTTAAAGCACCACTGGTCCCCCTCCTCCCCCCCCCCACCAGACATTAGGCAAGGGGTAGGAGGGCAATTTACTGACAAAGATCTACTATATTGCTACTGTTATATCAGAGGAAATCCTTCTAAAAATAGGGGGGGGGGGGGTTGCCAGGTTTGGATCGTTGGAAGAGATGGTTAAAGTCTTTCCTTAAGTTTGTACTCATTACTGAAGTGCCAATAAGGAAATTCTGAACTGGGGAGAACAAATGCTTAAAAGTCAAACATTTTAAATCTTCAAAGCCCAAACCAGGGTCTGTAAGCAATTAAAGTTCTGGGACATTAATATTTTTTGACCCTGCGGAAAGGGGCAATCAAATTCCAATCACGTCTCAAAAACATCTGGACAAATTTGAGCAAATGATTTTTCAGCCTTCCATATATTTCTTTAAATTACGCTGTCAACGGAGCAAACCGCGTCCTCCAGCGCTAAATAAATGAGCGCCGCCGCTTGGGCCTCGCTTGCCCTGCGAGAGAAACGTGCGGGCGCACGCAGCGCCGCCCACCGCAGGCCTGAGCCGGCCATAAAACACCAGCAATATGACACGGAAGCCAAAGACGGGAGTAAATCAAATAAATAGAAAACCCACTGTAAAAGTTCAAATGAGCTCTAGATCTAAATTTAGCCAGAGATTTACTATTTTCCCCTCTGGAGTTGTAGTAAATTTAACGTCTGTGGAAGATGCCAAACAGCAACGTTGGAAAGAGAGTAATCAGAGCTGCGGGTAGAGATGGGCACACATGGGGGACATACAGACACCCTGAGTGAGCACACGTGGCTGTGTGGATATGACAGGGAGAGGTGGAACCCAGGCAGAAATGTGCACGTCGGGATACAGGGAAGAAGTGGAACAAGGACCCATGGATCTGCCTGATATCCCCAGGGTTGGAGAAGAGAACTCTGTAAAGCCTGGATTCAGAAGCCTAAAGCCATCCTTTCCAGAAACTTGGAAATAGAAGAGACTACCCCAAACCCACAGCCCATAATCAACAGGGGGAGAGGGAGCGGAGGGGGGAAGGGGGACTGTGGGCTGAGCGGGGAGGGCTTCCAAGCCTGCAATACACAGGCTGCCAATCAGTCCTACTTCCATGGCTGAGCACTTTCTCTGCCCCCCGAAAAAGGAGGTCTGCACTGTCCTCTTCTCCCCTCCTCCCAAGCCAGGTGAAGCCAGGGATTTGGCCACACTCACTTGGTGGCCAGCAGCATATTCTTTCGGGAGTGAAGGTCACTGGGGTCCGTGTGCTGCCGGTTCAAATACTCAGAAACAGCTTTGGCGGGAAACTCTGTTTCGCAGATGTAGCCAAAATCCCGAGCTAAATGCACAGCTTCTCCTGGAAAAGCAGCAGCAGAGGTAATCATCAGCACCCAGCCTCTCATCCCAGGAGGGGCTCCCTGGTCAATTCTGACTATTTATGAAAGAGGCCAGCTGTTGGGAGGCAAAGCAAAGGTGTGACAGATGCCTGAAGTAAAAATGAGTCTCAGGCTGTAATTGACTTGATGGAACAAACTTTGGTCCTGCCTCTTTTTCCAGTCTCTTCTTGATTATCCTTCCAGCCAAATCCTAGTTAGATATTCCCTGAATAGCTTCAGGCCTCCCACACCCCCTGCTTTGTCTTAGGGAAAAGCAGGGCCAATAGATTCAGAAGCCACTTTACAATTGCCCATAGACACTAGCTTGGATATTCAAGACAGATACCACTCTTCTTAGTAGGATTATACCACTTTGTTTTTTTTTATGGATTATACCACTTTAGATAAATATGAAAGTCTTCCTATCTTTGGTGTTGTCTTTTGCATCTTCCTATACTTGTATTAGAAGTCTCTTATTAATAACCAATATATACAAACACAAATCATGTGTGCAGATATCCACCTATGTTAAAAATGTCCCATATGGAACATTAAAGATATGTTCCATAAACATTTTACACATATGAGTATTTCTATCCAGCAATGAAATATTTATTCTCTGTGTCTGTGTCTGTTTCCAGCTAGTTAGGTTTCAGGTTTCTTCTCTTCAGAGGTCCCTGTTATCATCCTCCTACTTAAGGACTTTCTACTGCACAAGGGTGGCAGGGCAACTATTGAAAACTTGGATATCTGAGAGGTTCCAGCTTCTGTGGAAGCCCCTCTCAAACAAGGCATTATCACCCTTTAAAGCACAGCCTTAGGGGTTCGAGGGAAGACCCCAAACATGAAAAAGAAATACGCTGAATTATCCCATAGCCACATTATTTTTAAGGACCATGTCTTACTTTAATCATCATTATGACAATAACAACAAAAGCCCAGAAATGGTGCTTGCAACAACTCATAAAACCAAAAACTGCCAACCAAATATTGGAATTTCAGTTCCTCCCCTTTTCCACCCAAATCCCTGTCTTGGGTTGAGATTACCATGACTGCTTTTCAAAATGAGGATTGTGATATTACCAATTCCCTGAAGGGCAAAAAGTAAAACCCCCAGGCTGAGGGTCAACCACTAATATATGTGGTCTGGATATTTGGTGACCGTTGCCACTGGAGGGTAAGTTTGGGCCAGGCAACTTTGCCCTAAAGCTGGCAGAGTGCAGTGCCTATAAATGTGATGACTTTATGGTTGCTTAAATAGTCTAAGACCCTGTCCTCCAAAAACCAGTTCCCCACATGAATGTCATAATATAACACCCATAAAAATATTAGAAAAAACATACATGTTAGCCTCTAGACAAAATTCTACAACTTCCCCCATTAGGACCATCTGGATGTATTTCCTGTCCTTTCCTCATCACCCCACAAATTCAATAGCAGATCCTCTTGTTCTAGACTTCAGAAGACCCTTTTTATTATATACCATAAACATCATCTCCAACCCCCAAATGATGAGCAAATTATAATGTATTTGTTATAATTACATTCCTTTAATTCATAACTGATGAATCTATATTAAAGATCATACATGACTCCCTTCCATGTTTCCTCACACCCCACCCAATTTTCTCCTAGGCCTTACTAAGCTGTATTTCAATCACAATAAGTCCCACATAATCAATCAGCAGGAGATAGAGCCCTGGGAGTGACATGAGTTTAAAATAACCATTAAGAATTAGGAATGTAATAATAGTTTCATAACTAAACAATGTATTTGCTACTACTTACTGATTCAGATGAAAAATCTGGGAAGGAGAAGGGGTATAGAAAGGATTGCTATTTACAGTGACTCTTGCCAGAGTTCAGAGGGTATTTCAGACCTCTGGCAGCAGAGGTGACCCCTGCACTGGCTTGGAGGGTGAACCTGAGTACTCTTCACAGCACAGGGACCCTTATACACCTCCAGTGGCCTCTCTACAATTGCTGGCTCCCTCTAAGTAAAAAGACCTTTGAACTTCTCTTTCCACCAGTCACTTGACATCCACTCATAAGGGCACAACAATTGCAATGATTTCCAGTTAATCATGGAATGTGTAAAATGCCAGCCTTCAGCCGACAGTTAAGCTCAGCCACTTCGTGAACCGGCCACACGTCTTGCTTACCTTCCACCAGGGAGGTGAGTAACGTGACATTTGCTGCTTTGCGCCTGCCCGCGGGTAAATTCAAACCGATTTTTTCTAGCCTTTCCCGCAAAGATCTCCCCCCATTTTTCGATTTGGCTCTGAAATTGCAAGAATTAACATTCTGATTAACCTCGGAGTGTTCCTGAAACAAAGTTTAGACTTAGCAATCTAAAGCCCAGTGGAGCTTGAAGAGGTTTTAACTTGAGGTTAGCACATTTCCCCCCTTCCTTTTGGTTATTTGCTGATAGTTTGCTGAGGTTTGCTTAATTTCTGCAATACAGGGCATAAAAAAATTGAGCATTTCCTTTTTTTTATCTCATGAGTTAAAAATGATAGCAGATGGGAATAATTAGGGTGTAGGTTGTGGGTCTAGAGAAAGTAGATGTTGCACACACACAAGCTCTTCCCTTATCACCGAGCCAGTTAGGTGAGCAGAAACTGGGCGAGCACAACCATGCAGAAAAGAGGAAAGAACTGGGTGGTTCAGAGAAGAGAAGGCACTAGCTGAGGTGGGCTTTGCAAGGAAGGGGTCAAAGAGTTGGTATAAGCCCATCCAGGTGTGGCTCAGTGGTTGAGCATCAACCCAGGAACCAAGAGGGATTCCCAGTCAGGGCTCCATCCCCAGTGTGGGGCATGCAGGAGGCAGCCAATCAATGATTCTCATCATTGATGTTTCTATCTCTCCCTCTCCCTTCCTCTCTAAAATCAATCAATAAAATATATATATACACACACATATATATACACACATACATATTTATATGAGTTGCTATAAAATGGAGTTGGGTTAAAAGGGGAAGGAAGATTGAAACGTGAAACTAACGGTGATGCTAATCATAACAGTAAAACTAACACTTTTGGGAGTTTCGTTATGTGATAAACACTTTTTATTATCTCACTTAATCTCATAGTAAGTTTTATACACACACACTTAAGGCCTGGGGGCGATTGAAGCCCACAGACACTCTGGGGCTCAAAGGACTCACTTGAAAACTGAACCAAAGTAGAGCACAGCTAGAGGACTCAAAGTGAGAAAAGCCCGAAGATCACCCCCTTACTTCCTCCCAAGGCTCCCCCTGTGTGTGCTAAGGTATGCGCAAAAATACAAGAAAAGAACCAGTTACTCTGACCTCTCTTGCTATTCACACAGTCACTTTTAGGAAAGTAAGGGACCACCAACCCCTGAAATGGGCTAACTGGAACAGTTCACCTCATGATGTCAGCTTCATGTCAGTGCCATTACCAAAGGGTTCAGGCATTGGCAGGGACTTTGGGGGAGGCTTTAGATCTTAAAATAAAAGCCACCTCAATTTTCCACAAGGAGCCTATGGATTGTCTTCCTCCGATCTTAGGGAGTATCTTAATGGCCCCAAGGAATAACTATTGATACTTCTAAAGCGGTATCATTGTTATTATTGGTGGTAACATTACTGAGGAAAGAAGGTCACAGGTCTAGAACAGTTTTTCAAACTGTGGGGCACAGTGCATTAGTGGGTTGTGACCAACTCAGACGCCAACTGCATTTTAATAAAAATAGAGTACCTTGCTCTGTGAAACTTCTGTGCTAGATAAGTGTGTAGCTTTTAGGTCTCTCTCAGGCTAGAATGCCCTGGGGCTAGGAGGGAGCGGGACGAGGGCCAGGGCTGGGAAAGCGGAAGGTTCCCCGGGGCGAGCACCCTCGGCCGAGCAAGGCGGCGCAGACCTGCAGAGCGTGGGTCCGAAGGAGGCGACTGCGCCGCCGCCGGCCCCAGCACGTGCCGGCCGCAGCTCCCCGCTCGCTCGGGACGCCCGGTTGCTAGGCAACCGCGTCCGGCTTCACAGCGGTTTTGGCGCGAGCCCTCTCCCTCTTGCTCCATAAAAACTAGCGTGGGGGCGTTTTACCTTCTGAGGACGCCGCCGAGGAGAGACGCATTGAGGCATTCGGGGGGCGAAAGCCGTCTCTGAACTTCCCCCACGGTTACTTTGTACTTTGAAGTGGAACTGAGCAGAGACAAACGGCCGGGAACCGAGCAAAACACCTCGCCGGTGTTGACGGACATGCCTCCCAGGAAGCCATCTTTATTCATCATCAGAGAAGTCACAGATTTGGGAGGAACCGGAACTAGAGAGAGAGAAAAATAATGCCATAAAGGTGACCGGGTTTCGATCCTGGTGACCGGCTGATAGAATGTGTCCGTGCGTGCGCAGGGCCCCGGCCACAGGACGCGCGCTAAGTGGAAAGCTGGAGGAGGAAGTGTTTGTGGCGCTGCGGTGCGTTCAGAGCACTGTGTACCAGCAAATGGAAAAGCGTCAATCCTCTGGAAATTTACCCCGTGTGTGTACACTTACGAGTGTCGCTGGCCACGGCCCGCTTCGTTACATGCATAAAGACGCAACCCAGAGTTTGGATTGTGCTATGGAACCGGGCAAATCCTGTTCCATCACATACTGGCTTTGTGACCTTAGACATTTCACTGAACCTCTCTGAATCTTGCCTGGTTTCTTCATCTGTCTCCGGAAGGTGATTGTCACTATGCATGACATAAAATGGTGATGCCAATGGTCTTCATGGGAGCCCCTCCCACCTCTCCCGCTGGACCCAAATCCTGATCATCACTGGAGAGGATCAGGAGGGTGGGCCCCATCAGGTGCTGTGACCAAGACCAGCCAAGTAATACCATTAAGCTGGGGAGCTGAGCCCCAAAGAGTTGCTCATTTCTCTAAAATGAATCCCATTCTTTCCTACATCATAACAGCAGATTCATTTAGAAATGAACCCAAATGCTCCTCTCCAGTGAAAGCAATTCCGCAGTGACATGAATTTTGTTTACAAATTAACATAAAGCACCGGCTGTGATTGTCTGGAGCAGTTATGATTT
This sequence comes from Corynorhinus townsendii, assembly GCA_026230045.1. NCBI lineage: Eukaryota > Metazoa > Chordata > Mammalia > Chiroptera > Vespertilionidae > Corynorhinus > Corynorhinus townsendii. The sequence continues at coordinate 82,020,700 of JAPDVU010000004.1, forward strand.
ACAACAGGTGCCCTGATCAATCAACCAATCACTCTAATTCATGTGAGCTGCGGTCTTGCCTTGCCCCAGTTGTTTCATTTCGGCAAGTAATTGATAACAAACCACACTCAAGGTATGTTTTATGCAGAAGTTAATAAGAGCTGACAGCTGGTTGCCACTGCTACCCAGGCGCACTCAGTGTCTCCAGCCTGTATTTCTGTTTAATTGTCTCAGTGTCATCTGCACCCCAGGCAGAGGCGGGGCTCAGTAGAACCAGAAGGCTGGAATAACGGTCAACCACCCAGTTCCCTGGCACTCTTGCTCCCTTGGACTTCTACACTGCCGAAACCCATTTGCTTTCTAGAAGCCACCATGTAGGCAACTTCTCCCGACTTGCCCGACACCTTAGCTTCTTCCATTGGGTAAGGAGGCTCCAAATATTCAAGCAGTATTTGTTGATCACCAGTCCAGGGAATTTATTGAAAAGGGAGGCTTCCATTCCCCCTCTTTAATAAAGACTCTGTCTCACCCTATAATCCTGGTAGTAGAAAGATATGCTCTGTCTGCCATCTGGAGCCTAGAACTCTATATGTCAAACAAGTTGAGTAATGTCCCTTGTATAGGACAGACTAACCAACACAATATTTTTGTAACAGCTTATTCTCCGTACCACAGATTCCAGCATTCAGACCTTCATGACTGTTTAGAGCCGCCTAAAAGCCAGTTAGGTCCCTAATCTTTTATTTACCATGAATTGTATTCAGCCCTTTACAAAGATTTTGTGGAAGGGGGCTGTCCTAGGGCAGTGGGTGTAGGGACTGAAGCATTCCCTTCTGCGACTGCTTAGCAGAAATTTTTGGATTTCTGGCTCTGTCCACAAGAGTCCAAGACCTTATCCCAGGGCAGATGAATGATGTCAGCTAGCAGAGTGGATCTTGTGCACTGACGTGGTGAAGGTAGTGAGGTACAGAGGGGCTGGTTTCTTTCTCATTCCCCTCATCATATTCTCAGCAGTGATGTTGCTTCCCACTTAAGAGTGAACCAGTAAAAAGTTGAAGTTTGAGTATTAATTAAGTTTGAGTTAAATTCATTTAATAGACAGTGATTGGGATGGAAACATCTATCATTTAATTCTCTTATACATCATCCACATCTGTTTTAATCAATCTTATTCCTCACAGCAGTTCTGATTTCCATATGTCAGATTCATATTCAAGCATTATAAACAAATAATGTAGGATCATGGAAACTGACATTAGATAACCTTGGAAAACTTTCCCCCAAAATATAGATTGCCTTTTGTATTTTGACATGGTATGAACTGTAGACATAAACGGTATAAAAAATCTCATGCTTGATACTTAGCAACATTTTCATATTTAAATACTACTTAGAATATTTTAACAGAAGAAAACGCACTAATCTAAAAATAGTAAGTTCAGTTCCTAGTTCTTGGATAACTGAGTATCTCCTGAGGATTGGAATTATACCTGCTTCTCACAGTCCCAGATGTCAGATTTCTTAAAGAGCCAGGCCTTTAGAGTCACTTTATAACTTGCCCTCTAATTTCACTATTGTTAATTGCCTGATTTACCTGACAAGAGCTATTTCCTTTGGGGAATGTGTATTGCTCCCTCCCTTCCTTTCCATGTATACATTATCACCCAAATATCACCAATCCGGTCAGCTTCTGTCAGCACACTGCTGTCTAGGGGAGAAGGGGATGGAGTTTTTTTGCTTGTTTGTTTTTATCCGTAAACAACTATTTGAACAGACATGCATCAGATATTTCCGCTTTTAAATGTAAGTGTCTATCATATTCCTATCCTGTATTTTTTCAACATCAGGTTATAAACTTCTTTTCCACCCGGACCTTAGCATTGGTCACCTAGACTAGAGCCTACACATTTCTAGTCCCAACTTTCCTTTAAGTCCATAGCATTATTATCATCTACCTTCCCCTCTACTCTCACACCTGCTCAGCTCAGCTGATTACCCCCATATTTTATTCTTGGTCTTTTTCCTTCTGCTTTCCTCCAGTTTATCAATAAACCCAGAGAGCAATAGGGCCCGGTTGATTTGTTAGTAATTATGAGTACACTGTTCCTGCTCACAGAACCCAGAGATGACTAAGATAGGTTTAAAGCCACAGCAGGAAATGGTAAGGAAATGGAGCATAGCAAAACTCAGCACGAAGCTCTCAGTTCTTTACATGTTTACAATTTTCTGTGCATATATTAAAACTCTTTTGTGATGTGTGTTTTTTGTCTCTTCAGTTCTCAGTTGGATAGCATGGCCAACTTCTGGATGTAACACCCTTAAAACTTGCTCCCCTCCTCCCTTTTCCCTTGCATTATTTTGGGGAGAAGGAAAAGGTTTAAAAACTGAATATTTCATTACTGTGACTGGAGTTTTATTTAATAAAGAGGAAAAAAATATTAGAGGGAATATTATTTATTAGTGGGCTATATAGAGCCAAAGTGTTAATAGGCTAGCTCTTAATCTGTATTCTTTAAACCTAAGTGTGAAATTGTAGCTTTGAGATCTTTGTGTCTGACTGGAAACAGACCCTTTTAATCTGACCTGCTGGTGGGGGAGGAGGGAAGAAATAGATTCAAGGGCTACATCCTTCTGAAAGGTACATGGGCTTAAATATGTAAACTATACCAGGAAGCCTCCAAGAGGTTGAGTACTGCTTGAAAATAATTACTTCTCACCAGCAGAGCATCCCTTTCCTTACACTTGCATTGTTCCTCATCTACCAGAGGGCTAAATTTTATTCCAAATGCATATATAACAATTGTACTGAAATACTGGAAAGACAAATAAAAGGATTCCCACAAAGAAAGATGGAACATAAGAAAAGCTGCAGACATCCAGTGCTGGCACCCTTTAGGGACAAAGTCTAAAGAGGCTAGAAACTGAGTTGGGTCCCATTGCTTACTTGACACATGGGACCTTGAGAAAGTCATTTACCTACTCTCTGAGTTCCCACACTGGAGGTGGTGTGGCATGTGGAAGAAGAGTGTCTAACCTTCCCAGCTTTGAAATTCTATGCACTCTGATTACTCCCTGGGTGGCTGGAATGTATCTCAGAGCTCCTACTTGAATCAGTAGGGCCCCAAGTCAGCTCTGGAAAGGCACACCTCTTCGCTGGAGAGGAAACTCATACCTTTTCAGACTCTCAGTACTTTTTACCTTTTAAGTCAGAAGGAAGAATCCCAGCAGAACCTACTGTAATTGGAATTGGCAAATTCTTTATTCTCCACCACCCAAAAGAAAATCCACACCAAAGTGTTTATGTGGGGAAGGGGCCAGAACTAACGGGGAAAAGGGAGAGAATGGAGGTTACACTGAAACTAACCAAACAGGATATCCCTTAAGACCAATGAAAATGCCCCACAGTCATATTTGGACCTTGGACTCCAGCCACACTAGCCTTTCCAAGAAATCCCAGCATTTTTTTTTTCTTCTGATGCCTAAGGTGTGAAACCAATTGCATATTGGCCTCTGATTGCACCAAAAACTTTTTCTTAAAATCTAGGTGAGACTTTAAAAAAAAAATTAGTCTCTAGGGCATTGGCATTGATCATGGTATTAGCTGGGTACCCCCACTCCCAACCAGCCCAGATTCCCAATCCTAATGGAAATGAGAGTTAAGAATGATTTTTTAATGTCTCGTTGGATTTTTAGACTGTTAATGTACTGAATCCTTCTCATTATTACTTTATTGATTGCTCATTGACCAGCCTCCTTCAAATCGTATTAACCACCCTCTGCCGGTTTAGATTAGGAGAGTTTAAAAAGTACCTTTCATTATTCCCACCTCCCACCCCCCACTCCTGCCATGGAGTTGAGACTCTGAGACTTGGCAGCTTAATGGGAGCTCTAATGGGGCAGCTAAGAGGAGAGGGGCCATGGTCCCTGCCGATTGCATTAATAGCTCAAAGGGGGCCAATACAGAAAATTAGCCGTAAACGAGCTCTGGAGATCCTCAAATGAAAGAGCCATTTATCACGCTGGCTACCTTCACTCCACTCGTTTGCTCTCTCTACTGGGAACAACTCATTTCCTCTTAACTAAATTACTTCAGAAATGTCAGCTAAGCCCAGATAGCAAACATAACGAGAGAGCTATCCTATAATCTATGGGGTGATATCAACATGGCTGAAAAATTGGAGCGGTCACATTTTAGAAGTGGGGTGTCATTTCATAATGAGAGAGAGATAGAGACAGAGAAAGATGAGACAGGGAAGGAGGGAGGAGGAGGGAGAGAGAGAGAGAAAGAGAGAGAGAGAGAGAGCGCGAGAGATCCTTTATACCTAAATTTCCTGGCTTCATAAAACACAGGTAGAGACCCCAAACCTGGGCCAGTTGGGGCAATTTTACAAACAAGGTAGAATTTATAAAAATCTCTTTAAAAGCCCATTAGAAAATAAATTAAGCAACGGAGTCCCCTGCCAGTTGTTGAAATTCAGAATATTTTGTTCAGAAAGCTTTCTTACCTTCTCTTTTGGAAACATCCATCAAAAGGTGGGGAGGGACAAAGATGGAGACCAAAGAGCAGAGAAGGAGCTAATGAACTCATAACCTTATTTTAAGTGGCACATAGTAATTTACAGAAGTCAATCAACCTCTTACCCCTAATTTACGCATAACTCTCTAAAACTAAAATTATGATCTTGGGATCTTTTCTTCATGTAATAAATAATAAAGCAAATACCTAAAATATTAAATAATGGAGTAAGCCTAACACTTCATAATAATACCACACCCCCTAAATCAATAAAGTGACTTAGATGTTTTAAGCTGCACATTATTTAAAACAAAACAAAACAACAACCTCTTAGGGCCATAACAAGTACCGCATGTTTCCAAAACAAAACCAGTAACTTTAGTCAATAGCCTCCTTTTCTTATTCCTGAAGATACCTTCACACGTAAATATTCACATTGTGATGACAAACACATACAAGCCCTGAAAGGAAAGCCTCACACATTTGAGAATATGTTCAGCTCCCTTTGGTTAGGCAAGCTAAATTCCAATTATGTTTATTGGCCTGGCTATTAATAACATTTCTGATTGGTGGTCGGTTGGCATGCCCCACTGCCAGCCCAAATGCTGCTTCTAGGATCTGGAACTCTGAGCTAAGGAGTTCTGGCTTTCCATGAAAATGAATGGGAACTAAAACAAAAAAGAAACAAAAACAGCCAATGAAGAATTAACGCGCCCCCCCCCCCCATTCCCCCATTAACCAGCAATTAACCAAAAGAGAAGACCCAAGAGGAAATGGTGAAAGTGAGCTGTCAGCACAGTTGCAAATCTAAGCAACCAGACACTGGAGCAAACCCAAAAGCTGGCATTAAAAACTGAAGAAATGATACTATCTAAAGAAGAGAGGGAGAGATATTTAAAGCAACACTTAAGAAGGAGTTTTGCCCCAAACCTTATTATTCACCGGTCATTCCAAAGCCAAATGGCATCATTTTAAGTACAGCTTCCACCTCCCAGCTCCCTCCTCTCAGAGCTAGTTTCTCTGCCTTTTGTAAAAGAAGAAAATGTAGAATGCCTCACCCTTCTCGGAATCCTCACTTCACAACCCTCCTACTATATCAGCTTGACTCTGGATTATTTTCCAAAACATCTTTCATTGTTTTTGTGCAAGTCATGTGGCTCCCATGAATCATAAATGACTGAGGCTGGGGCTTGCTGACACCAAACAAGGACAGGTCTTCTCCAGCATAGATAAGAAAGGGTTACTGTAGTTAAAATTGTATCTCCAAACACCAGTTCTTGTGATAATTAAAGATCGTTCTGTTTACATATTCAAGCTCCTAAATTTGTGGCATGTGAGTGACATTCGGGCCCTGGGACAGCCACACTAATCGCCACGCATTCTCTCAGTGACAGAGAAGAAGGGGGGAAAATTAAGCAGCTGCAATATGACCGAAATGAGTTATTGTAATTACATTTAATTAGTTTAATTAGTTAATTATTTTGCTTACAGCTGTACAAGAGACTGCAAACATTTGTTAATATCGCATGCCCTTTAACAGTATGGGGTGATTCCACAGTCACACTAAATCATGAACGCATATGTAGGAAGACTTAGAAATGTGTATAGGCTGGCTCAGCTTCTCAGGATGCGCATATTTAGCCACACATTTGGCACAATTAAATAAAATAAGGAACCACTCATAAAACAGAGTACTGGGAACAAAAGTACCACCGAAAAATCAAATACAAAAACAAGGAGAGAGAGAACTGTCTCAATGACCTAGGGTTGAGTCCAGCAAACTCCAGTTATCAATGAAAGAATTATAGTACATTTTTGAAAACAGTGTTTCCCAGCTAGTTCCATACATGATGGTAGTTCAATTATTTGAGATCGTATCTAGAATTACTACCAAATGTACCAGGAGAAAAATGACAATAGTCTCTGTCCCTCTGTCTCTCTCATCCGGGTTTCTGCCTGCGGTTTTGTTTTTGCCTCCTCCCTTCCCATTTCCTTCTTCCCGAGATGCCCTTTCACCCAGACAGCCTCTGTTCTATAATTGTGAACAAACATTTGTGTCTTATAAAATAATGAATTGCCCCAAAGTGAAAACTCATCATGAAGACATGAATGCACAGGAGAACTTTGTTTACTTTTGGGGGGAAATAATCCATACCTTTTTTTATGACAGACTGGTCCAATAGATTCATGCCGCTGTTATTGGCATCTTCAACTGACTGTGAATATAAAAACATCACTATTCAAATTGACTGGATATTAAAGAATCCCACACATAAATCATGTCATTCCAAACTGGAGTGTCTGTTATTTCCATTTATATTAATTCACAAAGGGAGGTTTTATTATTATCATTATCTCTAAATCGGCATAGAGATGAAATTCACCCAAATTATACATTCTTCCAATGAAAGAAGAGGAAAAAGGAAACTGTGAGAGTCATCTGGGATGTGGTATTGGTTCAGTTATCATATTCAACACAGATATTACATAGACATATAAACTTTTATATTATTTGCTCTTATGAATTGTGAAAATTTGGCAACAGCTGAAAGATTTCCACCCATGTTAGTAAGAGCAATTTCAGTTTTCTGTTTTATCCCTGCACATCTTAACTCCAGAATCATTTCACAAATACATAATAGTTTACATTATGGGATTTTAATTAAAGTCTGAGCAATTTGGAATGGAATGCAAACAGCAACACATAGGAACATGTTTGCAAGCCACCAGGACCGCACACCCACTGCAGTCCATACACATCCCTGTGCAGTCCATACACACCCCGAGCGCTGTGAACTTCCTGCTGTACAACAGTCCCTCGGAGGAACCTGCACAATTTGCTCCCCTCTCAGCCCAGCTTCCCAGCAAGAAGCACACCTGTTAGGAAGGCAGCCACTACAGATACACAGACACACACAGAGGCCCGGATGCTCCCAGTAAGCACCTGGGGATTGGCAAGAGCATTCATCTTCTGTGCCACAGTTTCATCCCTCAGAAGGCAAGTTTCCACCCTGGGTGTTGGCAGCACTTCTGAAGGGAAATAGCTGTTGGAATGGGTTTCTTACTGTCTGGCTGTGCCTCCCTGGGCCTCCAAAAGTAGTGGGTTCCCTTCCCTGCCCACGCAATGGAAATAAATGCTAGGTCCTTCTGAAATGGACAACTGCTTTCCTTGATCCACAGAAATCCAAGTTTGGACCAATTCGTCACCCACTGTACAGAGAAGTCCAAAGCAAAGAGCCTGGGAGCGAGGTGATGTTTTTACTGCGCCTCCCACCCCCTCGTGCTGATCCCCAGACAAGGTGAGTGTTCCTCACAGGGGAGAGACTGCCTACCCCGAACCAGCAGCGTGCCAGAGACTAGAGATGAGATGATCTAATCATGGAAAGGGGCAGATTACTTTGTTTCTTTGGGTATTTAATAGTCACTCCTCCGTTCTCAGAAGGGTGAGGAAAATTGTTATTCTCAGTAAGAACCGTTTTCCAAGTTGCAACATGCCGTGCACATCTTAAGAAATAGCAAAAAGCCTTAAAAAAAAAAAAAAAAAAAGACTTCATGGAACTTGTTGGAAACTCCTCAGGAGACCCCACCACGCACACGCGCGCGCGCGCACGCACACGATTCACGGCTCTCTGTGCCCACGTGTCTACAGTGGCGACGAGTCCACGCAGGACAAGAGCGTTCGCCTGTGTCTGTGGGCGGGCAGCCCCGCGATCTCACGCCCCCCACACCTCACTCACGTTGGTACGTAAATATGTATCTACGCCTCATCAGCGACGTGGGGTAGTTGTGGTAGTTAATGAGAAGGCTCTTGTCTGATTTTCTATCTAATTACGGCCGCCTGCTGGGTTTTTGTACAGGATATTCACGCAGCATGCTGGCGCTTAATCGTCACAGGGAGGATCGTAAAGATTTAATTAGGACTGCATGCGGAAGCGCAGAAAAACAACTCAGACTCGTAATTACTAGACTTCTTTAGTTAAAAGTGATACCAGGGGTTGCTTTAAGACACGGGGGTGTGTTGTAGTGTGTGTGCCTGTGTGTGGGGGTGCGCGTGCGCGCGCGTTGGGAGGTTTGACTGAACATCCTCATATGTTTATACTCATGGGTGGTAGAGGTGATGAGAGGAGAGAGAGCAACTGATTGGAATAAGAAAAGAGGTTTTCCTGGTAACTAAACAAACTCCAAACGAGGTGTCATCTCAGTCCCTCTTTCTTTCTGATGCTGTTTGTTCTAAATTTTTTTAAACACTGCCCCCCCCCCGCCGCAACACACACACACACACACACACACACACACACACACACACAGTGGGTGAAATGTAGCATACCCAGAACCCAAGCAGCGATTCGCTAGTTTAATAGCCCCTGTGAGTAAATTGAAATAGAAATTGACAGGGTTTTATAGTTTCATTTAAAAAATATTAGAAGCATTTGGTTAATTAGCTCTCCTCCTCTCACGGTTGGGGCGGTGGCCATGAGTGTGTGTGTGTGTGTGTGTGTGTGTGTGTGTGTGTGTGTGTGTCACACAACAGGCCCTCAGCCCTTGGCCAGATGAGGAGCCCTGGTTGTGAAGTCCACTGGCAAGCAGCCCTCTCGGGGATCTGTCTGGTCGGCGGGTGGGGGTCCAGGGGGTCCAGAACACTCACTAGGCCCTTGAGACTGAACCAGTGACTACAGCCCAGGCCTGAGGAACCCGACAGGTCCCTGTAACTTTGGGCCCCCCAAGCTCCAGATGCTGAAGCTGGAAGTGGAACCTCTGGATTCGGGGGTCTGGTCCTGGGTACATCTCCTCTCCCCCGTCTTTGTCATCTACCCTGTGTCAAAACAAGCACACCTCACGAGATGGGCCCCGTCTGGGAAAGGTGCAGGGTGTATCCTTCACCACCCTTAGCACCGGGGGTCATCCACACAGAGTCCCAAGAGCCTCCCCACTTCCCCAGACTCCTGGCTGGGATGCTTCTGGGGATGGAACTGAGCAGAGGTGGAGTGGGGCGGGGAACCTGTGAGGCTGGTCCTGCACCTTCTCCCCTCTGAGCTACCTTCACCTCTGTGGTCTGTGTTCCCACCCACAGCAGCTGGGCCCACTGGCCACGCTTTGACAGGGGTGTTCTCCCAAATGCACAGACCTGGCCCCGTTTTTTCTCTCGCCCTTCGCATTTGGCCAAACACTCAAAACGCCTCACAATGATCTCTTTCTTTAAAATCTAAAACCAAATAAATCCGTTCCCTCTTTGGGGGAAATTCCTCTGTTGGGTCACCTGAGCCACTCGTCCAGCAGGGTGGGGGTGAGGTGACAGCCAGTGTCAGCACTGCCAACAGCAATGGTGATGAGCTGATTCACTTTCATTATCTCGCACTTTGAACTGTACTCCAAAAGGTTAATTTAAAAACTCCCTCCCAGACACATATCACCCCAATGCATTAAAAAACCCACAACTATTAAATATTTCTTTTCTCATATGATATTCTGAAATGAGCATGATCTCCAGACAGGGACAGTCAAGCTCGATTAAATCAACAAAACTATCATCCTTATTACAGTGGGTAAATTCAGCCACAAATCAGGTGAGACCGTCACTTTTTGGAAACAATAAATAACTGAATTTCCTTTAAAGCAGTAAACCATCACAGACTACCCACAGACCACATTTGATGCTGCCACCGCATTTTAACTATTCAGCATACATTTTTTTTCTTCATCAAAATAGAGAGGAAGGACTTGTGCACCCTTTTCCCTTCCCCATTTCGTTTTTCTTTGCCTCAGAGGTATGCCTACAATAATGCATAAAGTATACAACTATGCCAATGAGACCAAAGTGCCAATTAAATACCTTTCAACCATATTTATCTTTTCTGGAGACTATTTAAACTAAAGAGCCAAAGGAAACCTGCTTAGAATCACCCAGACAGGTTTTAAAAAGCATTTCTTTGATGTTTCTTTGTTTAGTTTAATCAAGTATTCTCAACCAAATCAGGCTCCATTGTGTAGGTTGCAGATGGGATAGTGTGAGGGTAGGGGGGGTGTTTTGAGCCTTTTGTTTTAAGAAATAAACACGTGATGCCTTTCCATTGGGATGGTAACACTGAGGAGGGAAGAGTATTAATGAAGGGGGAGGGTTGAAGAGGGATGTGGAGAATATTGCTCCAGTCATTTAATGGAGGGGAAGGTGAACAGAGTATCTCAAATAGTAGTTGTCCTTCTGAACTCTCAAACAGAATTGTGGCTTTCTGGGTCTCTCCCCACAAAGATTCCATTTCTTAGGTGATGATTCTGGAATTCAAACATCTTGGCAAAGGGACCTGCAGGTTATGGGACATTTAAAGGAATACCTGGCTTGGATCAATGCAGCCCATGTTTTTCTTCCAATGTGCACTGTCCTGCTTAACAGAGTCTTCCCAAACCCAGCAGAACCTCTGAGCCTACAGAGGACCCTGTGCCTCCACACAGTAGCCCCAGCCTCTAGGCAGCTGGGTCTTCACCTGCCAAGTCATGGTGCCAGGCCCACTACAGGACGTGCTGGGTGGTGAGGCGGTGCCGTGGGGAGGGTCCCCAGGTTGCTCACCCAACACCCAAGAGAGCAGGAAGGGGCCGGTAGCTAAGGCAAGGCAAAAAACATCTAGCCTTGATGCTGATGGTGCTAACTGATCAAACCATATACACCTATTTCCCTCCTTCACGATTTCATTCCTAGCGGTTCTTTCATAATCGGACCTCCAGACATCGCCACTAGAGAGCCACACACGTCTCTACAGACATAAACAGTCACATACGCTGTGTCCAACGGGTCCCTGTTCTAAAGATGCAAACTACCTCCCCCAGGGAGACAGCCGCCCCACCCCCGCCGCTCCCCTCTCCCGGAGCCTTCGCGATTTATTTAAGGTCATTTTCGTTTGTTCGGTGGTGGTTACCTGGACGTCTTCCATCCCGGGGTGGCCGAGGCCGTGCAGCGAGAGGCTGTCCCCCATGCCCGCGTCCAGGCCGTGGTGCGCCGAGTGCAGCAGCACGTCGGGCCGGCGGACCGAGTGGTAGTCCCTCCGGGGGTCGAGGCCCGAGAGCTGGGGCAAGGCGGCTCGGGGCTGGGGCAGGAGAGAGCCGGTTTCCGAACCCACTTCTTGCCGCTGCCGTTGGCCCCAGGGGTGCTGCTGGGGCTGGTGCAGGGGGTTCAGGGAGTAGGGGTCGTTGACGTGGGAGTAGGGGTCCTGGCTCTGGTGGTAGGGGAGCGGCTGGTAGGGGGGCGGAAAGTAGGGCGGCTGGAAGTCGGACGACGGCGTGTGGGACAGCGGCGGGGCGCTCGAGTAAGGTCCTTGGGACACCGAGCCCAGCTGGGAGAGCCGAGAGCTGTGGCTCGGGACGCCATCGTGCCGGTCCTGGGAGCCGAGAGAAAAGGAGAGAGAGGAAAGACAAGGGGAAGAAGAAGGGAAAAAAAAAAACAATACAAGCGACAAATGGAGAACCGGCTTCAGTGCGTTCTTCCCGGGACAGGGGAATCAGGAGTCTGAAACTTACACTGCCAAGTTGACTCAGAGGGCAAGTGGTTTTCAGCAATTCCAAACGCAAGGCTTTGGGGGGGAGGGAATGGGGAGAATCACCCACACAACCGACATCGGAGCCTTCGGTGGGAAGTGCAAAGCCAGTAAAAAGGGCGAGGGGGAAATCACTGTGCATGGGGTGAGGTTCTAAATTCCTTCCTTAAAAATAGAGTCGTCTTACATATGGTCTTTGCTCTTCTGGGTGTTTGGGGCAATTGTTTCTAGCTCTGCCAGGGTTCCAAAGCATAACAGATGAAACTTCACACTGTCAGCTGTGCTGCTCCTCCAGTTCAAAACCAACTTCTTCCTTCACTGGCAACCCAGGGGGCTGCCCGGGAGCTCCCCACACAGCCTGACAATTCCAGGAGCTGCTAGGAATTTGTGTGATCTGGGTTCCCAGCCCCCCCCCTCCCGCCCCAAGAGGAATGAATTTAAATAGTGTTTGATTGAAATGGATCTCATTAGGAATCATATCCTAAGCCCCTGTGAAGTTGAGCTGTGGTTTGAAGGAGTTATTTCGAAGGTTGCTTTTCTCTATCTAATGCTATTATATACTCCAGGGTGTGAAAATGAAGGACTTGAGGTTGGAAGGAGGGGAAATAAAAAAGCCCAGACAACTCCCTGTTGGTTCTATCTGGAGTGGTAAACTAAGTGAGAGAGAGAGAAAAAAAAGAGGAGGTCTGTGTGTGAGAGAGGGTGTTTAAGTTTCTCCCCCTCCTCTGTGGAAATGCCATGGTAAAGTCCCTGTGTTTCTTTTTGGAGAAATAGTCACCTAAATTTCCAAAGTGCAATGGCAAATGAAAAGTTTTCTCTTTGGTTCCCCCCCCCCCCCCAGCTGACTCCAAGAGCTCAGACGGAGAACACACAATGCAGAGAGAAGCAGCTGCAGCCTCGTCCAATTATGGTGCTAAATTACCAAGCCAAAGGCGCTCCAAGGAAGACAGAGACAGAGAGAGTGAGACACGCACACAGAGACCGAGAGACGGAGAGAGACAGCAAGAGGGAGCATGCAGTTCTGGTACAACGTGAATCCAAACTCACCATGGATGAATAGGTGTGGACTAACATCTGGAAAAAAAAGCCTGGTTACTGCTCAAAATCAAACAATGATTTAAAAAAAAATCAAGGAGTCCAGCAAAGAAACGAGCTGGACACAGAAGCTGAGCTTGAAGTGTTTCCAGGGCAAGCCATCAAAAAAAAAAAAAAAAATCCCCCCCCCCCCAACAGGATTGGCGCTGCCTGTCACACACAGAGCTGTTCATGGGTCTCTTGCTGTCTTTTTGGCCTTATTTTTCTTCTGCCCCTTTTTTTCCCTGGGCTCCAGACGCAGTCCTCTTCCACCCGCAGCTGGGCTCAGACTGCTCCGGTGCCCCTTCCTCCCTCCGCTTGCCTACACCGCCTCATAATAATTGATATTCATGACTATTAATATTACACGAGTACTTTAAAGGGAGAATGGAGGACAAATGGAGCGTGAAGCAGCAGCCAGCGCAGAGCTCCCCTACTATTGTAAATGACGTTCATTCAGTGGAGAATTACTAGATGTAATCAGACGAGGGGGCTGGCAGAGGCGGTGGGGGGGGGAAAAAGTTTAGCAGGAAAGAGGCAGAACTTCAATGAACTGAGCTGGGGACAGCCGCCCGCACAGCAGCCTCTTTCCCGGGACAGGGCAGTGAGGGAGAGCATCGCAGGGGGCTTGTGCAGCACGGAGGTGTCCTTGTTCCTGGAGAGGGACTTTCCTGACGGGAAGAATTGATCGCCCCTGGTGCTTTGTGTGCAGATTAAAAAACAAAATAAGAAGGTGTTGTCTCGTCGTTTGGAGGGGAGAGACAAGGAAGCCGGTGGGCCCGTTGTTTACAGTGATGTGTGCAGACATCCACCGAACACTGGAGATGATGCTTATGTATTAGAGGACAGAGGCGACGAGGGCTCGTGCAGCCGTCCCCTCTTTAATGCTCACAGATTAAGTCTGTGATTTTTACCTCAATTTCAAATACATGCAATCAATCTTCAGGTACACTAAACCTATCCTTTCCAGGCAAAGCCAGGGGCAACAGAAAACCTTTTCGGATATTTCAGGAACCCGTTCGACTGGCTTGACTGCCATTTCTGTTAAAGTTCAACCTTCCTCCCAACTTAAACGGGCTCCTTCCACCAGGCTGTGGGTTCTCCTATATATTTTCAGGACAAAATTTAGCAGCTGAGAATACCTGCAATATTCTCATTCTCTCTCTCTCCTCTCGCCCTCCCCCTTTATTATCTTCCTCTCTTCCAGGCCACCCCTTCCTTTTCCTCTCGCCCTCCCTTCTTTCTTCTCCCCCGCCCTCTCCTTTATCATTCAGCCAGTTTACTTTCCACAATAATCAAAGAACGAGTTATGCCCTGCTTGCGTTTTGTACCCACTGAAACCCGTCTATATATACCAAGAGCTCGGTCCACCAGGGCCCCATCGCCGCCAGTGTCATGCCCACTTGGGTCGCTCACCTTTTCTTTTTAACGCGGGTTCTACCGCCTTCAGCTTTGCGCTCATCCCTCCCGTTAAAGAATAGGAGGCCGAACCGAAACAAGCACCACAAGGCGGAGGCCAGGCTCCTCGTCACAGTCAATACAAAACCACAAAGAGGAAAGAAAAGCCCCAAGCATCATGTATCATTTGCAGGAAGAGGTCTCTCTCTCTCTCTCACCCCCCCCCCCCCCGCAAAAAAATTAGGATTCAGGGCTGGGCCGAGCTGGGGGGCCCTGGGCGCAAGCTCTGCCTACGGGCGGGCAGGCAGGCGAGCCCATCTGTCTCACGGGCGGGCGGGCTGGCGGCGTCCGTCGGAGCTCGCGGCCGCTCTGTGCGCGCCGGTTGCCAGCACCCGCAGGGCGACTGGGGCCGGGCTTTCCCGAGTCTCCCTGGAGCGGCGGAGTCGCGCTTCCCCCAACTGGTGGTGGTGGTGGTGGTGGGAAGGCGGCGGGGGGGGGCGGGGGGGGCTGTTGGTGTCCTACCGCCACCGCTACTCCAACCCAGCACTGCCCGCGCTCGCTGCCGGGGCCTGTCCCTTCCTCCCTCCTCTCGCCAATCTCCCCTTTGCACTCCCGCCGCCGGGCCCGCAGCTCCGACCTCCCGTTCCCTAAGTCCTCTTTGCCCGGCGTCTTTCTGCAGGCTTTTCTTTCTTTCCTCCCTCGACGTCTCCTGAAGTCTTCGCCGCACCCCCCGCTTCCTCTAGCTCCTAATTCGGGGTCTCCCCGGCCATCCCACTCGCGAACGAGGCTCAGCGGGCTGCCGCCGGCCTTTCCTTCCCCTCCAGCCGCGTGCCCCGCGCCCCGCGCCCCACGCCCCGCCCGGCCTGGGAGGCACCCCGCCGCCGCGCCGCTCGGCTCCTGAGAACGAAAGGGCGTCGCGGGCGCGGCCCCCGCCAACTGCGGGCGCCCCGGGCCGCGGACAAGTTCTCCGGGCCGAGCGAGAATCGCGCCAGAGAACCGCGCGCACTGAACAGCGGCAGCAAAGCCGCTAAAAATGCCCAGACTTGGGGTGGTTTGGACGCTCTGACCCTCAGAGAAGCAAAACCCAAGAAAAGAGAAAAAAATAACTGTGACTACCCCTTGGCGTGTGCTCCATCGATACCCATCTATCTACATCCCTCTTTCTATTTTCCGTCCTCTAGTTGGATCCGTTTGTGGTCGATTACATAAATTTTATTGAAAAATTAAAACAAAATTAAAGTCTGAGTCCAACGAAACTTGAAAACCTAATCCTCGCCCACACTCTGTCTTCTCAGCCCACCTTCCCCATCCGAGTCTAAGGGGGTGAGGAGGTGGCGGGGAAGAGAGAAAGAAAAAGAAAAGAAAAAAGAGAAATCTTCTAAGTTAGTCAGATTTCAACCTTTCAAGTCCTTTCTCAGAACAGCGAAGTCTCTCCCCAAGCCAGCTTTTCTAAAAGTTAGAGAAAGCTGAGAAAACCGACCGGAAATCTGCGAGGAAAACAGCTTAAAAAAAACACACAAATATATCAGTTGGGGTGTCAAGAAGCTCAAATTCTCTATCTGCAAAACTCTAAGATGCACCCGGGGTGTCCGCTCACCTCATAGATATCTTCGTACTTGACATTCTCCACGAGCTTCCAGAGCATGATGGCAGCCTGGTCTCTAGGAGGTGAGTGCATTCATGTGAGGAGCAGATGTCTGGCTTCTCAGGACTCCGCTGTCTGTAATGATCCATCTATAATTGGAAATGGGGGATACACACCAAATCCGACGCTCCTCTCCCATCGCAACTTATATCTGTTGTCTCAAACAATAGGCTGGACGAGTCAGCCTCAGCAGAGAGAAAAAACATGATTACACACTCAGGAGTTAGATGCAACCCGCAAACATATATATTATAAAAATCATAAACACGGATTTGCACCCAGATACCCACATTTAGTTATGTAAGCACCCCTGGGTCACGCTGTCTACAGACTCTACCCCATGCATTTAAAGGAGAAAAGATGGTTGATTCCTGTGATTAATAGAAATATACACATTTAAAAAGCCTCTCTCTATTGAAAATGATGAATCATTGTCGCCACTAACGAAAGACTTTAAAATTCATAATGAGAAACCAGGGGCCAACAGCCCCCCCACACACACTTTTCTATCTAGATTTTAAAAGGGAGACCATTAGTGAGATTTTTTAAACACAAAAGCTCCTATTCGCATGGGGTTCCACAGGAGGGTATTTTTAAAGCTGGATTTGGGGATTTTAAGGGCGATCTCCCTGTGTGGATGGCTATATAACTTTTTTTTAAAAACTGTGCCTCTGTCACTGTAGAACAAAAAGACAGCTCACCGGAGTGACCATTTCTAACGTTTTTTGGTCATTTTGATGAACACAATGGGTAACTTAAATACTATATGAACACCTCAGTCTGCACTGTTTGTCATTTTACCGGTTGTTTGTATGTATTTTCAACAGATCCCATGTGCCATCTTTTTCTTGGCTGGAATCTCCATTTTATGAAGTTATTTTTTTCTTTTTTCAGATGTTGGGAGCAACATAGGCACATGCACCCATCTACACAATGAGTGGATTTGGAGCCTTCTTTGCTGAAAGGAGACATAGTGCATTTTAGATTTACAGCTGTTTGTCTATAACTAACTTTTAAGTGGTTTTAATCACGGAGGATCAAAAATAGTCACCTAAACCTTTGGAAGGTTTGAGCAGAATGCTCTTTAAAGACATCCTGAAAAATACTTTGGGGTTTGTGGGTTTTTGTTTGTTTTGATGTATTTTTTTCCTAGTCAGGTGATTTGTATAGTGTTTGTTTTTTTCTTAATAAGGACAATGTAAACAACAACGATAATAACGAAGTTACCCAAACCTGGAGCATGGGAGCCCTTTAAGGCACAGGGTTTCTGAATTTCATCACAAGGTGACTATTCACCTAATTCCCCTCTTTCTCACCCCCTCTATTTTTTTCCCCCTATTCCCTTTCAGGGTGCGGAAGGGTCCCCACGGCCAGAAGGGAAGTCCAGTGGAGGATCTCCACCCCTGAGGCAGAAAATAAATGACAGGAGGGAATGAGGAGGGACCAGGGCAATTTGGGGTGAAAGTTATTAAACCTGATAAGAATGAATCTGCAAAAGGCGATTGTCTGTAAATCTCAGGACTGACTGCGGCCGCTGCGCGCTGGAGCAGGGACGGCCACTGAGGAGAGGGCTCCGGACACGCGCGGTGGACACCGGCTCCGTAAAAGCTAAGGGGATGCTTCATATAGTGCAGAATGAACAATTCAGCAGATTTTAAATTGAAATTTTTAAAATGCTAGGTGAAATGAAAGGAACACAAAGAAGGTGCTTCAAAAAGAACTTTAGAAAGAAACCCTACCTTAATTTCCAGTTTTAATTTTTATGCTTTGTCTTTCTATCCTCCCTCCTTCCCTCCTTTCTTCCCTCCCTCCCTCTCTTCCTTCTTTCCTCCCTTTCTCCCTCCCTTTCTCCCTCCCTTCCTTCCTTCCTTCCTTCCTTCCTTCCTTCCTTCCTTCCTTCCTTCCTTCCTTCCTTCCTTCCTTCCTTCCTTCCTTCCTTCCTTCCTTCCTTCCTTCCTTCCTCTGCTTTAATACTAACACCTTTAAGTTATACAAAATCTATTCAGATTTTCCACTAGAAACATAAGCAAAGCTTTATTTTCCTGGCCCCCAGAGCTGGTTTGGACATTCTTCCTAATTTTATTGTGTGATGGGACTGGAGATGGGTTTTACCCTCCCTCCCCACCCTTTCCAGTCCTACAACCAATCCCAGATCAATATTTTGCAAGATAAAGATTATAGATTTGGAAATTCAGATTCTCTAGACACAGTTTTATTAATGGGAATAATTGTCTTCTCACTTTCAAATCAATGCCTCCATTATCTTTTTTTAAATCTAGAGATCATTCTTACCCAAAATGAAAAGTATTTGGAAAGATCTTAATTTTTTTAAATGCTTTAAACAGATTATCCATTTCTTTTTTGGTGTATCATTGATTAGCCTAAAATAAGTAGACTCTAAGGGTTAAACCAAAATAAAATTTTTAAAAAAAGCTGAGATACTTCATATATAAAACTATTTTAAAAATACATTGACATAACTGCTTTATAGCCTTATTTGTGTATTATTTCAAATTTTGCACATGCCAATAGTGGGTGTTTTTAAAATTATAAACGTCTTGAAATATTTCGTTAAAATGTATATAAATTCTTTAAGAAAATGGAAAAATAATCAATCTAGTTTTATTAAGAATGAAGCATAAATTTAAAAATATATACACACACATAAAGAGGTAGCCAAAGAAATACATAACAATAATTAAAACAGAGTCAATTTTTCAACGTGGGCATTATTCAAAAAATCTTAGAAATTGCAAGGGAAATCTTTCCTAGGGAGCCGCCTCTGTCATTGAGAGGGCAACGGCGCCCTCTGTCGGGATTTTGTACAAGCACACCATGCCAGGTTGCTAGATTTCTTCTACAGCAATTTCTTTTGGTTCTTGAAAACCTGTTATTGCTAAGAGCGGTTAAGTTGAATTCTTATCATATCTACTACTTTTAGAAAAGATTGTTTCAGCATCTAAAAAGCTTAAACGTCTTTAATAATGTACAAATAAAAGCTCAATCTCTACCGAGAAAATTTTCCTAATTTGAGCCGACTTTTCTTGCCCTGAACTTTCTGTTGTATTTCGCTTTAACCTTCTATCACGTAATATAAGAAAAGATTCCTGCAAGAACTCAATTAATGCAAACGCATAGGCAAAACAAACTCTGGGTTAGAAATGAAATTTAGAGACTAATATGCATTTTCATCATCATTTCGTTTTTTCTTGTCTTCTTGTTTTGTGCCAGTATTTTATTTTATTTTAATTTTTTTAGGGCACGCACAGGCTCGCCTAGGTCCAAGCGTGCTGGAGAATCCTAGACAGTTATATTCATATTTTCACTTTCACTTATATTTATGTCCGTTTAAAACAGCAGACGGAAGAGTTAATAATACCTTCCTTTTCCGATAGAGGGAATATTTTACGATGAATGTCAAGAGACACCGATGGAAAGCGAATGCACTAGCATAGAGCCCTCTGCTGGCGGTTCTTGGTTGTAGGTTTTAAATAACAACGAAAAGCATCTTACATTCAATCAAGGTCAACTATTAGCACTGCCATGTCTTATTTCTTCAAAAAAAATATAATTCTGGAAAAAGAATAACTGGGAGGGAAGGGCCAATTTAGGTGGAGTTCGTTGAGGAAGCCACATTGATGCTGATACCTGACTGTTGAGATTGAGATGCAAACTGTCATGCAAAGAGATTTGGAAGATCCCTGGCCAGTGTCGGTCAGTTGGTTGGAACATCATCCCAGTCACCAAATGGTTGCCAGTTTGATTCCAGGTTAGGACACATGCCTACGTTGTGTGGACTTAAAAAAAAAAAAAAAACTCAAGCCCAACCAGTGTGCCTCAGTGGTTGAGCATCCCACCGGTGAACCAAGAGGTCATGGGTTCGATTCCTGATCAGGGCACGTGCCCAGGTTGGGTTTCAGGCTCCATCTCCAGTAGGGGGCATGCAAGAGGTAGGAGATTGACGTTACTCTTTCATCCATGTTTCTATCTCTCTATCCCTCTTCCTTCCTCTCTCTAAAATCAATAAAAACATATATATTTAAAGATTCAAAAAATAAATAAAAATTAAAACACAAAAATATAATTATGAATTACCTAAATTTCTCAGACTTCCTTCCCCCATTTCTATGAGGTAAGGCTTCATAAACTATCTCCCTTTTCTTTTACACATTACATGCTTCACCAGGATTTCCCTTTTTTATCTTCCCAAAATATAAAAATAATAGAATAGCCAAGAAAACCCAAGACTTAGAATTAGGGTTATTGTGTCAAGTCAGGACCCTGATCCTTCTCATTCTCAGGAGGGATGGGGCAAGCCACTTAATAGCATGAACTTCAGTGTACTGAGCTATGAACGGCATGATTGTGAGAATTCAATAAAACAATGCTTGTGAAGGACTATTTGATACTGTCACTTTGCACAACAATTTAACTTCTCAGCATTGACACGAGACACTGCAGCTGGGTGTCAGCAAAGTGAAGACTTCCATCAGTCAGGGAACTTGCTAAATTATCCTGGTTAGAAAGTGGAAGTGGGAATCCCATTTGAGGTCTTCCTACTATGCACTCAGCAATTCCCTCACAGCATCAGGATGCTGTCTGCCTTCCTTCATTCTGAAATTAAAAAGACAATCTTTTTTTAAAATATATTTTATTGATTTTTTACAGAGAGGAATAGAGAGTTAGAAACATCGATGAGGGAGAAACATCGATCAGCTGCCTCCTACACACCTCCTATTGGGGATGTGGCTGCAACCAAGGTACATGCCCCTGACCGGAACCGAACCCGGGACCCTTCAATCCGCAGGCCGACGCTCTATTCACTGAGTCAAACCAGTCAGGGCTAAAAGGACAATCTTTGACCCTGCTGGTGTGGCTCATTTGGTTGAGTGTTGTCCCATGCGCTGAGATCACCAGTTCAATTCCTGATTAGGGCACATGCTTGGGTTGTGGGCTCCATTCAATAGGAGGTATGCAGGAGGTAGGCCAGATGTATTTATATCAATAAAAGCATATTTTAAAAAGAGAAGGTAGCATTTAGGGACTACTAAGTTTTTCCAAAGTTATCCGCCCCCCCCCCCCCCCCCGATTTATAAACAGGCAAAGGAAGAGAGTAAAGGGAGCACTGACTTCTTCAACATACCCAGACACTACCCCAACCTCTTACCCATCAGAAACATTATTGTCCACTGAGTTGATTAATAAGACATGACAGCTGCACTTTTTATTGTGATGACCTGACTCTATTTTTCTCCCATCTTTCTAAGATCAAGGTTTTTCATCATATTTTGGGGGAATCTTAATTATGTATTTTTATCATCAGTTTGCAAAAATTACTGTTGAATATGTGAAACTACAATTCAAGCACCTGTGCTTGGATTTATAGAGCTTTGCTACCAGAGGTTTTAGTGATCTGGGTTTGAGGAAACAAAATAGGAGCAACTGTTTGCCTTATCAGTGTTTACAAAATTAAACCAGGGTGGACATCTCTAGATTGATTTTTCATGATCATACAGATGGAGGCCAACACTGCAAAGGAAATCACATTTCTTTCTTTAATCATAGGATTCAATCAATGAATTTATAAACCTGAAATCACCTGTGAGAATGAAAATCAATGTGACTATGGAAACCCCTACTTTCTCTTGGACTTTTGGGGAGCAGGAGTAATTTTATCACATATTTGGGGTGTTCTGATGTCCTTAGGTTTTTCTGTTTAATCGTGGGGTATACAATTGCCAAGCGGACATTTTTCAAATCTGTTTCCTGGAGATAAAAAGGTTAAGGAATGGAAGATTGGCAGGGTAGTAGGTGGGGGGGGGGGGGCGGTGTTGGTAAAGTGATGCAAACAGCCACAGAACAGTTGTTTCCAATACGAGTGGCTATTTGACGTAGAAAATGTGAGAGGTGCGCTTCTCTCCTGGCGTGACTAATGCAGGAGGACAGGTGTTTCCATCATTGTGGACATTTCCATGTTATTGCTTTAAGAAGAAGCAATCTCAAAGGGTGAGAACACTAAACAATCTGGTTTCAAAATGCAACCAATAGACCAATACATATCTGTGAGGGAAAATTTGCAAATAAAGATGTAGAAAGATGTAGAGCAGAAATATAACCTTTAAAGCATGAATAAACACATACAATGTACAGCATCAGAGCTGAGGCATCCTTAAGTACAAGTGACGTTCAGGAGAAATTAGCATTATATGGGAACTACTTCCTAAAACTCACATCTATGAATTTTGATAAAAATGGAGAATGATATTCACTTTATGACCCTTTTTATTTCTTTAACATAAGATGATTCTTTCTCTTACTAGCTATGTTATTTTGGGTAAGTCCTTTTGGCCTTTCTAGGAATCACTTTTTCATCTATAAAATGAGGTTGATTTACTAGTTGATATCCAAGATTTTTCCTTAGAAACGGACTTGATGAGATTTATGAAAGCATCAAATAGAAAGTAATGAAGGAGAATCCAAGATGGCGGCGTAGGTAAACACCTAAACTGCTGCCTCGGGCAACAATTTCAAAAATTCAACTAAAAGACAAAACGTCTATCACCCAGAACCACGGGAAAGCTGGCTGAGTGGAAGTTCTACAACTAGAAGGAAAGAGAAAAGAGCATCGAGACGTGCACGAGCGCTGAAAAGCTGAGGTAGGAGGCGCGTGATCCGGGCTGGCGGCGGGCGTTGCTTTTTTCAACCCAAAGGAAGACAAGCCCCCGACTACTCTGAAATCCAGTTTCTGGGGAGACGCGGGGGACCCAAACTCCTACGGGGAGAAGCTGGACTGTCTGCCAGTGAGGGGGGCTTACTTGCAGAGCTGCACGCAGGAATAATTGTTTACGGCACTGGGGCACGGGACTCCGGGACGCCCTTGGGGACACAGAGCCGGCTAACTAGCAGCCATTGCTGTTTGCCACGCCCTAGCCTAGTGACACCCTGAGACCCTGCCCTGCACAACCTACAAACCCACCCAAGCTCCAAGCAGCAGCATTAGCAGAAGAAAGCCCCGCCCTATGGCAGCTTAACCTAACAAACTTGCAGCCTGGGTCAGACAGCTCCAAAACCTCCAAACCCCAAGCAAAGAGGAGAAAACTGTAGCTCTCACTGTAGCTCCTGCTGGGTGGCCTCAGACAGTAGCTGACCTGCACCCCATTGGAGATCCAGAAGCCAGTGTACCTAGTGGTCAGAGTGAGACACCAGATTTCAACTCCTCACATCCATAAGTGACACATTCAAAGGCAGACTCAGTGAGCACCAAAGCCCCACTGAAACAAGTCCTGCCCCATAAGTGTGTCTTCAGCGCAGCAGTTCTTCCATTATAGACACAGGGAGTGCTCACAGCTAATTGGCCTGGAGGTCAATTCCTCCCAGTATACCAACAGCAATTAAGGCTTTAACTGCACCAAGTCTTTGCACTCAGCCCACAAAGGGGTGTACCAAGAGTGTCCACATCAGGTGATTGGGGAGGCTGAGCTACTGCCCCCTATAGGTCACCTACCACACAAAGCTACTCCATCAACACAGGGAAGCAGCCAAAATGAGGAGACAAAGAAACATGTCACGAATCAAAGAAACGGAGGAAAGCAAACTACTGGATGACATAGAGTTCAGAACCACATTTATAAGGTTACTCAAGAATCTCCTTAAAACCGCTGAGAAACTTGGTGAGACCTTCAAGGAGCTTAATGAGAATGCCAAAAAAATGGAAAAGGATCAGTCAGAAATGAAGCATACACTGTCTGAAATAAAGAATATACAGAAACTCAACTGTAGATCAACGTACCCCAAGAATCAAACCAAAGATCTGAAATATGTGGAAACAAAAAACATCCAACCAGAAAAACAAAAAGAAAAAAGAATCCAAAAATATGAAGATAGTGTAAGGAGCCTCTGGGACAACTTTAAGCGAACCAACATCCGAATTTTTGGGGTGCCAGAAGAAGGGAGAGCGCAAAATATTGAAAACCTATTAGAAGAAATAATGACAGAAAACTTTCCCTGCCTGGTGAAAGAAATAGATGTACAAGTCCAGGAAGCGCACAGAACCCCATACAAGAGGAATCCAAAGAGGACCACACCAAGACACATCATAATTAAAATGCCAAGGGCAAAAGACAAAGAAAGAATATTAAAAGCAGCAAGAGAAAAACAGTTAATTACCTACAAGGGAGTACCCATACGACTGTCAGCTGATTTCTCAACAGAAACTATGCAGGCCAGAAGGGAGTGGCAAGAAATATTCAAAGTGATGAACAGCAAGAACCTACAGCCAAGATTACTCTACCCAGCAAAGCTATCATTCAGAGTTGAAGGTCAGATAAAGAGCTTCACAGACAAGAAAAAGCTAAAGGAGTTCATCACCACCAAACCAGGATTACATGAAATGCTGAAGGGTATTCTTTAAGGAGAGGAAGAAGAAGAAAAAGGTAAAGATAAAAATTATGAACAACAAAATGACATCAAATACATACCTACCAACAAGTGAATCTAAAAATCAAGTGAATAAAAAATCTGAAGAACAGAATGGACTGGTGAATATAATAGAATCAGGGACATAGAAAGGGAGTGAACTGACAATTCTCAGGGGAAGCAGGTGTGAGGGGTGCGGGAAGAGATTGGACAAAAATCTTACTCCTATGGATGAAGACAGTGGCGGGGGTAAGGGCATGGGGTGGGGTGGGGAATCAGGTGGAGGGGAGCTATGGGGGAAAAAATAGAGGAACACCTGTAATAATCTGAACAATAAAGATTTATTAAAAAAAAAAAAAGAAAGTAATGAAAAGTTTAAAACTGAGGTGTTGCTTTTTAATTAATTTGTTTTTTATTGATGAGAGAGAGATACATTGATATAAGAGAGAAACATCTATCAGCTGCCTCTCCCCCGTGAACCCGCAGTCTGGGTGTGTACCCTGCCCAGGAAATGAACCTGCTACCTTTTGGTATAAGGGATGAGGCTGCAACCAACTGAGCCACACCGGCCAGGGCAAAGTGTTCCTTTCTGAACATGTTATCACAAAATCTCAGCTCTCTGGGATCCTTGGGGGTGGCGGGGGGCGGGGAGGGGCAGTTTAAGAGAATTGACTCTGATCTTTTGGTAAATGCTAATCACACACAAAAAGTTTTTAGGAATATCATCTTAGAAGAAAGCGAACAAAGGAAAGAAAAGAATACAACTTGAGTGAAGAAGATATCATTTTAACAGTTAGTACCTCATAGGCACTTTAAAGAACTCAAGCATCTAAGTCTAGAAGAATGACATCCTATTGCAGTAAAAGGGTTTGCAGTTTTGATCTTGACATTATGGTCAGTAACCTTTGATAAAATATGTGAAAGGAAGAAATGTCTACTAGCAGAGGTTGGAAAACACTTCATTTTCAGAAAGAGGGGAAAAGATGGGAACTGGAAACAACAGATGAGGAATCATGCTGCTGTTTTCCTCACCCCCGCCCCCACCCCTCAAATGATAGTGTAGGTTGTTAAAGGGGTTAGTCCTGCACTCTGGGAGAGAAGGAGTAGATGCCTGGACACCAGCCTGGACTCAGGAATAGCAGACCATCTATGTTCTCCTTTCCTTTTGTTACGAATTTACTAGGCAGGGGACACAAAGTCCCTGCAGATAATGAAGACACTTCAAAAATGTCTCTCCGGCTCCTAGTTGAGTGATAACATTTGGGGGCAGTCTGCCTTTTGACTAAAGACAAGAGCTTTGGAATGGACCAATGGGTGTGAATTCCAGATCTGCCACTTACTCTCCTGGACATTTGGGAAATTACTGAACCTCCATTTCCTTATATGAAGCATCCTATATAATAAAGAGGTAATATACAAATTGACCATCACACCCTCACACAAGATGGCCACCCCATGTGGTCACAAGATGGCTGGCAGGGGAGGGAAGTTGGGGGCAATCAGGCTGGCAGGGGAGCAGTTAGGCATTGATCAGGCTGGCAGGGGAGTGGTTAGGGGTGATCAGGCTGGCAGGAAGAAGCAGTTAGGGGCAATCAGGCAGGTAAGCAGGTGAGCAGTTGGAAGTCAGCAGTCCTGGATTGTGAGAGGGATGTCCGACTGCCGGTTTAGGCCTGTGGGATTGGGCCTAAACCAGCAGTCGGACATTCCCCGAGGGGTCCCAGATTGGAGAGGGTACAGGCTGGGCTAAGGAACACACCCCTCTCAGTGCACAAATCTCATGCACTGGGCCTCTAGTTTGAAACATATTTCCATATATGAGACATATTTATTATGTGAAATATGTACACAGCAATAACCATTGCATGGGGTGGTCATAGGAGATAATACATATGATAATAACCCACTGCCTCCAGCATAAGGAAATACTCAGTATATTGAATCTACTGTTACCATCACAAATTTGCAGCTATTTGAATAATTCTCCCCGCCCCCCCCCACCACCAATAAGTTGATTGAGTAATAAAAACAAATTTGAGGCAATTGCTTTCATAGTTTACCATGGAACTTTGTTCTTAGTCTTATTCTTCTTTCTAATATTAAAAAAAAATTGGTGACTCAAAAGAAGAATTAAAAGATATGTTCATTATTTTTCAGGTGCTAAATATTGGTGGGGAATAGTCAGTACACTGGATTACAGAATGAAGATTCAAAAATATTTTGACAGGCTAATACTCTGGAACAAATCCCCAAATCTAATTTAACAAAGACAAAAGCAACAAAAACATAACTGTAAAAGGGAGGATTCCAGACTGGCAGAGAAAGACATGAAAATACTGACAGTTTTCCATTGCTCAGGGTTCTTATTGTTTCTGGAACACAATAGTCACATCAGCATCATACACAGCAACTTGTTGAGACTGATAAACACAGATAGTGAGTGAAATACCAGGTTGCATTAGTAAGGATTGTATGTTCAGGTCCAGATAAGTTGCAACCCCACAGTCAGACTGGATTTCTGGCATTGTGTTCAATTGGGTGGCCTGCTTTAGACTGTCCCTGATAAACCAAAAGGTCTCTAAAAGACAGTGACAGGATTAAAGAAAGTCCTAGAAGCCATGTCAAGAGAAAAAGGGTTGAGAAAACTGGGATAGTTATCCTAGAACAGAGAAAACTTGGGGACGTGAACTCTGTCTTCTACTATTTGGGGTTAATCTTGGGGAAGACAGAATAGAGGAAAAAATTAGCATATGTCTTATTCACTGCTATATTGCTTGCATAGAGCAAAGTGGCGAGCCCAAATTCAATCAAATCATTTTAGCTAAAAACATTCTCTTTCCCTCTAAAGCAGGGATGGGGACTTCTGGCCCAAGGTCCATGTAAGGCCCTAGAAATCATTTGGTCTAGTCCTGCCAAGGCATTAGGGTTGAGTTAATTAAATGTTAGACCAAATATAGCAGGCTAATGTTTAAGTTGATAATTTTGTTCGACCCACAAATGATGTTATATGTAAATATCCAAATGGTGCTTGGTAGAAAAAAGGTCCCCCGCCCTTGCTTTAAAGATAGAGGATAAAGATCATTAGAGAGAAGTTATTAGGAGGCTGATTTAACTCAGTGGGAGAAAATAATTTTGTAAAAATTTGAAAGACTGGACAGGGCAGCTTTGATTGAGGTCTTCCAGGATGCTAGCAGAGCCTGGGAGGCCTCTGTCTGGAGTGGGGTAACGCTGAGCAGGAGGTCCTTTACAGCATCATTTTGAGGTTAGCAGGTTAGTAATTGTAAAGGACTGACATTGATATGTGAGATACCATTATTTCTGCATCTGTATAAGTATTATCTGTTTGTGGAATTGTGCAATTACTAAGCCCATATCTTCATGTACTGCATATACTATCTGATTTCTATTAGTAGAAATAACATCACACACTAATTATACTCAATAGCCTTATTGGTCTGTCCATTTCTGGTTGTTTTGCTTCTGTCATTATCACTTTTTCCCATATTTAATAGGATTTCTGTGGGTGGCTTTATAGAATGAATAAAAAGGACATTTATTTAGGGTATGGATGAAGGGCCTTTTAGGCTTTCATTTGCAATCATTTTTGAGGGGCATTTGTTTGATTTCTAAAAGAAATAAATCTTTTACAGAAGACATATCCAATGATTACGCTCCAAGCCAGACTTCCTTTGAGCAAGTTTCAAAAATCTTTGAACTATTAGCTAGAGCTTTGTAACTCTAAACAATGAACAATAACTTTTATTTCTGGGTTCTTTTGTATAAACAACAAATTTTGTTCCATATACTACTGTAATACTATGTCACTGCAACACACAGAAAGGTATGTTAAATAAATAATTTTAAAACAACAACAAAAAAATTTTAGGCGATTGAATAAGTGCACAATTAACAGAAAAGCAATTCTTTCTAAATATTTTCTCTTCTTTTTAAAAAAATATATTTTATTGATTTCAGAGAGGAAGGGAGAGGGAGAGAGAGATAGAAACATCAATGATGAGAGAGAATCATTGATCGGCTGCCTCCTGCATGCCCCCCACCGGGGTTTGAGCCTGCAACCTGGGAATGTGCCCTTGACTGGAATTGAACCTGGGACCCTTCAGTCTGCAAGCCTACACTCTATCCACTGAGCCAAACCAGCTGGGGAGCTAAATCTTTTCTTAACTGCAAAGAAAGGTAAAGATTCTTTAAGAAAACTTTCACATTTATAAAGAAATTGTGAAGCATGTTCTTTTTCTGTATTGTAAAATATTTTTTGACTCTGCCATCACAACCTAAACATAGAGTGAAAAAAATATTTTAAGACCCAACTAAGCATAGGCAGTTTGAGTTTTTTAAAATGTTTTCACTGATTTTTTCTTGGATTTTTTTAGAGAGAGAGGAAAGGCAGGGAGAGAGAGAGAGAGACAGAGAGAGACAGAGAGAGACAGAGAGAGAGAGAGAGAGAGAGAGAGAGAGAAACATAGATGAGTGAGAAACATCTATTGACTATCTCCTACATGACCTTTACTGGGGATCGAGCCAATAACCCAGGTATGTGTCCTGACTTGGAATCAAACCAGTGACCTCTTGATATATGGAACAATGCTCAACCAACTGAACAACACCAGCTGGGAAACAGTCAGATTTTGAAAAAATACATTTTTATTGATTTCAGAGAGGAAGGGAAAGGGAAAGAGAGGTAGAAACACCAATGGTGAGAGAGAATCATTGATCTGCTGCATCCTGCATGCCCCCTACTGGGGAATGAGCCAGCAACCTGGGCATGGGCCCTTGACCAGAATCAAACCCAAGACCCTTCAGTCCTCAGGCTGACACTCTTTCACTGAGCCAAACCAGCCAGGACAACAGTCAGCTTTTAATCATCTTTGTTTTACCAGTCTCCTTCAGAATTTTGGTTAATATATGAAATGTGGAGTTTCCAGCAAGAGACTATATGAAAGCTTCTAAGGAATTGAAATGAGAACTTGACTTAGGACATATTTACAGCTTCTGAAGCCATCTGATGCTTTGGTGGGGCTCATTCTTTCAATAAATATTTAGTAAGAGCCCATCTTTTGCAATGTATTATGCAAATATAAGGATAAGTCAGAGAAGAAAATTTCTTAGAAAGATTCTACTGTCTTAGTAATGGAAATGAAATATAGGATGAGGAGTTTGTGATCTTGAGTATGAAACTATATTAGTGGAATTTTAGTTTCTAAGTTAAAGTGTTAAGTAACATCACATTCTATCTAGTGTTTAGATATCCTACTACTAACAAATTTTACTTTTTAGATTAGGAGTTTTGTTTTATTTTAAATAAAAAACATGATTAGTGATTGGTATATGAAACGCACAGGTATGTGTATGTGTGTGTGGGAGGGTCTGCATGTTGCCTATGAGGCTGTAAGATCCCAGACTTTATAAAATTATATTTATTCGGGTGACATTCATTAATAACATTATATAAGTTTCAAGTGTACAATTCTATAATACATTAACTATATATTGCATTGTGTGTTCCTCACCCCAAGTCTAGTCTCCTTTTGTCACCATATATTCACTCTGATAATCATGATATTGTTGTCTGTGTCAGACTTTGTTTTGTTTGTTAATTTCTTGCTCTCTGTTTTATATCCTACACATGAGTGAAGTCATATGGTTCTTGTCCTTTCTGGTTTATTTATTTCATTTAGCATGATACTCTCAAAATCTATTCATGTTGTAGTAAATGGCAGTATTTCATTCTTATGGCTTAGTAGTATTCCATTGTATATATGTACCACATCTTTTTTAAAAATGGTTTTTATAGATTTGAGAGAGAGAGAAAGGGAGAGGGAGAGACAGAGGAACATTGATTGTCTGCCTCCTGCATACTCCCCAGTGGGGATTGAGCCCACAGACTGGGCATGTGCCCTGACCAGGAATCAAACCTGTGATCTCTTGGTGCATGGTACTATGCCTAACCAATTGAGGCACACTGGCCAGGGCCACATCTTCTTTATCTGATCATTCATCAAAGATTTTTTTGATGTCTTGGCCACCAGGAATAATGCTACAAAGAAGTCAAGGGTACATAGATAATTAGGAATAAGTGTTTTCACATTTTTGGGGTAGATACCCAGAAAAGGGACTGCTGGGTCATATAATAATGCTATTTTGAATTTTTTGAGGAACCGCCATACTGTTTTCCATAGTGGCTGTACTAGTTTACATTCCCACAAGCAGTGAATAAGGGTTGTTGTTTTTTTCTACATCCTCTTCAACATTTGTGATGTCTTCAGACTTTTCATTTCTTCCATATTCTGCCAGTGGTGACTTTGTGCAATAAAGTCTCACTCTAAGCATTCCCAGGACTGAATTTACACCATTAGCAATGAAAGCCTATCTTCAGGGCTACATCTCTTAGCAGTTTAGTAGCTCTTGCCCTTTGGCCCAAGGAAAACAAAGATCATTCAATTGTGAACTGATGACTTGGCCTGGACCCCAATGTACTTTCTGGCCTTGGCTGGTCTTTTACTTCCCTAGGTCTCAGAATCCAGGATCAGGATTGTGTAACTGAGTGTGCCCATGTGTTGAATGACAACATATGGGAGAAACTGGACTTAGCAGCAAGTAGTCAATTACTTATAGTTGCTAAAAGGGATGTGTTCCAGAGCATATGAGGCAGAAATTTCCCTGTTCTCACAAATCTATAGTGAAAGTCTGACCATGATTTATTCTTAATCTGGTATCTATGAGCAATTACTCTTTTTTATTAATGTTATTTTTGCAAACACTTTTCATTTCAGTTCTAGTTATGGGGACAGTACTAAAAAATGAGGCACACAATTTTAGACCATGTGATGATATTGGCTGCAATGTGACCTTTTGAATGACTTCAAAGAAACAAATGATGTTGGCTACACAGAGAGACCAGAAGTCTAATAAATCAGGATGTTTTAAATTTTTTCTCTAAACATTATTTGGTGAGTTAAACTATTGTGTCCAGCTAACAATTTTTGTCTTCAATAAAAGAAGGGAGCCATTATTTTGGAATGAATATTATACAGGGTGGGGCAACAGTAGGTTTACAGTTGAGTACACAAAACACAGAGTGTATTATTATATTACTTGTTATTAATTATTGTACTATTTCCATACGAACAACTGTAAACCTACTTTTGCCTTACCCTGTATTAATATATTCTAGTACCACTGACTTATATTTTAGAATGAATGCAGGTAAAAGTCATATTACAGACACTTTGATTAAATTAGCAATATTTTTATTTAACATGGCAGAAAGACTCAATAGACAACCATCATTCACTTTGCCCTTTATGTTACATTTATTTTCTTTAGACTGATTAGATTCTACCTGTTTTGACAACTAAAAATAATAATGCTTTCATTTTTTTATTATGAACTCTTCTTAAAATCTCTTCACTGTGAATAGCATAGCTTCCTTTTTTTTAAAGTAACCTAGTATTATTAAATAATACTTTTCACTTGTTGAAACTTACCATTCCCATGCCCTATGCTAAGCACATTAAATTTATTAGCTCATTTAATTTTTAAAAAATATTTTATTGATTTCAAAAAGGAAGGAAGAGGGAGATAGAAATATCAATGATGAAAGGGAATCATTGATCAACTGCCTCTTGCATGCCCCACACTGAGGATCAAGCCTGGTTCATAGGTCGACGCTCAACCACTGAGCCATGCTGGCCGGGCATTAGTTCACTTAATTTAATCTTCAAAGGGTCTGTGAAAAAGGTATTATTCCTCTAGTTTTTTTAATGAGAAAACCAAGACCTAAAGAGATTAAGCAACTTTTCCAAACTGTCAGGACCAATAAATGACAGAAATAGGATCTGAACCTGACTTTGACTTTCAAGTTGTTCCCTTAGCCTTATAGCCATTCTATGGGTGTTCATCAGATTCAGCTATTTTTTAACTTATACAGGCCAGTGGTTTGGACAATGACAAAGCAAAATCACATGTAGTAGAGTCAGAAAAAAGAAATGAAGAAGAATATCAGGAAGAGAAAAAAGAAATCAAACATAAAACACAGGAAAGGAAAGAAAAATGAATGGAGAGAGAATGGGCAGAAAGGAAAGAAAACAGATGCAGCATGTGGTGAGCTGTTGACTTTCTGTCTAGGCAGTGTTTCTCAACGTGGGGATGGTCTTGATCCCCAGAAGGCATTTGTAAATGTCTGGAGACATTTTTTAATTGTTACAATTTGAGGTGTGGCGAATGATATTGGCATCTAGTAGCTAGAGACTAATAATGCTGCTAGACATTAAACAATGCATAGGACAGCACTTCAACAAATAATTATCAACATACCAATGGTGCTGAGGTTGAGAAACCCCAGTCTAGGGTTTTCTGGTTCAATAATTAAGGTAGGACATTTGGAATAACCTTGCAATTTTCTAAGAAAATTTAAATCATAATCCTCAAACAAGTCTATGGTACACAAAACAGGGAAGACTTACATGTTGAAACTTACCATGTCCCATGCCCTATGCTAAGCTCACTTAATTTTTAAAAAAATATTTTTATTGGTTTCAAAGAGGAAGGGAGATGGAGATAGAAACATCATTGATGAGAGAGAATCATTGATCAGCTGCCTCCAAATGCATCTCTTTTCCCCCTGTAAGATTTGAGAGAAAAGGACTGTATAATGTTTTAGAATGATACATTTTATATTTTTAATATAAATAGAAAAATAAATTATTCAATATATAGTTTAATTCAACTAAATTCAGTCAACTCTATAAAAGCAGAACTGGGTTAAACAGTGAGTTCTACTTGTTCTGTGTGAGGACTTTGGAAGACCAGTGTTAGAACTGGGAGGTATTAATGCCAGGCCCATCCTTTTACAGAGGAGGAAGGTAAGGCTCAGAAAGGAGAAATGATTTGCCTAAGGTCATATATGGGTCAGAACAAAACCCCAGCTCTTCTACCTTCTAATTTTCAGGATTGTTTTTTTCCCCTCCACCAAGTTTGCTCCTGCAATTCACTACTACCTCTCACTGTGGAAACAACTCAAGCATGTTTCTCTTTAATTCCTCAGGTCTATTGGTTACAAGCGCATACCCTGACACACACATATTAACATTTATAGACCTTTAAAAGTTTTGTGATGGGTAATAAAATATTTGCTCTTCCTTTTGAGAATAGAAATGAAAGAATAATGAAGCACTGAATTTGATAGAACCAGATTATAGTTTTGCTATGATGGTAGTTTGTAAACTTTTATATCATATAGTAACTAAGGAAAACACTAATAATTCATCATTTCTCTTCCTTTAATGCAATTTTCAAATATGTCTTTACTGAGAGAAACCAAGATGGCGGCATAGGTAAACACCTAAAATGCTGCCTTACACAACAATTTCAAAACTACAACTAAAAGACAAAACGTCTATCACCCAGAACCACGGGAAAGCTGGCTGAGTGGAAGTTCTACAACTAGAAGGAAAGAGAAAAGAGCATTGAGACATGCACAAGCGCTGAAAAGCTGAGGTACGGAGGCATGCAAATCAGGCTGGTGGCAGGCGACTGGGTGCACTGATTTTTTCAACCTGAAGGGAGACAAGCTCCCGATTACTCCGAACTCCAGTTTCTGGGGAGACACTGGGGACCCAAACTCCTACGGGGAGAAGCTGGACTGTCTGCCATCGGATCAGAAAGTGAGGGTGACTTTCTTGCAGAGGTGTGCCCAGCAATCATTGTTTACTGCGCTAGGGCGTGGGATGCGGGGACTTGGAAACGTGGAGACGCAGAGATGGCTGACTGGCAGCCATCGCTATTTGCCATGCCCTAGCCTAGTGACTCCCTGAGACCCCGTCCCACACAATCTACAAACTCACCCAAGCTCCACACAATGGCCTGCCCTATCACAGCTTAACCTAACAAACTGCAGCTCTGGTCAGACAGCTCCAAAACCTCCAAACCCCAAGCAAAGAGGAGAAAACTGAAGTTCTTGCTGTAGCTCCTGCTGGGTGGCCTCAGACAGTAGCTGACCTGCACCCCATTGGAGATCCAGAAGCTAGTATATATAGTGGTCAGTGTGAGACGACACCAGATTTCAACTACTCACATCCATAAGTGACACATTCAAGAGGCAGACTCAGTGAGCACCAAAGCCCCACTGAAACAAGTCCTGCCCTATAAGCGTGTCTCCAGCACAGCAGTTCTTCCATTATAGACACAGGGGGTCCTCACAGCCAATTAGCCTGGAGGTCAATTCCTCCCAGTGACACCAACAACAATCAAGATTTAACTACAACAAGGCTGTACACACAGTCCACAAAGGGATGTACCAAGAGAGTCCACCTCAGGTAACTGGGGAGGCCAACCCACTGGGCCATATAGGATACCTAGCACACAAAGTTACCCTACCAATTCAGGGAAGCAGTGAAAATGCGGAGACAAAGAAACAGATCCCAAATGAAAGAAATGGAGGAAAACAAACCACCGGATATAGAGTTCAAAACCACGGTTATAAGGTTTTTCAAGAATTTCCTAGAAAAGGCTGATAAATTTAGCGAGACCCTCGAGGATATGAAAAAGGACCAACTAGAAATTAAACATACACTAACTGAAATAAAAAATATTATACAGAGACCCAACAACAGACTAGAGGAACACAAGAATCAAATCAAAGATATGAAATACAAAGAAGCAAAAAACACTCTACCAGGAAGCAAAAAGCAAAAAGAATCCAAAAATTTGAAGATAGTATAAGAAGCCTCTGGGACAACTTCAAGCATACCAACATCCAAATTATGGGGGTTCCAGAAGAAGAGAGAGAACAAGATACTGAAAACCTATTTGAAGAAATAATGACTGAAAACTTCCCCCACCTGGTGAAAGAAATAGACTTACAAGTCCAGGAAGCGCAGAGAACCCTAAACAAAAGGAATCCAAAGAGGACCACACCAAGACACATCATAATTAAAATGCAAAGGGCAAAAGACAAAGAGAGAATATTAAAAGCAGCAAGAGAAAAATAGTTAATTACCTACAAGGGAGCACCCATACGACTGTCAGCTGATTTCCCAACAGAAACTATGCAGGCCAGACGGGAGTGGCAAGAAATATTCAAAGTGATGAATAGCAAGAACCTACAGCCAAGATTACTCTACCCAGCGAAGTTATCATACAGAATTGGAGGTCAGATAAAGAGCTTCACAGATAAGAAAAAGCTAAAGGAGTTCATCACTACTAAACCAGTATTATATGAAATGCTGAAAGGTATTCTTTAAGAAGAGGAAGAAGAAGAAAAAGGTAAAGATAAAAATTATGAACAACAAATACATATCTATCAATAAGTGAATCTAAAAACCAAGTGAATTAAAAATCTGAGGAACAGAATAAACTGGTGAATATAATAGAATCAGGGGCATAGAATGGGAGTGGATTGATAATTATCAGGGGGAAAGGGGTGTGGGGGGTATGGGAAGAGACTGGACAAAAATCATACACCTATAGATGAGGACAGTGGGGTGGAGGTAAGGGCAGAGGGTGGGGTGGGAACAGGGTGGAGGGGAGCTGTGGGGGGGGGGGGAAGGAGAAACAATTGTAATAATCTGAACAATAAAGATTTATTAAATTAAAAAAATAAAATAAATGAAAGTCATTATCACATTAAAAAAAATAAAAATAAAATAATTTAATTCTAAAAAAAAAAATCTTTACTGTTATAACCGTGGTTTTGAACTCTATATCCAGTCGTTTTCTTTCCTCCATTTCTTTCATTTGGGATCTGTTTCTTTGTCTCCGCATTTTCGCTGCTTCTCTGAGTTGATAGAGTGGTTTTGTGTGCTAGGTATCCTATAGGGCCCAGTGGCTCAGCCTCCCTAGTTACCTGAGGTGGACTCTCTTGGTGCACCCCTTTGTGGGATGTGTGCACAGTCTTGTTGTAGTTAAGCCTTGATTGTTGTTGGTATCACTGGGAGGAATTGACCTCCAGGCCAATTGGCTGTGAGGGTCAGCTGTGTATATGCTGGGAGAACTTCTGTGCTGGAGACACCCTTATGAGACAAGACTTGCAAAAGCCTCTGTGCTCAGCTTGGATGGGGCGGAGTCTCAGGGCAGAGCAGACAGCTTTAGTTTCCTGTCAGCCCTGCCCTAATAGGCCCCTGTGTCTCAGTGTCCCATGGTAATTGCTGCAAGCACCTCTGAGAGAAAGCTGCCCTCAAGTTCTGCCCGATGCCAGACAGTCCAGTTTCTCCTTGGATGTGTGTGGATCCCCAGAGTCTCGCCTGGAACTGGAGTTCAGTGCAGTTGGGAGCTTTTGTCTCCCTCCCACTTGAGATAGCCAGCCATGTACTCAGTTGCCTGCCCTCTCCAAGCACATACCCCGGTACCTCTGCCTCCTCTAGCTCTTCTGAGTCTCAATGTGCTTTTCTCTTTCCTTACAGTCCAGTTTCACCCCGTATGAGTCTGGGTCCCCAGAGTCTAGCCCAGAACTGGAGTTCAGCACAGTCAGGAGTTTTTGTCTCCATCCTGCTTGAGAAAGCCAGCTGCGCACTCAGTTGCCAGTCCTCTCTGGGCACACGTCTCAGTACCTCTGCCTCCTGCAGCTCCTCTGAGTCTCAGTGCGCTTTTCTTTTTCCTTCTAGTTGTATCATTTCCACTCAGCCAGCCTTCCTGTGGTTCTGGATGATGTCCGTTTTGTCTTGTAGTTGTAGTTTTGAAATTGTTGTGCAAGGCTGCAGTTTAGGTGTTCACCTGTGCTGCCATCTTGGTTTCTCCATGTCTAACTTTCTTTTCAGCATAACTTAACCATGGAAGAATAGAGCACAACAATGAAAACCAAATACATAAGTAAATCATGCACTAATATATAAACATTTGTCAGATGCCTGTTTCTTGTCTTTAGCACCTTAGGTGATGATATGATGCTAACACTTAACAGGTGTCAGGCAAAGTTCTAAGTGCATTTGTTGTTTGTGTTATCTCATGTACCAGACCACTGTACCATCTGGAGATGAGAAGAAATTGAAATAAGATTCCTTTGACTATGTATTTATTCAGGGAAGCAATGTATATAAGGCTATAACCCAATTATATATATAAACTAGAGGTCTGGTGCATGAAATTTGTGAACTCAGGAGACGTCCCTCAGCCTGGCCTGTGCCCTCTCGCAGTCCAGGAACCGTCGGAGATGTCCAGCAGTTGGGTAGCCTTAGCGCTGCTGCGGAGGCAGGAGAGGCTCCCATCACCGCCACTGTGCTCACCAGCTGTAAGTCCAGCTCAGGGCTTCTGGCTGAGCAGCGTTCCCCCTATGGGAGTGCACTGACCACCAGGGGGCAGCTCCTTCATTGAGTTGCCCCCTGGTTGTCAGTGCATGTCATAGCGACTGGTCATTCCACTGTTTGGTTGATTTGCATATTAGCCTTTTATTACATAGGATAGGATCCTGACCTAGTCTAACAGGGAAATGGATAGAAGGGAAAGGCAGTACTAGTTGGAACATGACTTGAATCAGAGAGGGTTTCTAATAGGAGAAGTTGGGTGTACAGCTAAAACTTAAGGAAAGCAGAGAAGGAAAAACACAGAGAGAGACACACAGGAGAAATGGGTGCCAGGTATTGTGAAAATATAAAGAAACCTCCTCCCAACTGCAACTGGAAAATCATGGTAATGCTATTGGAAGGTGCATTTGACTGATAGATATTTGCCCATGGTTATAGTTGAAGGTGGAGTTCTAATGCCAATGAAATGACTCAAGAGGAATTGAATGCAACTTGACCCTCCTGAACTTGGTACATGAAGATTTTGTGTGCAAACCAGAGAGAAGCCAGCCAGAGCTAGATGAGGCTCTGAGCAGAGGGTCTCTCCTGGGAATGAATGAAATTTTCCTTGGTGCTAAGGAGTCAGTCCACACCTCCAAATGCATCCAGTAGTTGGTTTCTTCATCCAGCCAACAATCTCACTCAGGGGAGGAAAAAGGAAAAGAAGATCAATTTCCTGGTGACAGAGATGTGCAAAGGATGGTGGATAAATTGGTTCACTGATGTAGTCAAATATTTTTGTTCAGATGTTTAATTCATTTAAATATCATATAGAGTGAATTAACTAAAAAAAAGCAGCAATAACACCACCTTTGTTTTACTAACAGTACTTGATTACTTTAAAACAATATTTCATAGAAATTGTAACAAAATACTAAAGCCTAGGTACAAAATTTCATTATGTGGTACATTAAAAATATGTTAAGAACATATGCTAATTTACCATAATAATTTTTTTTTTGGGGGGGGGCTACCTCTAGTTGAACAATACAGGGAAGCCTGGTTATTACCTTTGATATATAGGGAAATAGGGTCAAAAGATAGTTCTATGTTAAGAGACCATCCTAAGTCCATGCAGTGAGTGAGAGACATCTCTTGAGTCATTAGGGAGTAGATTATTCTGTTTTGAAAGCAATTCCTGCCTTATTTTCACTTACTGATTTTATGTTTGCTTTTACCTCTTTGATTTTTTTTCCCCCAGTGGTTTTCATTTGTCCTGTTCCTTGGATCATTACTCAT
This sequence comes from Corynorhinus townsendii, assembly GCA_026230045.1. Classification (NCBI taxonomy): domain Eukaryota; kingdom Metazoa; phylum Chordata; class Mammalia; order Chiroptera; family Vespertilionidae; genus Corynorhinus; species Corynorhinus townsendii. The sequence continues at coordinate 82,059,781 of JAPDVU010000004.1, forward strand.
GTAATCTTTAAAAGGAGATTATTAGAAACGGTTGATACTCCTTGTCCACAGGAGTTGATGTTAGGAATAAATTATATTAAAAATCGTATTTTAAAAGTTTTACATAAAGGGGATCTGTAATTAAAATCAGACATTCCATATTAATCCCTGATATAAACTGAAACAAATAAAATGAATGAGATATGTAATGGAAGATAAATAACAAATGCTGATAAAGAAAACATGTTTCTTTTCATTACCATGTAGCTTGGGTTTCATAAGGAATGAATCCTCTTCTGGCTCTGAAATTTTTAATTTTGACATTGGTTGCTACTAGACAATGGGGGAAAATATAGCTTTCATTCTTTATGCAAATAATTGCAATATTATACTTTGGACATTCATGGGACAAGAGACAGAAAATTTATCTTAATAAGTACTTTAAAATATTTTTTATGATATTTTGATCTGAGTGAAGAAGCCTAAACCAAATTTAGGAATTGGTTAAAAAAATATCACAGTGAGCAATATTATTCTCTCTTTCACATTCTGAAACATTGGATGGGAACTAAATTTTCCTTTTAACTTTCCAGATTCGAGTCTACATATTTATACACAAAGGAATAGTGAAATATTATGTATCTAACATAGTTGGTTTGATACAAAGGATGAAGGAAGTTATGGAAATCCAGATGTGATCATGAGTAAAAAAAATGTTCTTGGTACTATTGAGCACTCATCCTCTTTTGCAAACTATTTAGATCTTGAACAAATAAGGTGGTTGACCTCAGTACTTGTGATTATAAACACACAAGGTTCATCATATAATTAAAACAGATAGATGAGGGAAGCGTGGAAGTCATTTTTTGAATGTTTTTTTCATATTACAAGAAGTAAAAGAATTAAATTAGACTTGGCAGGAACAGCATAGAAATGGTACGTTCTCATTGAATCATGTCAGAAGGCAAATGATGGCAATCTGTGTCATGGTTGGTGATACCGTTCGGTGGCTTGGCTCAAATAATGTCTGCCAGGTGTCTCCTTTCTAAAGTCACTCTTTTCGCCTTATGAGGAGGAAACACTGGAGAAATGCAATTTGGGTAATAGATACAAAATAATTGCTCACATTATAAAAGAAAGACTGAGAAACTGTTCTTTGTTAAAGGAGATTAAAGAGATATGCCAACTGAATGCAATTCATGACCTGGTATTTTCTTTTGCTATAAAAGATGTCATTGGTATGATTGCCAAAACCTATATAAAATGATGGATTATAATAAGTATTCTCTCAATACTAAGTTCTTGATTTTGAAAATCATGTGTGGCTATATAAGAGAATGTCTTGGCATTTAGGAAACACACATTGAAGTATTTTGGATGTATATGAGGCAAGAGGTAGAATGTTAATATTTGGAGAATCTGAGTGAGTGTAAATTAACACATTTCAGCAATCTCTAAGGCAGAATACTAGGCTCAGTGTTGGCAGCTGGTCCTTCTTTTGATTTTCTGTCTAATCCCGAGCAATATACTTAGACAATCTTGGTCTTTACCTACCTCAACTATCACTCTCAATATTTTTCACTTTGTTCTGTTTTCATTTGGAAAGACTTTATATTCAGACTTTGAAACGCAGTTAGTTTGTAGCCTTAGTGGGCTCAGTTTTATAGACCTTGCTAAAAAGCTGTATTTCCCAGCCTCTGCTGGTCATAGAGTCGTATGGCCAGGGAGCCCTCAGGGCAGTGTGGTGGGAGACTTCTGGAAGGGTGCTCGAAGAGAGCCTATGAAACTGGGAAAGGCACCTTTAGACTTTCCCAAGTCTCTTCCTTCTTCCTCTTGCCTGCATTGTGGGTATCATGGCAGTCACCATGGACCACGATTTGAATCTTAAAGAGGGAAGCCAGGATTTGAATGGTGGAGCTAAAGGATAGAAAGAGCCTGAACCATTGACAACTGGAGTCACTACAGCAACGCCAGGCTGCCTACTTCTGGATTTTTTTTTTTTAATATAAGAGAGAAGTAAACTTTCATTTTACTTAAGCCATTTATACTTTGAATTTTCTGTTGAACCTTTTCCTATCTGATTCACCAAATTACTTTGAGATTCTCAACAGCAATTTATCCAGGCATTTACTATATTAAGGAATCAAACCTATATTAATTAGATTTTCGCCAGTCTTTCAAGTTTGCCACACCTTACGAGTATACTGAAGGCTATAGAACTCTTCTTTAGCTTGATAGAGGAAGGTTTTGAGTCAAAAGTTTTGCTTCACCATTTGGATCTTCCCAAATAGGTATAGGTGGAGGACCGGAGGTATATTGATGATAGTTTTCTTCTGGGATACAGGGATACATATGTTTCTTCCCTTCTTCCAAGATTTCAGAATTTTTACGAGGTCTGGAAAGTAAAGGATTCTGATCACTGGGAGAGGCTGAAAATGTGAGGACATGCTTATGCTTAAGAGAAAATTACAGGAGAATCAGCATCCAGCACAGACCTACCTAAGACAGCATCTCTCCTTTATGAGTATTAGACTGACTCTCTATTGCATCAAACCCTCTTCTGGACTTTAAGACCTCCAAAATATTTTCCATTCCTTTTATTCGGTTATTTTTCTCAATCTCATCAAGCCATTCTCACCACTGTGCATCAGTCTCATCATTCCAATGTCCATCTCTATCTAGACTTTTCTAACTTTCTAATTGTAATATTACCTCGGACCCAATCCAAGTTCCAACTTCTGGAATCATCCTCCTGTTAGCTGAGTCTTACTAATTTCTCCAATTGCAGTTAGAGTCATCAGCACACAATTTAATAATTAGTCATCATTATATCTTTCTTGACATAGCATCTCCTTGGACAAGATGGACACTTTTTTTGAGGCTAGACAACTTGGCATATCCCTCAGTATGTCCCATAGGTGCCTCTTCCATTCTTTTGTCTACATAACTTCTTGTATCCATGCTGTTTTATTAAATTTCAAAACAGTTAAATGAGGTGTTTAAAAGATATGTTAAGCCAGGTGGGGGCTCAGTGGTTGAGCATCGACCCATGAACCAGGAGATTGTGGTTCAATATCTGGTCACAGCACAGGCCCAGGTTTTGGGCTTGATCTCCATTCGGGGGTGTACAGGACGCAGCCGATTGATGATTCTCTTTCATCATTGATGATTCATATTCTCCCTCTCTCTCTCCCTTCCTCTTTCTGAAATCAATAAAAAAGCATGCTTTTAAAAAGACATTTTAAAAACAATAATCTAATAGGAAGAACAACTGTAAGGCTAGGAAAAGTGAAATGTTTAAATTGGAAAATAAGTATTAGAACCCAAATCTCTTATTTCCTAGATCTTTTTCTTCTATTACATAACACAAGTTAGAATGTAAACCATGAGGGTAGAATGTACCCATGAGGGTAGAATCATCAGGCTTTAAAAAAATTTTTGCTGGTATATCCCCAGTGTCTGGAAGAATGTCTGGAACATAGTAGGTCTTCAATAAACATTTATTGATTAACTGAATGGGGATTTTTGAAACTAGACAATAATTTGGTTCTTTTTCAAAAAGGAGCATCGAAATATAACTGAGAAGTTAAGTCTATTTGACTGTAGGAAGAAAAAATATATAAGGCATATTTATGACAAAGAAAAATGTGCATAAAATAGATATACACAAAGCACCTATTTCTTTCATGTTCTTAATTAGCTAATAAAATGAGCCTTCAATAAATAGGTTATTAAAATTGCTATTTTTTTGTTTGTGAAATAAAACCTATATTTTAAAAATACTTAAAGAGATCATTTATAGAAAAGAAAATTGATAATGTATTTTGAGAAGTGAAGAATTCTTTATGGATTGGGACTTTATTACTATATAAATTTGTGCATACACATGACAGGTTTGCTTGAAGTATGGCAAATTGATAATGGGGGAGTGAGGACCAGATTTTTTGACCTATCAACCTTCTACAAATATTACACCTGTACTAATCATTCCTCATTATTGACAGATGGTGGGATTCCTAAGTGGAAATGTTTACAGGAGTAACAATGTATGTGTTTTTTAAAAACAGAGATATCACATGCAGCTGAAATGTTCTAATTAGTACCAAGGAATCTTACCTGAAGTTACACAGAAATCCCCTCAAAATTTTCAACTTAGAATCATAAAAGCCTCTTTTACCAGAGGGTTTATGAGCAAACCATATAATTTTGCGGCTTGAAAGTAAGGTGTAGTAATGACACCTTCCCATTTGTTATTTACTTATACAGGTTAGAGCAGCAGGCACATGAGGAAAGATCTGAAGAATAACATTGCAATCTTTTGGAGAAACCACATCAATGGTCCAGGCAAACCAGAGAGTGTAAACACTCTATACAGGAGAAGACATTACAGAATAGTTAATGGAGTAATCGTGGCTGAAGACATGCTGCAAGGAAACAAAACACATCTCTCCTGAAACCTGGAGACTGTAGGAGGACACCTCTGTTGCCTAATGATGCTCCAGGAGTCAGAAACAGCAACTCTGTGATATCTCTCCTGTGGTCTCTGGGTTGTACATTACTTCTAAATAATGACTCATGAGAATACATTGATCTTCACCTATTCTGTGCATCTTGGACTTGTAGGTGCTTATACTAACTAATTAGTTCAAATAGAGTGGGCTGGTAAATTATGGGATTGCATCCATCATTTAAGTAAATCATGTTTAAGCTGTGGATGCTGGAGGTAGAAGAATGTCACTTTTATAGCCACCCTGATTGTGTACAAAATGTCAGTTAGGTGGAGGAAGTGCTACATCTAACCAACCTGGTCATGGGAAGGTAAGGAGAAAGGAAAGTGGGGGAAGCCATAGTGCATGTGAAAGTAGGGTGTTTTCCTCTCCCTTCCCAGTGCTCCATGCGCACTGCATTTTCTCCCAGCTGGCCACACCTCATGGGTCTCCACCACCCTTCTCAATTAGCATTTCCAGGTCCCAGCCCCCATCTTTCTTTTAGCGTGGACTCTCTGGCAGTGCTTGAGCTACTTGAGGAAGACATCTGTGCTTTCCTGTGCTTCTTCTCCTCTGATTTATTTTCTCAACAAACTGGCAGAGAGGAGTCCTTGAAACTCACTGACCCTACAAAGTCCTGAGATGACCTTATTCTGGGTGATTAACTCACCCGGAACTGCCTTAGTGATTTCCATGGAGATTTGGCCAGTTTTCGAAAGAAATTATGATTTTGAGTCTAAATATGTTGCCATAAATTAAGAAATGTGAATAAAAGGAACAATCCTAGCACACACTTATACACATCCATAAATACTGCTCTGAAATTCATAGACATCTAACCTACATATATCCTATTTTTGCCAAGAAGGGGAAAGGCAAATAGGAGAGAGAGAGAGACACTATGGTGGGAGGAGGTGGAGAAAAGGTAGGAGCAGAGAAGAAAGTCAGGGAAGCCAGATTTCTCAGTCCTGGGAATGCAGGCTTCAGAGGTGTCCTGTACTGCCCCCTATGTTTGACTTTAGTTATCTGCTCTTAAGGTGGTAATTTTCAGACTTTTAGGTGCTTTAGAAGGGAGTGCACAGTTAGTACAAATTCTCAGGCTCCACTCTTAAAATATTGATTCAGCAAATTAGGAGTAAGGCCTAAGAATTTTCCTTTAAAAAAAAGGCTTCAGAAAATTTAGGTTCAGGTGGTCATATAAAACTTCTTAGAGAGCCCTAACTGGTTTGGCTCAGTGGATAGTGCGTCGGCCTGCGGACTAAAGGGTCCCAGGTTCGATTCTGGTCAAGGGGGTATGGTATGTACCTTGGTTGCGGGCACATCCCCAGTAGGGGGTGTGCAGGAGGCAGCTGATCGATGTTCCTCTCTCATCGATGTTTCTAACTCTCTATCCCTCTCCCTTCCTCTCTGTAAAAAAATCAATACAAAATATTTTTAAAAAAAGCACTTCTGAGAGAGAGAAAGAGAGAGAGAGAGAGAGAGAGAGAGAGAGAGAGAGAGAGAGAGAGAGAGAGAGAGAGAGAGAGAATGTGTATGTGAAATGAAACTTCCTTTGAATAAATGTGATCATACTGGAAATTCAGGGTTGAGTTATTTTGATAAAGGAGAAAGAAAGGATGTTTGAATCAAGGAAGAAAAGGGGAAACATTTATCTATGAGATGCCATGAGGTATAAAACCTAATAGGGGAGATGTACTGTCATTATTGTTCTGTTGTGCTTTTTCAACTGACACGTGTGATTTGATTAGCTTTAAGACCTGACCCAAAAAAGGCGGTCTAGACATCCTCACAAAACTTTCAGAGGTGGGGCTATTCAGACAGCAATCTATATCGGGAGAAAACACAGAGTGATAGAAATGACACACCAACCTGACATGAGTTCCAGGGTCCAGTTTTCGGTGCTTCTGGGGACAAACATTTTATGTTCTCTAGGCATCCTTATTCTTTCCTCTAAAATGAAGACTCTGGGAAAGATGGTCTGCAGTTCTTTTCCAGTGCTGCATTCTGTAGGAAGACCTGGTAATAGTCTTACTTAGTGAATCATCGCCATTAAAAACTGGATAAATGTCAGGTAGTCTATAAGCACCAAGTCGTCAAGGGACAAAATACTAGCAACAATGGTATTCAGTTCCTCCTGGAAACCAGGATTGGTGCTTCATATTTTATATGTATTTTTCTCAGTCTTCCCCCGAATTCAGCAAGCTGAGTTTCTTTATTATCATTTTACAAATGAAGAAAATAAGACTCAGAGAAAAGAGGTGGCATAATATTAGGACTTAAGAGCAAGGATTCCGGACCCTTGAGCCATGGGCTTGAATCCTGACTGCACCACTTTCTAACCCTGTGAGTTACATGTGTGAAAGTTACAGAACACGCTTTGTGCTGTAGTTTCCTTATCGTTAAGTGAGGATTATGAGTGGTACCTCCCTTGTGGGCTCTTCTACATGGTACATATTATGCAAGTGTTTCTCCAACAGTCATTACTTGTTTTTTTAGAGCAGAAATTCCAACCCAAGTTTGTTTGAATCTGAAACCCATGCTAGTTCCTTGCTCAACAATTGGAATAACATTGCTGAGCCAGTGTTCAAGCCCAAACACAACCCCAGTGAGTCAAGATGCCTCATTCAGACATGAAAGAGAATGTCAACAGTACCTGGAAGGGAGGTTACAACATGTTCTCAAACTAGGAGCCATTAAATTTTAATCCATTATATTTCACATACATCTTCTGCAAACTTTGAATTATACCTAAGGTTCAAATAAAATTATGAAATTAAATATAGCATGTATTTTAAGAAAATTCACACACACACACACACCTGTTTATCACCCTCAGTAAGCTTGTAATGTTGGAATGAACTTCTACTTTAAAGGTGGATGAACTAAGGTACAGAGCAATGCAATTAGTTACTGAATGTTGTTATTAAATGCTCTTATGGACTTCATAGTCCAATAGGGCTGATAGTGAGTAGAGAAACATAATAAAGAATTATACAGCTGTCCTGCCAGAGTGCCTCAGTGTTTGAGCTTCGACCTATGAACCAGGAGGTCATGGTTCATTTCCCGACTGCCCGGGTTTCAGGCTCGATCCCCAGTGTGAGATGTGCAGGAGGCAGATGATCAATGATTCTTTCATCATTGATGTTTCTCTCTCTCTCTCCTTCTCTTAAATAAATAAAAATATATTCTAAAAAAGAATTATACTGTTGTGATAAGGTCTCCTTTACCCATCCATTTATTCTTTATTTATTTAACATCAATTTCCTGTTTCAACATAGATCTTTTCCCTCTACTGAGCAGCTTCAATTTGTCAATTATCTGCACATTGGTTAAAATCAACTCCTTCCACATTCCCTACCTGTCAAATGCTTATGATTTTTAAAGGAGTATACTAGTTTTATTTTTCAATTTTGTTGAAGTTTAACTTAGTTCTGTGAATAATCTAATATAAATTGCAGTTTGTCTCTGAATAATATTCTATTACCTATCATCTGTATCTACATATCATCTATCTATCAACCATTGTCATAACAATTATCATATACTGTCATTTATAATAGATGGTACATTGGCTGTCAGGTGATATGTAACTATTTGAATGGATTATGGAGAGAGCAGCCATTTCCTCCTCTTGCTCTAGCAATCTAGTTGATGGGTGATAACTCTCTCCATCGTCCAGCAGAGGGCAGTAGAATACACTCTCTAGTTTACCAAGGCCTTCGGAGTCACTTGATATTTTGAAAGGAAGTACCGTATTCAGAAGAAAGCCTAATATGAGAGTTTTTGGTGGAAAAAAAAAAAAGTGGGGCTTACATTGATCCCTGTTATGAATCAGAATAAAAAATTATTTCTCATTGTAACTTTGTTCTTCTTCAGCAAAGTGGCAATTGGTATGTGACTCAAAAGCATTCATCCCCATATAATCTTGTACTTTTTAAGTATCTTTGTTGATTATCTTTTATATTTAAATAATATTCTATCCATATTCTATTTCCTCATGAAATGGGTTAAAGGGCCAATAAATCTGCCCCTATAGTTATTTGTTTATTTAGAAAGGTAAGTCTGTGACTTATGGCTACTAAAAATATTTAGTAGTCAGATATCTGTGCTCTATAACTATTAGTTTATTTATTAGTCATTCAAGAAACATTTTAATGTAAATTTAAAACACTTTTAGAGCAGAGCTCCTTTTCCAGAGTCCCACCTTCACAGTTTTTTTTTGCAAAACTTGTTTGTTCCTGGCACATCTATCAACATGTTAGGATATGCAGAAAGTTCTCCCAATCCTCACCCTTTGATCTTACTAGCTGTTTGATCATTTTTTCATCCCCTGTCACTCCCATGAACACATCTCTGTTAGCCACAAACATCCACACTGCCCTGTCCCTCCTTCCATTGTGGTTATCACTGTCTGTGCCAGTTTTTAATTAAGAAGATAGAAAATAAAGGGAGTGGGAAAATCTAAATGTTCCTCCAGATCACAACTCCTCCAGGTGTCCTGGTGTTGGAAATTCTCAGCTGCTTAGTAGGCATGATGAAGTGGAAGCTGGAATTTGGGGAAACAACAGGTAGGGGAGTAAAAATGGGTCACAACAGAAGCAATAGGAAGAGTTTGCTGAGCAAATTCACATACATGGTTATTATTATTTTTTTTAAAGATTGTTTCACTGATTTTTTAAGAGAGCTAGGAAGGGAGAGGGGGAGAGAGGGTAACATCAATGTGAGAGCAGAGCATCTATTGGCTGTCTCCTGCACGTCCCCTACTGGGGATTGAACCCACAACCCAGGCATATGCCCTTGACCGGGATTGAACCTGTGACCCTTCAGTCTGCAGGCCGAAGCTCTATCCACTGAGCCAAGCTGGCTAGGGTTTAGCAATCTTTATCAACAACTTTTTCTGCTGTCCCAGACATTGTACAAATAAAATAGATGAGGTCTCTTCTCTTGTGGACTTTATAGTCTGGTAGAGCTCATAAATGAAAGGAGAAATGTAATAAAGAATTATAATGTCCCCCCATTTAGCCTTTATTTATTTGAGTAGTACTTATTGATGACCTACTCTGTGTCATGTACCCTACTTCCATGAAGACAGGAAATAAATCACTAAACAAATGAATAAAATAATTTCTGAGAGTGATAAGTACCAGGGAAGAAGTAAGCAGAGTAATACAATATGGAGTGAATGGGAGAAGAATGTGCTCTGATTGAATCTAACCTGGGTTTAGATGACAGTTTTGGTCATTGTGAGGGACACCACAGAATGCTTACCAAAAGATGTGATATGTAATAAAGGACAGTAAACAAATGGATTCATAGGTGTGAGAGGTAAAGGGGAAGGTGGTAGGTGGAGAGCATTCCAGTATGTGCCAGATCTAGATAGTATGACTTGCCCTCTCAAGTTGTTGAAATAGTTCAGAATCTTCCCAGGAGCTCTGAGTGAACGTGGTGGGGCTGGAGAGAGGCTAATGGGGCATAAATAAATAAATAAATAAATAAATAAATGAAATTAAAGGGGCCCTTTGCCTTGTTAAGGTATTTGGACTTTGTCACAGAAGTAGTGGGAAACTAATATTCATTTAAATGGAATTGTTTAAAGTTTTAAGAAACATTTTCTGAATATGCTTTGGTACAGGGTGACATTTTTCTACTATGTAAACTCTTACATTGGAGATGACAGAATTCTTTTTTTTTTTGGTAAGGACTCTGTATTAAACATGTGTTGTCCAAAGAATGTTTTCAATTTAATTCATTTATTTATCAACTAGAGGCCTGGTGCACAAATTTGTGCACAGGTGGGGTCCTTTGAGGTGGCCTGCAGAGATCGGGCCCCAGCTCATGCCCCTGGCCTCGCAGCCCCTCCTGGCACCCCAACTTGGCCTGGCGCCACCTCCTCACCTGCTCCACCATCCCACCTGTGGGGTGATCAATCGGGGGCAAGCCCCGCTCCCAGCTCCCTCAGTGACTAGGAGCCCAGTGGTGGCCCCACCCCACACCACTGCCACTGGTCGCCATCTGCAGGGTGATTGGCAGGGCGATCAGGCCCCTGTTCACACCCTCCTTGACCTGGCACCACCCACTCACCTGCTCCACCATCTCACCATGGTCCACTTTTGTTGGGGCCCATAGGGGCTGGCAGCACCTCCACTGCTGCCCACTGCCAGCGCTACATTGCCAATGCCTGGCATATTTGGTGCCACTCCCTAGGGGGCAGTGCACGTCATAGCAAGTGGTCAAACTCCCAGTCGAATGACTGCCAAAGAGGACAATTTGCATATTAGGCTTTTATTATATAAGATATTTAAGTGAACACTTTATGCCAGGCACTGTTTTGAATAATGGGGATATGTCTGTGAAAAACAGATTAAATTTCCCCACTATTGGAGGCTCATTTAAAGGCATAAATTAGAAGAGAATTCCTTAGGGGGTGGTTTTGTCAAGAACTGTGAAGGGTCTGAGATTTTACCTGACTTGCAAGCTAACAAGTTATCCTACTGAAGCTGTTGGAAGACACGAGACTTCTAGGTCGGGACAAAGGAGTTTATTACTCATGGTACTAGCAATAGCCAGAGTTTAAACATCTGCCCAGTTCCCACAGGACAATGTGAAGAGAGCCAGATGATACCTATACATACAGCAGGCTGTGTTAGAAGAGAGGAAACCCGAGCTTATGGAACACAAATCTAATAAAGGACAGTAAACAAAAGTGTGACTGTTCCCTGCTACAGAGGGAGAGATCATCTCTACCTTCCATGGTGGTTTACCACATAAACATCCTTGAGATCATTCAGACCAAAGTAGTCAGTGCAAAAGACATCTCCTGACAGGTTGATCTTTGTTTTACTCAAAGCATGGGCCATAAAATCAGTACATGGCCAAGATGAAATGGAAACTTCTTCTTCTTCTTTTTTTTTTTAAACTTCTTTTATTAGAAACAATATATCTGGATATATGCTTAGTGGGTCTGCAAGGTGAACTTTTGTAAATAGTTGGCCTCAGTGCATTTGATCTGTAAGTTTGTTTCTGTCTACAAATATACACTCACAGTGGCTGGGAGGCTTGAGGATATTATATACTACCTTTTATGACTGCTTGAAGTTTGTTACACCTTTTAGGACACTTCAGGGCTGCCATTTTTGTTTATGTTGAACTTATATAAACACTAGAGTCCGGGTGCACAAATTCATGCATGGGTGGCGTCTGGCCAGCCTGCCCCAATTGGGGTTGATCAGGCCAGGTCGGCCTGGGGGAGCGGCCACAGGTGGCTAGTGGGCCAACCCTCCCCCTGGTTGGGGTGGGGGGACCGGTCAGGGGTGGGGCCAGCCAGGGGGAGGGGCCACAGGCAGTTGGCCAGCAGGCCCCACCCCCTGGTCGAACTCCTGGTTGAGGGGACAATTTGCATATTAGCCTTCTATTATATAGGATAAGCATATGAAAACTTACCCTATTTTTCTGTGTATAAGATGCTATTATTTTCTAAAATCATTAGACTGAAAAGTGAGGGGCATCTTATACAAGGAAGTTAACCAAGGAGGGAGCCAACCGGGTGCATAGCTACCCATACCTTGTCAAAAAGGCTTCCTCTAATTACGAACCTTATTGGTACTGACATTGGCTGATGCCATAATTGGAGGTGAAGGTGGAGAGTGTGCAGATGCAACAGTGACCGGAGTGTTCTGATCCCATAAAGATGTAAAAAATAAAAAGATAAATACCAGTAAGCAATTGTCTTATTAAGCAAAATTCAAATAAATGTAATCAACTATGCAAAAGTGCATGGAAATAGAGTGGCAGAGAGACAATTTGGACCTCCTCCCACTGAGTGTATGATCAGACAGAAAGAACAACTCTTAAGATGCCAAAAAAGAAGGCCTTAAGACTGAAACCAGCAAAACGTTTAAGATATTGATTTCTTAATTTTGGGTTGGAAAATTGGGGGGCATCTTACATATGGGGGCATCTTATCAAGGAAAAATACAGTATGTAAGTATATATAAAAAGTTAAGAACTAGGTTTGATAAAATATAGTCAGAAATCAATTTCTCCTCAAAAATTAATTTGTAGCCCTAGCCAGGTGGCTCAACCGATTAGAGCATCATCCCATACACCAAAAGGTTGTGGATTTAATTCCTGGTCAGGGCACATACTCAGGTTGTGGGCTTGAGTAAGGGAAGCAACTGATTGATGTTTCTCTCTTTCTCCCTTCCTCTCTTACTAAAATCAATAAAGTCTAAATCTTGATATCATTGGAATGTTCATAGTTCTAAAAACTAACATATCGCAGGATGGAGTTCCTGATGGCAGTCTCAGAGTTTTCCTATTTATTTTGTGCACCAATTGTAGTAACGACCTCATTCATGTGAAAACTTTACGTGAGCCCTGTGTTCTTGAAAAATAGCAACAGTTAAGATATTCTTTCACTCTTCTGTGATTGGCTAACTGCAAAGAAACACCTTCTCCATAGGACTTATATAAGACCCAGATGCCCTCTTTATGACCTATGACAATGACAGATACACACCCTCCAAAACCCCATTCCTTGTCTTATAAATGATTAGTTGACTTGTTTGTACTTACTGACTAATCTGAACCAAATAGTTGACTTGGCCAAACTGTACTTCAGCTGTTCTCCTTCCCTGTCACCCCTGAACTTGAACTCACTCTCCTCAGGAGCCAGTGTACAAGCCTTTCTCAACAGACCATCTAAGAATGGCTGACCAAAAGGGCAAGCCATTCCTGGGTTAACTGTCCTGTTTCTCCACCCACTCTCCCACCCCAGATTATTTCTAGCTTTGTTTACCCCTCCATATTGAAAAGTCCTTTTCTGCTTGCCCTTTAAGACCTTGCAAGTTTTACATGTGGATTGTTCTCCCTATTGCAATAGGATCCCTCCCCTTCTTGCAATGACCCCTTTGAGTGGAGTTTCCCCATAATTAAGCCCAGGTTAGTTTTTATTTAACACACTAGGGGCCCGGTGCACGAATTCATGCACCAGTGGGGTCCCTTGGCCTGGCCTGCAGGATTGGGTTGAAACTGGCTCTCTGATATCCCCCAAGGGGTCCCAGATTGGGAAAGGGCACAGGGCAGGCCGAGAGACCCCACCAGTGCACGATCTGGGCCAGGGAGGGATGCGGGAGGTTAGTCAGCTGGGGAGGGACCGCAGGAGGGCTCCAGGGCATGTCCGGCCCATCTCACTCAGTCCTGATAGGCCGGACCCAAGCAGCAAGCTAACCTACCAGTCAGAGCATCTGCCCCCTGGTGGTCAGTGCACATCACAGCGAGCTGTTGAGCGGCCTTAGCATATCATTAGCATAGCACACTTTGATTGGTTGAATGGACAACTGGACACTTAGCATATTAGGCTTTTATTATGTAGGACGTTAACAGTATGTTAACATACTGTTCTTTTCACCACATTGCAAGAAAACTGGTGATCTTGCCTGTATGGAAAATGAAGTTCAGTTCACAGTTCAGTTCAAAACACTTAACTAGATTTATTGTGATTATTTCTCAACATATACAAATATCTAATCATTATGTTGCATATCTGAAACTAATAAAATGTTACATGTCAATTATATCTCAATAAAAAAACAATAGCACATAACTATTGTTTTCCCAAATGCTTGACATACATCCAAAATGTCAAGTTCACTTTCAAAAGAATTCACACTGAAGGTGAAACATGACACAGGTAATGCATGAGAATCAATTGGTTGTGAGATCCACTATCAACAATCCTCTTTCCAGGCAATTAGAAACCTTGGGGGCACTGAAGGAGGGCTCCATGGTGATCTTTGCTTGGGTATCTTCACTGAGGGCTTCAGCAACCCTTGCTTTTGAAGACGAGGTTTATCATGCTCACCTCTGTGGCTGAAGGTCAGGGTGGGTGCTGGGAGCAAATTAAGGTCTAGAGCCTCCCCTCAGGATCTTGCCAACACTCCTTGTCTACCTGGTCACCTTGGCACACACCTGGTTCCTAATAAGATATTTTGCATTTCCCTTATAGCTAGTGAAGTTGAGCAACTTCCTAATAAGATTTTAAAACATTTATTTCCAAGCTTCCCAAATCACCCTCTTGTTCCTCAACTAGAACAGAGCCTGAAGGAAAAAAAAAAAGAGTGGAACAAGAAGTCTAAAGGTCAGATCTTAAGAGGTATTAAGGACCGAAAATCCCTAATATTTCATCACTTTCTGAATTAAAACCCTCACTGGCTCCCTATTGCATTTACAATAAAATATAGGATTTTCAGTAGGACTACATGATCTGAAATATTTCTGCAGCTTCATCTCTACCATCATCCTTGGCTCATCTGCTCTTGACTCATTGTATGGCAACCTCACTGACCTCTGACAGTTCCTACAAACACCAAGCTCTCTCCTTCCTCAGGGACTCAGCACATGCTATTCCTTCACCAGGAATGCTCTTCCCTTTCTCCTAAGACAGGTTAAATACTACTCATCTTTCAGGTTATTCTTCCTTTAATTAGAGAGGTTTGCTCTACCTTGCCTGGTCTAAATTAAATCTCTGTCATTTAGTCTTCATAATAGCACTTAGAATTTGTGTATTTGTTAATTAATTTAAATATAATTATAGATAAATGAAGGGGTATTTACTGTGAGTCAGGCATATGCTAAATACTTTATATGGTTTTATCTTCTTTAATTCCCTATTTAATTTATTCTACTTTCCACAAGTTTTAGAGAAGTTATAGACCTTTTCTAGGGCACACAGTTGAGCCCAAATTCCAACTGAAGCAGCCTAACTCCAGCATCCTCTCGGATCCTGACTCTTTCCAAAACTGTCTCCAAAATGACTTGCTCCGTGCTAGGTGATCTGGTAAGCAATTTACATGAACTCATTTAGGTAAACCTTACAACAAACCTGGAAGGTAGTGCTTTTAGCATAACCGTCCTCATTTTACAGATATAAAAAACAAGACATGGAGAGCAATTTGCCTAAGGTTATACCCAATTTGAAAGTACATATTTGCACAACTAAGGGACCACATTGGAAAGTGACCAAGTCAAGACCACCACCAAGCAACTTGATCCCAGTCTTTTCTTTAAACCAGCCATGTACATGGCCCCAGTGCTGCTCTCCTGTCTGAGGCCATGCACAAGGCTGGTTTAACACTCTATATCCAGCATAATGCTAAGGCCAGATGAACGAATCCATGTACGTTTGTCCTGTGAAGGAAGACAACATTGGTCTTTTCAATTGTGGCTGAAAATTTTGTTTGCTCAAATAAAAATATTTTATCATCAGAAATTATTCTCCAAAAACTTACTAATACATTTGTCATATTAAGCTGTGACAGTTTCCCTCCTTCGATCACTGGTCCAATGTTTTTGATGACTATTGGGAGCATTTTCCGCAGACATGGTCAGTTCACCCAGAGCAAAGGTGAGAAATCCTACATTGGCCCCTCAGTTTTTCAAAGAGGATGTCAACCTGTTTCAAGTATGCCAGTGGGTTAATTGGCATCTGTGTCAGTTACATATTGCTAGGTAACAGACCACCCAAAACTTAGTGGATGTGAACAGCAACCATTTGTTATTTTTTGTAAGTATAAGGTTGCCTGGGCTGTTCCACTGATCTGGGTTCAGCTCTGCTGTGCTGGGTTAGTCTTGCTCATGCATCCATCGTGTGTGGTTGGCATGAGCAGACAATCACTGGCCTATTGGCTGATAACTCATCTCTTTTTCATGAAGTCCCTTGTCCTCCCACAGGCAAGCCTGGATCTGTCCTTTTGGCAGAGGCAGGAAGAGGGAGGGAAGGAGAAAAGAAAGGAGAGAGAGAGAGAGAGAGGCGGGGGGGGGGGGGAGAGAGAGAGAGAGGGAGAACGAGCCTTCTTAAAGCCTTTGCTTGCATCAAGTTTGTTACGAAAAGTAACATTGGCTAAAGAAAGCCACATGGCTAAACTCAGAGTTGGTGTAGGAGGGCACCATCAAAGGGTGTGGGTATAGGAAGGTGGAAAAACTGGGGCAATCACTTCAATCAAAAAATGCAACTGGGAACTTATTTACCTAGAAGGACAATTTTTTTAAATTTAAATTCTTTATTGTTTAAAGTATTACATATATCTCCCTTTCCTCCCATTGACCTCTCACTGGCCACTCCTTAGAAGGACAATCTTGAAGTTACTGCAATCCAGTATCTATCACAAGTTTAAGCCCTAGCCAGTTTTGCTCAGTGGATAGAGCTTCAGCCTGTGGACTGAAGGGTCCTGGGTTCGATTCTGGCCAATGGCACATGCCTGGGTTGCAGACTCAATCACCCAGTAAGGGTTGTGCAGGAGGCAGCCTATCAATGGTTTGCTCTCATCATTGATGTTTCTATCTCTCTATCCCTCTCCCTTCATCTCTGAAATCAATAAGAATATATTTAAAAAAAATAAGTTTAGCTAAGAGGAACAGTCTTCTTAAAGTCCTGACTGATAGATATACTTTGTTTCTCTAAATATAACCCAGAATTGTTAGGACAGTAGCAGACTGAGTAACCAGGCTCTTGTTCTGACCCAAAAGAGCCTTGTTTTCACTGAACTGTGTTTTGCTATAATGGCATTTATTTAAGCAACTGTGTTTCTCCTTGATGGATCTACTATAGTGTTCTTAATGGGCAGGGCACGGTTGGGGTGGTGTGAGATTTTTAGCTTGCAGGAGACATTTAGCAATGTCTGAAGACATTTTTGGTTGTCACAGCTGGGGGAGGGTGCTACCATTATCTAGTGGAGAGAGTCCAGGAGTTACTGTTCCATACCCTACAATACACAGGACATCCCCTCCACAGCAAAGGCTTACCCAGACAATATGTTAAAGGTGCAGAGATTGAGAAATTCTAATCTGCTGAAAGAATGTTCATAGTTCTTTTTGCAAGAATTCTTTTGAAATTTTTCTTTTTGATTTTCTAATCTAAGTGTCAGGAATAGTTGTATTTCTGCTGAACAATTGTTTTAGCTTAGTCTTAGTCACAAACACAAAACTGAATACATGATCCTTTTGCAGTACTATTAGAAAGCTCAGAGTTAAATTTGTTACCCACCTGTATGTAGCAAATGCTCACAACCCTATTTTTTATTAGTCCTATTTCCAGTTCTATTTTATAACTTTACCATTAACTTCTTTTTATTTTTCAGCTATTTCTAATTTATAGTATTTTATTATTTGTATAAGAAAGCTGCATTAAATCTTATTTTTGAAGACTCTAGGAGCATAAATAAATAAATGCATAAAATAAAGTATTTCTAGTCTGTGATGAAGCACTTAAAAAAAATAACATAATGAGAATTGCTATTTATGGCCACTGAAAATGAGCATGAGCTCCCAGATCTAAGATTTGAAATTAATTTAAATTTTAAAGAAACAAGACCAATGAAAACAAAATATTAAATAAAATTTAAAGTTCTAGTGCTGAACTTATTCAGCATCTTCTATTATATGTTTGGCCTTGTGACTTGCATATACTAAATTCTAAATAAATATAGGGTGTCCCAAAATATATATGTATGTACTTTGAGTTACATTATATAAAGTCAATGTTTATTAACATATAATTCATGTTCAAAATTTAAAAGAATCTACAGAAATGAATACTTTTTTTTTTGTCAATGCCTGTTTTCAAACTGATTACTGTTCTGGTCCAGGCACTGCTGATAATGAGAAGCAATGGAATTGCGAAAATCAAGAATCATTTTGTTCAGTATTTTTGCACCCTCAGTTCATCAACTGTTGCAGGTTTTCTACCATAAATTTTATTTTTTATGTATCCCCATAAAAAAAAAGTCTAGTGGATAAATTTTCTTTGTTCAAATCTTACTCTGGGTTCACCCATTATTTCAAATCAGTTAAATCTAAAAAAGAGTGAAAATTAAGTGAGTTACCAGTTGTTAAAGTGTATATACATTTGGGGGGAACACCCTGTATTTTTTGAAAAGTGAATGAAAGAATGAGTGAACTGTTTTAATTAGTCTTCATTCAGATAAAGTCTGTGAGAGGATTTTATTTTTTAAATGTCTGGGTTCAAGAAAGTCTCTTTTGATTAAATACTATTTGTTGCTGATGGTAAAAAATTTTAGCTTGACCAATTTGCAAAGAAATCTGGAATTTCCAAAGTTACTGATACATGTTCTAGGAGCTATATGTTCATACAACAATTAAATACATGCTTTCTTATAGGGTAAGCCAGGCAATAAGGAAAAACTTAAATGTTTTCTCTGCACATAGTATTGTTTTTTGCTCCATGATCTAAGGAAGTCATAGGCAATCTTATCCAAAACCCTTTCAATGAAACCATTATAACAGCCTTCTGTCTCAAAGCCATTATAATAGCTTTATAACCTCTAGGATAAAAGGCTATAATTTCCCATGGAATTCTGTCATTCATTACGAAAACAAAAACTTATCTGTTATAAAATGGAAGTTAGCTAATTAGAGAAAACATTTATGAAGCCAGAAAGGAAATACAGCTTTCCACGTCCCCTCGACCGCCCTCAGAAAAAAAAGAAAAAACATCTCGACTGTGTTAGTAAATAGGCTTCAAATAGATAATTAGGATAATTTGGAACAATAAGCATTTATACCCATTTCAGTGCTGTATAAGGATATAATAATTTGTACAAAGAACATGTTGCTATAGATGAGGCAATAAATTGTCAGTTTTATTTTCCATTACTCCTTTATTTAAAATCTTGTTTTAACAATGTACTTATAAGATTTATGCATTGGAGACTGTGTGATAATGACTTTCTGTGTTAATGCATGAAATATTTTGTGCCTATCACTTTTCACTTGGCACAGTGAATCTAAAAACACTTCTTGGGCTTCTAGTAATTTATGACTGTCTCCATTTCTTTCAGCGAATATTACTCTATAGACTTTTGGTTAGCCCTTGAATTCCATATTCATTTGCCCATTCCTGCCAGATAGGATATGCCAGGTAGGCACTGGGCTAGCTGTTAGGAATGCAATGATAGGCAAGATACATGGATTCCCTCTTTAAAACCTAATAACTTTTAATACTAGCAATTTCAATATTACAATAATATTAGCAACTAACATCATTTGAGCCCCAAGTATGTCTCAGACCATGTTATTATTGTTTTACATGGAAAAATTCATTTAATCCTTATAACGCCTTATTGATGTAAATGTCATAATTATCTTCATATTACTGTTGTGGAAACGGGGTCATCTGTATTAAGCAAATGATTATTCAAAAGTCTTTAACAAGTAACACAACTGGAATAAATAATGGTAGGGGAGCATAAAGGAGAAAAAAGCACCCCAGTTTAGAGAATTAGAGAAGGCCTCTGTGGTAGGTAGAATTCTGAAGATGAACTCCCAAGATTTCTGACCTTAATCTCTGGGACTCTGAATATAATGTGGTATCACATTTGTAATGATGTTACCTTAGGTAACAAATAAAATTTGCAGATGAAATTACTGCTACTAATCTGTTGACTTTGAGTTAGTTAATCAAAAGGGAGATCATCTTGGTGGACACAATCTAATCATATGAACCCTTTGAAAGCAGAGCTTTTTCTTCACTTGGTAGCAGAGGAAAAGTCAGAGAGATGCTTGCTGGCTTCACCACTGTTGCTGACTTTGAACATGAAGGGGGCCATGTGATAATGACCTGAGAGCTCTGAGTGACCCCTGGCTATCTGCCAGCAAGGAAATGGGGACCTTTTCAATCACAAGGAAATTAACCTTGCCAAGGTCTGAATGAGCTTGGAAGGGGATTCTTCCCTAGGGTTCCGAAAAGCACTCAGCCTGGTCCGTATCTTGAGCTCAGACTCATGAGTCTAAGCAGAGACCCAGTTGAGCCTGGCTGAACTTGTGGCCTATGGAAATATGCACTAATAAATGGATGTTTATTTAAACCACTAAGTTTGTGATAATATGTGATGCAGCAATAGAAAACTCATACAGTTGCTAATCAGCGACTTTTAAGATGAGTAGGAGCTGGCTTGGTGAAGGAGGTTAGATAGAACGTAACATTCCTAGCTAAAAGAACTATATAGGCTAAGTCTTAGATCATGGAGAGTTCCATGAATTCAAAGAAGATTATTAGAGTGTGTAGGTAGTCGGGGGTGGGGAGAGACATAATGTGATGGGGGAAACAGGGATTCAAGATAATGCTGGGGGAGGCTGGAGGAGAGAACAAAGGCCAGGTCAGAAGGATATTGAAAATCTTCTAGAAGAGTTTGACTTTATGTTAAAGGCAACTGTATTTTTTATAACCTCACATTATTTCTATATTTGAACCTTATTTTAAACTAGAGGCCCAGTGCATGAAATTTTGTGCAATGGGAGGGGGGTGGAGTCCCTCAGCCTGGCCTGCACCCTCTCGCAGTCTGGAACCCCTCAGGGGATGTCCCCTCAAAGGATGTCCTTGGGCAGCGGGCCTAAGCTGGCAGTCGGACATCTCCTGAGAGGTCCTTAGCACTGCCACGGAGGCAGGAGAGGCTCCTGTCACCAGTGCTGAGCTCATCAGCCACGAGCCCAGCTTCTGGTTTAGCAGTGCTCCCCCTGTGGGATGCACTGACCACCAGGGGGGCAGCTCCTGCATTAAATGTCTGCACCTGGTGGTCAGTGAGCATCATAGAGACAGTTGTTCTGCCGTTCAGTCAATTTGCATATTAGGGTTTTATTATATAGGATGTGGCAGATATTTTATCTCAGTCCATTTAGGGTCTTCTTGAGTTGCATCTATGTCCCAGAGTTGGGTGGGGAAGGATTTATTTAGCACCAAATTGGGGGAGGAGGGAGGACATGTGGCCTGAATCTTCATCTACTGATGCTGGCATTTGCAGAGATGCTGGGGCAGGAAGTCTGCAAACTACCTTTCTCATAACCCTTCGTCCCCTGGCTTCTAATCGGGTTCTGACAATGGAAGACACTGGTGGGAATTCCAAGGAAGAAGGAAAGGCAAAGGATGCTCCACATATTTCCAGTTCTTGTGAGTATTCCTCAAGCAAAAGAGAAGATCATGCTTCCAGCCTCTAGCTCCTTTTACGTTCCTAGCATTAGCCATACTCTACCCTCTCAGAGGTACCACTAGCACCAGTCTCAAAAGTTTGAACAACGATGGAAAAAGGATGCTCTCCTCCCAGCTTCCAGATGTAGTAACCTCTCCTCCTTTCTTTTGTTTTTCCATTTCTAGGGATGGTCACTATTTTTTCAAATTACGAGTATTTGGGTGATTCAGTGTCTCATCTTTCAGTCTCTAACACCTGTTTAACCAGTTCTTTTTATTAAATCCTTTCTCTTGGAAATCCCTAGAGAGGCTTCTGTTCTTCTGACTGGAGCCTGATACACCCGAATTCCCATCTGGTGTTTGATTGGCATGTCTCAGGTTTCTCCTGTATGTACTTGTGTCCAACCTGCGAGCACTCTGCATGTTTGTCAGCTACCTAGGCTGCTCCTGGGTGGGCCTGAAATAAGCTTTTGCTGCTGCATTCCTCTGGGTTGCAGGAATTGCTGCTTCTTTGTGTTTTATATATCTATATTTTATTTAAGAGAGGAAGGAAAGAGAAAGAGAGAGAGACAGAGAGAGAGAGAGAGAGAGAGAGAGAAACATCAATGATGAGAGAGAATCAATGATCACCTGCATCCTGCATGCCCGTTACTGGGGTTCAAGCCCACAACTATGGCATGTGCCCTTGACCAGACTCAAACCCGGGACCTTTCAGTCTGCAGGCCGACGCTCTATCAAGTGAGCCAAACTGGCTATGGTGCTGCTTCTTTGTTTTGTGCTTGAACTCACCTCATCCTGGCCTCTCCATGCCATGTCCACATGTTGGGAGAAACCCCATGAGGCTGTCTGAAAACCATCTGATGGACACACACCACATAGACACCGCTTCCGCTTCATCACTATGCTGGTTGTTCTTCCTGGGCTTTTATCTGAGATGGAAACATAGTTTCCTCTGTCTCCAACCTCACTCCCAGGACATGACCCCTTCTCAAAGAGATGACATAATAGCTAAGCTTTCTTTAATTAATCTTTTATTTTCTCCTTCTTTTCCCGATCTGGGAACTATAGTCACTGTGTGAGTATGTGTGTGTGTGTGTGTGCGCGTGCATGTGTGAAAGAAAAAGGTCCTGACAGAAAAACTTTTAAACCTCAAATCCTCCTTAAGGCCTGGGATTTTGAAACTGAAAACTTGTACAAAAGTTCAACTCTTGTTGTCTGCATTCCACTGGGCCCCATTTCTGCCCTGAGGCAGGCAGGATGAAATGTTAGCTGCCCAAAACATGAGGGAGGAAGGTAGGAATGACCAGAAATACAAGGTACATCTGTTAGTTTTCAAAATAGCATCCTGCTCCAAATGTTTTTATTCACCCGGAACTATAAAATCCCTTTTTTTCCCTGATGTTCACCTTCCCATTCCCTGATCACAACCCACTTCCTTGATTTTCTATCCTCCCCTCTACCCTTCATGCCCTCCCCCCACTTCCCTGGACCTGGTCTGGTTTGTGTTGGGGCAGCTTGTGCACATTTTTATTGCGGCACTTACCGGATGCCAATGTCTGGGATCTTCCTGGGAGACTGTGAGAAACTTGCAAGAAAAATGTTCTATTCCACTCTGTATCTTCAGTCTCTAGGACAGAGCCTGCCATACAGAAAGGGTTCAATAAACTGAGGAGAAATTGATATCTAGATAAAAAGTGTATTTTGTCCAACCTGCGATATTAAAGATAATAACTAACACATGGCGCTAGTTCTGCTCTTAGCAGTTTTAGATACATTAACTTTTTGATTCTGGTAGTGATTTTGTGAGCAGGTACCTATTATTACTCTCATTTTACGGAAGGAGACATGGAAGCACAGAGGGGTTCAACAACTTGCCCACAGTCACACAGTAGGAAGTGAAAGAGCCATGATTTGAACCCAGATAATTTGGTTTCAGAGTCTATGTTCTTAGTCACCATGGCACCCGTTCTATGTTGACTTGGCTTTTGTAAGGAGATGGCATGCTCATTGTGTAGAGCATTCTGATACATGTTAAAAATTGTAGTGGTCTAAAATGCCTCCAAAGAAGCAGAAAAGGAAAAAAAAATACAGGGAAATGAAATCATATTGTTTTACTCATTATTAACAAGAATAATTTATTGACACATTTACCTTAAAAGCACCAGGTAACAAAAGGTCAAATTCTTATCACTGTCACACTAGGGTCAGGATGCTCATAAGTGCTAAAGGGTCATGTTATGTCCTGGACATTGAAGAGAATATACCCTCAAAAAAAAAAAAAAAAAAAAAAAAATAAATAAATAAATAAATAAATAAAAAGGTGGGGTGGGGGGAAAGAATAAAAGAACTTAAAGCCAGAAAGGAATTATTTCTATTTTCATACCGTCTCAAAAAAAGTGAGCAGGAGAATAGATGAGGCATCTTTCCAGTGCTCTGGTCTTTCTAGAGAAGAGTGACAGAGTTTTCATTGATTTTTCTAGAACCACCAACCTTAAGTCAAATGGTAATGCTGATAAAATAGCCTTAGAGGTGGCCCTGAAATTCATTATTGAAACAGCTTTAACACAAAAATTTCTTTTCATAGGAATTTGACCTAATCTTTCACAAGTTTAAATATGAAAATTATACATTAATTTTGTGAAATTATAAGAGGTTTGCACAGTTTTCTGGGCAAGTAATAGTTAATCTGAAAAGCTTTTTCATTGCTTTATTACCTGTTATAACACTAAAAATAAGGTAGATTTCTATGAACTACTTACCATTACTATAAACTATGATACTAATAATGATTATAACTTTACTTTTGCTGAAACTCTGATATGTATCTAATTTTCTTCATTGTTCTATATTAACTACATCTACTTGCCACTAATATGAGATAATGGAAATATTTCCTTATTCAAATAAAAAAAGAATTATCTATAAATTACCATGGAAGAAGCAAGCCAGATTGAAGTACTGAGTATTAAAAAGAATCAAAAGTAAAATGTCCTTTAGCCCATTTTGGACAAAGAACACACACACATTCATTTATTCATTTATTTAAAAAGTGTTAAGTACCTATTATATACAAGGCAAAAGTTGGTATGTTAACAATGTCTATTAGGATACGATAATAAATAATGACTCTAAATATGACCAGTCCACCAATTCATTTATGTCCCAATGGCTGGTTAAGTTAAATGATGGGTGCTGTCCATTTAAGGCTCTGAAGACACCCAAAATCCTGGTAAATAATATGCACTGTAATTATTTATAGTTATACTTTTGTTTCCAAGGTTAATAAAAAACACCCCATTGAGGTGTTAAGAACCCCAACTAGTAACAACTATGGGTGGAGAAATAAGCTGGTACTATAATCCAGATCTAACTTTTCATCTGATTATTGATGAATATTTTACATGGTATATAACTACATTAAGTACCTAGCAGATAAGCATATCAAAATGCCATATTAAATACATATGTATTGTTAATAATAAAAGGAATAAAAGAAAATTAATGTGGAAATTTTATTAAGGAAATATTAGTGGTCCACATTACCTGTATATAGCCTCCTACTACTTATGAAACTGAAATATTCATCATTTTTGTGTATATATTACAATATGGAAAATTTCATGTAAAATGGAATAATTTATTTTGTGATGAAATTTGGAACGCAGCAGAATCTTAGCTTTATTCTATTTTATTTAAAAAATTTTAAAGCCTTGAATAATGGTAAAATTATAAAAATGGATTTAGATAAACATAAACCCATAATTCATTTTTCTATTTTAAGCTTTTCTACATAACTATAAAACCCCTTTATTATAGAATTCCTTAGTAATGTCTCCTGTTAATTGAGTTTAGTCTGAATAATTTAGATTTTTATTGGTTATGGTTCCCCTTTTCTGTACATGACTAAAGATAAAGGTCAAATAATTTTAAGAATTATTATTAGGTAAAAATATTTTTTGATCTCTACATAAAAAATCTTGAGCAATTAATTTCCTTCCAATTAAAAATAATACTTCCCATGGGGTTATATTATGGCAGACATTTAGTGAAAGTAATTGAAATATGTTAACAAGAGGATAATATCTTCATGCTACACTTGGTGTCAGGTGTGTCCACACATTATTAAACTTTTTTTTCCCATAGATGATGACCTATATATTTATTTGCTTAGAAGTTGGAAAATGTTAACAGTAGAAAGGTTAGAACAATGTGGTACCAGTCAGGTTTCTTGACACTTTCAGGTTTAAATGGTCCTAACTTTCATTCAGTTAGTTTCTGGCCTTTGCAGCCTGGGAACTCCTGTCTTCAGTGTCTTAACTAAAGGACAATGAACTGTGGGAACAAGCTATAAGAAAAGAAAGCATCTTAAAAGCAAAAGTCACATCTGATCATTCTGTTTTTGTTTTTATTGAACACAGACCTGAATGCTTCTGTGCTTCTAAAGGGTTAGGACACAGCTATCAAACAGGTAGAAGAAGCACAAAGGTAGAAAAAGGAGGGCCCTCATTCTAATCATACAATCATTGGCCACCAGTACTTCAATGGACCTCCAGGGGCCCCCTGGGGTCCTCTACTGTCTCTGAGGGGCAGGGCTTCCTGGAGAGATCGCTGCTCCTATTCCAAAGCTTTTCTAGGCATCACAATTCTGCTGCTTTCCATCAGGAGCCTAAGAATGGCAAAGCTACTGTATCCATCCTGCCCTGACCCATTAAGTGCAGTCTGTTTCCTTGAACAGTTAGGTTGGGCATGTGAGGAGAATGGATAGAGGAGTTCACATTTCTTATTTCTTCAATATTATGTTGACTCTCTTCTTAGCTATTGGGCAAAAATAAAGAAGGACCTAGGGTGAGGAGGGAATAGTCACACTAGGGGCGGGGACAGCGTTTTCTGGAATTTTTAAATACCACCAAGGCACTGGTAGTTAAGTGGGCTGGGGGTGACCAAAATTCTAGAATTTCTGTCAATTCACAGGACAAAGATTCGTGACTGCCCTTTTCAGTTCCCAAAGTATTTATTGATGGATTAATTGCCAGATTGGTCTACTTATTGGAAAGAGGCACTCTTGTTACAGGGAGTTATGTCAAGACTGGAGCTGTCAGCACTGGTGGTAGAGTCCAGTTTGGTCACGCTTTCTGATCCCTCCCTACAGAGCAAGGTAAGAAAGTGCATCAGTCAGATGTGAAAAGCATGTGCTGCCTCTCCAAAGTCCAGGAGTGCTTAACACTGTGATGCTATCATTCACAACAATAAATTACGTGCACGAAAGGAGTTTATCATAACATGAAATTTTAAAAGTGACAATTTCATCACATGGTTACACTGCTGTTTTCCTTTTGTTCACTTTTTTTGTGGTTTTGTCCTTTTTTGTTTCATTTTTCATTTCCATTTTTGTTTTTTATGGAGGTTCAGGGGAGAGTCCACATTTGATCCACTGAAGTGTAATCACCCTCCATGATATATTATATATTAGAAAAAATATCAGCAGCAAGACTCTGGAAGTAGGTTGTTTGATGTAGCTAGTCTGTCTTTTCTGTTTTGCCCTCTTTCACAGCGGCCTCTGAGGTTTTCCGCAGGGGGGTTTTCTCCGAGTTGGTATGTCCTTGGCCAGAATCTGCCGCTCCACCATTTTTGTGGGTAGTGTGTTTTTCCAAGTAGTTCAGCATTTCACTGAGGACTGTTTGGAAAGTGCTTAGGGCTGCACATATTGCTGGAGTCCCAAAGCCATGAGTGATCAAACTGGAAATGAGAAGTGACAGGAAAAAGAGATGAGCAAGATACAGCATGAAATAGGACAATAAATTCCCCATTTGATGCAAAACATTAATTCAACAAGCATTTTTTTATATTCCTAAGTGGTGCCAAGCATTGTGGAAGATAGAACACAAGTCAGTGTATTCCTTTTGACCATAAGGAATTTGGAATGTATTTGGAAGAAGGTTTGTCATTAATAGAGTTGACATGCATGAATTATTAGCAAGTCTGAGTATTTAATACATGACTTGACTCTATCTCATCAAGAAAGTCAGAAAATACAACTTTCTATGTGTGAGAATCATCTCATTTTAAAGAATATCCATGCTTGATTGGGCATCCTATCTAATAAAAATCATCTCATTTTAAAGCATATCCATGCTTGATTGGGCATCCTATCTAATAAAAGAGTAATATGCAAATTGACTGTCACTCCAACACATAAGATGGCTGCCCCCATGTGGACATAAGATGGCTACCACAAGATGGCCAGCAGGGGAGGGCAGTTGGGAGGGACCAGGCCTGCAAGGGAGGGCAGTTGTGGGCAATCAGGCCAGCAGGGGAGGGCAGTTGGGATGGACCAGGCTGGCAGAGAAGGGAAGTTGGGGGCAACCAGGCTTACAGGGAAGGGCAGTTGGGGGGACCCAGGCCTGCAGGGGAGAGCAGTTAGGGGCAATCAGTCTGGCAGGGGGGCGGTTAGGCATCAATCAGGCTGGCAGGGGAGTGGTTAGGGGGTGATCAGGCTGGCAGGTAGAAGCAGTTACAGTCAATCAGGAAGGCAGGCAGGCAAGCAGTTGGAAGCCAGCAGTCCTAGATTGTGAGAGGGATGTCCGACTGCCCGGCAGTCGGACATCCCTCGAGGGGTCCCAGATTGGAGAGGGTGCAGTCTGGGCTGAGGGACACTCCTCCCCCCTCCTCCCCCATGCATGAATTTCGTGCACCGGGCCTTTAGTAGATCATATAAGAAGAAATCAAAATTGGTGGAGTATGCTTGATGGCTGTTTCTCTGACTTCTTTCCTTCTTCATAGTAATAGAGTTTTATCTGGGCAGGTGGCCATCCAGCTGGGAACTATATTTCCAAGCTTCCCTTGCAGCTAGATTTGAACAAGGAAATAACCCTCCCACAATAAAATATGAGGGGCTTTATGAGACTCCAAACTGCTTAAAAGGAAACTGAGTGCCCTTTGTGTCCTCTCAAAATAGTTATGCAGATATGCAGATGAGGATAGTCACCTTGGTGATGGAGATGAAACAGCATAGAAGGGACCCCATCACCTCTAATCTCTTTAACGAGAGAAAAATAAAATTCCATCTTACGTATACCACTTTGTATTTGGGTTTTAGCAGCTAACTAATTAAATAATAATCATAACTAATAAGCAAATGTAGGGTGCCATTGCAACTGCAGTATAGGTAGCCCTTACAACCATGACAGATATTTCTAATTGAACAAGTAAGTTCAGATTCACTCTTCTTGTGACTAGAAGCCATCCAGATAATCCACTTGGTCAACTGTCTCTGAAGTAACACTGCCAGGTTGCTCTCCATTATTCATACTTGAAATAATGTTGAAAAATATGCTTGACATATATTATGCATGTTATACTATGTATACAACATGGTATATGTTGTATATTTAAAAAACCAAACTATCAACTTCTTACAAGCCCTAGGTTGTTAAAACTTTAGAAGTTTTTAACTGTTACAACTTTAGAAGTTTTTAACTATCCTTCATAAGATGTTAGTTAGTTACCTCTCTTAGAGTATGTAATCTTTAGGAACAAAAATATAAAACAATGAAAATGAGGACTTAGGGTCTAATGCAGCCCACCCATATCACCTCAGTGGTGACAATAATAAGATCTATCACATAGAATTGTGTTTATATTAATCCATTTAAAGGACGCAGAATAGTGGCTTTGCTGTTTTAATGGTGAGGGTAAGATTTTCTGCATGTCCCTCATTATACTGCACAGGTTGCTAGCATCCTTCATCTGAATATTTTGCAAAGCTTGCCTATGTCTAGGACATAATTAACATACTCAATAAAGGAAAACAGCCTCAGACTCCAATTAATAAGAAACAAGAATGGTCAGTGCTTGGCCAACTATGTGCACCACATTTGTAATATAAGACATCATCATAGTTCAAGCATATGCATATCTTTGCTGCAGTGTCTTGCACTACTGAGTAGGAAAACTGACTTCTGCTCCATTTCTACAGTGAGAAGAATCCATGTGCTTTAGGAACTATCAGGGAGTCTGGACAATAAGTGGAATTGATGGGAGCAGTGGAGGAATTAAGCATGGCTGCACCCATACAAAGAACTGAGGGAAGCCATCCATCGATATCTAGATGCTTGGCCCTGGACCAAACTATCTCTTTTCTCATGCTTTATTCCTGTTTCAGGGATCCTTACATCATTAGATGAGTGTTATTTTGCTCTACATTGCCATGTCCTCTTTGGTTAAGACTACCTTCTTCATCTATAACTGAATATGCAGAATTAATTTTACTAGGTTAAACATTAAAGTTACTAGCCAATATTTGAGTTCTGACCATATGGAAGGCCCTATTCTGAGTACTTTATCCTGTATCATCTCACATAATCCTGGCATCAACACTAAGTAGGTATTATTATCTCTGTTTTATAGATGAAGAAATTAATGCCAGAGAAGTAATAATTTGCCTGAGAAATCTAATATTCTGTATTGCCTCTACTTATGTTCTTCTCGGGTTAAGGGTGTGTTTTAGTCCTTTTCTTTGCCAAATCACATTATGTTGGCAGTTTTAGCTTAGTTTCTCTAACTTGGTTCTGTGGGGAGACTTGTAGGCCCAGAAGATGTTAATTCTTTGAGCTCACTTTCCTGTATAAGAAAGGGTTTTTAAAAATCAAGTACAAAATGGATAGGTGTATATAAATGCTTTAATTCTCCATGTCCAGAAGAGTTGTCACCATAATGAAAGATTCTTAAGCTGGTATCCTTCTTGGCTGATGGCCTTTCCTGCTTCTGAAATATGTACCTGCTCATTAGCAGGTTGCATTGTCATCTCTGCCCTGCACTGAGAACCAGGTGTCCCAAGTCTTCACATTGGTTCTGATCTTAGGCAATTTGTGATTTAGGGGAAGTTACTTAGCCTTGTAAGATGACAATGGCCTAACTAGAACTTTTGCATGGTTCTTTCCAACTCTAAGCTTCAATTCATTATTATTAATGCTTATGGTGCTCTTCTTAAAATGCAGGGCATGAACAGAAGGTTATGGAAGTTGAAAGAACACTGAGCTCAACAGAGAAGTCAAAAATTGATTGTGGAATATTCAACATAAGAAAAGTAATTACTTGAACTTTCCACATGAAAACATCATGTAAATTTTGTTGGTTTCCTTAATTTAACAATACCTTCACATTGAAAAAGCATGCACCTGCCCACCCCCTCCCTAGGTGATATTAAATGAAAGCATAACCTCTATTTTAACAGCTTTCAGTGAGGTTTATGAATCTAAATAATTAATCTAACACTGTTTTAGAATAGCACAGAAAAAAATGTAAAATCACAGGATGATTAAAAACAACAACAACAAAAAACTTCTGGGAATATCATGAAAGTCTTGGTCCCAACCACTCCAGAAAAACAAATGTATATCTCACTCTTAGTGATATATAGAAAGGAGAAAAGAAATAATGTAGAACATATGGAAAAATAGAAGAAAAACAGAACTGGTAATGCTGACTTTCAGTCCTAGACAGAAGATAAACCAAGGTCATCTGTAATGTAATATGCTACAGTCAAATCTTAAAAATCCTTGATACTGGAATTGCTTTTTTTCTTTTGAAATTATTAGTTTTTAACCACAGACTTAATATTAGGTTATACTTGGACTTTGCATGTATTTTCATAAGATTAACATCAGAGAACATTTCCTAAGTTAGATAGCAAATATTACCTGGGTAAATAGTAGCCATGACGGTTTGAAGTAGGTAGTCAAAATCTAGAAGTTCTAAATTCAAATTCATCTAAAAGTTGATCCTCATGAGACAAGTGAAAGAGACAACTAGCAATGCATCATCTTCATGTCATATTTAAAAAATTTTTGCTGAAGAATGGCAGAGGATACAAATGTTATATGTATTTCTTAACACATTTGCATTTCCTAGGTCTCCTTCCCTTATCCTTTGTAATAGTGTGTTCTATTACTTTATTTTAAAAAGGCTTATCTCAGGCATATGTCTTCTCCATCCCCAAACCGATGATGGTCATTCTGTTGTGTACCTTTGTTTGCCCTCTTTCTTCTTTTCAGTCAGTCAAAGTCTACTCACCCTTCAAAATCTTTGGATGTTACTGAAAAAAGGGAATTAGTTTCCTGATTCCCTTGATTAAGATATTGAAAAAGAGGTGTTCCTGCCAAAGTGATGAGAAGACTTTAATAGAATCCTGAGGAGAAAGGAGTAACATTCCATCCAAAAATGTGAAATAGAGCAGAGAGAAGACAATGGGAAGAAAATAGACCCGTGAGAGTAAGATCTCAGTCATCAAAGTGAGGAAGAATGATGATCACTTAGAGCAAAAGTGATCATCAAAGTCTACAAAAGTTTAATGTAAGTGGCAAAAAGGATGCTATGTATCTCTAAAAATGTGTGGTTTGGGCTCTTACTATAAATTTGTTATCATAATTATAGTCTAATATTAAGAAATATAGATTGCTAAAACAAAGTGAAAAAAACCCACAACCAAAAGCAAAAATAATAAAATAAACAAGGCTGAGGTGGGGCACAACTGTCATTAGCCTATACTCTGCTGATAGCATTTGGGTAATAGTCACCTCCAGGGGGCAGCAGCATAGGGTAGAATGAGTGGGGACTTCAATATATGGAATCATTGAGTTAACAAAGGCTAAAATTTCCTGGGTTCCATTTGGTAGTCTCTGATGCTGGTAGACCTTGAAGTTCAAGAATGAGCAAGAGAAATAATGCAGGGATAGGCCTGAGGCTTGTGGGAGATAGTGCTATGTTTGCATATAAAAGACTAAATGGTAATTAAGATGCTTTGTTCTTTTCAAACTGTCAAATAGAGTTGAGACTTTAAATATAGAAAACTCCTATTTCAGGATAAAGAAAACACAGAAATGTGTTTCTGAGATACTAACTTGTTAGGTAATCTTTGAAAAATTATGGGAGATGAGAAAGGATGCAGTGAGATGGAACAGAGAAACATGCCTTTATAATCAAAGTGGGGGAAAAGGGACAGATTTGAGAAAATCTAGGTTTTTAAATTACATTTAATTAACCCCTTAACAAATTTTTTATAATTAGATATTTTAAAAATCAGATTTATTGAGTTTGAATTTACATAGGGTAACAGTTAGTCTTTTTAGGTATATAGTTTATTGAATTTTGACAAACTCATAGGGTCATATAATCACCACCATTATCCAAAAGTGTGGTTGTGTTCCTTTTTAATGCATTCACTCTCCTCATCCCCAGCTACTGAAAATCAGTGCTCCAATTTCCATCCCCAGAGTTTTTGCTTTTTCCTTCAAATACCATCTAAACTGAATCATAAAGTCTATAGACTCCTCGTGACTGCCTCTTTTCACTTAACATAATAATTTTGAGATTCATCTACTTTGTTGTGTTTATCAATAGATTCTTTTTATTGCTGTAAGTGTTCCAGTGAAGGGATTTATCACACTTTGTTCATGTAATGGATTATTACAAATCCAAAATGTTAACACTTAAAAACATAGAAGTGATCACTGAAGTGCAGTCTGGGTTTCTGAACCCAATAAAGTAACTACTATTTCCCTCTATAAAAGTCTTATGGAGCAGTAGCAACGCAATTTACTGTGGATTTTAGCAATATATCTGCCAAATTCTCCCAACATACCACGTGATAAGTAGGGGGTGGGGTGGGGTGGGGTGCGAGGAAGTGAGCTAGATGACAGAAGAGTGAGAAAGAGTCACAGCTGGTTGGACAATGAAACACAAAGTGTGGACTTAAGGACAGTTGTCAACCTTGAAGGACATCTCTGGTGGAGCTTCACAAGGCTCTCTCATTAATTCCACGCTGCTCGACATGTCAATTGACAATGTGGTTAAAGGCATCATGGATTTGTAACTTAATGGCTGGAATTAAAATAGAGAAGAAAATTCCTGCATTGGATAGCAAAAACCAACGTGCAGAAATACCTTAATGTGGTAAAAAGCTTAGTTGGTGGCCAAAATCAATGATGTGAAATTTAGGGGAGATTAAGGAAAACATATCCACTTGCAGTACACTGAGAGATCTGACTCAAGAGTAATTGTTAGGAAAATGTCTTACCGAATCAGTAAGTCTAAACTAAAAAAAGCAAGGGTCAAAATTTGAGGTTTGAATCATAGCTTGTCAGGCTTAGTAGCTATATTTATCTTGAACTATTCTTTCTGTCTCTAACTAGATTCCAGCCCATTGATTTCATTTTCCTATTACTAATTTCACACTGAGGAGCAGGAAGGTTCTGACAACTGACTGTGAGCAATATAATCACCTGCTGAGAAAATTTAGACTGACAGTTTATAGCACCTGATGTTAGAGAAAATGTAACTTATATTTAACAGTCATCTTCTTAATTTTATTCATGGTTTAAAAAACTCCCAATTAACATTCTTTAGAGCATCTTTCTGCAACATAAACCAGCTCTTTAAATTGGCTGAGTGCAGGAAGGGAGTAACTGCTTGCTGGATCTATTACCAATGTAATTATCTAGATGTTAATATTAATAATAGGAAGAAGGCAAAAGGGAGGCCAGACACTAAGAATGGTCACCTGGGCAGTTTCACCAGAAAGCTGAAACTTTACAGGTCACTGGGGGAAAATGTCCAACAAAGGGGAAGATAGATGCATGCACAATAAAGTTTGCGGGACATAGGGAAGGTACTTGTATGCCAGTCTAACCTGGGAAAAAAGATAATTGGCCAGAAGGGTGGAGCCAACTGCAAGCCTGTGAAAATCTGGCAATACATAATCCCAAGATGAAGGAATTCTCTCTCTCTTATTCCTTTTGCTTCCCTCCTACTTCCTTGCACTTGCCCTCCACAATAGACATGTGGCCCTGGAAGCCACATGGCCCATAGCCATGTGGACCCACATTCAATGGAGTTGGGAACACAAGCTAAGCTAGCCAGATCCTGGACTAAACTGTGCAAATACAGAACAGAGGCTCAGGGGAGTGGTTTCAACTCTAGCTCTGCTGGAGACAAAATGGGACTTTTTCCTTGGTGGAATGGAGGTAGATGGGACCTTGGAAACTCAGGGATTTAATTCCACAGAAATAAAACTTTCCATAATGCCTTACCCCGCCCCCCCGTGGGGGCTTCCAGACATTATTATTCCAGCAGCACCTCAAGAAGCCCACTGCCACCAGTAACAGGTGGGGGTATGGAGGTCTCCCCACTCCCCACTGATAACAGATCCAGTGGTAAAACTCTACATTTTGACTTTTCCCCTAAGTGTTAGGGCATATTCACATTTCAGCAATTGAAGGGATACCACTAGGTACAGCAACCTTTTCTGGAGAAATTGTGTGTGTGTGTGTGTGTGTGTGTGTGTGTGTGTGTGTGCGCACACACAAACATGTGCACACCTGTGGACTTACACCTTTGACTTCCTAACCTCTTCTTGACCAGTGACTTGACCTGAATAAGTTCTGATGCATATTTTAACTTTTTAAAGGAAAATCTATTGCAACAGTTCAAATTTTATTCTCTATCAGTGGCATTACAAACAAAGAAGTTGTTGTGCCTCAGTGGTTGAGCCATGAACCAGTCTACCTATGAACCAAGAGGTCATGGTTTGATTCCCAGTCAGGGCATGTGCCAGGTTGCTGGCTCAATCCCCAGTAGCAGGTGTGCAGGAAGCAGTGGATCAATGATTCTCATCATTGATGTTTCTATCCTCTCTCCCTTCTTCTCTAAAGTCAATGAAAAAATATTTTTTTTAAATGAAGAAATTGTGAGTCAGAAATAAAAAAGATAATGGAGGATGAAAGAGAAGAGGTTTCTAATTGAAAAGAAATAAATTACAATCATTTTTCCTTTACCTTCTGCAGTTTTGCTAATCAAATGTTAGTGACAACCCATCTATAACTCAAACAGTATTTATACACAAAAACTACAGTCATGTGCCACATACCAATGGCATATACCATCTAGGCTGTATAAGCATCCTAATATATAAAAACCCAAGGTCTGTAATGACGGACCGAAGGCTCGACCGAACACCAGAAGTCAGTCCTGCAGTCAGTGCTGGGTTGCCATGGCTGCCGAGGGTGCTGAGGATCAGGCCCAGAGAGAGGCCTGAAGAGAGAGGGAGGATTTTATTTGCAGCTTCCATGGCAGCTGTTGATCAGCCGTTGCCTCTCTCTTTCTCTCCATGCTTCACCAGCAGTTGTGCCTCTGTTTTTCTCTGGGCTTCTAGGGGGGCTGCTAATCAGCCCCACCTCTCTGATCAGGCCCGGAGATAGGCCTGGAGACACTGACTGGCATAGAAACTGATCAATCAGAACCAAATCTGGGTGAATTGTGAGGAGCCAATGGCTGCCTAGGAGGCAGAGCTTTTGACGCTGACTGGCATAGAAACTGACCAATCAGGACCAAATTGGCCGGCAGTGGAGGGCAGTTAGGGGCGAGATCAGGCCAACAGGGGAGGGCAGTTGGGGGTGAGATCAGGCTGGTAGGAGAGGGCAGTTAGGGGCAATCAGGCAGGCAGAGGCAGTTAGGGGCAATCAGGCTGGCAGGGGAGAGGGGTTAGGTGCAATCAGGCAGGCAGGCAGAGGCAGTTAGGGATGGGCAGGCAGGCAGGCAGGTGAGTGGTTAGGAGCCAGCGGTTCCAGATTACGAGAGGGATGTCCGACTGCTGGTTTAGGGGTCAATCCAAAACCAGCAGTCGGACATCCCCAAAGGGTCCCCGATTGGAGAGGGTGCAGGCTAAGCTGAGGGAACCCCCTCTCCAGGCACGAATTTCATGCACTGGGTCACTAGTCCTATATAATAAAGAGGTACTATGCAAATTAACCCTCACACCCTCAAAAGATGGCTGCCTACAACCAGGCTGTCAGGGGGGTTAGTGAGGGGCGACCAAACGACTGAACAAGCAGGCTGTGTGGGGCAACCAGGTCAGCAGGGGGGCTAGAGAGGGATGACCAAACGGCTGAATAGCAGGCTGTGTGTGGCAACAAGGCAGGCAGGGGGCAGGGTTAGTGAGGGGCAACCAAACTACTGAGCAGCAGGCTGCATGGGGTGACCAGGCTGGCAGGGGGCCATGAGGGGTGATCAGGCTGGCAGGGAGGACAGTTGGGTGTGACCAGGCTGGCAGCGGGGGGGGGGGGGGAGGGGGGAGGAGAGGGCAGTTAGGGGCAACCAGGCAGGCAGTCAGGTGAGCAATTAGGAGCCAGTGGTCCAGGATTGTGAGAGGGATGTCCAACTGCCAGTTTAGGCCTGGGATCGGGCCTAAATCAGCAGTTGGACATCCCCGAAGGGGTTCCGGATTGGAGAGGGTGCAGGTTAGGCTGAGGGGACCCCCCCATGCACGAATTTTGTGCACTAGGCCTCTAGTACTCTATAATATTTGCACAGAAAGGAAATAGCCTAAGGATGCATTGCTCAGAGACACAGCAACGTTTCTCTCTCCCTCTCCTTCTCCCTCTCCCTCTCTCTCTCCTTTTCTCTCCTTCTCCCTCTCCTTTGCTCTGACTCTACCTCTCTCTCTTCTTCCCTCCATCCCTTTCACTTGCTCTAGAAATCCATGGAAAAAAATATCCTCAGGTGAGGATTAACAAAGAAACAAACAAGCAAAAGAAATTACTGCCATAATTAAGGTGCCACATGACTGTACTTGACATTAATGATGATGACTATCAAGAAACTTACATAGAATAGAAATTTCAAAAACTTCTCTTCACACATTTTGATCCTTGATTAAGGGCATTTTTTTTCTTGAGGCCAAGGCCTTATGTGTTTATCTTTAAAATCTCCAAAACTTCAGTGTTAATTTGAAATGCAAGTTAATATAAGATTGTGAATGGACAATCTAGCAGAGGGACAAGAGCTGTTTTACTTTCCTTAATCTGAGTAAATATGGTTTACATTTCACTAGCTTTGTTGTATCCCAGACAAAACTGTTTCCATATTGCTCAAATTGTCCTCCAGAATTGTTTATCATTACTTAATTGATCTGTCTAAACTAATTTAAATTAAACCATTAAAGCAATTTTCTAAAACGTAGCCTAAAGCAAACTCTTGCGGAATCTTCCCCTGGATTCTTCCTCTGATGGCAAGAGATGGGCCTGGATTCCAGCACATTCTTTCCACCTACTAAGCAAACACTGATTTAATATGTACTGAAAAGAAAACAAAAGCCTCATTAGTATTTGCCACTGAAGACTGGGTCACTCAGTTGTGTCTGCCAACCATAGATGGATTTTTCTAGTTTTTTTTTGCTATACCAAAAGCTGGAAGTAATAGATACTATTTGATAGGTCCTCCCTGCCCCCAACTGGTGGGTGGAGTTATGACGTTACCAGCATCTGCTGCCAAGACATCCCCGAGACATTGAACCACCAATCAGTGCGTGCCGAGTGCCCTGGGGCCCACCCCTTCTCGTTCCGCCTTGGGCCCAACCCCTTCCTGTTCCTTCCCTTAAAAGGACTCTCCACCTATGCACGTGTTACTGTCTCTTCCTTCTGTTCTGCAGGAGGCAGTCCAGTTGGGTCCCTCCTTCTCCTCCCGCCCCCGTTTTCCTGGTTTCTCTACCTCCTCCGTAAGGAATCTCGCTCGTTACTGAGGAATAAACCTCCCCTTTAATATGTCTTGGTCTCTGACTCCCATTTCCTGTGCCTCGAACCTTACACTATTATGCTACAAACTAGAAGACTGAAAGCCGAGAGAAAATAGCCAACTGCCATTTTCTCATTTCATTTTGTCTAATTTCAATTTTCTACCTGGACAATGCTTGACAAGCCAACTTCTCTTTCTCCATTTCTTTTGGTATGTGTAAAAGTTGAAATAGTTTGGGCTATTATTCCTACTATTTTGTTATGTTGCATTATTGCAATGGATGTTTGCTAATTTGTATTTTTGCTTTTCTGAATTGCATGCGAATGCCACTGTCATCAACTTCAGTTCTATTTTTTGGCCTCTGGGAAGCATGCAGGTAGCAAGATTTAAAGGGAAGACAAATCTCCTTTTCCTTCCTTCCTGGATTATTCAGCTACTGCAGGCTGAGTTGCAAATACAGCCCCAGGCTCAGTCTGTACTCCCCACTCTAGTTTTTGGTGGCGGCCAGAAAAGTGCCTTCTTGCACTCATGAGAACAGCTGTGAGGGCAGGAGGCTGGGAAACAGACCCTGGAACACATCAGCAAAGGATTGTGGGCCTTCTCAGAAAAAAACCTTCCTTCTGTTCAGAGCTGAGGGTAAGGCCCTTCATCTCTCTGAGGCAGCACAACCCTGAATATAGGCCAGGGAGAGAGACCTCACCCTGAGGAAAGTAGCTGGGCCCTATTCTTCCAGAATTTGATGGCATTTATCCTAATAGGTTGAAGAAGTAGAGGAAATGGAAACTGTCTGATTGTACTTATTTTCTACATAGAATTCAGGGGTCCTCAAACTTTTTAAACAGGGGGCCAGTTCACTGTCCCTCAGACGGTTGGAGGGCCGGACTATAGTTTAAAAAAAACTATGAACAAATTCCTATGCACAGTGCGGGCCTGGGACAAGTCGGCTGCTAAGCAGGACAGGCAGCGGCACCCGGCGGGCCGGATAAATGTCCTTGGCAGGCTGCATGTGGCTTGCGGGTCGTAGTTTGAGGACCCCTGAATTATATGGACCATGGCCCCAAGTGATTTCAAATTGAGTTTAATCAAGGTGCATATTTATGGTACATTTTGCTTTGGTGGCTAGACATCATTGAAATGTACTCATTAGCAAGGCCTTCACAGCACTCACAATGGTCTGTGGCTCCTTCAGCTGGTGTGGTTCTCAAACCTAAACATATATGAGAATCACCCAGGGACTTTTTTTTTAAATACTAATGTGTGGGTCCCACCCCAAAGATCCTGATTTTATTGGTTTGAGAGGAGTCCAAAACATCAGTATTTTTAAAACAGTTTAAATGCAGCTAGGGAGTTGGATGTATATTCTTAGGGCCAAGAAATAACACCTAACTACCATGACTGCTATCCTTTCTGGGAAAATGAAGATGATGAATTTCTTTAGGCATTTCCCCCAAGAACTTCGGCAGAACCTGAGTTCTATGGAATGTCAATAAGTATTTTGAGAAAACACACACACACACACATACACACACACACACACACACACACACACACACACAGTTTCTGTGATCAAGTTTTAAAAACAGGGGACTAAGTTTTCCTTTCATTCAAAAATGGTTCCATTCAAAAGGTTCTGGGAGCCTTTGACATGCTAATGTGCACTGGCACACTTCAAGAGAGGTATAATAGTCAGTCAGGGTTTCTTGATCCGAGAAACACTTGATCATGAGACAATTTCAAGGTGCATCTCATGGGACTAATGCTCTATGAAACTCACTTTGGAGAAATGTGTTTATGACTGCCCTGAATCTCTGCCAGATTGGGAGATATGCTGCCTCCTTGCCCCCACCTAAGGCCACATTCCTCCTGCTCTTCTCAGCCACTTATTCTGAGGTCCCAAAGGGGGAATGGATGGGTCCTTGGGATTACATTTTATTTCAGTCCAGCTCAATAGAAAAGAAGACTAAGGGTACAATCATTGCATACCCATTAGGAGAGACCAAAGTCAATCACAGACAAGTCAACTTTTTGAAGGTAAAGACTTTGTTATCCTTTTTTTTTTTTTTTTTTTTTATGGGACTAGAGCTTTTGTGGATAAGTGAACCATAACCATTTCCTTATATTTCTCCCTATTAGACCATTGCTATTTTCTATAATATAAAGGAATGAAGACACTAATCTTAGGACTGTTGTGCTTTTTTAGCTAAACCCTATTCAATTATTGACTTAAAAATAAACGAGTGGCTAAAGCATAAAAAGAAGAAATGAGATCATATGAAAATAGAGCATAAATAATGATTTAAAATAGAGCAGTAAACCAGCAATGGAGTAAAACACCATTGGTCTAGAAGGAGCTTTAGAGATCATCTAGCTTAACTGCATCGATTTACAGAGAAACACCCAGAGGCTGGACTGGCGAAGTGCCTGCCTTCAATCCACACTCCCACCTGGTAACCAAGACAAGACTGAGCTAGGCCCCTTGACATCCCCCCGAGTGTTTCCCATGATCCCGTGCTGTCTCCCTGTGTCTGTTCCCCGGTCCATAGCTCAAAAAACCAGAAATTATTTAAATAAAAACTCACTGAATTTCTTCCCCAGTGTATGCTTTCCCACAAATCAATTATTCACACGTAACTATTGTGGGCCATTTTTGCCACTTATTATTAGAAACAATTGCCTCTGGTTTCTGTTATTTTAATTACTAACCTCCTACCTGCTGAACCTAAAAATCCATGAAAATGTCATCAAATGACCCACTTTTACATATGTATCTCTTGTAGCATTTCAAACAAATGCCACGCATAACTTGTGAAGTACATAAATATTGGCAACTGATTGAATTCTTTAATTTCCCATTTAGTATTAAATTCATGTAAGTGATTTAATGTTGATTCATATGAGAAGTGCATCGTGATTCCATTTGTCTGCTGATGAAGTTAAAACTGTTTTAGCCTAGTCGACATTGCTGTTAGTGCAAGGTTTACCTCAAGGGAGTCTCTTTTCTTTTGTGTAAATACAGATTATCCTTGCCCACTTAACTGGTGAATAAGATCCAAAGAGTATATTTTTCTTTGTACCTGGGAAAGGCACTCACTTGCGGAGTTTACGTTTTAAAGTTTAATTTCAACCTTATGTAAAAAGGAGCTTAAGTTTGGGAAACAGGATTTTTTTTCCTTCACAATTCAGGCTATTTCCAATATTCTTTTTAAAAAATATATATATATATTATTGATTTTTTACAGAGAGGAAGGGAGAGGGATAGAGAGTTAGAAACATCAGTGAGAGAGAAACATTGATCAGCTGCCTCCTACACACCCTCTACTGGGGATGTGCCCGCAACCAAGGTACATGCTCTTGACTGGAATTGAACCTGGGATCCTTCAGTCCACAGGCCAACATTGTATCCACTGAGCCAAACCAGCCAGGGCTATTTCCAATATTCTTAAAAAAAAAAAAGGGCTTAGATGTCCCCTTGGACTAGGCAGAACATCCTAAAGGAAGCTTACTATTTTTATTTCTTAAATGCTAAGCTTAGTTGTGTAATTTATTTCATGATGTTTTCTTTTGGGATTAGAGACTT
Organism: Corynorhinus townsendii; assembly: GCA_026230045.1. Lineage (NCBI taxonomy): Eukaryota > Metazoa > Chordata > Mammalia > Chiroptera > Vespertilionidae > Corynorhinus > Corynorhinus townsendii. The sequence goes on from JAPDVU010000004.1 coordinate 82,101,365, forward strand.
AATTTAAATTTCTTCATTTCTCTTCTGGTACTAAAAATACTTGTGCAAGATTAAGAAATCACTCACTGCAGATTACCTTCCCTGCCACTTCCCAATCACAAGGGAGGGGGACTATACACATCGTATGCTCCTCGGAGAAGACCAAACATGCTCACGCTTAAGTAAAGAGAAACATCCTCTCTTCAGCATGTTGCAAAGCACATAGCACTCAGAAGATGCTAGTTGAGTTGACTGGGATGCATGACATATGTGGAACACTAACGAAAATGGGGATGAATAGCCCAGGAACAAAAAACTCAGAGAGGCATGAGAGCTGTCTTTAGAGACTGGGAGGGTAACAGGATAGAACTGACTCAGTAAGACCCCCAAGGAGGGGGACTTTAGGGAGACAGATGTTGCCTCATTGGGGAAAAAAGGCATTTCTAATAGAGCTGTCAGAGATAGGAGGATGCCTACTTGAGCAAAGAGCAGTCTATCATTGCAGGTTTTCAAGCCTGGAACAGGTGACAACTTGACAGGGATGCTGAACAGAAGATCCAAATATTGAAGAAGAGTGGGGAATATAAGGGAGCTTTCAACAGTGAGAATCAATGGAAAAATTTAATCACCAGCAGGCACACAGGTATCTGGGAATGCTGTACATTTCTTATTTTCAAAGCATTATGGGAGTAGTAGGAGCATCTGATTCTAAGGTGTGATGTCAGCACACTTTCTGACTCAAAAAGGAGAATTAAGCACGTTGATCATTCCACTTCTTCAGCCCATGGGCCTGGGGAATGAATCAATGGAGGATTTATTTAAGACCTAACATAGCTAGCATCACTATCTTCATTTATTAATGTATATTTGCTGGGCACATACTATGTGCTAAGTACTGTGGATGGAAAAATGATAGCCTGAATGCAGCTTAATTCTCTATTATAAAATTCCTCTCATATAAATCTTTGACTATAATTGTCTTCCACATTAAAAGTCCCTAAACAATGGGACAGTCCTTTAGTTAGTTATCTTGCACCGCCTGCCATTAGCACAGTAAAATATTAGAAACAATAACATTTCAGGCTGCCAACTGAGTGCTGAGAAAGAAAATTTCCTTTTTTCTGATAGACTGTTCTTTCTAAACTGAGTGTTAAAGGCAGTTTAACTTCCTTCCCTATTAATGTTGCCAGATGCTTGATTTCAGATTCAATGCAATTATGAGAATGTAAGAGGCAAAAAAAAGGGAAAAGTTGTTAACATTTCCTGAGATCTCAGAGGAGAATTCCTAACATTTTGAAAAATTAGGGCTCTGGGTTTCTATCTTAGCAGAACCTGTTCTGTCCGTGGAACCCGGATGTCACCTGATCTCACAGCAATTGCCATTCCTGGGAATTGTCTACAGGGTCTCTTACAGATTTCATTTCATTTTCTTCCCACTTCCAGTAGGAGCTGTGGTGTCTGTTGTATTCTCTACAGCAAGACACTTTTTTTTTCATACTCAGTAAATTATAAATAATGAATAAATCTGCCTCCTGTTATTTTGATGGAAACAGTTGTGAAAAGCGAGGAGGGTCCTTGCACGCACGGGGTTCTAGAGCACCCTGATATGTCAATTACCACAGAAAATGGGAGGTAGTTACCCGTGCTTTACAAGGCTCTGATCACATCCTCGCTTTACCGGGAAATATTCAACCTACTGAAAGTAAGCCATAGTTCTTAAGGAACCAAATCAAGCACCCTATCAGGTGTAATTCCAGTGGTCTTCACTAGGAAGGAGATTTTGGCTAAATAAAATAGTAGCACAAGGTGATGTTATTAATTATTCTCTATGCCCATTCAATCATGCTCTCTTCTTTTTTCCCAGCCAGCACTCAGCAAAAACTGGAAAACAAGGCTCTGCCAATGGACTGTTTTTAAAGTTAGATGTGCTCTGCTTCCTGTCTAACTCATTTTTCTCTTGAGTTTATGTTTCTATCAAAATTAAAGTTACCACTGTCAGTAGGAAATTATGAAAGAAACATACTCTATGCTAACATTGCTACCCAGATTATTAGCAGAATAATAGATGTAGAATCTCTCTAATACGTTAGTGTACAGGACAGAACTCTACATAACTCTCAGCGTCACTTTAAACATGAATAAGAATTGTTTTCCTAATAGTCTAGAAATATCCTAGGACCGTGGTTCTTAATGCTACCTAACTATCAGAATCAACTTCAGATATGCAAATAACAGATGCCTGAGTGCAATCCTAGATTTGTTGAATCAGATCTTTAAAGGGGTACTCGAGTTCTTAAGAGTGTTAAGAAGCTCCAAGAGAGAGTCCACTGTGAAGCCAGGTTTAAGGGCTGCACTTGTAATGTGCAGAGTCTCTTTCAAGGTCAGGCAACACGCAGATTTTTAGTCCTATTAAGATCATCTATCCAGGCTACTTTTAATAAATGCACAGTAAACACAAAAACACCCCCACTTAAATCCAGTCTACATTAGGAGAATTCAATCTGGGTTTTAACTGGAAATGTTTAAACTATGTTTAAGTCTTTTGTTTAAGAGGATATACAGCAGGTCCTGCAATAACATAGTTTCAATATAATGTTGATGAGATGCCATAGGAACTTAACTCTTGTTTGTATCAATTAGCCTAGAGTAAAAAACTTGGTTTCATTATCCATCATTTTGCTTAAAGTTACAGAACCTATGGAGGCAGTTAAGTGAGACCTAGTGTAATTTAAGACATGAATAAGAATGAAGTCAGACACTTATCTTATATTATATGCAAAAATTAACTCAAAATGGAGCAAAGACCTAAACACAAGACCTAAAACTATAACACTCTTACAAGCAAACATAATAGGCCAAAAGCTTTGTGACATTGGATTTAGCAATGATTTCCTGGATATGACACAGAAAGAACAGGCAATAAAAGTAAAAACAGGCAAAATTAACTACATCAAAAATATCTGTACATCTATATAAAAAGGACACAATCAACAGAATAAAAAGGCAACCTACCCAATAGGAAATATTTACAAATCATATGTCTAATATGGGGTTAATGAATATATAAAGAATTTGTAAAATCAACAACCAAAAAACAAATTGGCAGATTAAAAAGCAGGCAAAGGACATGAATAGATATTTCTCCAAAGAAGACACAGAATGGCCAACAAGCATATGAAAAAATGATTAATATCACTAATAATAAGGGAAATGCAAATCAAAACCATAATAAAATATCCCCTCCCACTTATTAGGATAAATACTACCAAAAATAAAATAAAAAAAGTAAAGAGCAAGTGATGGCCAGGATGTGGAGAAATGAAATAAAATCCTGGGCACTGTTGGTGGGAATATAAAACAGTGCAGCCACTATGGAAAACAGTAAGGCAGTTTCTCAAAGAGAGTTATAATATGACATAGTGACTCTACTTCTGGGTATAGATACAAAAGAACTGAAAGCAGGATCTTGTAGAGAAACATTTGCACACCCATGTTCACAGCAGCAGTATTCACAATAGCCAAGAGGTAGAAGCAACCCAAGTGTCCATTGATGGATGCATGGGGGTGTAAATAAGAATATTTAAAGCTCATTTAGGTAACATTTAGTTCAAGTTAGAAGTGAAATGTCACATATACACACAATGGAATGTTATTCAGTCTTGGAAGAAAATTTAACACATGTTACAACATAGACAACCCTGAGGACATTATGCTAGGTGAAATAAGCCAGTGACAGAAAAACAAATACTGCATGATTCTATTTGTATGAGGCATCTAAAGAAGCCAAATTCATAGGGACAGAAAGTAAAATGGTTATTGCCAGGGGCTGGGGGAAGCAGGAAATGGGGAACTGGTATTTAATAGTCATGGTCTCATGTGTAAAATGAAAAAGTCCTGAAGATTGGTTGCAGAACAATGTGAATATTTAACACTACTTAACTGTTCACTTAGAAATGGTTAAGATGGTAAATTTTATGTCATGTGTTTTTCACCACAATTTTAAAAAGATAAAATTTAGGAAATTTGCTTTAAAATGAATTTTGGTTAAGAGACTTCTAACATCATACTGTTTCCCATTATAAAATAAAAATATTTCATCTACTTAATTAATCTGGAGTATAATTAAAGAAAAATAAATTAAATATCCAGCAAACATTAAAAAGAGTATAATAAGTGGAATTCATAACTTTCTGATAACAAAATACTCAACATATAAGTAACACCAAAATTTTATAGATCATACTTTTATGAGTAGATACATTATTTAGTGTTAAACGTTTTAAGGTATGGTTATGCGTTTCAAATGGCTGTGACTGAGAATCTGCAGCCACAGATGATCTTGAGTTTTACACCTCACATTTAATCTCTCTTTCCCATTTTTTTAAAACTGAGAATTGGGGAAGCAATTTACTATATCTTTTGCTCTTCTCTGGGAGATACCAGACTAGCTTGTTACCATATTCTGCATGGGGGTGTAAATAAGAGTCTTTAAAACCCATTTGGGTAACATTTAACTTAAGTTAGAAGCAAAAGTTTACTCTAAAGAGTTCTGCGGCATTAAGTTGTCAAATGACTAAAGTATCAACACATTAGCAGTTTGTGCCTATACTGAGCAAACCAAATGACTTGGCTATTTATTTCACACTGTAGCTGATATTAGATTTACACACTGATGCTCTATTATATTTTGAGCTCACTGTCTGATGAAGGCTGCAGCATCTATAGTTGGAAATAACCTAGTAGACATGACATAGAGATCCAGTTCTCTGTATTTGAACAGTAAGTTCCTCCTTAGAGTAAATTTGTACCTTAAACATCCTTAAATCCATAATTGAATTAGTATGAAAAGTATTAAGTGTTGACTTAAAATTCTGTAAAAACTATAGATGTTTTTAGTATGTACACAAATAAAAATATGGAAAATATCTGTACAGATACAATAGTGGAGCAATCTGTACCTTTTAAACTTGGGTCAGTGGTAGAGTAAATAATACATCATTTATAGGAATGCTTACTTTATATTCTCATTTTAGCTCACTACCATGATACAATTGAGGGGTTCTTATTTCACTTACAGCTAGAGAAAGAGAGGCTTGGAAAGAGTGTAAAAGTTACCCCAAACAACCCAGCTCTAATATGTAAGGTTCTAAATTTGAAGATGGTTCTATTGACTCCAAAGTATTTTGTTCTACATGTCTAGGCATTGTATTTCCTTCCAGTTTTAGAACACTCACCTTCACTAATCCAGCTGAGTCATAGGAGAAAAGTCCTGTGAACTATAACCTATATTTTCTGCATTTTTGGAAGATAAATCCTAAATTTAGTCTTCAGAGATGTGTCTATTATATCTTGGGGAGCCTTGTGATGTTATGAAAAAATATTCTATTTAAATGTTTCTGATGTGCAGATAAAATTCTAACTTATTTAAGTACCCATTTTTTATTATAATGGGGTATTCTCCTCAACAGCATTATAATCATTGAGAAGTATTAAAGTTTTAATGCATATTACTCTTTTCTTAGCATTGTATTTAAGCTAAATGATACTAATTAAAAGAGAATAAATATTTTTATATGAATGAGAATTCTCATGTAGGCACAGAATCCTAAAATTTTAAATTGGAAGACACCTAAATAGTTATATATTCTTTCCACATTGCATCTAGGGCATAAGTTAACCAGGAAAAATATTCTATTCTTCTCCAAAGCCTCTCAAATATGAAATTCAAAATATGCTTTTAATAATACATTCTAGGCCCTTTAAATATCTTGGTGTGGGCTAACTTAAGAACCATTTGCATTTCTAGTTGTGTAGAAATTATACTCCTGGAAAATCAGTCTATAATATCCCATTAATTTGTCATATCATCTGTTCATTCAACAATTTACCTAATTAAGGGAAAGGACTGTTTAATGGACTTCAGGCTCTTAATCCAAAGTGTGATTATTTAAAATAATAGTGACTACTTTTAAAGCCATTAAATTCTTGATACAATAATCACCAAAGATATTAAATCTTATCTAAAATGCTTCATGCATTAGTTATTTTTACAATTTTATCTTAGATGCTTGGAATTTAAAAAACTTCAAGTCAGTCACCATATGCATATATGTCATATCTCTAAATGGCATTGTGATAGGAACACAAAATGTCTAGTACAGACAGTTTGAACAATTAGTAAAGACAGTTTGAACAATTTAAAAAGAGAGTCTGAGCAAATTAGAAACCCAGTCTTACCTGAAATGTGTTAAGTGCCTCTGGATGTCCAGGTCTAGAATTGGAGTGGGTCTGGAAGATCCCAGGGGTGATCTATCTTGACTCAAGAGGTCTTGGAATTCTTTACAAATTTGTCTAAAATAAAAGGTTCAAAGTTGAAGTTGAACTCTTGAAATGGGGGCTTTAACTTCATCCCATGGTATTTTATTAAAGGTTTGTTTTCTCTTTTACTAGAGGACTAGATACAATTTCATAAAGCAACCTGCAAAGTTCCATCCGCAACATGCAGATGAGGTTCACAGTGGCAGTGTTGCTCTCAACATAGTATGATCATAAACTTTTCCAGTGAGCAACAGTCCAGGGGCATTGATAAAACCAAGGTTAATGTTATGGCAAATATTCATAGGTTAACCTCAGGACAAGGGAAAATCTATGTGAAAGGATTATGAACAATCATTACTTTTTAAATTAAAACATGATGTTGAGGTGATATCATATCTATAAAGAAGTTTAAATCAAGTTATAGGCTTATTCCAGAGCCATGATTCAAGTAAACTTGGGAAAATCCCTCCTTTCCCAATATTTCATTATAATTCAGACTCTTATAGACTAAATTCATAGTTTAATATTTGATATGGTTACTTATGTACAATGTCATCCACTAGCCTTACAAAAATGATTGTCATGCTCCATGTAAGGGCATTTGCTTGCTGTTTTTCTTACTTTAAATGATTATGATTTCTGATCATTGGTTTCAGTTTTAATTGCCACATTACCATGTATGGTGTATAAAAGTAAAGGCTTTGTGATACATATTCCAAACAATATATTCTAAAGAAGCAAAACATTTTTTAAAACAATGGCAACAAAACACTAGATCAACACAGTAGCTAAAGAGTGAAGGAAAGGACTCTCCAGAAGTTGCTGAAAAGAATATATCTTCTAAAGTGAAGCCACTCCACATTCAAGGGATAATATGATTGTGAATAGCTTTACTTGTCTGGATTAACAGTAGGCAGTCATAAAATGTAATCATGTAGCCCTGATGATAATTATCCATGTAGCCAAAAACAAGTATGAAAGAGCCAATGTATTCCAAGTGATGGTTATTCCATGGTCCCAGCCACTAATTCCTGTCTAAAACATTTGTGTCATTAACAAATAACAACTAGAAAAATGACAAAATATATTTTTGTTGTTGTTGTTAATTCTTACCCAAGAATATTTTTCCATTGATTTTTAGTGAGAGTGGAAGAAAGAGGGAAAGACAGAGAAAAACATCCATGTGAGAGAAACACATTGATTGGTTGCCTCTTGCATGAGTCTCAACCAGGGTTCGGGCCAGGAAGGAGCCTACAACCAAGGTACGTGCCCTTTAATGGAATTGAACCCAGGACCTTTTGGTCCACAGGCCTATCCTCTATCCACTGAGCTGAACCGGCTAGGGCGAAAAATGACAAAATATCTTGAAGCATACATACTTTGTCTAGTTAAAATCAGTGGAGTCTTGTTTATTATTAGGTGCCTAAAATGTATTCAATTCTTACAAAGATTTCTTCAATGAACAATGAGCTTCATGTTTATAGCCAGTATTCAAATATTGCTTCATTTCACAGAATTTGCCTTGTTCATTTTTAACACAGGGGAAAGTAAAGGGGATCATGGGGAGAGGAAAAACAAATGAACAGAGTTAAGTCTATTTGCCCTAAAGAAAACAGGATCCTCCATAGGCCCCTGCAGGTATTTGGCTGAGTCTCTGAACTACAACATCTAAATGCATGTTTTCGCAACAGCGTGTTTGTACTTCCATTGAGAATATTTGATCTGAACTTCTCACTTTTTCTGTCCTGAGTTAGACTCAGTTGGCTGACTTTCAGGTATGTAAACTATTTTTAATAAATAGCAACTCAAGGTAAGTGTTTAATGGCATCAAATGATGATATCTGTGGGCATCATTATCTGTTGTGCTTTGTGTTACTTAATAGTTGGCTATATATCTTTGTTTTAAGGAAAGTTCTAACTAAAGTTTTAAATACAGACTGATGCTATCATTTTTCAGATTAGCAAAATGAATTGCTATCGGGCAGGCCATCAATATGATCCATTATTATAAAAACATATTGGAGTTGTTTAAAGATATGTTTTTTAATTTTTTCTATTAGATTTAAATATATTAAAAATTAAACTGAAGGTTGAAACATTGCTTTAGTTCTTGTGTTATGATAAGGAAATTATTTGGATAATTGAGTAAACTAATTTATTAGGTAGCAAATCAACTTTCTAACTACATTAACAATACAATAAATTATGATTAGCTTTTAAGTTGATAAAGAAATGAGGAAATGGCAAAATGTGGAAAAATTTAACTTTTGCTAAGCAATTCAATGACACCACACATTAAGCTATATCAGGAGGAGTTTCAGAATTCTCAGTATTAGATATTTGAATCTGCTGCTTAATTCACTGAGTTAAGACAGCTTCTAGACTTAAAAAAAATGATAATTTTGTAGATATCCTATAGGCAATTATCATCATCTCATTATGACACAAAGTTATTATTTTTATGCCTAGTTTCATTCTTATTTAAAATTTTATTTATGAAGCTACAATAAGAAATATTCTTATTTCTTCAAACAAAATGTCACATTATGAATTATGTAACAAAAGATGATCTTCAGTGAATCATAAATTCTAACTTTGTCACTTACGTCATTGTCCTTAAGGACACAATTTTTAGCTGATGACTGAATTGAAAGTTCTATATTTCCCCTGTTGATGATTAATGGTATGATAATGCTCAATTAAAACTTGTTAACTATTTTGCTTTACCTTTATGTAGATCAAATGTTAATAGTATTTAGTTCTAAATTTAAGGAAGATGTTTAAATGTGTTTCCATAAATCAAATACATGTTTTGTCCATTACTTTTTAGATTTCAAAAATTTTCTAATTGTTTCTATCTCTCCTCATAAGTAACTATCTAATTACACCAAAGTATTTTGGTTAATAAACTAAGCACTAGAAATAAAGAGGAATCAGGAGGCTAATGACACTTAATCAATGGGCCTTCATACAATTATATATTTGGTAATATAATACAATACAAGTGAATCTGTTATTCATAGAGATAAAAAATAAATATGTAAGCCATTGCAGGTCAGCAATGGGATCTCTCATACAAATAATTTTGAATTTTGTACATATTTTTGACACAATTGTCACACTCTTGGGAATTAAGGGATTTGTGAGAATGTCTATATAGGCTGCTTAATCTCAACTCTGAGTATTTTAATTAAAAACAGCCAATGCTTTACTACCAGTGAAGTAGAAACCACTCAGAAAACATGTTGGACCTATTGGTTAAGTTGCAGAAAAAATGTTATTCCTACACATCCTTTATCTACTTAATTTGATGACTACTGGTACTGCATATATTTGCTATAGCTGCATTGTCTCTGATTCTTCTTTTTTAAAATATATTTTTATTGATTTCAGAGAGGATGGGAGAGGGAGAGAGAGATAGAAACATGAATGACGAGAAAGAATCATTGATCAGCTGCCTGCCTCCTGCATGTCAGGTGCCCTGACTGGGAATCGAACCATGACCTCCTGGTGCATATGTCGATGCTCACCCACAGAGCCATACCAACCGGATTGTCTCAGCTTCTTAATTCTCGTTTCACATTATCTGATAAGAAGACAGATGGATATAAATAACCAAAAAAGGAAAAAAATTATAAAGACTCTGTTCTAATTTCTAGATGCTCATGGCCTGTATACTTCATGTAAAATAAGGTCATTGAAACTAGAGAATTAAATTTTTGCTTGATATTTAATGGTCTGCAAATGTTCAGCTATGGGCAGAAGAATCAAAGAAAAGTACATGTTTTCACAATATTTTATGAAGTCAAAGGTCAAAATGTCACCTAAAATAATATACATGATTTAGATCCCAGGTGGAAAGAAAATACAACTCCCTAGTTGAATCTACTACTCTACCGCAGATGTATCAGCATAACTTTGACAAATTAGGCAAGTACTTTTCTTCTCTCGAGTTCTTTTAACACTTACTCCTGTGAAAACAAAACTTCAGCATCAGTCTGAATACACTGACTCCCAGACACTTCAACAGAGTGACGGAAGCTCCCAAGAAAATGGAGTTGTGTTTGGAATGTTAATGGCGGCTGTGGTGGTAGCGGTGAACAGTTATTAAACCATTCCTGCGGAAGGAGGACAGGTTTAGAATATGCACAATGAAACTACAAGAACATATGAAGGTGTTTTCTCTTTCTGAGTGCCTCCCCGCTTCATAGAAAATGGAAACACCAAGGATAAAGCGACACAGAGGCTTCCCCATAGGCTTACTTGGTCGCTAGGATCATCTTTTTTCTTGCTGTCTGTTCTTTCTGTTCCATATGTTGTCTGGCAAGATGCTCTCCTACAGCTTTGGCTGGAAACTCTGTCTCACAAGTGTAGCCAAAATCCCGAGCCAAGTGTAAAGCCTCCCCTGTTGGCAGACAATAAAAGTCAGTTTCTCAGGATTGACCAAACTCAGGAAGAGAAATGCCTTATATTTTCCTCAAGCCTCATTCTTGGCTGTGGTCATACGGATCATTTTTCCTGTTCATTCTAAACAATCCAAGGGCAAGGACCTTTGCAGGGATGAGGTAGGATGGGTATGATGAGAAACTGAGGAACAAAAGCTACTTACCAGGTAGGGGTATGTGGAAAATCAAGGGGAAAACCCAGAACCGCAGTCTAGGAGTTTTGAGTCCCCTTGAGGTTCTGGCCATTCGGCCAGACTGACATCTGAGATTCAGGGGCATTAGTTAACGCCCTTGGGAGCAAGCTTCGTGGGTATGTCATCTTGTTGCTGCTCAACCTACAGCCCATTTTCAATATATCCAAAATATTCAGCTATCTTTTCCAGGGGACCTATCAAAATATTGGCAAAGGGTCTAAATGATTTTTCAAAGAAGCTGAAACACTTTGGAAAGTGAGATAAATGAATTCTATTAGTTTTATATCAGTATGTTGCTAACGAGAGTATACTGCATCATTATAGTAGTAGCATTATCAGGCTTTATGGTTAGCTTCAGTACCTTACAGCACTATGTACAATGCTTCTTAAGCACATTACAAAATATTTGAGGCTTCATCAGTATAATAAAATCATAAATAACTTTGGTTCTTTCATAAAATCTTAAACCCAAGTACATTTTTAAGAAACGGGACAAAAATGGTTTATTGGTAAAGATTTGCTGATGGTCTTTGGTCTGGGAAACAACAGTATTTTTAAAGCTCAATCAAGCCAATTCTTACTCAACCATTAAAAACATTTAAAAAGCAAGCTTTCACTACCTACTTTGTTCAAGGTACAGTGCTAGGTAAGAGTAATGGGGGATAAAAAGGATATCAAAGATCATCCCTATTTATAGGAAGGTGACAATCATACCAAATACCAGTCACAGCAATAACAACACAAAAACACCTTATTAGCACTTTATAATTTATATTGCACCTGTAGAAGTAATATCTATAATCTGTACATGTTTGTTGACACAGTTGACATTATATATAATATAAGCTATTGTCTAACAAGTATCAAATAAGTGTTAGAGATAAAATGTTTCACGTAAGTTCAAAGGAGGTGAAGGTGATCTAACAGCCACCAGGTCAATCAAATGTTGCCATGAAAAATTTTAAAGTCAGGCTTGATGTCAAAATCATATGATGTTTGTATGGTGATTAGCCAAAGTAACTGTCTAAGATGTAATGGATTTAATCCTGCTTTATACTCATAGAATTACACAGTAGTGGATAATTTAATACCAGAAAGAAGTAAAAATGGTTAATATTATTATAGAGTAGGAATAGTGTATAGTTATACAAAGTAAATATACAAAATAAGCTAGTTAATATTAATGAAACTTTCATATATTTTGCTCAGTAAATATATTCATTTTCTCTGGAAATGAGAAATAATAATTTTTCAGGTTGGGAAACTCATTTATAATTAAGTACAAAGAAAATAACCAATAAGAGGAGGAATCCAAGATGGCGGCGTAGGTAAACACCTAAACTGCTGCCTCCCACAACAATTTAAACTGCAACTAAAAGACAAAACGTCTATCACCCAGAACCACGGGAAAGCTGGCTGAGTGGAAGTTCTACAACTAGAAGGAAAGAGAAAAGAGCATTGAGACGTGCACGAGCGCTGAAAAGCTGAGGTACGGAGGCGCGTGATCCGGGCTGGCGGCGGGCGACTGGGTGCGTTGCTTTTTTCAGCCTGAACTGAGACAAGCCCCCGATTACTCTGAAATCCAGTCTCTGGGGAGACGCGGGGGACCCAAACTCCTACGGGGAGAAGCTGGACTGTCTGCCAGTGAGAGTGGCTTGCTTGCAGAGCTGTGCGCAGGAATAATTGTTTATGGCACTGGGGCACAGGACTCCAGGACGCTGTCGGGGACACAGACCCGGCTTACTAGCAGCCATTGCTGTTTGCCACGCCCTAACCTAGTGACGCCCTGAGACCCCGCCCCACACAACCTACAAACCCACCCAAGCTCCAAGCAGCTCAATTAGCATAAGAAAGCCTGCCCTATCGCAGCTTAACCTAGAAAACTTGCAGCTCTGGTCAGACAGCTCCAAAACCTCCAAACCCCAAGCAAAGAGGAGAAAACTGCAGCTCTCACTGTAGCTCCTGCTGAGTGGCCTCAGACAGTAGCTGACCTGCACCCCATTGGAGATCCAGAAGCCAGTGTACCTAGTGGTCAGTGTGAGACACCAGATTTCAACTCCTCACATCCATAAGTGACACATTCAACAGGCAGACTCAGTGAGCACCAAAGCCCCACTGAAACAAGTCCTGCCCCATAAGCGTGTCTTCAGCGCAGCACTTCTTCCATTATAGACACAGGGAGTGCTCACAGCTAATTGGTTGGCCTGGAGGACAATTCCTCCCAGCGTACCAACAGCAATTCAGGCTTAACTACACCAAGACTCTGCACTCAGCCCACAAAGGGGTGTACCAAGAGCATCCACATCAGGTGATTGGGGAGGCTGAGCTACTGCCCCCTATAGGTCACCTACCACACAAAGCCACTCCATCAACACAGGGAAGCAGCCAAAATGCGGAAACAAAGAAACATGTCACGAATGAAAGAAACGGAGGAAAGCAAACTACTGGATGACATAGAGTTCAGAATCACATTTATAAGGTTACTCAAGAATCTTCTAAAAACCGCCGAGAAACTTGATGACACTTCTGAGGAGCTTAGTGAGACCTTCAAGGACCTTAATGAGAATGCCAAAAAAATGGAAAAGGATCAGTCAGAAATGAAGCATACACTGTCTGAAATAAAGAATATACAGAAACTCAACTGTAGATCAACATACCCCAAGAATCAAACCAAAGATCTGAAATATGTGGAAACAAAAAACATCCAACCAGAAAAACAAAAAGAAAAAAGAATCCAAAAATATGAAGATAATGTAAGGAGCCTCTGGGACAACTTTAAGCGAAACAACATCCGAATTTTTGGGGTGCCAGAAGAAGGGAGAGAGCAAAATATTGAAAACCTATTAGAAGAAATAATGACAGAAAACTTTCCCTACCTGGTGAAAGAAATAGACTTACAAGTTCAGGAAGCACAGAGAACCCCATACAAGAGGAACCCAGAGAGGACCACACCAAGACACATCATAATTAAAATGCCAAGGGCAAAAGACAAAGAGAGAATATTAAAAGCAGCAAGAGAAAAACAGTTAATTACCTACAAGGGAGTACCCATACGACTGTCAGCTGATTTCTCGGCAGAAACTATGCAGGCCAGAAGGGAGTGGCAAGAAATATTCAAAGTGATGAACAGCAAGAACCTACAACCAAGATTACTCTACCCAGCAAAGCTATCATTCAGAGTTGAAGGTCAGATAAAGAGTTTCACAGACAAGAAAAAGCTAAAGGAGTTCATCGCCACCAAACCAGGATTACATGAAATGCTGAAGGGTATTCTTTAAGAAGAAGAAGAAGAAGAAGAAGAAGAAGAAGAAGAAGAAGAAGAAGAAGAAAAAGGTAAAGATAAAAATTATGAACAACAAAATGACATCAAATACATACCTACCAACAAGTGAATCTAAAAATCAAGTGAATAAAAAATCTGAAGAACAGAATGGACTGGTGAATATAATAGAATCAGGGACATAGAAAGGGAGTGGACTGACGATTCTCAGGGGAAGCAAGTGTGAGGGGTGCGGGAAGAGATTGGACAAAAATCTTACTCCTATGGATGAAGACAGTGGCGGGGGGTAAGGGCATGGGGTGGGGTGGGGAATCAGGTGGAGGGGAGCTATGGGGGAAAAAAAAAGTGGAACACCTGTAATAATCTGAACAATAAAGATTTAATTAAGAAAAAAAGAAAAGAAAGAAAATAACCAATAACAGAAAACAGGAAAACATTTTAGGATAATATAGAACTGAGAAAATATAATCCTAAGAGTAATTTTATCTTAAATTATTTTTGAATACCTTGCCTTTATTACAACTAAAAATGCTACAGGGGAAAACAGTAAATAAATTCATAAGAATTTTTTCAAACATTTTAATTATAAAAAATTTCAAACATATTGCAAAGTTGAAAGACTTTGGCAGTGAATTGCCATATGTCCACCCTTAATATTTTACTTGCTTTATCAATATCCACTCACCTTTCTTTACCTCTACTCATTCATCAATCCATATTATTTTTGATGCATTTCAGAGTAAATTATAAACTTCAGTATACATCTCCCTAAAGACTTCAGCATTATGTAATTAAATCGGTTCAATATTTGTTTATAGTCTTTTCCTAAAAGCTTTTATCTCAAAATTTTTCCCTGATGTATATTAATGAGGAACAAGGCTAAAAACTATTGAATGTTGGTTTATTTCTATGATTTATACCTATTGAGTAAAGAGAAACTGGTGGGGGTTCTGTCCTTTTTATTTGACAGAAAAGTACATTTATATGCAGATTAGTGAATATCCTGATATGAAGTTTCAATGTGTACAAATAGTAAACAAGCATTAAAATTAGATTCATATGTATGCAAGTGTGTTTAATTTTTATTTATGTTACCAATAGATACTAATGTTGTTATTCATTCTTTTTATCCATTCAATGAGTGTTTAACAACTTCAAAAAAATTTATTATTTCTGCAATGTGAGAAGTCCTGTTGTAGGTCTTGGAAGAGTCTAGTTCAATACATAGTATAAATATTACCATGAGGTAAACATGTTAGGTCAGACAATGTTTGATGAACTATCCCATCATGATCCCCTGCCCTACCCTCTGTAGTCTGTTTCAACGCAGTGGCAACATATAAATCTTAGTTAAGATTTTTATATTCATGTGCTAGAAAACATCATTCTCTTTCCTCCATTTTAAATAGAAAGGTGACATAACTAAATGGGAAGGGTCTCTATACCGATTAGTCTGGGTAGTGCTAGTTATTGAAGGGCCGCAGTTTTGAATAACACTACAATGTATAAGCCATATTTTTAAAGTGCTTAATACAGCAGTTTATCACCCTAACCAATTAGGGGAGGAAATGTGTCCATATTTGGCAAAAAAAGAAAAGAAAAAAGCACAAAGATATTTTCTTAAAAGGATGTTATAATGGCATATAGTATAGTCACTTTTGCAGTTCTGGCCCATTTTATGCAAAGCTCTCACTGTGTGGTCGCTTTAAAAACAGTTTGACTGGAACAGCTGATATTTACATTTACCCTGACAGCCAGATCCTTCCTTCCGTAGTTCTGTTTACTGCTTCCTCCTGCTTGTGATGTAACATTGTTACTGGATGTACAGTGATGCTACATCAAAAGAGGTGGCAAGTGAAGACACTCTGCTATGTAGTTAAAATGTGTACATCATGCCACCAAAGCTTTGTGTGTTGAGGACCCAAGAATGAATGAGGAAGTGGATCTGTGAATTAAAATACACATGATATTCAGTAAGGATGACAAATCTATAGTTAAATGCTGTACAGCAGATATATTAGAGTCAACAGGTTTAAAAAAAAATAGAAATGTCAGGATCACAAAAGCGTATGAATAAATTGCTAGGTTATTTGACTGGTTTGTGAAAATAAAGATCTACAAGCATTTCTGTCTCTGTGGTGGATCAAAACGCCCACATGGGCCCAGCTGGCGTGGCTCAGTGGATGAGCCTCGACCTAAGAACCAGGAGGTCACAGTCAGGGCACCTGCCCGGGTTGTGGGCTCAATCCCCAGTAGGGGGCATGCAGGAGGCAGCTGATAGATGATTCTCTCTCGTCATTGATGTTTCTATCACTCTCTCCCTTTCCCTTTCTCTCTCTGAAATCAATTAAAAAGAAAACAAAACAAAAAACACCACATGGACAACAAGCAAGTACAGTAACTTATGGTGAAAAGTGTGGTCCGTAAAGGGCCCAAAACATTTTCCTGTTTACCCCCATATGCATTCACAAGTACAGCTGCCCCCACTTTATTTCTGTGTGAGACAAGGTTGAATGCCTTGTTTCTTCTTCTATTTTTTTCCAGAACAGATTTAAGCTATTCCTTTATTTCAGTGCACTGTGCCACTTGACATAGTCTCCCACTCCCTCTTTACTTACACACCTGAACACTACACTAACTTTAGCAAGTACACCCATTATATTTCATGTCATTCTAAGAACATTTTAGAAGGAGGATACATTTTAGGAGGATGGTTTGGGGACTGGTGTTAATGCTTAGAGAGGAATATTCTAAGTGCAAGGCTTTAGGCTCTATGTGGCTACACCACCACTTCTAAAAAAGTGGAAACCACGAAGGAATATTCAACGTTTCAATAAAAACAGCACCACTTGATAGCACGTATTGAGTAACTCTCTCAAAAAGCCGGCACAAGTAAAATTACAGAATGCGGAAGAACATAAGAAGAGGGTTTGCTTCCTGGTTTCAGAGCACTCATATTTCCCACTCACAAACAAAAAGTGAAAAACGGAAGAAAAAAAATTAAATGGAAATAACTGATGCCTCCTGGAAATAGAAAGTTAATGGGAAAATGTTTTCTAAAGAAAGCTGACTGTTCATTTTGTTGAGATTCTTGGTTCCCACAGTATTTTACCAAAAGCAGGTCTAAATGCATTTTTAACAAAAAGGAAATACACCTGATTTTCAATTTTTTATATGGTCATTCAGGCTTATTCCTTCTTTTAAAATTATTGTATTTTAGGGGAAAGTGTACTTTAGGCAACTAAATATCAATCTCTAAAACTAATTTGTACTAACGGACATTTCTACATTGTTATGCACTAGATAATTCCTACCAACGATCACTATAAATATTACCTTAAAAACAATTTGGTTTTAACTTAGTATTGTACTACCCAATGCTATTAACTAAAAGGAAAAATTCATATGTGTTCAATCCCAGTCACATATTTATGATTTTAGTTTTATTTACATGTACTGGGCAAGAACACAATTACGTCTACCTTTGGGATTATGTCCGGTTAGCTAAGTGGTTAGGGCATTGACCTTGGACCAAAGGGTCACAGGTTTGATTCCTGGTCAAGAGAACATACTTCAGTAGCAGGTTCAATCCCCAGCCCCAGCTCAGGTATGTGTGGGAGGCAACAAATTGCTGTGTCTCTCTCATGTCAATGTTTCTCTCTCTCTTTCTCCCCCTCCTCCTGCCCTTCCACTCTCTCTAGAAATCAATGGAGAAAATATCCTCAGGTGAGGATTAAAAACAAAAAAAATAAATTATCTTATGATATCCAGCTACAGTGAACCCTAGAGCTGCAGGACAAAGTTAATATATATGTCATAGGTTTCCCCAAAGTATTCTGAAAGCAATGTACTCTACAACACTATATATCATACAGTGTAAAATATAGACAGGTGCCTTATTATATAGTAGTTTCCCTTGCTTAATGATGATTTTGTTTAAATGCCAACACTTAATTTTTCAAAGAGATAATTTTGTTTACCTTTTCACACTTGGCACAGCATCTACTTCATAATAAGTACTCAGTAAACATTTGTTCAATGAAAAAGCTTTGAAATATTTTTTGGTTAATTGAAATAATAGTCTTGTGAGGCACCCTTTCCAAAGCATATAGTGAAAAGGTAGAGCAAAATAGAATTGCTACAAAGAGCAAAATATATAGCAAACCCATACAAATAGAGTATATTGTTTTATTAGTAGAGCCACTTAATAGACTATAGTTGAAGGCAGTGTTTTTCAACCCTTGTTACTTCCATAACCTGAGAGTTTATGGTTTATGTGTCTTCTTAAAAATATATATTTTTATTGAGGAAGGGAGAGGGAGAGAGAGAGAGATAGAAATATCAATGATAAGAGAGAATCATTGATTGGCAGCCTTCCACATGCCCCACACTGGGGATTGAGCCACAACCCAGACATATGCCCTGAGCAGGAATTGAACCATGACCTCCTTGTTCATAGGTCAACATTCACCCATTGAGCCACTGAGCCACTCTGGCTGGGCTATGTGTCTTTTTTTTTTTTAAGTCAGGATTCTAGCCCATATCAGTTAATCTCTGGAGTCGGGGCATCTGCATTTTTTAAAAGCTCCTCCAATAATTGCAAGCCAGTATTGAGAATCACTGCCCTAAGGGCAAGTATTATGTAGGAATTGGCTATACATCTCCCCCAAATACAAGGAATCCATGATTTATTCAATGGGAAGGCAGTCATTACAGAGCTAATATTAAACTGTCCATGCCTATAGCTGGGCTTTTGCATGAGAAGTTCTGCCTTATTATTTGGCTGATATATAGTATAAACTCTAGAAACAAAAAAGAACATGTGATGGTAGACGTGGAGATAGCAATATTAAGGAAATAAACCATTAGTCTATTGAAAAAGTATATTTGTGTAGGAAAATTTTGTGTACAATGAAGTTTGCTTTTCATACTAGTGAGGAATAACGGATTATCAACACCCAGTGTTGAGACATACTAAATCTTTGATCTATCTAGACTTTGTTTTGTTGTTGGATGTATGGTATAGATCCAATTTTATTTTCTTTTTCCCCATATGGCCACCCAGTTGTCTCAACACTGGGTGTTGATAATCCATTTTTTCCTCACTAGTATGAAAAGTAAAAAAAATAACCACAAAGTAATTATAAGATAACATGGGATTTAAAAAAGGCCTTTTAAATCATGATAATAAAAACTAAAAGCCATGGGATGAAATAGATGAGAAATATGATTATATTAACATCAAAAAGTTTTGCAGTACATAGACATAAACAAATCAAACAAACAAACCAAATAGACAAACAGCAAACAGATAAACCAAAGCCAGTAGTGGAGAAACTTTACAACTCATATCAGAGACATACAGCCAATTTTTCTGATATATAATGAGTATTTATGCATCAATGAGGAAAATACACAAAATCACTCCATAAGGACAAAGTAAATGAACATATAGAAAAGCACATAAAATTTTCCTAAGAATATACTCAATTCATCTTCCTCCATAATATAGGTAGCCTTTTTTATAATCAATCAAATTAGCAAAGATTAAAAAATTGACAGTACCCTGCTTGGATTATAGTAGAGGGAAGTACTGTCATATTAATACTTCTTACCCCCATTGCTGATGGGATTCTAAATTTAAAACCACTATGGAGAACAATCTTCCATAGGCTTCTGAAATTATACATGTAAATATCTTTTAGCCCTGTAACACACCCCTAAGAATTTATTGAATAGATGTGCTTGCGTATCTGCAGAATTATTTATATTTAAATGTGAGGTTACTCATTGTACAGCACTATTTGTAATAGCTGAAGATTAAAAACACCTATATGAAATTCAGTAGGGCACTTGTTAAATAAATTACAATGCACTCAAACAATGGAATACCATGAGTGTTTTAAAGAATGGACAACTTGTTGGCCTAACCGGTTTGACTCAGTGGATAGAGCATCAGCCTGCAGACTCAGGGTCCCAGGTTCGATTCTGGTCAAGGGCACATGCCCAGGTTGCAGGCTCAGTCCCCAGTGAGGAGCGTGCAGGAGGCAAGCCAATCAATGGTTCTCTCTCATCCTTGATGTTTCTATCTCTCTCTCCTTCTTCCTTCCTCCCTGAAATTAATAAAAAATATATTTTAAAAAAGTAATGGACAACTTGTAATCACTGGAAAAAAATAAAAAAGAACACTAAGATAAGATGAGAGCCCTAACCGGTTTGGCTCAGTGGATAGAATGTCGGCCTGCAGACTGAAGGGTCCTAGGTTCGATTCTGGTCAAGGGCATGTACCTTGGTTGCGGGCACATCCCCCGTCGGGGGTGTGCAGGAGGCAGCTGATGGATGTTTCTCTCTCATCAATGTTTCTAACTCTCTATACCTCTCCCTTCCTCTGTAAAAAATCAATAAAATATATATTTTTAAAAAGATGAGAAAAAAACTCAACAAGCAGAAAGTGTGTATAGAAAAAAACCCATGTTTATACACATATGTCATTGGAAAGGAATAGAGAAACAGAAGACATTTGTTTTTTTCCAGGAGGGAAACTAAATTATTGAGGAACAAAGAAAAAAGGAGATAACTCACTATAAATTCTTTTGCAACTTTTGTATTTTTTACCATTTGTATAAATTATCTATTTGAAATTATATGAATTCAAAGCAAACTTACTCTCTGGCCCTGTTCTTACATTTAATTCTAAACTCAAACATCTGTTGTAAATTAAAACATGAGCAATTCCAATACATTTACTGCTGCTCAGTAGGAGTTAGACAGCAATAATAACAATTGCAATTTTATTAGAACACGTAGAAATGCTGATAAATATGAATATTGGGAGAAAAGCAGAATGGAGTGCTTGAAAAGCATATTAGTTGAGGCAATAAAGTTTAAAAGATAGTAATAGAAAAAAGAAAATGAAATCACAAGGAAAATAATGCAGAGACATGCCTTTAGTGAGCATTACAGTTTACACCAATATGTAATAAGCTGGACCAAGGTGGGCAAGGGCAGGCCTGAGCCAAATGAGCCTCAACACATTTGCCTTTTCTGCCACAGTCACCATGAGTAGAAGCAGGAATGTAAGGACACTCTGAGCACATAGTCAAACACAAAGTCATGTGTGTAGTAGCCTATTTCTTCTGCCTCAACCTCTTCTCCCTAAAAATGAATGAAATCATAGATGCAGGTAATATTAGAAAGTAAGTAAATGATTTAAGATAATCTAAGAAGGTGTCTATTTGTTCATAATATTGTATGATACAATCTCTGTTTCATTGTGATCAATTGTTGAAAATTCTGATAAATACTAGTTCTTACTAATACCATTTATCAAAGCAGAGTCTCTCAGATAGAAACTATTCTATAACTTAGAATAAGAAATTTACAGTTCATCTGGCATGGGTAGGTGGTTGAGTGTCAACCTATGAACCAGGAGGTCACGGTTCAATTCCTGGTCAGGGCACATGTCCAGGTTGCGAGCTTGATCCTTAGTGGGGACCATGCAGGAGACAGCCGATCAAAGATTCTCTCGTATCATTGATGTTTCTATCTCTCCCTCCCTCTCCCTTCCTCTCTGAAATCAATAAAAATATATTAAAAATAAGAAAAAAGAAATTTACAGATGAAACAATACCCATTGGCTTGGAAAAAAAAGCCATTTTCTGAGACCTTGAAATGAATGTGTAACACAGGCTTTACTAGCATTACTTTATTGAGCCCAATTCCATTGAAAGTTGTGAAATGCACAGCCCAATGCTAGAGCGTTGGTGTGCCAATGAGAATACCAGTGACCCTCATTATTGAGGTGTTCCAGGGGATTGTCTGACTAAATAAGCACCAATTAGAGTTATTATGACAAAGAGTCAATTTATTGCACTAAAATATGACTGCTTTAGGTTCATTACATGTTATGCAATTTTACCATGAGATGAACTACCAATAAAAACTTTAGTTAACACTTTAGGAACAGCTTTTTGTCCAGTACCATTAATTTTTCTAGAATATTCGCTTATTTCACTTAGCCAATTTAAATTAGTCTGAGAACTTGACTACTATTTTACTGTCAAATTTAATACTCTAACAACAATCTTATTTTACCCTGTAAATATTAGTGGAAAGGATTATTTGCCTCCTTGAGTAGGCCCTGAGCATTCCTGGTGCTAGGTTGGATTTAGATATCAAAAACCCACTTCCCCACACCATGGGTACAAGACAACTCAAACAAGTCTTGTTGCAGTGAGAGGGCAGCTGCTGTCGGCCAAGTCTCTGTCTGTTACCTGGGTCCCGATTTGAGCTGGGCATGGGAAGCGAAGCAGCCATGGGGGCAGGAGACCTCTCTCAGAAGGGGTGAGGGTTCAGGCCCCTGCAAAGTTGGGGTGGGGGGGCTGAGAGTCTATACCCCACCTCTGTTGACCCCCAAGTGCTCTCTTGATGGCCCCTCTGTGACTGTGCCTGTCTTAGGTTGTTCCTTCCCTGAGGAATCTTACCCATCTCTGGCTAACCAGCTATCCTCTGGGGCCAAGCAGGATGATGTGAGGTTCAGTTCTGTCTCTTTGGTAGTCTATGTCCCTGTGGCCTCCACACCCAGCACCTGCCTTGGGATCCCCTCACCTGCTGGCGGGGCCCTGGCACTAATCACATATCTTGGGGAACCCAGGTTTCTTCTCCAGGGAGGGCCCAGCTCACCCCACTGGGCGAGAGACAGATCCATGGTACTAGCCACCATGAGGCTTCAATCTCAGCATGAACAGAAAGCACAGGCAATAGCTGTGGGCAATTGGATTGTGAGAAGAGGGTCCCCCCTGGCCAAAAGGGCAAGAGGGACCAATATAGAATGCTCAGGTGCCTTCCCAGGGGGACCTCTACACAGTGGAAGGGATTAAATCCTTTCGTGTCCTTTTTAAATTGCTGCCAGACATTCAAAGAATTAGTTTGTAAGTTTGTTTGGGATAATTGTACATTATGCTGTTATAATTCTAAAATATCAAGAGATGTGTTACCTTTGTCTCCAAGCACCAAAAAGATGATTTTTTATTGATTCCCAAGGGTGCGAGGTACTATTATAGGTAATGGGGGTAGTACAAATCTGGGAAAAATTATAATGACATTGTAGAATATTATCATGTAAGGATATTCTTTGCTCTAGGCCATGGCAATTCCATTTCAAACTGGTTGTCAATTTCTTTTTGTATAGACAAGGTCTTAGTTACATTTTCTGCACCTCTCCCAGGAGCAAGTAGTGATAGTCCCTTCCTTTGGTGTCCATGCAAACCAGAAACCTCTTTTTAATTTTACACACAAAGGAGCAGTGGTTTGATTTTGTGTCATACAAAAGGGAAGCTGGGTAGCGACCCCTGTGTAATTATACTTCCTTGCCCCACCCATGGTCCTCCTGGATGACCAAGGTATTTGGTATTATTGGTGACTATATTAGGTGGGGGAATCAACCCATGTAAAGGCTCTTACCCATGAAGGGTCAGGAACATAAGTCCAAAATACTTCCCCATTTTCCCCAGGTAATATTACCATACAGTTGATGACTGCTATCATAGCAAGAAAGACGTTCTCAGGCGTTCTTGGGGTTCTGGTTACCTCACCATTTCTTTTCTTTCTTTTATTTTACTTTTATTTATTTATTTTTTACATATGTGTCCTTATTCCCCCATTATCCCCTACCCCCCTGTTGTCTGTGTCCATTGATTAGGCTCATATGCATGCACACAAGTCCCTTGGTTGATCTCTCCCCCTTACTCCCACCGACTCCCTCCTTCCCTGAGGTTTGAGGTTCTGATCCACGTTTCTCAGTCTCTGGATCTGTTCTTGTTCATCAGTCTATGCCGTTCATTATATTCCACAAATGAGTGAGATCATGTGATACTTATCTTTCTCTGCCTGGCTTATTTCACTTAGCATAATGCTCTCCATCTCCATCCATGTTGTTGCAAATGGTAGGAACTCCTTCTTTCTTACCTCAGCGTAGTATTTCATTGTGTAGATGTACCAGTTTTTTAATCCACTCATTTGCTGATGGGCATTTAGGCTCTTTCCAAATCTTAGCTATGTTGAATTGTGCTGCTATTAACATAGGGGTGCATATATCCTTTCTTTTCTTTTTAAATAAATCTTTATTGTTCAGATTATTACAGGTGTTTCTCTTTTTTTTCCCCCCATAGCTCCCCTCCACCTGATTCCCCACCCCACCCCATATCCTTACCCCCCGCCACTGTCTTCATCCATAAGAGTAAGATTTTTGTCCAATCTCTTCCCGCACCCCTCACACCTGCTTCCCCTGAGAGTCGTCAGTCCACTCCCTTTCTATGTCCCTGATTCTATTATATTCACCAGTCCATTCTGTTCTTCAGATTTTCATTCACTTGATTTTTAGATTCACTTGTTGGTAGGTATGTATTTGATGTCATTTTGTTGTTCATAATTTTTATCTTTACCTTTTTCTTCTTCTTCTTCTTCTTAAAGAATACCCTTCAGCATTTCATGTAATCCTGGTTTGGTGGCGATGAACTCCTTTAGCTTTTTCTTGTCTGTGAAACTCTTTATCTGACCTTCAACTCTGAATGATAGCTTTGCTGGGTAGAGTAATCTTGGTTGTAGGTTCTTGCTGTTCATCACTTTGAATATTTCTTGCCACTCCCTTCTGGCCTGCATAGTTTCTGCTGAGAAATCAGCTGATAGTCGTATGGGTACTCCCTTGTAGGTAACTAACGGTTTTTCTCTTGCTGCTTTCAAGATTCTCTCTTTGTCTTTTGCCCTTGGCACTTTAATTATGATGTGTCTTGGTGTGGTCCTCTTTGGATTCCTTTTGTTTGGGGTTCTGTGTGCTTCCTGGACTTATAAGTTTATTTCTTTCACCAGGTAGGGAAAGTTTTCTGTCATTATTTCTTCTAATAGGTTTTCAGTATTTTGCTCTCTCTCTTCTTCTGGCACCCCAAAAATTCGGATGTTGGTACGCTTGAAGTTGTCCCAGAGGCTCCTTACACTATCTTCATATTTTTGGATTCTTTTTTCTTTTTGTTTTTCTGGTTGGGTGTTTTTTGTTTCCTCATATTTCAGATCTTTGGTTTGATTCTTGGGGTACGTTGATCTACAGTTGAGTTTCTATATATTCTTTATTTCAGACAGTGTATGCTTCATTTCTGACTGATCCTTTTCCGTTTTTTTGGCATTCTCATTAAGGTCCTTGAAGGTTTCACTAAGCTCCTCAGAAGTGCCATCAAGTTTCTCGGCGGTTTTTAGAAGATTCTTGAGTAACCTTATAAATGTGGTTCTGAACTCTATGTCGTCCAGTAGTTTGCTTTCCTCCGTTTCTTTCACTTGTGGCATGTTTCTTTGTTTCCGCATTTTGGCTGCTTCCCTGTGTTGATGGAGTGGCTTTGTGTGGTAGGTGACCTACAGGGGGCAGTAGCTCAGCCTCCCCAATCACCTGATGTGGACGCTCTTGGTACACCCCTTTGTGGGCTGAGTGCAGAGTCTTGGTGTAGTTAAGCCTTAATTGCTGTTGGTACACTGGGAGGAATTGACCTCCAGGCCAATTGGCTGTGAGGACTCGCTGTGTCTATAAGAACTGCTGTGCTGGAGACACGCTTATGGTGCAGGACTTGTTTCAGTGGGGCTTTGGTGCTCGCTGAGTCTGCCTCTTGAATGTGTCACTTATGGATGTGAGGAGTTGAAATCTGGTTTCTCACACTGACCACTAGGTATACTGGCTTCTGGATCTCCAATGGGGTGCAGGTCAGCTATTGTCTGAGTCCACCCAGCAGGAGCTACAGCGAGAGCTACAGTTTTCTCCTCTTTGCTTGGGATTTGGAGGTTTTGGAGTTGTCTGATCCGGGCTGAAAGTTTGTTAGGTTAAGCTGCGGCAGTCCATTCATATGCAAAAGCCGCTGTTTGGAGCTTGGGTGGGTTTGTAGGTTGTGTGGGGAGGGGTCTCAGGGCGTCACTAGGCTAGGGCGTGGCAAACAGCAATGGCTGCTAGTTAGCCAGCTCTGTGTCTTCAACTGCATCCTGTGCCCCAGCGCAGTAAACAATTATTCTTGTGCACAGCTCTACAAGCAGGCCCCCCTCACTTTCCAACCCGGTAGCAGACAATCCAGCTTCTCCCCGTAGGAGTTTGGGTCCC
This sequence comes from Corynorhinus townsendii, assembly GCA_026230045.1. Taxonomy (NCBI): domain Eukaryota; kingdom Metazoa; phylum Chordata; class Mammalia; order Chiroptera; family Vespertilionidae; genus Corynorhinus; species Corynorhinus townsendii. The sequence goes on from JAPDVU010000004.1 coordinate 82,127,711, forward strand.
CTGCGTCTCCCCAGAAACTGTAATCGGGGGCTTGTCTCCCCTTTGGGTTGAAAAAAGCAACGCCTGCCGCCAGCCCAGATCTCGCACCTCTGTACCTCAGCTTTTCAGCGCTCGTGCATGTCTCAATGCTCTTTTCTCTTTCCTTCTAGTTGTAGAACTTCCACTCAGCCAGCTTTCCCATGGTTCTGGGTGATAGACGTTTTGTCTTTTAGTTGCAGTTTAAATTGTTGTGCGAGGCAGCAGTTTAGGTGTTTACCTATGCCACCATCTTGGATTCCTCCCGTATATCTTTTCTGATTCGTGTTTCTAGTTTCTTGGGATATATTCCTAGAAGTGGGATCACTGGGTCAAATGGGAGTTCCATTTTTAGTTTTTTGAGGAAACTCCATACTGTTCTCCACAGTGGCTGCACCAGTCTGCATTCCCACCAGCAGTGCAAAAGAATTCCTTTCTCTCCGCATCCTCGCCAACACTGTGGTTTATTGATTTGTTGATGATAGCCATTCTGACAGGTGTAAGATGGTACCGCATTGTAGTTTTGATTTGCATCTCTCGGATAATTAGTGACTTTGAGCAGGTTTTCATATGTCTCTTGGCCTTCCATCTTCTATGTTGTAAACTGTAATGCTCACTAAAGGCATGTCTCTGCATTATTTTCCTTGTGATTTCATTATCTTTTTTCTGTTCATCAGATTTTTTTATTCACTTGATTTTTAGATTCACTTGTTGATAGATATGTATTTGTTGTTCATAATTTTTATCTTTACCTTTTTCTTCTTCTTCCTCTTCTTAAAGAATACCTTTCAGCATTTCATATAATACTGGTTTGTTAGTGATGAACTCCTTTAGCTTTTTCTTATCTGTGAAGCTCTTTATCTGACCTTCAATTCTGAATGATAACTTTGCTGGGTAGAGTAATCTTGGTTGTAGGCTCTTGCTATTCCTCACTTTGAATATTTCTTACCACTCCTCTCTGGCCTGCATAGTTCCTGTTGAGAAATCAGCTGACAATCATATGGGTGCTCCCTTGTAGGTAATTAACTGTTTTTTTTCTTGCTGCTTTTAATATTCTCCCTTTGTCTTTTGCTCTTGGCATTTTAATTATGATGTGTATTGGTGTGGTCCTCTTTGGGTTCCTTCTGTTTGAAGTTCTGTGTGCTTTCTGGACTTGTAAGTCTATTTCCTTCACCAGGTAGGGGAAGTTTTCTGTCATTATTTCTTCAAATAGGTTTTCAGTATCTTGTTCTCTCTCTTCTTCTGGCACCCCCATAATTTGGATGTTGGTACACTTGAGGTTGTCCCAGAGGCTCCTTACACTATCTTCAAAATTTTGGATTCTTTTTGCTTTTTGCTTTTCTGGTTGAGTGTTTTTTGCTTCTATTTCAAATCTTTGATTTGATGCTTGTGGTCCTCCAGTCTGCTGTTAGGTCTCTGTATAATATTTTTATTTCAATCAGTGTATGTTTAATTTCTAGTTGGTCCTTTTTCATATCCTTGAGGGTCTTGTTAAATTTATCAGCCTTTTCTAGGAAATTCTTGAAAAACCTTATAACCATGGTTTTGAACTCTATGTCCAGTTGTTTGTTTTCCTCCATTTCTTTCTTTTGTGATCTGTTTCTTTGTGTCCGCATTTTTGCTGCTTCCCTGAGTTGGTAGAGTAGCTTTGTGTGCTAGGTGTCCTATAGGGCCCAGTAGCTCAGCTTCCCCAGTTACCTGAGGTGGACACTCTTGGTACACCCCTTTGTGGACTGTGTGCACAGCCTTGTTGTAATTAAGCCTTGATTGTTGTTGGTATCACTGGGAGGACTTGACCTCCAGGCCAATTGGCTGTGAGGATCAGCTGTGTCTACACTGGGAGAACTTCTGTGCTGGAGACACCCTTATGAGACAAGACTTGCAAAATTGCAAAAGCCTCTGTGCTCAGCTTGGATGGGGCAGAGTCTCAGGGTGGAGCAGATAGCCTTGGCTTCCTATCAGCCCTGCCCTAATAGGCCTCTGTGTCTCAGTGTCCCTTGGTAATCGCTGCAAGCACCTCTGAGAGACAGCTGCCCTCAAGTTTTGCCCACTGCCAGACAGTCCAGTTTCTCCCAGAATGAGTCTGGATTCCCAGAGTCTCACCTGGAACTGGAGTTCAACGCAGTTGGGAGCTTCCATCTCCCTCCCGCTTGAGAAAGCCAGCCATGCACTCAGCAGTCAGTCCTCTCCGCGCATGCACGCCTCTGGACCTCTGCCTTCCGCAGCTCCCCTGAGTCTCAGTGTACTTTTCTCTTTTCCTGACAGTCCAGATTCCCCCCGAATTAGTGTGGGTTCCCAGAGTCTCGCCCGGAACTGGAGTTCAGCGCAGTTAGAGACTTCCATCTCCCTCCTGCTTGAGAAAGCCAGCCACACACTCAGCTGACAGTCCTCTCTGCACTTGTGTCTCCCTACCTCAGCCTTTTGCAGCTCCTCTGAGTCTCAATATGCTTTTCTCTTTCCTTCTAGTTGTAGAATTTCCACTCAGCCAACTTTCCTGTGGTTCTGGATGATGTCTGTTTTGTCTTTTAGTTGTAGTTTTGAAATTGTTGTTCAAGGCAGCAGTTTAGGTATTTACCTATGCCACCATGTTGGTTTCTCCTCCTGATAGACCATTTTTGATGAATAGAAATCTAGATTTTTAAATTTTGGGGGGAAAAAAATCTAAACTGTTGCTGGCTTTTACAAAAATGTTTGCTTGAAGAAGAAAAATATTACCCAGAGACATGATTAATTCGAAGCTTTATATTCACACCAGCTGGTAAACATGGCGAGGTTTTAATTTACCACCTAACACTGCACAAGCAAAACAAACCTGAGATAATAGAATCAGACCCATGTAGCACATAGAGAATAAAGGTCACAAAAGTACTGAAGATAAGCACCAACTGTTTCAATATCCCAAGAGATTGATAAATGGGAGTTGGGTCACCATTTTTCTGTATGCAGCTGGCATCACCCAGAGAAATCCAAGGACTTTGAGCCTAATGCAGCACATGGCATCTTTTTATTAAATCTCTTTATTGATTAAGGTGTTACATATGTGTCCTTATTCCCCCATTATCCCCCATCCCCCCCACTCATGTCCTCACGCCCCTGTTGTCTGTGTCTATTGGCAGCACATGGCATCTTGCTGGCTGGTTGTCTCCACTAGCCCAATTAACCCTATTTTAATTTAGGTGGAATGTCCTTGTTCTTCAAATATAAAGCTCTCTCCATGTTCTAAAATTTGTTTTTTTAAACTGTGGGTCATGACCCAAGATTCAACAGTCTTTAAATAAATTTAGTGGGATTAGAGTCAGCATTTAACAAGAAAGCAAATATATGGAACAGAATAAAAAGATCAGAAAATATAGCACTTAAACCTCAGAGGGAAGGTAGGGGAGTAAGGGGGGAGATCAACCAAAGGACTTGTATGCATGCATATAAGCCTAACCAATGGACACAGACACCAGGGGGGTGATGGCATGAGTGGGGGTGGGGTGGGATGGGGGGCAATGGGGCGATAAGGACACATATGTAATACCTTAATCAATAAAGAAAAAAAAAGATGCAAAAAAAATTTCTGCTTCTCAGCAATTGTCAACAGTTTGGCTCAAATAAGCTCACAAAAATTTAAAAAAGAAAATATAGCACTTAGTGATGAAACGTAAAACGTGTGTGTGTGTGTGTGTGTGTGTGTGTGTGTGTGTGTGTAGTGTGCATTTGAGGATTATAATGTAATATGTGACTAGTTGAGGAATGGAAAAGGTCCCTTTGCCCCTAACTCTCTTTTCCTCGGTTCCATCCAAGTGCCTGGAATTCAACAACAACAAAAAAGATATATTTCTCTACACCATTAATATTTTGGGGACTTCAAATGTATCTAATTAAATTGAGTTGTATCTGGGAAGAATAAAATCTTAAGTTTCATCAGCAAAGGTTGATGTGACTCCTCTGTAAGCAGAGACCAAATGGGTAGAACACAAGTTAGGAACTTTTGTGATAGGAGAGGCAGCTGAAAGAGTAGATGGCAAGACCTCGAGATCATCCTAGGATCTCACATATTTAACCTGCATCCTCTCTGTTATCATCGATCGACGACTTGCACACAGGATACTCCAGTGCTTTTGGCTACTATAAAAATCAATAAGAAGAATTGCGAATATACCCTTTTATAGCTCTTCAGTTTGTACTGCCCAGTATATTCACAGACACCATGGAGAAAAGTCTTTCTTAAGGCCTTTACTTTTCACATCATTTACAAATTTCATGAGAATTCATAGTCAGTCCATCCTACTTGGTGGAAAGGATCCCGGGAAACAGCAATGACCCTTAAACCTCATTATAAATCAGATTCACTGGGGGTGTTTTTAAAAAATATAGATGCCTGGGCCATACCTTCAGAGAATTTCAGTTGATTAAGGGGTGGGGTCCAAGCATTTTAAATAAACTTTTCAGCCAATTCTACTGCAGAGTTGGGTGTAAGAATCAATCAAGTCCCACTACCCATGTGATTCCTATTATATCATGAACAATTGTTGTGTTAAACAGCTATAATTTTAATGATGGTGTCACTTAAATTGAGCAGAAATGTCTTTTAGAATCAACACATTAGTCATTTTTTCTACTTTGCCCTTCTCCCCAGGCCCCCAACCCATATGAGTGGATGACTGGTCACCTCCTTGTACCATATGTCATCTTTCAGTATCAACTCACTAAAGCAAACACAGCACAGCTAGGGACTATAGTAACAGTAATACTTAGTGAATGTTAGTGGCCAATAACATTTTTGTTGTAGTTGATATTATTACCACTACAGAACAATGCAAATATAATGGTTAACAGCAAAGTCACCAAAGCAATTTTGCCAAGACAAATGTCAAGAACATGCTACTTCACAAAGTTGTACAATAAGTGGCATGTATTGGTAATCCGGAAAAATACAAGATGCTTGTTTTTGTGTGTCACTTACTTTTCACCTCCTACAGCACCTTCTAGACAAATGAGCAACCAATGCAAGAACAGTGTCACAGGAGTACTTAAGTGACTCTTGGAAAAAAGCCTCTTTGTTCATATTTAAAACAATAGCATTCTGGGTTACAGAATTCTCCTTTAACATTCAAAAGCTCCCCCACAAAATTAAAATGAATCTTCAATAATACCTCTTCTTGAAAGAAGATTGAATGAGAATATGCAAAGTTTAGTCCTCATAGAAGAAACAAAAGAAAAATGGAAAAAAATAACTTCTGAGAACATATTTCCACCTCTGTCTCTACCCCACTGGTTAACCTTAACTTTTCTGTAACTCAGTTTCTCTACCCATAAATCATGGAACTGCTCAGTACTTAAGGAGATAGATGTCTACTAGGATTCAAATGATGTATTCTCGGGCTCAGTATCATGCCTAGACTCCCATGAACTCTTTATAAAGAATTATTATTTATCCTGTAGATCATGTTGCACTGAGTTACAGTGATTTAAGTCAAATTGATCTGAACTCCAAAACAAACAATAATAAAAATGACAATAGTATAGCCAATTTTTGATGCTGATATTTAGGGCATACTTTTTAAAGTACCTAAATCTTCTATTGTTGTATTCTTCCCTATTATTGCTGAGATCAGTAAATTAAATAATGTTATGAATTATCTGATCTTTATATTAACTGTAATTTAGTAATTATTAAGATGAATTGGAAACTTCACTTGTAACTGTTAACTATCCTGCTTAACAGTGTAGACCAGCGATTTTCAACCAGTGTGCCACAAGAATTTTTAAAACACGCATTACCTGATTATTCAGTTAAGGGCACTGACCTCTTTTCCCTTAGATTGTCAAATTAATAAAATGACAAGAACCAACACAATAATAGTCGTCCGGTGTGAATGAACCAAAATTATGCCTATTTTTATCGGATCAGCAAAAATATATTTTTTGGTGTGCTACAGAATTTCAGTAATTAATTTCTGTTTTGCCATGAGATGAAAAAGGTTGAAAATCACTGGCATAGACAAAAATTAGACAGCATAGTGTAATAATCCTGAGCTTCAAAGAATTGCTAACCTTCCATCGTTATTTTGCAGAGCTGAAAAGCCATACCTTCAACTAAGGAAGTGAGGAGGGTAACATTGGCTGCTTTCCGTCTTCCTGCGGGTAAGTTCAGGCCAAGCCTATCCAGCTTCTCTCTCAGGCAGCGGCCCCCATTCTTGGACTTTGCTCTGTCCAAAAACAACCAAAAACTAGATTTTGACAATTCACATTCTGAGGGAAAATATGAGAACTCTTGACCACTTGGGGAATTCAACATGGGACAGGAGATGTAAGCACTGAGGGTTGGGGTGTGTGGTATCGGAGACCCACAGTGCTGGAAAACAACTTTAACATACCTTCTCAAAATGCCTCCCAGGAGTGAAGCATTGAGGCATTCGGGTGGTGAGAGGCGCCTCTTCACCTCTGCAATGGTCACCTTGTATTTGGAAGTAGAACTGAGAAGAGACAGACGGCCAGGGACAGAGCAAAACAAGTCTGTGGGGTTGACCACACAGGTACCACCTTTGGAGGAAAAAGCATATTGTATATTAATGACATTGAGGGATTATAACTGCACGAAAGACAGTTAACACCAAGGCTCTCCACAGGATTCAGGGATGCATGGCACACCTTCCTTACACGTACATCAGCTGAATCATCTCTAAGAGCTGCTCTGAAGATGTCCTTTCAAATGACACTCAACATTTTTTCTTTCAAATATCTACTGGAGGTATTTATGAGAGATTATCCTAACTTAGGTAAAAGGTAGCATACTGTAGAGTGTAGGCTGACCCATCAGTGTTAATTTTGATATTATCCATGCCAAGAAACACTTCAATTAATTAAAACCCCCAAACTCCACCAATTAACCATGCAAAAGGTAGGCATTATTTATCCATACCTGTGTGTATATGTATGTGAATGCACATAGATGGATTTTTTTTATCCATGACTTAATATATAGACAAAATTTTTGAAAGATCTTTTCCAAAATGCTTGAGAGCTGCCATCTCCTTTCCTACATACATCTACCAACTACAGACACCACTAAAATTCATTTGCCCACTTCCAGAAACTTCCAACACATGTGGGTGGATAATAGGTCAAATCCCTCTACCATAGGTCAACCCTCAGGATCAGCACACACAGTCAAACACAGCACATGACCTAGCATACAGTAACAGTAACACAGTAAATGTTAGTGGCCAATAATCTCCAGAAAGCCCCTGGAGCTCTGCTCTCCTCCACAAAAAGAGCACATTTCCCAACCTCAGGCAGCTGAAGTAGAGCTGAGGGCCCACAATGACCCTTGTTGGGGAGAGTTTCCTGCTGCTCAATCCTCCCTTACTGCATAATTCCTGAGCCAATGCCCACACTGCTAGCAAGGTGGCTGTAAAGCCCCAGGACCCAAGGCTGCTCTCAGCCTCCCACCCCCCAATTCACTGAGCAAGCTGAGGGAAGATCTTCATTGGCAAAGTCAAATTCAAAGTTTGCTTTTGTGAGCATACATTTGATTTCTTCGGTTATGGGCTACCTTAAACTCATCTCCAGAAAAGGCTGAAGTCCTATGATGAAAAAGAAGGGGGGAGAGGGTGAAATGTAGGTAGAGGAAGAAAAATACTCAGGAGAGTGTTATCCAAAATATTTTTGCTCAATGGGTGGTCCTCAACTGGCATCTCTTAGGAGCTTGTTAGAAATGCAGAATCTCAGGCCCAACCCAGACCTTCTGGGTCAGAATCTGCATTTTAAAAGACCCCCAGATGATTTGTGTGTGCATTAAAGTTAGAGAAGCACTGGTCAAGGACTCACCACTGGCCTCCCACATACTCCTGCCCTCCTACTAAGCAGCTCAGAAGGAATGTATGTCAGTGGAATCTCTGGTATTCAGATTCTGGGCACAGTTACTAAGCAACCTGGGAGGATGTTTAAAAAGGCAAAGGGGCCCTGGACCTGGGTGGAGAGAACAGGCTAACCTTGCCCTACTCTTAAAGTGTTTCTACCCCTGTACTTCCTGGAATTTCTACCGGCCGTCTTACAGTCATCTGAATTTCCTCCGAAAGTGCTGGGATTAATGTCTTTCTCCCTGAGCATTCTGTGGCTGGTGATCACCCTGCATGTCCCTCAAAGACAGAAGAGGGGATAGTGAGAACATCAGAGGAGCTAGCCCTCTCCAGGCTTGATGGTGGGTCCTGTAAACCAGGCTAAATTGCCTGTGCTAGTGTCTGGATACCTGCGCTCAGTTAAAACCTGAGGGGCCATCATCTTAATTGTCAAACTGAAAAATTTTTTATTATTAAACTTGTTGCCAATACCATGGGAAACCATGCAAATGCCTTCCGCAGGAGCTGGAAACACAGATTTACCTTGGCTTCTCCACCTGTCGTTCTCAGAAACAATTTTAAAATAATAGAACAGTATCCCCCTTATGCACATGGGGATATGTTCCAAGACCCTGAGTAGAAGTCTGAAACCACAGATAGTACTGAACCTATCTATATACACTATAGTCTTTCCTATATACACACACACTTTGCTGCTTCTCTTTGGCATACCCGAATTGCCAGGATCACTTCTTTTGCAATTTGGAGTCCTTATTAAGTAAAATAAGGGTTACTTAAACACAAGCACTGTGATTAGTTGTGGAACTGATAACCTAGACGGCTACTGAGTGACTAATGGGCAGACAGACTATGTAATATGGATATATTGGACCAAGAGGTGATTCATGTCCAGGGCAGGACTAAGTGGATGGCACACGATTTCATCACACTACTCAGAACGACGTGCAATTTAAAATTTATGAATTGTTTACTTCTGAAATTTTCTATTTAATATTTTCAGACTGCAGTAGACCACAGGTAACTGATACTGTGGAAAGTAAAATCAAGGATAAGAGGGGACTACCATAATGATAATAATAATACAGTTTTCCTAGATTTCTGGGCTCAAAAACACGACTGTACTTTTGGTTATGCTCTCACTTTATACCTATAGAGGCAAAATGCATTTTAAAAATAAACATGTGACTTCTCAAACATTGAGATGAATAGGAAAGTAAGCTAGGTATCAGTGAATCTGGGTTTTAGTGACATATCCTGAGAATTGAGAACCTGAGAACTTTAAAATTTAGGTCACTATGAGGTCATCTGAAGCAAAAATATGTTTTTAAAAGCCATAATGATGTCTATAATCAAAATTTGCAAAGGCCTCTACTGAAAATGGGCCTCCATCCACAGCCACTATGAATCATAAGCAAATGAATATTTTTACATAAAGTACCCTCTCTTGTACACTAGCCAGTATATAATTGAGAGCACAAGACCGCTCACCCAATGCATCTCAAATTTATTATGAGTGAGAGAAAAGGGTCTGTGCATATGTTATTTTCCTGGTTGCTAAGGGAAAGGACACATTTTTAGACCTTTCCTATATTTACTAATGCATAGTGGGTTTAAAACCTTATTTAGAGAGATTCAAAATATTTTAATTTTTGTAAAAGGAGCCAAATTAGGCGTTCTCCAAGTGGAAGTGGCACTCTTTGGGAAAGGAAAACCCCATGTGCTGAAAACCAGCTGCTCCCAGGCAAGCCATTGGTCAGCTACCTAGCTAAGTGCTAGCTCTCTGGGCCCTTGGTCTTCCTCTCCTGCATCCAGGTTGGATTTCTGGCTTATGCTCAGATAAGCATTTATGAGGTAAGTCATACAGGCTGAATATTAACAGTATGCTTGATGCACACACAAATTGCCTGGAGGATTTATTTTGTATTCAGATTAGCCATCAACTCTGGAGTCTTTTATTTTTTATGTCATAGCATCTTTAAAGGGAATTTCTGTTGCTTTGATACTTGGCATTGCTGCAGCCTTGGGGAACTCTCTTGTCCTGGCTAAAGATTTGGCAACTTGTAAAGTTTACAGCAGCATGGGAATCTCATATTATTCCTCCCAGTTTATTTTGTAGGGCAGAATTAAAAAGCAATAGGTCAACATAACCAGAGTTCTGCATTTGGAATGAAGTTTCCAAGGAGGTGGGGATTCTTTAAGGGGATCCAGACAACTAATGGCAATGGTGAGATTTCAAAGAAGGAAAGTCATGCAAGAGTCAACCATGCCCAGCCATTTACAGCATCCAACCTCACTGTTACTAGTTGAAATTCCTCATGTGCCTGTGTTGCCTGTCAGCTCTTATTGAAATTATGTAATATTCATTCCAGATCCAGCACTCTGGTAAGGGGCGTCTCTGGTGCCACAACCAGGGTCCTCCCACAGAACTCTTAGAGTACATCTCTTTTCCGTTCATAGTGCACAGAAGCAATCCTTCCACGAAGGTCATTATTTTTTAAATTCAAACCTGGAGATAGGGTGTCCTATTTCCAGTGCTGCTGTAAACTTAGATGTGTAGCTATAGTAACAGCCTAAGAAATCAGGGACTATCTACTCAAGGTCACTTGTCTAGGACTTGGCTATCATAGTAAAAGGGATTAACTTTGCCACCGCTATAGGAAAAAGTCAGCCAAAGGTTTAGTGTGTGTATGACAAAGTCATGCACAAAAGAATAGATGCAGATCCTTCAGCCAGCAGACCTTGTTAGATCCCAGGCCTGTAGAAGAAGCAGGGAGCTGGGGCTGTGCCCTCTGTGGCCTGACTGGAAAAGTCTGACCCTGTGTCTGCAGGCATAGTGTGGGGGAGTGGAAAAAGGACTGGGCTGCAAGTAGCAACCTGGCTTACTAGCGACCCGTTGGATTTTAGGCGAGTAACTCTGGAACTCAGTCTGGCCATCTGAAAAATGGGGATGCTCACAGCTGCTCTACTTATTTTCCCAGATTGTGGGGAGGTGCAATGGGAGATGGATACACGCATGCTCAGCGCCCTGAGCAAAAGCCACCCAATCCCACTATGATGCTGAGCAACTACCACGTCACTGGGTGCGAACTGTGGAGCATGACAAGATCCCCACCCACCTTTTGCGCTGCTTCGGGATCAGAAAGCCACGCGCCAACGTGCTTTTACTCTTCTCATCCCAGGCAATTAGGGAAGAGGAAACAGCCACGGTCGTCTCCAAGGAACCGCGGCTCCCCTGGCGCCCCCAAAGCTGCCTCTAAGCCACGGGTGCCCTCTGAGTGCCCCCCCACCCGCCTCAAGAACAGAAACAGAGCAGGTGATGGCCAGAGGCCCTGCGCGCTCTCCAGGTGCGATCAATACTTCCTGCCAGGCTTCCGGGCGCGGCCGGTGCGCGCAGCCTCTCCAAAGCCGCCGCGCCGCCCGCTCGCTGCCGTTCGGTGTTGACATAATTAAACCAAATCTTGAGAGCAAAATAAATGTTCTGTTCGCCTTACAGCCAAACAGATGTTTACAATTCAAATGAAAGAAATACAAACGGCAGGGATTTTTTTCCTCCCCTTCTTCATCTCCAGTGATCGCTCGTGGTTTTTTTTGTGTTTTTTTTTTTTTCTGACACATTAAAAATGTGTAAGCGATTACGAGAGTTTCCTGTCCCAGTTTGTTCTGCTGGTACATTTCTTTGAGGTACACGTTTAAACTGGGTGGGGTAGGATCATTGCCGGGGGCTTCCCCTCTCGCCTCTTGCCCTTCTCAATCGCAACCCTCCCAGGTAAACACCCCCCCCCCCCGCCATACACACACAGTCCTTAGAAGCAGATACTAATTGTAATCAAATAACAAAGGGATATGGGGCTTAATTGTAATTAAATAGGCCTCAGATGATATTTGAGCAGCAAAGTGCGCTGTTTGGGGGAGGATATGCCAGGTATAACTGGAATACCAGGTTTGAAAAGCTCTCCTCCCGGTACAGGTTCCAGACAGAACAAAAGAAAGGGAGGTCTGCAAGGGGAGACCTACTAGTTTAATGTGGCGGTGGGTGTGTAATCATGTGTGTGTAGGGGGGCGGGGGGAGCGTTAATCCCCATTTCCCAAAGATAGAGTGCTTTGGCTTTTGGTGATTTTCAAAACAATAAGGAAATTGGGGAGAAGGCATTAGGCTATGGAAAAGCAGCTCCTCCATTCCCGCAAAATAGATTTCCAACAAACCATGCGTCCAGGTCTTTTGGTATATGGATTTTAGACTTCATAGAAAGGTGATTGAATTCGGAATCTGTATCTGGAGACTAACGTGGCAGGAGAGGCTCCAAGTGTATTCCTGGCCTTATTGTCACAATAAATAAGCCATAGAAATGGGTTTTGAGATTTGAGGTAAAGAGCGAGTCCATAAGCTCTGACAAAAGAAGAGGCACAAGTGTCCCCACCCTCCTCCAACCTTACTCCTTCCAGGAAATCCTGAAAGACCCAAAGGCTGATTCAGAGTTTGGGGGCCTGGAGAAATCGGGGGAAAGCAGCCCGTGGGCAGCCGTGGGGGCTGCGGAAGGGTAAAGCGGTCAGATCCATCCACCCTGCAATTGGCAGACTGGGCGATTGATGCTAAGCTCCGTTTCACCGAAGCATTTTTTTTTTTCAATTAAATCGGATCTGACAATGTTTGTGCCGCAGCCTCAATGCCTCCGCCTGGCGTGCCAGTCACCTCTAAGCGATCTGACAAACTCCGGCGCTCTTAAAACGTGCAGAGTTCAGATCATATTAATTCCCCAAAAATGTTTTGATTCAAAGTAGTTTGTATTTTGTGTAGCCACAGGCAATCCGGAAAGCGCTCCAGCCTGCCCACGGCCGGCCGCTCCCTCTCCGCGTGGCCCAGAGGCTCTGGCGGTATTTAAGCTTCTGAAATTAGCCTGGGGCAGCAAGGCAGAGTGATCACAAAGCGAAACAAGGGCGCTTCCCCTCTTCACTTTTTTCATTTTTTTTTCTTTCTTCCTTTTTTTTTTCTTTTCCTTTTTTGAGTTTGCCATCCCGATTTCACACACACAAAAAAAGACCAGGGCCAAAATGTCACCCAAATATGGAAAAACTGGATTTTCTCATTTCACCTCCATCCTGTTCTGAAGGCCACAGCGCCCAGCCCGATTGAGCCCCTACCCCTGCGATTCCAATCTGGGTCCCCTCATTATTAGCTTCATCATCATCATCATCTTCATCCTCATTGTCATCAACATTGTTCTCCTATTATTAAATTCTCAGGGCGAGAAATGAAAGGGGCCAGCGCCTGCCAAAGGGGAGGGGGCCATAAGGGAGTCTCAGAAGATTCCTGGGGAAAAGAAGAGTGGGTTTTCCTTTCTTTTTTTTTTTTTTTTAATGATTAAAAACACAGACAACTCCTGTAAATAGAAGCCTCATTTCTTCAAGAGATGCCTTTTAAAATCCAGTATCTGAATATTCAACGAAGGCAAAGCTCCACTCTGTACGTACAACATTAATATGATCTCTGCAGAATTTGCTACTCAGAAATATTAACATATCAAAGCCGACGCCCGGAGGCGAGAGAAGCTATCGATACCCGAGGACTGGGTAAAGTAAAGATTATTGGTTCTGATGGTTCGAGTGGCGGAGCTGCGGGCAAAATCGCGCACACCATTAACCGAGAGTGAGCGCGCAGGGAGCTGCACCTCCGAGGCGGTGGCAAATATTTTATCTAGTGGTAATTACCTTGCTGCTGCCCCCTCTTCCGCACTTTCTTTGGCGATGGGGCCTTCATTATAGGCAAACACAACATAACTGCCACTTACCAAAGTGAATCAGGAAAATGGTTTTTGGATCTTTACCTATAGACGTGGCCAAATTTTAACTGGAACTCCCTCCCCCCACCAACACACACACACACCACTGCAAGACAGGATAACCTCTCCCTGGAGAACTCATGTAGGGCATTTAGGGATCTGCCTTTCTTCAGGGGTCTTTGGAAGTAAAATCCAATTTTTTTTCTCCCACAGTAAATTCTAGAAATCATTAGAAATGTAAGTTTATCCGAAAGCTTAGCAGGAGAAGGAAAATGGTGAAAAGTTGTGCTTTTCAAGAAATTATGTTTCATGTGGAGAGCTACCTGTAAGGCATGGATTAGAAGAGAAACAGATATTCCCATATAAGCTATTACACAATAAGGCAACATGGCAGAGAGCTTGCATTCATGAAGAACAAAGGTGACTAGCGCTGTTGATATCAGAAATCCTGTGCACTACTGTGACAATAGAGACAAGAGGCTTCCTTAGTTTTTCTTCAAAAACTGGGGGTCCTGAGATGAGGTGCTGGGCGTGCTCCGGAAGGATCTACACCACCTTTTAATGCAAGACTTCCTTGATACCCTTGCTATCCGTTTGTAAATTGTCATGCACATTGATCTGTTCAGAGTAAACAGACAGCACACCCTGGTCTCCAGGGCTATACCAAGTTAATTGGCCTATCTTTAAGACACATAGAAAATGAATAAACTCAGCAGTTAAATTCTGAACTCCTTTTGCAGGGCAGGGGAAGACAGAGGGAGTTAGTCAAACAATACAAACAAAACCCCCAAGTTGCCTCCCCTCTTTCTTTGGAGCCAGGCTGTGCTCCTTAAAGATCAATATTTGACTTAAAATAGATTCGGAGCTGATATGTTAGGTGAAGTGAGTTGGCATCGGATCCTAGAAGAATACAAAAACATCACCCAAGGAAGACCATTTCTGTGGCTCTGATAAGACAGGACCGCAGCTCTGTCTGACCTTGTAGTTACCCAAGAGCGTTGGTCTTTTGGGGGAAGCTGGCGTGGAGGTGTCCCTTACGGCTCTCTCCGAAAATTCAACCGATTACACAGCCATCTCCTATCCAGCTCCCACCTTCGACCTCGAATAAATCCCACTCTCTGTCAGGTATTGTACGACCTGACGCAATTTCCAATCAATTGAGAGGGTGATCAAGCTGAACTCAAAATCCGCAGTAGCGCGAGTTGGGCTCTGGGAGGAGCCGGCTCTGGGCGCTAATTAGTGGCGCTGTCCTTCAGCACCACCGACATTTTCGTGCGTCCGGAGTGCTTGGCCTCACCTTTGGTGAGACCGCCCCAACAGATTGGAACAAGCTCCTTTCACATGGCCCCTCTTTCACTCTACATTTTTAACCCTTCTTCCCAACAGGATGTATATTTTTTCTCAATTTTCACTAATCTTGGGCCTATTTCATGGCATGTCAATATGACAGTATTGGCCTGGCTGACAGGTTTAATATTGCTCATTTAAAAAATATATTTATGGAGCATCACTAGTAATTAAAAAACAAAAGTTCTCAAACACTCATCGGGTGAAACAACAATTATAGAGCTATTTTACATTTAATGGAAGTTTCAAGCTTCCACTATGACAATAGTCAAGTTCCCAAAGGAAAGCACTCTTTGTCCCCCCACCCCCTCAGTTTAAATGGAGTTTCACAGTGGACACTGGGTTGCAAAACCTGCAGTTTAAACATGAAAGAACCTACTACTGTCGGTACAGGTACATTTCTCTCTCTCTCTCTCTCTCTCTCTGTCTCTGTCTCATCTTTAAATGAGCTTTGAAAGAGAGGGAGAGTGACTGAAGGACATTTATTTGGTGCCATCAGAAGTGACTCAGTGTTTAGTGGTTCAGCTACTAAAGACAAGTGCAGCCCTGGAGCTGGAATTAGTCCTGGTGAATAGGCCACATCTTATTAATTCATATGAAGTTGGGATAACAGCTGGTCCCCCTTGCCTTGTATGCTCCTAGGGTTACTCAGTTTGCTAGGAAAATAAGCTTCAGAGGCACTGGATACAGTTAAGTGGGAAGCCAGCAAAATCTGCACTGCCTCGAGGCCCTTAAAATGTCATAGTTCAAAACCCTTTGTCAAAATGGAACATCTGAAATGCAGCTCCCTTCAGTGTCTGAGCCGAATTCAACAGCTTTCTACTCTTGTCCCCCCTTCCAATTCCATGGGTAACTCTGGATTCAGATGTTTCTTCAACAGATGGGAACAAGAAAGCTTTATCCGGTGCAGTTAACACCACCTCCTCCTCCCACCCTCCCTTAAAGAAAGAAATGTTCAGGACACTTAGAAAAATAAGGGCAGCTACAATGTTGGTGTTTCATTAGCCTTCTCTGCAGCCTCAATGAATCCAGCCTTTCACAGAATCCTTCAAAGCCTCAAGCTAACACCATCACCTCAAATACCCAGGCTGTGGCTAGCACATTTAGGACTAAAAAAGACCAGAAATTCTGCTCCAGGATGAGGTGATGAGGGAAGGAGGTGTGAGAAGGATTTTTTTTTTTGGTCTTGAACTTTGATTCTGTCACTGTTCTGTGAGAAACAGTCAATCTCATCTTTCAGAGGTCTTTGGGGCACAGGCTAAGTTCAGGCCTCAGTGGAAGAAGGGAGGCTTTTTAATATATGTATGTCTGTGTGGGACAAGAGTAATTGACTAAGAGAAATTGTTTTCTCAATTACCAGACAAGGGCTTTGATGTTTAAAAGCACCACCAGATCTTCAAAACAATATAACAGATAAGAAAAGAATGTTTTAACATGTCCTTACCTCTTCTTATCACTCCACCTTGGCCATTGAGAACAAGCCCACACTGGGCTTCCACGGAGCCCTTAATAAAAGGAAAATACCATAAAATCACTCAAATAGATATTATAAGTATGACCCTATGAGTTAAGTCTTTCAATCTGTCCTGTCCCTGAACCTCATATCCACATAACCTCATAGTAGACATTTAACACAACCACTGAGCTAGAGCAAGTTTGGCAGCATGCATAATGAGGGGGGGGAGGTGAATTTGCCAGAAAACCACAATCTAAAAGTTGTATAAATCTTAAGGTGCATTTTACAGCACCATGAAATATTACACTTCAAAGGGCCTGAGTGCCTTTCATCTTGGCATAAGAGAATGAGAAAGCCTTTGAGTCCCCATCAAGGCACATAACACATATACAGTCTCCATGGCAGCTTCTGCGTGAAGCAAATTACACCAAATTTGTCAAGTTTGGCACCGTGGGTTTCTTGGGAGCTCAGAGGAGTCATTTCAAGTGGGAGATTTAAGTTATCTAATGAAGGTTCTGCTTTACTCCAGTTGGAGGAGCATCCTATAATGCTACCCAAAATGGGGTCTTATAGAGGAAATACCTTCAGGTTCACTCACTGTAGATCTTCAGGAGCCTAATGGATTTGGGGGTCATTTGAACTGGGAAGGAGGTAAGGGTTTGCTGATTTTTGATTAAGAAAAATAAAAATTTCTCTCTGTGTGTCTTCCCCCCCTCCCCGCCCTCCCTGAGTCCAAATGTGTTAAAGGCTCATTTTCCTTTACAAACAAACGAGGTATTGGACATGAAAGAGGCCTTGAAGGGTGTTAACCTACCCAACAGCCCGTGAAGAGTTAAGTAAATGCGGAGAGAGTCGGTGCATAATAAAAACCCACTTTACAAAACAACCTTTACAGCCCTGGCTCCCTTTGCTTCCCCATTTTCACCATATTGAGGCAGGCCTGTAAGAGCCCCCTTTTCAACCAGTTCACGAGCTCTTTCTTATTTGAACTGTTCTGCCTTAAAGTGATTATCAAATCAATATGAAAAAAAAAAAACCTTGGAAACTGGGCATAAATTAAAGCAGTGATGGGAAAAGGTGTGACAGTTTCCTTTGTTGGCCATAGCAAATCTTTTTAGGGGACTCAAAGATGGAACTGAAGCCACAAGACTGTTTGCATCTGTTAGGCAGACTTAGACCGCCCTCCAAACCATTGGACCTTCACTTAAAATTCTGTGCAGGGAAAAGTATATTTACATTTGTTGCATTTGAAATGAGGCATATGCTGATGAACGTTTTAAAAAGAAAGAAATAAAAGGAGAGAGACGGGTTTCTCCCACACATCCCCTCCCTAGTTCTCATTTTTAAAAGTAGCTATGACTTTTTTCTTTCTTTTTCATTCTGCTAAGTCCAGGAGGAGTGGAAAAAATAGCTTGTCAGATTTACAACTTGCTTTATATGTACTCATATATAAAATTATATATGTATATCTATAGACATAGATATATAAATAGATCGTATACCGTACTCCTCAATTTCTTCTAGTATCTTGGAGCGTTTCTCTCAATATGAATATTTCCTCAGTATGAGTAATAAATGGAAAAAAAAGAAGATTAAAAATCATTTTTAAAAAGCATATAGGCTGGAAAAAAAAAGGTTCAAAATATCTGAAGTGAGGAAGGTAAAAGGCCACAAAGCTCTCCATGAGAGTGAAGCCTTTCTCTCCCATTCTCTGGCGTGCCGCTAAGATGTTTATTTTCTTAGAAGAAACGAATCTTGGTCTCTTCACTTAACAAACTTTCCCCCCTCATAAGTAAAACGTTGTTTGGTCAGATGACATTGCATAAATGACCAGTTGAATGGCACTAAGTCGAAAATTGGATAAACTATGGTGTTCTTTTGCATGGGACTCTCTCTTTGTCTGGTGCTTGCAAATGTTCTAATCCTCTCTTTTGAAAAATGCCCGGCTTTGTGCCTAGCACTGAAAAAAAATTTGTACAGATACAAAAAAATCAGCAGCAGACGTGGCTATTAAAAAGAGTAAATAGGTTTTAGTTGAGCAAAGCATTGAATGGCAGACTTCTTTCCCCCTTGAGACATCAGGGGATCCTTGTGAAAAATGTAAAAATGCCCTGAGCATATAAAATTATTTTGTGAATACAAATGTAGAAAGTCAAGGTTTATGAAGCCAAATCTTTTTTCTTGTGTGCCGATCTTGTGGCTGTGGCTCTTTGTTGGGATTGTAAGGGCTTTCACTTTAATTTTAAAATGATCCCTTGCTTGGAGATAAATGAGGGGGGAAGATTTTTTGTGCGCAACAAGGGTTCCCTGACGTCTCCAACTTGGGCTCTTCAAGTATCTTGCCTTGCATTGTAGCGACTGTGGAAAAGGTGGCCAGCTTTGTGTGGACTGAAAAAGTAGGGACTCACAGATAGAAGTAGCTGCACTTTCAGGCAAAAGAAGTTACAAATTCATGTTTTCTGAGTTCTTTTTTGGACACCTGTGAGCTTATTTGTTTGAAATGAGGCTGTGACAATATGTTTACATAATTATAAATTCTATTGTTGGAAAGAATATGCAAAAAATTCATTAAGAAAGTAGGAGATATCTAGTTGAGTGATGGCCTCCACAGTATCTGATTTCCTCCCTTCCTCCCTTCCTCCCTCCCTCTTCCTCTCTGCCTTCCTTTTCTCCTTTCTTTCTCCCTACGTCTTTTCTCTCTTTCTCTCTCTCTTTATTTCCTCATTCCCTTCTTCTTAAGGAGTTGCATCTTACATAAGTTAATGGGTTGGAGAAGAAAAACAAAGTTGCAAATGAACGGGTTGGCAGGATTGGGTGGGCCTCAGGCAAAGAAATTAGGCTCAACCCCACACCCTGGCGAAGTGCCTTGTGCAGATTCTTTCATTGGGGTACATTTTTGAGTTTTTCATTTGTGATTCTTTGCTCTCCACATCAATCTAGTATCTTTGGTGAAACTTCTGCTAGAGTTCAGGGTCCCAACAATGTTTCCAGAACAAACCAGCTCCCCCAATTCATAGTAAGCTCCCCACAGGTCAGTCCGGAACAAGCATCTGAGACCCAGAAAAGCGCCAGACTGAGGTTAGGATTGGTCATCAACTTATCGGGTCTTACTCTAAGTCCGGGAGTCTCAACCCCAGCCTCCTAGATCTCCCCTGCCCGATCCCCTCTGGGGCAGAAATGTAGACTCACAAAAGACTTTCAAGCAGACCTACGGAAAGTGGGGGCCGCGGCTAGCCGGACTCCGGAGCGTGCAGGTGAAATGCCTTGGTCCAAAGAGAGGAAACGAATGACACACGCCTCCTCTAATTGTTTTGATAACTTTCCATAAGTGCTCTGTGTGTGTGTGTGTGTGTGTGTGTGTGTGTGTGTGTGTGTGTGAGAGAGAGAGAGAGAGAGAGAGAGAGAGAGAGAGAGAGAGAGAGAGAGAGAGAGTTAGAGAGCCGGCTTACAGTCAGAGCATCGATAGAGCGGGAGGGGGAGGGCGAAGAGGGGAGGGCCAGACAAATTCACTGCATGCTTATTTACCTGCAAGTCGTCTGCTCCCGCGGCGGCCAGCCCGAGGCTGGGCCCTGGCAGGAGTCTTTGATCTGGGTGCATTCCATACTGAGAGCCATGACTCATGAGGGACAGGTCGTGGCGGCGGTAGGCATCGAGGCAGCCCAGCTCCCGCCTCTGCTCGTCCAGGCAGGACGACTTGAGCGCCCGCGCATTGTGCAGGTTAATAAAGTCGGTGGGCTCCCCGTGGTGGATCTGTTGGTAATACTGTTGCGAATGGTGGAGCGAGTTCAGAGAATAGGCGTCGGGGGTGACGGCCGGGTGGCTGTGCTGAAATTCGTAATGGAAGGACTGGTGGTGGAGCGGGGTGTACTGGTGGTTAGTGGAGAAGTAGGGGGACGCGAACTCGGTGCCGGTGGTGGAGTAAGTTAAAGGAGAGGAGGAGGAATAGGCGACAGTGGAATTGGCTACGGACTCCAGACAGCCAAGCTGCATCAAACGGTAGCTGTTTGATCCGTCGTGACGTATCTGGAAGGAAGAGGGGGAAAAGGGAGAGCAGAAAAACTTGAGGTTTGTCATTGTGCAACCGAGGCGCCGCGCTCCCGGAGCCAGGAGTGTCCTCGGGCTCTCCAAGGAGAGCGAGCGCGCGGCTCGGCCCAAGCCGCAGCAGCCCGGGTTCAGCGCCTTTGCCGGGAAGCCTTCTCGAGCTAGCGGACTGGGGGTGGGCGGCCCCGTCCTCACAGTCAAGAGAGGGGGGAAATAATCCCCCACCCTATATAGGTGCGGTGACACCACACACACACACACACACACACACACACACACACACACACACAGCCCCTGCCCCACTTGCGCAGGGAGCTGGGCTTCGGGAGCCAGGTTTGCCACTGGCGTGGGGGCCAGGGGAGCAGAACGAGAGTCCACCGGCTCAGAGCACCTCTCCACTCCAGCCGGATCCCAACCCCGAGATCCCGCAGCGGTCCAGGCCAGAATGTTTGGCCAGAGCTGTTCAAAATCATGGTCCATGTATTTAAAAAAAAATCTAGTCTGTACACATCGTTCCACTTTGCTCATTTCCTTAACCAGTTGGGGCAAGGCATCAGAACCCCCTTTCTGTTTCACTTTCTTAGAATAAGCCCATTCCAAAAGGGGCGCGCTAGTCCCCCGCCCCCCGTCCACCTACCGTCTCCCCCCCATCAATCTCTTTACTTTGCCTTCCTGAGTATCATTTTTCCATATCTCTTTCTCCTCACCACCTCCTCCCTTTCTTTATTATTAGGATTATGTTTTCCCCCTCATATGGCAACTATTTCTTAGCGTGGCACAGTTGCCCTTGCTGGCGACAGATGTCATAACGAACTTTCTCCCCTTTCCTTCCTTAACTTCTCCCGAAAGCCAGATTATAATTAAACGTAACGGTCCAACATAGATTAGAGACAGGGGAAGCTGCCACCGCCGCGCCGCCACTGCCGCCACACACACACATACGCGCGCGCTCAAAAAAAAAAAAAAAAGTAATAATACCTCGGCATCGTGGACTAGTCCCGGAAAGGTAGTTGACATGTTGGGTTTCTCCGAAAGCTTACGATGCAATTTCCCCCTCCAAAAAAAGAATCGGGAAAAAAAAATCCAAACTTCTTGTATTTTCCAATTTTTTTAAAGGAAAAAAAAATGTTCTATAGATAGAGATCTAAATTGTAATGGCTTTGCCCGGATCAGATAGCTCCTTGCCTCGTACCCACTTAAAAACCTGTAGGAACAAATTTTTCCCTCTGCACAAAAGCAGCTCCCTGGAACAGATTTTGTACTTGCTGAGTATTTCTTTGGCTGATGTCGTAGGTCCCTTGGTAATATAGAAGTTTTGAAAATTAAGCATCAGCACTGAGAACTGGGAGGACAATAGGCAGAAGAGATTTATCCCAGGAGACAAGGAATAAATATTGTATCTTCGCCTAATAAGGAACTGGAGGTTCTTTCAACATTTTTATCCATTTTTTCCAACCTTTATCATGCTTTTCTATACCGACTGAGGTGGGGACTCATCTCTGCAGAGAGAATTTGCACACATTTT
Organism: Corynorhinus townsendii; assembly: GCA_026230045.1. Classification (NCBI taxonomy): domain Eukaryota; kingdom Metazoa; phylum Chordata; class Mammalia; order Chiroptera; family Vespertilionidae; genus Corynorhinus; species Corynorhinus townsendii. Next base: position 82,149,722 of record JAPDVU010000004.1, read on the forward strand.
ATTGTGAAGATAAAGATCTAGCCCCCCCCATATGTGTATATTAGATATAGAAGCATATATTAATTAAAGCTTCCTTTTACATGAGTAAGTGTTCATTCCTATTGGTTCCACTCCCTGGATGCTGAAAAAGCTGGTTTTTGCAACAAGCACCCAAATCAATTTCATCCAGATTGGGGTTTCTGCTTTTACACAAGTGGAAACAATACTGCTCTTCCCATATTTATATCGAATTTGGGTTCTTTCCCCTCTTTTGGAAGGCAACACCCGGCGGTGGCTTACACTTTCCTCAGTTTTTAAAATAAATAACCATGATGGACAATCCCACATTCCCATCATAAAGAAACATTGTAATTGGCAACATATTTAGGAAAAATACAAGAGAATAAAGACTTGTGACAAGATTCCACATTTAGGTAAAATGTTGTCTTTCAAACCCCAACTCTACCCACTTTCCCCCTCTTTTGTGTGTCCCTTCCCCTTCGGAAACAGTGCTGGATGAGGAGTGGGGCTGGGCCATGTAGCAGGGGCACCAGGTATTTGAACACCATTATCCCAAAATAACCCTTAAATGTTTGAAAGTTATATTTTACAAAGAGGGGTCAGAAAGGAGGGAGCACACAACCCCCTCTAGCTCTTTCATGGGTTTCTCGACTTTCAAGGAGCATTTGAGCTTTACTTCATTCAAAATGTGGCTTCTTGCTCCAAGTTGTCTAGCTCCTGGAGAGGGTATCGGTGGCTACATGCCGGCAATACTGAGGCTGTGAAAGGTCCTTTCTCCAGACTCATCTGCCTCATAAGAACTGGCTGGCCCCACAGTCATCTCAGAGATAGAAGGGGTAATTTAGTCTTAATTGCCATTTCATTTGGTTAGCTTTTAAGTGTTTAAGCTGAGAAGGTGTCTTAATCATAAGCCGCAGGCAAACAGGCATGTGGTTTTCTTTCTTTCTTTTTTTTTTTTTTTTTTAGGTCGGGGGTTTGGGAGGGTTTATTAGGATCTGCTCAAGCAGGCTAAGTGGGGCTGTCACTCAGCACTCTCTGCTTTATATAAATGGACAAAGGCACACGACAAGAATTGAAATGCACTGTCTGAAATGGAGATCCGTGATGCTTCAGCCCTGCACAAGGGTCAGCAGCCAACACTTGCTCTCTTTTTCCAAGGTGGCGCACGTGCCCCCACCCCCAACTTCTTGAAATTCCATATTTTGGTCTAATGAAGTCAGGAGCCAGAGAGTCCTATGAAGATGAAGAGGAAGAATGCCTAACTTGATCTTTAAGTGGGAGGGGTAGGATGAGTGCAGTTGGCACTGAGGGGCTGAATCCCAAAATGCTTGCAGCGAAATCTTTTGTTTGCCAGGATTGGATGAGGCCTCTATATTCTACCCACAGATGAAATCATCGTCTGTGGGAGCTGGGGTTCCCCTCCTTCCCAATGACTTTACCCAGAACCCCCCGCCCCTTGAAGAAACAAACCTCCCGCAGAAGAATGTGTGGGGCCTGAATGTTATCTTGGGAATTGCCAGACGCGCTTTTTTTTTTTTTTTTTTTTTTTTTTTTGGTGGATGATGTTGGTTTCCCACTTAGCCCAACTCAAATGGAAAATGATGACCCCTCCCCCAACTCCCCTGCTGTCAGATACATCTTCATTGAAGGCAAAGGGACCTTTTTTCCTCGGCTAAGGTCCAGGAGGCAGACCCCAAATCCTCTCCCCTGGGAAGAACCCAGAGGCTCAGGACGTCGTGACCGCCTGCTCTGTCTGCAGTCCCCGCGCATTTGGCCCGGTATTTCTCCCTGTCCAGGAGGACAGGCATACGCAGTCCCTGAGCTTCTGATACTCTCGGTAATGAGCTCAGGCCTGGCGCTGAGTACAGCCACCGAATGACCTCTGGTTGTCTCTTCTGAATACTTCAGGACATCACCAAAGAACTGGCAATCGTATCTCTCCATTCCACTCCCTAGTACAACCCTGTTTTCCCGAGTCACTTCTAGGTACCAAGATAAGAGGCGTCCAGGGCTGCCTTTAACTGTGCTCCCCTCCCACCCCCCCAGGAATTGGAAACTAAAGATAATGCATAATGAGAAAAACTTGTCTTTATAGGAGGTGAAGCAGGGAGGGTAAAGTGCGTCTTTTTAAATGTAGGGATCTACTTTGCCAGGGCACCACGTCTCCTTTTGGAAAGCTCTTCTGCTCCCACCCTGGTGTCCCGGCTTCCTACACCAGAGGCTGAACTGTAAGGAAACTCCATTTGGCCAACTGCTCCCTCTCGCCTTATCCCAACAACAACAACAACAAAATCTGTTTGCCCCTGAAAGAAAAGTTGGGGAAAGCATCCGCGCCATATGCACATACTGGTCAGCACTCCCTTCCATCTGCTCTAGGGTTGCTCAGCGCGCCCCTTCTCTAAAGAAACTCATGGAGGCAGGTGTGTGGTGTGCTTGGTGTCTGTGTGTGTGCGTTGTGCGCGCGAGCGCGGGATTTGTTTCTGACAGACAGTCCCCCCTTCCCACCCAATTAATAGTCCAGAGCAATTAATAAGTGCCATCTTGCTTGGCCCAAAGGCTAATTTCTCTTTCTCTGCTTTCCCCTTTCGGAGAGCGATTGGCCACACATTCTCCAGTGGGGGTAGGGTTGGGGGTGGGGTGGTGAGTAATTGAATTAACTGGACTAGGCGAGTTGGAGACTGGTGACAATCGCCTGGGGCTCCCTCCCTCGGGGAAACCCGTAGTGAGCTTCCCAGCCTAAGCCCCAGGCCAGAAAGGTTCCCGCCCACTCGAGATAGCTCATAAAAGGGAGTGACCCTGCCCGCCCCGCACCCTGGAGAGGGTCTTCCTTAACACCCAGAGCGCCTGTTTCTCTTTTTGGTTCCAGGCTCCACACTCCAGGAGGGATTGTTCTAACGAGCTTGGCTTAGGAAGCTGCAGAGAAATCTTTGTATCTATCATTATTGTTTTGATTATGATCCAGAGCTAGAGAAGAGAGTTTCTGAATTGTTTCCTACAGTTCAGATGCTGGTATTGGAAGCTCTGGTCCCTTCTTGAGCTTCTAGGCTGATATTCAATATTAAAGTTTTTATCCAGTCTTAAACGTCTGCACTGAAAGGGTCTGTTACCCATTGCATGTTTGAGGCTGATGGACAATTACCAGCAAACAAGTGCTGGTCCCTAGTTTTAGTAAACAAATATTTCTCCCCCTCCTCCTTATTCCTACTTGGAATATCATTTTCTTCTCCAAATGGATTTATTTGTTTTTATATAGCCTGAATAGATATTTCCCACAAAATTGCCTAATACTAAGTAAAGTGGAGTAGTTAAGGATTGTACTTATTTGGGCATTTTCAAACAAACATATTTCCTTAAGACATATTCACATACATTGATCAACCAGAGTGTCTTCCTTCCTCCCCTTTTACTTTCCTTGCTCTCTTCCCTCCCCCACCCCCTACCTTGCTTCCTTTCTATCTTCCTTTCTCTTTAGAGGAAGCTAGAGATGAGGTTGAATCCATTAAGCTTATGGCTCAAGCAAGCACGTGTGTATATTGTCTAAGAGTGAATTGTAGCGTGCTCTGCTCCAGTGGGGCATGCATTTCCCTAATGATACCTGAGTTTGCACACTAGGAGACCATTTTCATGACTGCAAAGACCCTGGCTTTGGTATGGGAGGACAGTGGAGCACTGGAGATCCACTATATTCCAGAGATGTTCCTCCCACAAAGCAAAACAGGAGGTGTAGATCTGAACATCAGTAGCTATCCTAACGCTCCCAAGCCTCTGTCTTCCCACAGCTTATTTGGGACACATAGAGAGAGCAGAGATACCTTTAGAGAATGACTCAAGAAAGACAATGGATGTTGTTTCCTCTCTTAGTGGTGTCCTGGTTCTGTTGCCCACAGGCACCCTTACACCACTCTGTGACTCTCCTGGCCTCTGAGGCCTCCACCCTGGATGGGTTTCTAAGACAAGCTCAGCCTGGAGTCTCCAAGAGTTAACCACACAGGGAGGTCCCAGAGCCCTCTCCCAAAGGGCCAGAGTCCCATGTCACTCAGGACTTTAATGACCTGGAAAGGTCTTAGCCAAGGACTTACTCTGGTGTGCTTCTCCTAACCTCTTCCTGTTCTTGCTGCTGTGGGTGGATGAGTGGGGGCGATCCTTCAGGCAGTGGAAAGACAAATAAGTTGGGTCCACTAAACAGTATCCCAATCCCTGGTTCATTCATTTTTAAAAAATATATTTTTATTGGTTTCAGACAGGAAGGGAGAGGGAGAGATAAAAACATCAGTGATGAAAGTTCATCTGCTGCCTCCTGCATGTCCCCTACTAGGGATCGAGCCCGAAACCTGGGCATGTGCCCCTGACCAGAATCCAAATGGGGACCCTTCAGTCCACAGGCCAATGTTCTATCCACTGGCTAGGGCTTCATTCAATTTTTTTACTCATTAGACAAGGTGGAAAGAGAAGAGCTCTTCAAATACCAGGAAAATTCTGGGCTGGAGTCAGGAATCTAAAACTTGACCCAGCTAAAGGAGCATAATAGTTGAAGAGAAAAGGCATGGCAGCCTAGGTGCTCATGCGCAAGTACTCGCCAGATCCCCTCCCCACCCCAAATGAACCGCTTGCCTTTCTTACTCCTATTAGCCCTAGCTGATGCTACTGTCTTTCTGAAGGCCCATCCCCTCTCCTTTCCAGTTATGATTTGGGTCATTTTTCTATCTGCCTTCTTCTGGGTAACCCACCCCCAACTCCCATTCCACCTTCAGCAACAGAAGGGCCACTTGGGGTAAAACGTTACTAAATTGCAAAAGGAAAAATGGAAGGCCACTTTTTAAAAAATATATATTTTATTGATTTTTTACAGAGAGGAAGGGAGAGGGATAGAGAGTTAGAAACATTGATCAGCTGACTCTTGCACACTCCCTACTAGGGATATGCCCTTGACTGGAATCGAACCTGGGACCCTTCATTCCGCAGGTCAAGGCTCTATCCACTGAGCCAAACCACTTAGGGCTGGAAGACCACTTTTTAAAAAGAGCTTTGGGATATTTAGAGGAAATTAGCATTTCTGACAGACACTCCAGTCATTTCAGTTTAAGTGCTGCCATTGATTTTTTTTAAATTCCTTTCTCCACCTCCCACCCCCCAATCCTTTTTTTTTTTTTTTAAACCCCTTACATGACTCTACCTCGCCTTCTGGGCTGTTTGTCAAAAGCCTAATACAGGATCTGTATTCCGTTTTAGCCTTGCGGACCGGACAGGCAACACGGATTCCATAATCGTACAGAGAAAATGCATTTGCAAGCAATTAAGAAGTCTTGCGAACATATTAGTCGAAAATTAAATGGAAGAACTCTCTTGTCTTGAGATTTCTTTTTGATAACAGTAGAACTTGGAGCTGAGGCCCTCATCTGAGAGGACAGACTCCTCGCCCGTCTGCAACAGCTGTGGAATTGGACGCTGGCAGAGCGTGCACTCGCCTACTCTCTCCCCGCCGCCCGGGGCGCCTGCACTGCAGCCTCGCCAGCCTCCGGCTTCGAAGCGGGCTCACCCCGAGACCAGGAAGGCGGGGCGCTCGGGTGTTCTCTCGGCTGGCTGTGCTTTCTGTGGCAGGAAGCCGTCCCTTTGGCTAAGGTCTTGCTCTCCCAAGGGATACTTGCCTCCTTTAGCTAAGAAATGCGTGCTCTCCAGAAGGGCCGCGCTCTGTCCTCTCTCCCGTCCCTCAGTTGTTTGACCTTGAAGCAAATAGAGGCTTTTGAAAGTTCACTTGTGGGTATTCCGATCATATATGGAGCCTTGGGTTGCTAGGCACTTTTTCAAGTATTGGCTCATTTGCTCCGCACAACACTCCTCCCTATGACTCAAGTAAGGAGGACTGTGTAATTAAGGGGCCAAAATACTGGTAACAGCAAAGCCAGCAACAACTAACATGTATGGAGCACTTACACGCGTCAGGCCCTGTTTCGGCCTCTTTACAAGCAATTCACCCTTCCAACAACCCTACGAGGTATGCATTATGTGGTAGGTGGAGTACGTACTAATATTGGCAGGAGGTAGGTATTAGTGCAAGCGGAGTCACAGAAATGCTTGTGAAAGTGAGTTGCAAAGAAATATGAGTGATTGCCAAGGTCACGCAGGGCTTTGAAATAGCTGATTTGGGCTTCAAATTCAAAAAGGTTTTTTTTCCTATGACAGCTCCTGGCCTCTGCTGCTACATATACTAGTAACTTGTCCTCCTTTTATCCCACGTCTCCATTCCTCTCCAGAAGCTAACAGAAAATACACACATGGAGGCCCAATAGGTTTCTTTTGCAGTAAGGGATTTGCCTTGAGCGGAACTTTTCCGACTCCCGTGGCTTCCCTGATCTTATCCCTCTCTTTTCTGGTGACTGACACTGCGTGCGGGGAGGGGGGAGGGAGGGTCGCCTTCCGAGCTTGTCCCCACTCCCCTGGCTGGTTGGTCTCTGACTATCCCCCCCCCACCCCTGCAATCCGTGCTTCAGTCACCCTGCACGATCCGAAGGGACCATTGGAGGCTGCAGCACGCACTCCGCGCCAGGCCTCAGGGGGACCAAAGGGGCCACCAGGCATTCCATTAAATTGTTTTTTTCTGGCTTGGGCGGCTGTCGCTTTGTATATCCAGTGCTGGCCTCCAGGACCCCGTAGAAACTGAGGTTGTTAATTGTTAGGCAATAGAAGTGCTGAATCTAGTACCGTAGGTCCTGCGCTTCAATCCCGATTCTACTGGATTTCACTTGTAAAGTGGGAAAAATAATACTAACAGCTCCTTTGGCTGTTGTGAGGTTTAAGAGATTGTAGACCCAAGGGAAGTATTTGGAAAGAAGGGTGTTGTTAAGGAGGCTACCGAAGAGAGGCCTTATTAGGGCATCCTTGCCTCCCTAGGGTTCATTTTCCTGGCCCTTGGACAGATGGCACCAACGTAAATAGGGCTGGGCGAGACTTCAGAGGCCATGAGATCCTACCCTTTACTGAAGGGTAAGGTGTAATGTCACAGGACTAACTAAGCAAGTGACTAGGCTGGAGCTAAAACTCAGATGCCTGCATTGATTCATTCCAAAGCCTCTCATTCAGGACCCAGGAAATGGACAGCTCCGTCTTCCAGAACTCAAATTTAATTTCTTTCTTTAAAAAAAAAAAAAAAAAAAATATATATATATATATATATATATATATATATATATATATATATATATATATAATTAATTTCAGGGAGGAAGGAAGAGATAGAAATATCAACGATGAGTGAGAATCACTGATCAGCTGTCTCTTGCATGCCCCCTAGTGAGAATGGAGCCCACAATACACAACCGGGGCATGTGACCTGACAGGGTCATTTGAGCACACCCAGGGAGGCTCTAATTCCATTTCTTAAATGGCTAATTACTATTTCCTCCTGGCTCAATGAACATTTTGGTCTTTTAAATTTTGAATTTCATTTCTTCTCTCTCTCTTCCCCCCTCCATCCTTCTTTCCCTCCTTCTGTCTCCCCCACTGTTATCCCCCCTCCCCCAAAATAACTTCCTGAGAGTCTGTTCTGTTTTAGCTCCCTCTCGTTTACTCTCCAAAGATTTATCTCACTTTTGCCTCAATATCCTGGGCATCTTCTCAGTGACATGGGGGTGGGGGGGGGAGGGATGGGGGAAATGCTTGCCCACCTGCAGAACTTCAAGTTCTGGTCTCCTCCCTTACCTTCTAACCACCCTGTGAATCTGCCTTGTTGCCAATCCCAAGTCCCTGCACTTCTCCCTGATAACAGCCTTGTGGAACATTGCAGCAACCAAGTCCTCCAGTTACTTGGTGTTTTTTGGTTTTTGTTTTTTGTTAAAGTAAAAGCGCTGTGTCTGCCTCTAATGTCACTTACCCCAGCAGCCTCTCAAAGGTTCTGTTTATTTTTCCATTGACCTTTTTCTTCCTTATGTGCTGGAACAATGCCTTATAATTTTATTTATCTAATCTCTGGTGCAATCGCCCTTTTATTCTTCAACTTGGCTGTGCTAGTGTTTGCCTTTACACTTTCTTGACTTCATTATGTAATCTTGCCGAATCTCCTTGCTCTGTGCATGCTGTTTAGACCACATGTCTGTCTTTTACTTACCCTTGGATAGTTTTGCTTTAAAACTCCTGGTCCATCCATATTTACCTTATTCCTTTGTTTCTTTCAATTTCTCTGCCGTCTGGAATGCCCAGGGATATTGTCCAGAAATTTGTAACAGTTCTGCTTATTTACACATCTTACCCAACCGGACATTCCATTAGTTTTTTTTCTGCTATTTTTGGCAGCCCTCTTTCTAAGTGAGTTCTGGATATAGGCATCAGATAATTGCTAGGATGAATTTCCCTCTTTTGATTTATCTTTGATGGTGAAGAATGCACATATTCTGCCATTGATTGGCTTTGTGACTTCAGACAAGTCACTTAACCACTCTGTTCTCTCTCACAACCAGGTTGGATTAAATAGGGGTAAATATATATGAAACAACTTGCAATTGATAATGTGTTTTTAAATGACTCGGGTATGAGTTATTTTTTTAAATTACCATCCGCCCACAGGCCAAGCCTTCTCGTTGGGTTTGTAGCCCTAATAGTGATGAAGAGTATCGCTTTCCTTCCATGACCTATCCTTTCCAACACTAAATTCTGGTTAATCTGTCTTCATTGAAGACATTTCTACTGATTTACATGCCAGAGGACTGTGTTCTAAACATCTTATTCTATTGTCATGAAACCCTTAAGGGAAACTATAGACCTCCCCCCCCCCCCCCCCACTCCTCTCTATCTCCCAACGATCTCTGAAAAAGATGGAGGTTTCAGCCCCAGAAACAACATTTCACCACTCCTGCCCTTGGGTAATCCTCCCTTTATCACTTTCTTCTCCTGCTCTTAACAACTCACTTGCTTTCTCTGTCTTTACACTAAGTATCTTTACTGAAGAAATGACCACAAAAAAGAAGACACCCTACTCTATTGACTCTTGGAGTCTCTTCCCCTTATGAGTATCCTACCAATATGATTGGGAGTAAGTCATGTCATGAAATATCCATTTTAAGTTTTGTGAAGTGTGGCAGTATGGGTTTATGCTTTGCTATCTTTTAGATATAAAAATGACACCTCTCAAGCCCTCCTTTCAGGAGGAATTAGAGACTAATTCTCGCATTGAGACTTCTCTCTAGTAAGGATATTGAAAACACATATAGGCTGTGATGTATTAAATATGGGCCATATACTAGTATTAGACATATCTGTAATGAATGCAGGCATTCTGCTAAATAATACAGTGTAAGGTTCTTTTTATGAGTGAACACTATCTACTTCTCAAGTATTCATGTGCCAGCAGGTAAAGAGAACAGGTTTCTTTTGCTAGTTAAATACGTTGAAACAGCATTAGTCTTTTAGGAATGTGTTCTAATAGAATTGCTGAAATTTAGATGGTGACAAAACTAAGCACATGTAGGTGTTCTACCCTGGTACATTCAATTTGGACTTGGAGGAGGAGGTTCTTCCATTAATCATCTGGATTCCTGCGGTGGAGGAGGAATAGTAATGCAGAATGTTAGAGTCATCATTTAAAGGTACTATTCATGGACAAAGTCAAATGTGTCTCAGATACAGTTGACAGCAAAATTCAAAATCCTTGAGATGTAGAAATGGTATACCTTGACAATGTGCTTGTTTACCATGGTCATATAGATGATGGTAGCCAAAATAATCCAAGCTTTAAACAGGTCTGGGATTTCAAATTGTTCACTCTAATGTTTTTCCCCCTTTTCAAGATCAGCAAACCAAAGAACACTCAAGAATTTGTGGTTTTCCAGAGAACATCGAACCTATTCATACTTCCACAGTTAAATAAGACCACTGGCCTATTAAGAAATAAGTATAGAAAGTTCATCCTATTCCTCTCTAAGTTAGAATATCTGGCATGAGACAGAGGCTGTGTTATAACTCTTACTAGGTTGGGAGGAGTGCCAGTTAGATGGTTTGGAATGACAAAGTTAGGGTTCCTTCTGACACCATAATATGTATTTTTAGGAAGTGATTCATTGACTGGACATTAAAAACTGCTAAAGGGCAGGGAGATGTTTCACTTACTTAACTGCTTATGCAACTCCACCCCAATGCAGAAAATTGGGCCATCTTAATACCTAATTAAAGAACTCTTTACCATGAAATTAGTACATTGCATTACAGGGAAATAAGATAATGAAAAGAGAGACCAAAGAAAATCCAGAGCTCCTTTCTGAGCAGTGAAACTTAACAAAATCTTTTTTATTCCACTGAGAAATGTCTCCTCTCAATTATGAGTCTCTAGTAAATAGACACAATCAATTTCAGATTGTCTATACCTGTGCTGTTTTATGCAGAAATACTTAGCAACATGTGGGTATTGAGTACTGTTGTGAACTAAATTGTGTCTCTTCAAAATTTATATATTGAAGCCCTGACTCCCAATGTAACTGTATTTGGATATGGGGCCTTTAAGGAGGGAATTAAGGTTAGATGAGGTCATAAAGATGGGGTCATAATCCAATACAATTTACTTCCTTATAAGAAGAGGAAGAAGCACAAACAATGTGTATCCACAGAGGAAAGGCCATATGAGGACATAGCAAGGAGGTGGCCATCTGCAAGCCAAAGAGAGAGGCCTTTGGAGAAACCAAACCTGCCGACACCTCAACTTCAGGGCTCAACAACTGTAAAAAAATAAATTGTTGTTATTTAAGCCATCCAGCCTCTGGTATTTTGTTACAGTAGCCCTAGCAGACTAATATAAGCACTTCCAAACAAAAAAACAACAACACCAAAGCAAAAACAAAATGGCCCATGACATCCAAGATTTAAACTCGTATTATCAGCTAGACCATGATGTTGCTGCAGGCTGGTCTAACAGTCAGATCTTGATGTTCTGTTGAATACCAACCACCTCTCAAAACATCCATAGTGCCACTCTGTGACCATAATCGATCAAGATGAAAATAAGATTGTTGTAATCAGGTATGAACACAGAGAAAACATTTACTTGTCGAAGCCCCCAAATACCAAAACACATTTCCTTCCTAAATGCTGCTTCTTTAGTGATTACAGCTTTAGCTTTAGTATTCCCACTCTAGAAAAAGTTTATTGAAATAAAGTTTCCCTGAGGGCACTCAGTCCAGTGTGAACCTCTGATTTTTGTACCATCCTTGAAATCACCCAACGAAGTCCAAATCCTATAATAAGTCCTTTGTCACACTGTTCATTGAAATGTTCCATGGCTCCCCATGATGGATGTCCATCATTGCTGCAAGTTATGAATCCAATTTTTTTTTCCAGCTATAGGTGTGCAGTTGGTGGTCTTTGGCTAAAAGGCTGGCAATTTGAAGTGAAGCTACTTCAAATTGAGATGTGTTGTAATTATAAAATACACCCCTGATTTTCAAATACTTAGTATGAAAAAAATAATGCAAAATCTACATATATAAAAACCTAAGCGACCGTTACAACCGAATGACCAGAACGACTGGAACAACCCATCGACCAGTCGTTATGACAAGCACTGACCACCAGGGGCAGATGCTCAATGCAGGAGTTCCAACAGCCAACCTTCTGTAGCCCCTCCCCCATCCTTCTGGCCAGCTGGCTGGCCAACCTCCCATGGCCCTGATTGACCCCAATGACAGGCCAGGCCAAGGGATCCCACCCATGCATGAATTTGTGCACCGGGCCTCTAATATCTCATAATTTTTATTGATCATGTTTATAACATTTTAGATGTATTAATGAATATATTATTAAATGTACAATCATCTGTTTCTTTCAAAAATGTTGATACTGGAAAATTTAAAATTACTTATGTGGCTTTGGTTTTATTTCTGTTGAACAGCATATAATGTCCTATGACAATTCTGATCATGAGCAGCTTACTCTTTTTTTTCTTATAAAGGAATTTATTAGTCAGATTAGGACATATTGCACTGTGACAACAATCAATTTAAAAATCTCTGTGGCTTACCACAACAAAAGTTTGTTGTGCTATCAAGCACACAACCAAGTGAGTTTGGACACCTCCCCAGAGCCTCTATCCCTTGGAAGCGTAGGGACTTAATGAGATCTTTATCTCTGCTTTAGCACAAGATGGAGTTTGGGGTGGAGGGGCGGGGGGGGGGGGGAGGTTGGAGGGTCTTGCACAAGAAATATATCCTTTGTTCCAGAAACACATTAGCCAGATCTAGTTACATGTCTCTGCTTAACTATAGGGCAGGGCGAGAGTGTAATCTTTCCATATGCCCAGAGGAAGGGGAGAACTGAAAATGAAGAACAATAACGATATTTACCATAAGGGGGAAATGTAAATACAAATGCATGTTCTAGGTCTTAGCTTAACATAAATGTATGACTTTTGCAATATGCCTAATATACTTTATTAGGGGACCTAGATTCAGAGGACATCAGCACTTATGTTGAACACACTGTCAAAAAGATCCTTACATTTTCCAATTTATATTTCTAAGACCATTGATAATTTAAGTTGGTTGATCAGGTTCTATATATCTACATATATTTCTATCTCTATACACTCACATATCTATGTATGTACACACATGTATTACTTTATTCAACAAGGTTTAGTAACATTAAGAACAAATGTGGTCCTAGAGATTTCATTAGTTAGAATCTTACCACTGCAGGAGGGATTCCTAAAATGCAAGTGAACTTGCCTTTATCTTCAAAGGTCTCCTCCTAGCATCAGAAAAGTTGTTTGTAGTAAGCCCAGGGGAGAGAGGAGGGTCTGACAAGCTTTCTCCTTCCCCTTTGTGGCTGAACTGAGAAAGTTTCTAGTATAACTAAAATTACTGATACAGATCAGGAGGTTAATTTCTGGAGGAATCAAGGCTATGATTGTGTGGGGTATAAGAAAGAGGGGGACTAAGCACTTGATCTCTTACTTTCCTCCCTGCCCACGGTGTGCACTGCCTCATAGACTGTATGCCTCCAGCGCACAGCCTAAGAGAAAGGAGCTGTCCGTTCAGTACCAGGGCCACGTGCAACCTGCCCGCCAAAACACAAAGAACTGAAATATTAATTAAAAAAAAAAAAAAAAAAAAAAAAAAAAAGCCAATCTGCTCAATCCTCCGCCCGCAGGCAGGCTCAAACGGAAAACCGCATATGCTTCCCCTTTCTCCTCAATAAATCTTCATGTGGGCATTAAAATACCTAAAAGGATTAGTCATTAAATGCTTGTACATTTGGCTTTAATTCGCTAGAAACTGTATGTCACAGGGTTCCATTGGAACTGCAGTTTAATCTAATTTGCAGTGTTTGCATAAATGCTTTATTTTTTTGCTGATTGTTACAGAGGATAATATTAATGTCCCAAGTGTCCAGAGGGAGAAGGTTAACACACTAGCACAGAAATGAGCGGGATACTGATTGATGTGTAAAAATATCAAAGCTTCTTTTAAGGTAAAACACAAAAAAGAATAAATGGAAGTGTGGCTTTTCCTTCTCAAGCTGAATTTATTACTATTATTTATTATTTGATCTTAAGGTAATAAAATGTGTTTTTAAAAAAGGGTTTTTGCACTTCAGTTGGATATGCTGTCCTACATATTGCATTCAAAAGTTGTCTATATGGGAACAGTGAATATACTCTTCAAAGGATTCCTATAACATTTTCAAATGAATTCCATGTGTAATTACCAATTAACTGCAGAATCATTCTTATTTCCTTCTGAGGAATGTCTGTCTTCCTTTTGTTGAGTTGTATTAGTTCTTTATATATTTTGAGCTTAACCCCTTATCAGATGTGTCATTGGCAAATATGTTCTCCCATATAGTGGGCTCCCTTTTCGTTTTGATGATGATTTCTTGTGCTGTGCAGAAGCTTTTTGAGTATCATTGCTTTCTTAGTAGCCCATCAGGATGATGACAATTTATTTGTCATCAGAGTTTTGTTTTAATTTGAAGAGACTAATTATACAAAATTAAAAATATTCTGCTACTCAATGCTAGTTTTTACACTTCTCTAGATGAAGGTTTAACATATTAATTCACAATAATTTATTTAAATTTAAAGTAAGCAATTAAATAATTAGTAAGCACCCATTATATATATATATCTATATATCTATATCTATCTATCTATCTATCTATCTATCTATCTATCTATCTATCTAGTCTTTATTGTTGATAGTATTACAGATTTCCCTCTCCTTTTTCTCCCTATTGCCCCCCTCCACCTGGATCCCTCCCCACATCAGGCCTTCACCATCCTATTGTCTGTGTCCATGGGTTATGCATTTAAATTCTTTGGTTAATCGTTTCCCACCCTCTCCCCCTGCCCTCTGAGATTCTTCAGTTGCACCTATTATATTTACATCCATTATTTTATTAGATAGTGAAGAAGGCATTAGAAAGTGATCAAAACATAATTTCAGTATTTGGAGAACTAGTTGAGGAAGCAGTATTCACATATAAAAAAGTTAATAATACAGAACCAATTATAATGAATGACAAAATATGGTAACAAAATGTGACATCATGACGTGTAACAGAGAGTGTGGTAGATTAGTTTACTTGGACTTGGTGAAGAGGAACATTCTAATATAACACAGTCATAGCTTAAGCATTGATATGTAGCATTAAAAATCATAGTCCCAGAATTATAAAATTTATTCACATTTTCAACCTATAATTCTTTACAGAAAAAAAATTTCCCCACTTTTATATTAGAACATGGCTATCATTTTATTCTTCGTATGGAGATTTTTTCTTTTCAGGAAACTCATGCTTTCTTTGCTCTACAGAGGAAATGATACATTCAAAGCATAAACCTGAACTTCCCATGGGACTGCTTGGATGATAACTGGATAAGAGGATTACATTAGGGCAGAAGTTCGGGTCATATCATATCAAACCTGATCATTTCCACTAGCTGTGCAATTTAAAGACTTCCCTAAATAAGGATAATATTCTTGTCACTGAACAGTAAGTTGAGTTTCTTTTGAAGTAAACTAGCAAGCAGAGTAGCATAGACTTAGAAATTAGACTGGATCTGGAAAAGTTGAGGGAAATAACTCTTAATTAAAATATTGACAATGAAAATATGTGAACCATAGAGCCCAGCCAGTGTGGCTCAGTGGTTGAGTATCAACCCATGGACCAGGAGGTAACAAGGTGCCAAGGTTCAATTCCTGGTCAGGGCACAAGCCTGGGTTGTGGCTCGATTGCCACTAGGGGATGCGCAGGAGGCAGCCAATCAGTGATTCTGATCTTTGATGTTTCTGTCTTTCCCTCTCCCTTCCTCTTTCTGTAATCAGTAAAAAATATTTAAAAATAAAATAAAATATATGAACCATAGACCTGATTATATAAGCTTTTATGTTTAAGGATTCTGTTTTTTAACAAACACATCATTTCAGATGCACTGGTAATTCTAGGTAGAGAAGTTTTATGGGAAAATTATCTACAAGACTATTTAATATCATCTGTCATCTACAAAAATACATAACATTTACATCTAATTTGTACTTTTAACAATTATTTTGAGAAAGATCTTGCTATGACAAATGGTTTTTCTGCTAATATATTCTGTCTGTTACATTTGATACATATTTACATACTCTGAAAATATAATTTAGGGTAAAGGCTGAATAATAATTAAAAAAATATTTATGTGCTATATAATAGCTTTTAAAAAATAATGTTTAATTTGTAGTCATAGATTTCAAAATATGTGGTATGTTCCCAGATTCAGTATACATACATAAAAACTTAGTACCTGAGTTCAGGAATATAACAATACATCATGTGAAGGTCTTAAAACTCATCCATGAAATCTTTTACATGCTTAATATCAAGAACTGTGTGTGTGTGTTGCTTATTCTTGAATCTAGGCTGACTATTGATTCTTTTTAACTGATAGAATGTTGTGAAAGTGATACTGCATGACTTCCCAAACTGAAAAAAGTTATACCCTATAGAACAGGACACTTGCTTTTGAGCTTATTAATTTCTTGTTTAGCCCCAAAATTCCTATGATGGTCCAAAAAACATTAATGTTTGGAAGAAGCAATAGGTGATTGCTAGAATTTTGTCATATTCTCCATGCAAAATTTAAAAGTAGTTCAAGGAGGTCATTTTTCTTCTGTTTCTTCTTATTTTTGTGCATTTGTGTCTCTTTGGATGCCTTCCACTGGAGAATTTAAAGTCTCTATTGTCATCCTTGGTTCAGGTGAAGGTGAGCAAAAGAATATGGCTATCTTCATGAAGTTTAATGCTGCTATTTTCTTTTTTTCTTTTTTGAAGTATTACAAATAATAATATATATGTCTCCTTTTTCCCCCTCCCCCACTGACCTCCCCCCGGCCTCCCCTACCCCCCAGTACATGCCTTCACCTGTCCCCCCTCCCCCAGTGTCTTGTATCCATTGGTTATGCTTATATGCATGTGTACAACTACTTCGGTTGATCTCTTACAGCAACCCCTCAACCTCCCCTGCCTTCCCACTGTAGTTCGACAGTCTGTATCTAGTTTTTCCCCCCATTTCTTTCCTTTAAAAAAATCTTGCCTCTGCAGACTAGAAATAAACATATAATAACAAAAGAGAGTTCCCGAGATATGTGATCAGCACTGGGACCCCGCCAGCAAGCCAGGGGATCTCAAGGCAGGTGCTGGGTGTGGAGGCCATGGGGGCATAGGCTACCAAGGAGACAGAACTGAATCTCACATCACCCTGCTTGGCCCCGGAGGATGGATGGTTAGCCAGAGACGGGTAAGATTTCTCAGGGAAGGAACAACCTAAGACAGGCACAGTCGCAGAGGGGCCGTAGGAGAGAACTTGAGGGTCAACAGAGGTGGGGCACAGACCCTCACCCCCCCAACCCTGAAGGGACCTGAACCCTTACCCCTTCTGAGGGAGGTCTCCTGCCCCCATGGCTTCTTTGCTTCCCACGTCCAGCTCAGATTGGGACACAGGTGATAGACAGAGACTTGGCCCAGTTCAGATTGGGACCCAGGTAACAGACAGAGACATGGCCAACAACAGCTGCCCTATATCTAAATCCAGCCTAGCACCAGGAATGCTCAGAGCCTACTCAAGAATGCAAATAATGTTTTCCACTAATATTTACAGGGTAAACTAAGATTGTTTGTAGAGTATTAAATTTGACAGTAAAATAGTAATCAATTTTTCAGATTATTTTAAAAAGGCTAATTGAAATAAGTGAATATTCAAGAAAATTTAAATGTACTGGACAAAAAGCTGTTCCTAAAGTAATAACTAAAGTTTCTAGTGGTAGTCAATCTCATGGCAAAATTCCTGAACATGCAATGAACCTAAAGCAGTCATATTTTGGGCAAAAAAAATTAAAATTTAAAGTTACCAAGACTGCATTATAAAATTTACAAAAGCCTCCATTAATCAAAAAAAAAAAGGGGTGATAGTAGGGTAATATCATGTAAGGAAAAATATCCTATAAGTAAATTACATCTAGAAAATTTTTACTTTACAAAATTAATTTTCATTTGTAATGCTAACAGCAAGACGGCCATGAAAAACACACATGGTGTCTAAATAAAACAAAGGAAAATAGTTTGGGCAAAAATAAAAAGGATCCCAAATCAATTATATAGAAAAGATTCCTTTATTAACTGTTGGTAGAGAATATGTTTGTATATTTTCAGATAACAACTCCAAGACCATGTGGATTCCTGCAACAGAGAGGAATTGACAGGTCTGCTCCAACCACGAAGATGAGAAATAGTCCAGAGATGGAAGACGCTGACAACGCCTTGCCACGCTAGCAGTCAGCAGCTGTGCGTCGCTGCAGGTTGCCTAGGACCAAACCAGAGAGGGTCGGACCTGCATTGCTACCATGTGCCCACCATCCAGATATCATTGCTGACATGTACACATAAGGAACTGTTTGACATTGAAACGGGGACTCAGAACTGTTGGACATTGAAATTGGGACTCAAACATTTTTTGTTATTATATGTTTATTTCTAGTCCGCAGAGGCAAGATTTTTTAATGCTGCTACTTTTAAACTACTCAGTCCAACAGCTGATCATGGTGGTGACTACCATTGTATTCCACTCCAACCTTCCTTTCTTGAGAAATAAATGGACCTATCTTTTCCTTACTTGACTTCCACAGAAATGTAGTTCTTAATATGATTGACTTGACACATACTATATTCCATATACTGTGCTAACTACTTTATATAAATATTGTCGTTTTTATTTATCAGTAAAATTCTATGAGGTGGTCATTATTGTCCATAATTCATAGATGAAAAACTGGCTTATACCAATCAATGATTCTCTCTCATCATTGATGTTATTATCTCTCACTCCCTCTCCCTTCCTCTCTGAAATAAATAAAAATATATTTAAAAAAAGAAATATTCTAAAAAAAAGAAAAGAAAAACTGGCTTATATAGGTTGTCACTAGCCCAAGGTGACCTGTACAGCCAGGACTCAAAACTAACTATCTTACTCCAGAATCTGTGATTATTTGTGTTTCATTTCCTCAGAATCTTGTTAAGAAGTACACATACACACACAGACATTGCTACAGTAATTATGGAAAACAGTATGGAGATTCCTCAAAGAAGGAAAAATAGAACTACTATATGATCCAGCAATTTTATTTCTGGGTATATATCCAAAGGAAATAAAATCACTATCTCAAAGAGATAGCCATAGTTCTTTGTTTACTGAGCATTATTCACAATAGCCAATATATGGAAACAACCTAAATATTCATCGATGTGTGAATGGCAAGAACAAGATGGCAAGAACATGCGTTGAATGACCACACTGAATAGACCTGCTCTATTGATGGTGTGAGCCACTTTTTATTTATTTTTTATTTTTAAAAATATAATTTTATTGATTTCAGAGAGGAAGGAAGAGGGAGAGATAGAAACATCCATGATGAGAGAGAATCATTGATCAGCTGCCTCCTGCAAGTCCCCAGCTGGGAATCAAGCCCACAGCCTGGGCATGTGCCCCTGATCGCAATTGAACCTGGTACTTTTCAGTTCGCAGGCCGACGCTCTATCCACTCAGCCAAACCGGCCAGGGCGAGCCACTTTTTATTTGGACTATTATGTGTAAGAGAAGTAAACTACTCACTCATGGAAACCATTGTGTTTTTTATATTTCTTTGGTTCATCAGTTCAGTCTTCTAAGGTCAGCTTTATTACCAGCGGAGGGGTGGGGGAGAAATTAACTGATCTAGGGCAGTGGTTGGCAAACTGTGGCTCGCGAGCCGCGGATTGCCGCTCTGTTGACTAATGAGTTTGCCGACCACTGCGTAAGGCATTACCCTTACTCAGAAGTTTTGACTTTTAGGTTGAAGACATTAGTACATTATTAAAATGTTTTTTAAGTGTTTTTCCCTAAGGCAGTGGTCAGCAAACTCATTAGGGCTTAAGCACAAGGAACAACAACAGCCTGTAATTATTGGAATCCAGAGTCTAGCAGTGGTCGGCAAACTCATTAGTCAACAGAGCAGCGAGCTGCAGTTTGCCGACCACTGGTCTAAGATACACAGATCTGCCAGTCTGCTTGCTTTATGGCACCACAATAGGAATGATCCTAGGAGCTACAGTGAAACAGATTTTTGGGAGCTCATTGAAAACCAGACATTTATAGTTCAAAGGTGGAACCTTTGGGAGCTTTCCTGTGACAATGAGTTCAGACCCATTAACATATTCTGAGAACTTGTTGTGTGCTATACACTTGGTTAGTCACTGGGAGTAAGATGCAGCCTCTGTCTTTGGACTACCATATCAATCAGGGTTATGGCAGGAAAGAGACTTCAGCTTAGTTGAAATAAAGGATGATACTTTAATGATGTAGCTAGGGTTAAAAGAAAGAGGATGTTAAGTTACCCAGAGAACAACAATTATAGGAGGCCATAGAAAAAGTAACAGTAGGAGACCATTGCTAGAACTGAAGGGGAAAATCAAGGAAATGGTGTTATTAGCGACTGGTGAGAGCTGAGACATTCAGAGAGTTCTCTGAGAAAGAGTGGAGAAAGGTTGCTGGTTCAATTCCTGGTCAGGGCACATGCCAGGGTTGCTGACTCAATCCCCAATGGGAGGCATGCAGGAGGCAGCCAATTGATGTTGCACTCTCATCAATGTTTCTCTCTTCTCCCTTCTTCTCTCTCTAAAAATCAATAAACTATTCTTAAAAATAAAAAATAAAAAGCTATCTTATCATTGATAGGTCAATATGCTTAGAGTTATCAGAACATCATTTAGTAATTGTCGTCATCTTTTACCCCTAAAAATACATTTTTGAGTCATATATATAAAATATATAAATACATATTCTAGGTATATATTTATATTCACTATATATTATATATTGGATTCCAAACTAATTTCGTAGTTCTTCTTCCTTTTTTTAATCTTCTTTCTTTATTTTCCTAAATCTCTCCAGACTTTGCTGAACTTCAGTTCTGCACTGTCATTCTAGCAGCTTGTGTTCAGAAGCTTCCCTCCAGGCTAAGAAATCATCAGAAGGTGGCCGAACATCTCCTTCCCGCAAGAAAATAATGATTGAGTTACTTTTCACTTAACATTTATTTACATTATAAGATAAGACGCTGCTAACCAAATCATAACTATGTCACTTTTTAATATCCAGGATGTGGAAAATCTAAATTCAACTATTCTTGTGCTCATGACTTTTATTTTTCAGACCCTTCAAGATTTAAAATGCTAATAATCTGCAATAGTAATTAAATAAGATAATCCATGAAGGCAATCTCAAAGTAGCAATTCTTCCATAAAGAACACTAAATAAGTGAAAGAGAAAGTCTTAAGTTTTATTTTACTTAGTGACCAAATCCTTTCTTGCAGAAAGTTATATAATTAGCACAAGCATTTTAAATTGTTTAGGAAATTATTTTATGATATGACAAGTGGTTTGGATAGTAAATTGTAAAGATACTTTACAAAATAGTAACACATGATCTACTAGAAGAAGGAAACTTCTATTTACCATCTGTTCATGTAGTAGGCAGGTGCTATATGTTTTGGTGAGTTATCTAATTTTCTTTTCTTTAGTCGGTCAAGAGCAAATTCAAATTATATTTAAACTGCTTCCTCTTTTGTCTGTCTTAGAGAAAAGAATTCTAGTTTAAGTCTGTAGCAAAGATGAACAAGCATTATTTCTTTAAAAAATATTGATTTCAGAAAGGAAGGGAGAGGGAGAAAGAGATAGAAACATCAATGATTCTCTCATCATTGATTGGCTGCCTTCTGCATACCTCACACAGGGGATTGAGTTGGCAACCCACACATGTGCCCTGAATAGGAATCGAACTGTACCCTCCTCATTCATAGGTTGACACTCAACCACTGAGCCATGCCGGCTGGGCTTTTTCCTTTTTTTTAACCATCATTATTTCTACAAAATTTTCACATATTAATATTTCTCATTTTCAAGAAGCAATTTTTTTCCAAACTATTTTTAAGTATGTTAATAGCATCCAATTGTTTCCAAAAAGTTTATAGGGTAATTACAAGTAACTCTTATCTATCAATTATAGGAAGACTTTAGAGGGCTCTCTTAGACAATGTCTTATGAATCTGTTTGAGACATTTGAAAATACATTTCATTTCTAAAAATTTGTCTCTAGTTAAACCTGGTGTTATTGTTACTCTCTTTCTTCCAATTCATTTATTAAATATATATTTAACAAGATCCTACTACATTCCAGAATAGAGCAGAAAGGGGAATTAGAGACTACTGGATGTTGGTGGAGTGGGATTGAATTTTTAGATAGGGAGGACAGGAAAGATATCATTGAGTTGACATTTGAGTAAAAACCTGGAGGAAGCAAGAAGGGAGCAAGCCACCTGGGGGAGGAGTGTTGTAGGCAGAGAAAGCAGCAGGTGCAAAGGCCTGACTAGGAACGGATCTTAAGTGCTCAAGGAACAGCTAAGGGGCCATTGAGGCTGCAGGGGACATAGCAAGGGGGAATGTAGGTCAGAGAAGTTATAAGGGACCTGATCATTTTGATGAGACTTTTTTTTCTTGTGCTTTTACTTTGAGTGAGACAAGAAAAAATTGCAGAGCTCAAAACTAATTTGACATAATAGGATCATTCTGGTTGCTGTGCTGAGGATTTTCTCAAAACAAGCCCAGGCAAAAGAAATTAGCTATGGCAGTAATTTGGGTGAGAGATGATGGTGATTTTGGCCAGAATGGTAAAGGTGAAGGTATTAAAAGTGGTTAGGTTCTGGATATATTTTAAAGATGTTTCTGATAAGATTTGATTACAGATAGGGGTGTGTGAGAGAGAAATCAAGAATGATCCCAAAGTTTTGGCTTGAGCAACTAAAATTATTGAGTTATAATTATTCATGATGCAAAAGCTTAAGAGAAGGAGGAATCCAAGATGGTGGCGTAGGTAAACACCTAAACTGCTGCCTCGCACAACAATTTCAAAACTTACAACTAAAAGACAAAACGTCTATCACCCAGAACCACGGGAAAGCTGGCTGAGTGGAAGTTCTACAACTAGAAGGAAAGAGAAAAGAGCATTGAGACGTGAACAAGCGCTGAAAAGCTGAGGTACAGAGGCACGTGATCTGGGCTGGCGGCAGGCGTTGCTTTTTTCAACCCAAAGGGAGACAAACCCCCGATTACTCTGAAATACAGTTTCTGGGGAGACGCAGGGGACCCAAACTCCTACAGGGAGAAGCTAGATTGTCTAACACTGGGTCGGAAAGCGAGGGGGGCCTGCTTGCAGAGCTGTGCGCAAGAATAATTGTTTACTGCTCTGGGGCACAGGACGCAGTTGGAGACACAGAGCCGGCTAACTAGCAGTCATCGCTGTTTGCCACGCCCTAGCCTAGTGACGCCCTGAGACCCCTCCCCACACAACCTACAAACCCACCCAAGCTCCAAGCAGCAGCATTAGCATAAGAAAGGCCTGCCCTATCGCAGCTTAACCTAGCAAACTTGCAGCCTGGATCAGACAGCTCCAAAACCTCCACACCCCAAGCAAAGAGGAGAAAACTGTAGCTCTTGCTGTAGCTCCTGCTGGGTGGACTCAGACAAGAGCTGACCTGCACCCCATTGGAGATCCAGAAGCCAGTGTACCTAGTGGTCAGTGTGAGAAACCAGATTTCAACTCCTCACATCCATAAGTGACACATTCAAGAGGCAGACTCAGCGAGCACCAAAGCCCCACTGAAACAAGTCCTGCACCATAAGCGTGTCTCCAGCACAGCAGTTCTTATAGACACAGCGAGTCCTCACAGCCGATTGGCCTGGAGGTCAATTCCTCCCAGTGTACCAACAGCAATTAAGGCTTAACTACACCAAGACTTTGCACTCAGCCCACAAAGGGGTGTACCAAGAGCGTCCACATCAGGTGATTGGGGAGGCTGAGCTACTGCCCCCTGTAGGTCACCTACCACACAAAGCCACTCCATCAACACAGGGAAGCAGCCAAAATGCGGAGACAAAGAAACATGTCACGAATGAAAGAAACAGAGGAAAGCAAACTACTGGACGACATAGAGTTCAGAACCACATGTATAAGGTTACTCAAGAATCTTCTAAAAACCGCCAAGAAACTTGATGACACTTCTGAGGAGCTTAGTGAAACCTTCAAGGACCTTAATGAGAATGCCAAAAAAATGGAAAAGGACCAGTCAGAAATGAAGCATACACTGTCTACAATAAAGAATATACAGAAACTCAACTGTAGATCAACGTACCCCAAGAATCAAACCAAAGATCTGAAATATGAGGAAACAAAAAACACCCAACCAGAAAAACAAAAAGAAAAAAGAATCCAAAAATATGAAGATAGTGTAAGGAGCTTCTGGGACAACTTCAAGCGTACCAACATCCGAATTTTTGGGGTGCCAGAAGAAGAGAGAGAGCAAAATACTGAAAACCTATTAGAAGAAATAATGACAGAAAACTTTCCCTACCTGGTGAAAGAAATAGACGTACAAGTTCAGGAAGCACACAGAACCCCAAACAAAAGGAATTCAAAGAGGACCACACCAAGACACATCATAATTAAAGTGCCAAGGGCAAAAGACAAAGAGAGAATCTTGAAAGCAGCAAGAGAAAAACTGTTAGTTACCTACAAGGGAGTACCCATACGACTGTCAGCTGATTTCTCAGCAGAAACTATGCAGGCCAGAAGGGAGTGGCAAGAAATATTCAAAGTGATGAACAGCAAGAACCTACAACCAAGATTACTCTACCCAGCAAAGCTATCATTCAGAGTTGAAGGTCAGATAAAGAGCTTCACAGACAAGAAAAAGCATAATCCTGGTTTGGTGGCGATAAAGGATTTCATCGCCACCAAACCAGGATTACATGAAATGCTGAAGGGTATTCTTTAAGAAGAGGAAGAAGAAGAAAAAGAAGAGAAGCCCCTGATCCCTTTTTGAGAACTCTGTTAAGCTTTCCACTATCGAAACCAAAAGGCTTGACCAAAGTTTCCCTCAGTGGAGAGCATTATGCTAAATGAAATAAGCCATCGAAGAAAGATATGTATCACATAATCTCACTCATTTATGGAATATAATGAACAGCATAAACTGATGAACAAAAACAGATCCAGAGATAGAGAAACATCGATCAGACCATCAAACCTCAGAGGGAAGGTAGGGGAGGGTCGGTTAAGGGGGAGGGATCAACCAAAAGACTTGTATGCATGCATCTAAGCCTAATCAATGGACACAGACAATAGGGGGGTGAGGGCATGAGTGGGGGGGATGGGGAGGTAATGGGGGAATAAGGACACATATGTAACACCTTAATCAATAAAGAAATTTTAAACAAAACAAAACAAAAAAAGCTTAAGAGAAGAACAGATGGAAGAAGAAGTTTATGACAGATCTAGAGATGTACTGAGATTGAGAAGCCTATCAGACTTCAAAGTAGAGATGTTAAAGGGCAATTGGATGTACAGCTTTGGATATTAGGAAATAGGTTAGCCTTCAAGGTATAAATTTTGGAATTATCAGCATTTTGCTGAGTTTAAAACATATGGGCCTGGTTCAGATAAATACAGAGATAGAAAAACAGAAGTCCAAATCCTGGCATGGAGTCCACCGCTGTTTAGAGTTTGGGAAGATGAGGAGAAATCAGCAAAGGAGGTTGAGAAGGAACACAATGAGGTAGGAAGAGAGCCAGCAGAGTGTGTATCTTGAGAGATAAATAAGAAAAGTGTTTGCCCTGGCCAGTTTGGCTCAGTGGATAGAGCGTCGGCCTGAAGACTGAAGGGTCCCAGGTTCGATTCTGAGCAAAGGCATGTACCTTGGTTGTGGGCACATCCCCAGTAGGGGGTGTGCAGGAGGCAGCTGATTGATGTTCCTCTCTCATCGATGTTACTAACTCTCTATCTCTCTCCCTCTCTGTAAAAAATCAATATAATATATTAAAAATAAAAGAAAAGTGTTTTAAGGAGGAAGAAGTGATCAACCAAGTCCTTTGCTGCTGACAGATCAGATAGGATGAGGACTGAGAATTGGCAACTGTAATTTAGCAGCTGGAGGTCATTGGTGACTGACAAGCAAATTCAGTAGAAAAGGGGAAGGTCTGATTGAAGTAGATTCAAAATCTGAAATCAAGTAGTGGGATCAAGAGAGAGTTTTCTTTTTAAGATGAGAGAAATAATAACATGTTTGTACACCAATTGACCAAGTTTCATTCAGTGTAAAGTAAGTCATGAACACACTTTGTGCAACTATTATAGAAATTGTCACAATACCTTTAAAAAATTATCAGTTTACATGTCCTTTAAATTCAGCAGACTATGTGCTCCTCTGGGACAAAAGATGAAAAATGCTGGTAGAGAGGGAGAACATGATGATTTAGAGAGCAAGGAATGACTGAAGGAATTGTTACTGAAGGAGCAATTGTTCTTGTGTTGGCATGAGAGAATGACATCTATTGTACAAGTGGAAAGGTTGACTTGCCCAGGAGCATAAACAGTTTGTCCTTAATAATAGTAGGAAGACATATCTTGTGGGTGCCGGTGCTGATAAGAATGCATATGGGAGCTTGTGGTTGTTACCTTTTGAAGCAGGCATGTAATAGAAACTGTTGGAGGATTGAGGGGAGAAAATAAAGTCTAAAATGGACATTTACCAATGTTACCTGAATGAACTCGAGGAAATGCAGTATAATTTCCAGACAGCACCAAGGGCTCTCTTGAGATTTGTGGTCATGCATTGAAAGTGAGATCAGTCAGCATGCTTTTCTTCCACATGCTTTTTTCGAGCTTGGATGAACTGCTCAAGTTAATTATTTAAAATGTTTAATTTTTTCCATGCTAAATGTTGTGCACTGGGGACATAAAAATGACTAGGAAATAGCATCTGGCCCACAGGAGTTCATCGTCTGCTGAATTTGAAGTACATGTAAACTGATAATTTGAAAAAAGCATTGTGACAATTTCTATAGTAGTTCTACAAAGTGTGTTCATGACTTACTTTACACTGAATGAAACTCAGTCAATAGGTCATAGCAAAGTAAAAACAATAACTTCAGAAAATGCTTATTTACTTTGATATTTGGCATGCCTGTGTGCAATGTAACTGTGGTATTTGTAATGATTGCAAAGTGAATGCTTTATGGAAATTGTTAGGATTACAGCAAATTACAGCTGTAAAGAGACACATGATTTATCCCCTTAATTTGACTAATGACGAAGTGGGTCTCAGAGAGGGAAGGCAATTTGCTTAAAATGACATGCCTGGTTACTAGCACTCTAAACTCAAGGCTCTTTCAGCTCTGCTCTACCTTCAGATCAGGACTTCCCCAACTCAAGGCTCTGTGGTAATTCTTATTTGTTAATATTTTAACTGGCCCTGTAGTGGACTTCTCTACTTTGCAAGTTTCCAGCCTTCTATAGTTTGAGAGCAGAAATTGCTCTGGTTTATTTCAGAGGTTAAACTAGGAAAGGATGAAAGCAACTCAGAAGTGAAAAAGAGACAAAAGCAAGAGGAAAGTAGGGAACGCTTCATGAGAGAGTCACACAGGGGATTTAAATTATCCCCAAATTTCTACCTGCTATTAATATAACACATAATTAGTGGGGATTTATTATTTATTGTCAGGCATTGTGTAGCACATAGAAAAATACAGAAGTTCCTCACCTTTGAGAAAATTAAAATCCATAGGCTGAGTGAGAAACCCATTTGTCCCTCTATTCTGATCTTTTTCCTTTTGTAGTCCCCTCCACTCATATTCCAGACTTAGAGAAACTCATAAGGGAACGAAAGTGTCATATGTAATGAACTCAGTAACTTCCTCCATAAATCCCTGAAAATGTCAACTAGATTTGGGTAAACAATACATAGTTGAAAAGAAGAAAGACTTTTTCCCCTAAAGAACATAGAAAAACACATAGTCCAACCAGTCCAATTATTCAATTAGTTAACAAATAATTAAATCAGCATTTTTAACAATTAAATTAACATTGAGTGTCTATTATATACCCTGAAAGTTTTAGAAGCTAATATGCATGTATTAATTATTCATTCATAATATATAACACGAAAATTGATGGTTGGTAATAAGTTTAGGTGGATAAAGAATATTCTTTTTTTAAAATATATTTTTATTGATTTCAGAGAGGAAGGGAGAGGGAGAGAGAGATAGAAACATCAATGATGAGAGAGAATCATTGATTGGCTGCCTCCTGCACACCCCACACTGGGGATCGAGCCCGCAACCCAGGTATGTGCCCTTGACCGGGATCGAACCAGGGACCCTCAGTACACAGGCCGGTGCTCTATCCGCTGAGCCAAACCTGCTAGGGCAAGAATATTCTTAAAGAAGATTTTCTGTTCGTATACTTAAATAAGACTCCTTCATTTCTGTTTTTTGTCATATACTGCTTGTTAATAAAATAATACAGGTTGGATATACACACACACATATGGTAAAGGAGTAGTCAATGACTTAGTTTGGAGTGGAGACTGCTGGGAATTAGAGGGCCCAGGCCTGAATAGAGTGCATAAAAATCCCTTCTTAATGTTCATAAACAAATAGCTGGAAGAGATGTTAATTATTATTATTACTTATTTTTGGCCCATGTTTCCCTATTTACAGACAAAATACAAAAATTTAAAAAACCATATCCATCTTGCACCGTTATTCTTGATTTTTCCTACTGGTGAACAATCTTGCCTAGTTCTCCTTTCCTTTAATTGGTCCTTGGAGAGTCCTCTCAAACCTTTACAATGACATTCAGTGAACATTTCTGAGTGGTGCCAACCCAGAATCCCTGTGATAGCTCACAAATTGTAGATTGAACTAAAGCTGTATTACTTCTTTTGCAATGTTTAATGCATGAGTTTTCTTATTTGGTATGGCTAAGTTGATGACATACAATCTTTTTTCTTCTTCTTAAAGCTTCATGAATTTCTTTGAATATGGTTTAAATTATGTTCTTTAAAAATGATTACGTAGCAAAGCTTGCCTTCTATTGTTTCCTCTGCACATGGTTTGAAGCCAAATGATTACGCACGGATGATGTATTTCTGAAAAAGTAGAAATAGTTTGCAGAGATGGATTTGAGATTCTTAAAAGTCACTGCTTCTGCTTTGACAGATCCACACAAAGAAAAGTGGGTTTTGGAATTATTTGCAGATCTCTTCAACATCTCGTAAATGAAATAAAGGGCATCTTTTGGTGCATATATCACATCAACTTCAAACTATTTTCAGCCTTGAATAGATAGGTTTTATATGTAGGGGAAAGCTTTAACAACATTTTTGATAATGAGAAAGGAAACACATTGTGATTTTCTATCTGTGTTCTCTATTCTTCAAAATTACTTAATATATTGTGCATGAAAGCTCATTAAATAATACACTTCTATCTCCCTTATACTTATTTCTTTTCTTTTTTTTAGCATTTATCATTCTCAGATATATTTTATATATGTATATTAGTTTTTAGATTTACTGCCTTTCTCTAATGACTCAAATGAGAGCTTCAAGAAGCCAGGGATTTGGTTGATTTTGGTGATTACTATATCCCCAGTTCCTAGAACTGAGGCTAGGGAGGAGGTGAGGTTGACCCTATCTAAACAATACAGAATAGATTCTCCACTGGAAACATTTTTTTTTCAGGAATTAAGAGCTGCTAGACAGATAAACAACAGTCTACTACCATATTTGATTTATTGGTTTCTTAAGCCTTCATGCTGGGACACATGTGTGCTCTTCTCCATGTATGATTTTAAGAACCATCTGGTTGCAACTAACCATGCACTTACTGCTCCCCAGTGGGAGACACATCTTATCACTTCTAGCTACTGTATCTAGTCCCAATTGATGATATATTTTCCTTGAGGTTGTGTCCAGGTGTGGCTCCACATGATTTGACAATAAATTGATTATGATTTCACTGTCCCTAACACTGTGCTGGGCAGGAAGAATGAGGACTCTCTGCCTTGGCAGGGGAGATGGTTTTTTGGTGAGCCCAAGAGAAGATTCTGCCTTGTTCATGGTTTTCCATGACCACAACTGAAGTAGATAGAGAGCAATTTCTGTTTTAGAAACTGAACCATTTTATTATTATATTTTTTAAATTTAATAAATCTTTATTGTTCAGATTATTACAGTTGTTCCTCTTTTTTCCTCCCATAGCTCCCCTCCACCAGGTTCCCACCTCATCCTCTGCCCTTACCTCCCTCGCCACTGTCCTCATCCATAGGTGTACGCTTTTTGTCCAGTCTCTTCCCGCACCCCCCATTCCCCTTTTCCACCAAGAATTGTCAGTCCACTCCCTTTCTATGCCCCTGATTCTATTATATTCACCAGTTTATTCTGTTCATCAGATTTTTTATTCACTTGGTTTTTAGATTCACTTGTTGATAGATACGTATTTGTTGTTCATAATTTTCTTCTTCTTCTTCTTCTTCTTCTTCTTCTTCTTCTTCTTCTTCTTCTTCTTCTTCTTCTTCTTCCTCCTCCTCCTCTTCTTCTTCTTCAAGAATACTTTTCAGCATTTCATATAATTCTGGTTTGGTGGTGATGAACTCCTTTAGCTTTTTCTTATCTGTGAAGCTCTTTATCTGACCTTCAATTCTGAATGATAGCTTTGTTGGGTAGAGTAATCTTTGTTGTAGGTTCTTGCTATTCATCACTTTGAATATTTCTTGCCATTCCCGTCTGGCCTGCATAGTTTCTGTTGAGAAATCAGCTGACAGTCATATGGGTGCTCCCTTGTAGGTAACTAACTGTTTTTCTCTTGCTGCTTTTAATATTCTCTCTTTGTCTTTTGCTCTTGGCATTTTAATTATGATGTGTCTTGGTGTGGTCCTCTTTGGATTCCTTTTGTTTGGGGTTCTGTGTGCTTCCTGGATTTGTAAGTCTATTTCTTTCACCAGGTGGGGGAAGTTTTCTGTCATTATTTCTTCAAATAGGTTTTCAGTATCTTGCTCTCTCTCTTCTTCTGGGACCCCCATAATTCTGATGTTGGTACGCTTGAAGTTATCCCAGAGGCTTCTTACACTATCTTCAACTCTTTGGATTCTTTTTTCTTTTCGCTTTTCCGGTTGAGTGATTTTTGCTTCTTTGTATTCCAAATCTTTGACTTGGTTCTTGCAATCCTCTAGTCTGCTTTTAGGTCTCTGTATAATATTTTTTATTTCAGTCAGTGTATGCTTAATTTGTAGTTGATCCTTTTTCATATCCTCGAGGGTCTTGCTAAATTGATCGGCCTTTTATAGGAAATTCTTGAAAAACCTTATAACCGTGGTTTTGAACTCTATATCCAGTCATTTACTTTCCTCCATTTCCTTCATTTGTGACCTGCCTCTTTGTCTCCGCATTTCGGCTGCTTCCCTGAGTTGATGGAGTGGCTTTGTGTGCTAAGTGTCCTAGCAGGGTCCAGTGGCTCAGCCTCCCCAGTTACCTGAGATGGACACTCTTGGTGTGCCCTTTTGTGGGCTGTGTGTACAGTCTTGTTGTAGTTAAGCCTAGATTATTGTTAGTATCACTGGGGGGATTTGACCTCCAGGCCAATTGGCTGTGAGGATCAGCTGTGTCTCTGCTGGGAGAGCTTCTGTGCTCAGCTTGGATGGGGCAGAGTCTCAGGGTGGAGCAGACAGACTTGGTTTCCCGTCAGCCCCACCCTACGAGGCCCCTGTGTCTCAGTGTCCTGTGGCAATGGCTGTATGCACCTCTGAGAGAGTTTTGCCCGCTGCCAGACAGTCCAGTTTCTCCACGAATGAGTCTGGGTACCCAAAAGTATCATCCAGAACTGGATTTCAGTGCAGTCGGGAGGTTTTGTTTCCCTCCCGAACGAGACAGCTAGTCGCTTGCTTGCTGCCCACCCTCTCTGCACACCGCAAGTAAGCCAGCTACGTATTCAGCTGCCTGCCCTTTCCACGCACGCGGGTCTCTGCACCTCTGTCCTCCACAGCTCCTCTGGGTCTCAGTGTCCTTTTATCTTTCCTTCTAGTTGTAGAATTTCCACTCAGCCAGCTTTCCGACGATGTTCGTTCTGTCTTCCAGTTGTAGTTTTGAAATTGTTGTGCGAGGCAGCAGTAAGGTGTTTACCTATGCTGCCATCTTGGTTTCTCTGAAACTGAACCGTTTTAGCCTCTCACCCTCTGTAGGTATGGTTTGCTGGGGGACAACAAAGTCCTAGGCCCAGAAAATGAAAAATGAGAAGCCTTTGTTTACCACACCTGGTATCCCCCTCCCCACACCCCTTGGCAATGCAAATCCTTTAAAAGTCTAATCAATTGCTACATTATTGAATTCCTCTTCCACTGTCAGCTATCTATCACTCTTGATATTCTTATCTAGTCCTGCTTCTTGAATATCCACTGCCATCAAAATGTTCACCCTTGCTTTCTTCTGTACCTTCTGTTCCCTTAGAAACTGGATTCAGAACTCTGCCCATTTTTCTAACCCTTCTATCATTGGCTTTAGTCTTTGCCTGTTCCTTAGATCATCAGGAAAGAACAAGATTGTAGCACCTGACCCTAGGCTCTTTCTTTGTGGATGGCGTTTACACTGTAGGTAATTATTGCTTTTGTCAGGTGCAGTAAGTTACAGAAGGGGTTTTGGAGAGACCTGTCAGATCATGCTCACCCATTTCTCTGGCTCTTCCCATATCACAGCTTAATTTTCCCCAAGGCCTCCCCTCCCACACATACTTTTTCTAGCATTTTATTTGGCTTGAAACTGCCTTATTAGGCTTTTACAAATTCTGAAAAATGCATGCTTAATATGACCCTTAACATTCTTGCATTTCTTGCTCAGAGTAAAAAAGACTTGTAACAAAGACTCTTTCTCTTACTTTCTCTCCTGTCAATGAATATATCAGTCTAAAGAGTCTCCCTTTTGACAACATGCAGTATTGAAGAAGCAACACAATCTAACTTTATATTTTTCTACCACACCTCTAAATTTCCAGTCTAGGTATGAGTATGAGCTGCAAGATACAAAATTCTACAAAATATGTAAGGATAAGATTATTCCAAAGCTAACTATACTTTTTCTGAGCATAGTAAAAGAAGAAAACCATCCTAATTCCTTTACTGAAGCAAGCATAAATTGATGTAAAAACCTGACAAAATTGTACCAAAAAGAAAACTATAGCTCATCAATGTCAAATTTATAAAACAGATATTAGCAAGCAGATTCCAAGACCACTTAAAAATGCATCATGACCAAGTGGAATTTATTTCAGGAATGCAAGGGCATTTCAAAAGGAATACCCTTCATATAATTCAACATACCAATAGAGCTAAGGAGAATAAAAACAACTTGACAAGAAAAAAAAGCATTTTTCAAAATTCAACACTTAATAATGTTTAAAATATACAATCAATTTAATTTTTTGAAAAACTTACTTCAGAGAGAAGGGAGAGAGAGAGAAAGAAAAACAACAATTGATGTAAGAGAGAAACATCGATCAGTTGCCTCCTGCACAGGGATCGAATGCACAACTTGGGTATATGCCCTCCCTGGGAATCAATCCCACCACCTTTTGGTGCACAGCACAAAATTCCAACCAACTGAGCCATACCAGCCAGGGCTACACAATCAATTTTAAATTGGTAGTTACTTCCTTAACCTGATTCTATATTCATCTACATACACGCATGCCTAAGTCCAAAAGAGTCAACATCTTACTTAATGGGAAAACACTTGTCTTCTCTGCTGAAGTCAGGAGAAAATCAAGGATGTCCTCTATCTACTATTCAATAGAATATAAGTCAAAGAAATAGAAACATAAAAATGTGACAGGGAGGAATAAAACTCTGTTTTTTTTGCATATAAATATGGTTATCTGGAAAAGCAAAATAATGGAAGCACTCCTACAAAGGATAAAGAAATTTAATAAAATAAAAATTTAAATATAATTGAGAAATCAATAGCCTACATATATTCAAATAATAACCAGTTGGAAGAAATAGTGGAAAATAGATTCCCTTTACAATGGCAAAAATAATATCTGTAGGCACAAACTTAACAAGACATAGGTAAAAGCTATTATAAAGAGCTATAAAGTATTTCTAACAGACCAAAAAAGTACAAAATTACATATGCATTAACCCCAAGAAATTATTTCTAAAAATGTATCCTATAGATACACAGCAAAATGAAACAGAACAAAAGGAAATAAATTATGTATGTGCAAGGCTATTCATTGTCATGCTATTTATAATAGCAAAAGACTGGGAAAAAAACCAAATGTCCATTGATAGGAGACTGATGAAAAAAAAAACACACAGTGCATTCATACAGAAGAGTTATCTGAAGCTGTAAAAAGGGATGGGTAAGATTTTCATATTCTTTTATTGCATGAGTGATAAAATATACAGTTAAGTTAAAAAAAGAAATGTGAGGATAGTTTGTATAGAGTGCTTTTTTTTTGTTTGCGTAAAATGGTGGTGGAATATGCAATTAAAAGACTCTAAGATGTTCCCCAGTGATCTGTGCCTTCTGGTATTCATGCCTTTGGGTAATACTTTTAAGTACTGGTGGTCACTGTGGTTTGTTTGCAACCAATAAAATATAACAAATATGATGGGAGGTCATTTCTATGATATTATTTTTCTTTGCTTATCAATATGTAGGGGTTCTTTATATTTTCTGTATTATACAGAGGTGAGCAAAAGTAGGTTTATAGTTGTTCATATGGAAAAAGATATGCAGGTTATACTTATTACAATAGCTTTATTAACTCTGTGTTTCCCATATTCAGAACTATAAACCTACTTTTGCCCATATATGTACTTTTTACTCTCTTACTTAGTTTATTTATTTCTAAAAAACAGATGTTGTTAATTTTAATGAAGTCGAATTTATTACTCTTTTTTCCTTTTATGGTTAGTGGGGGTTATTTTTGTTCCTTTTAATACATCTTTGACTATTATGAATATATTGTCTTATATTCCAGCAGGTTTTATTTTTAGCTTTCACATTTAGGTTTATGAGCATTCTCAAACTAAGTTTCCTTTGCATATCAATTAGAGATCGAGACTCACGTTTTCTCATGAAGATACTTATGTCCCAGAGTCATGTATTGAAAAGGTCATCCTTTCCCTACAGAATTGAAACAGTCTTCTAACTGGTCTTTTTGCCTCCTCTAAAGTCTGTTCTCCACATAGCAACCAGGGTGATTTTTACAAACTGGACATGTATGATATTATTTTAATGCTCAAAACTCTCTAATAACTTCCCATCATAGTCTAAATAAAATTAAAAGAATCCCGTGACTACAAGAATCTATATAATGTGGTCCCTACATAACTTGACTCCACCTTTGACTCTTTCCATCCCTCATTCTGCAATAGCCACACTGGCCCCTTGTTATTCCTCTAACTCTCCAGGTGTGTTCTGCCTCAGGGCCTTAAAACTAGTGTTTCCCTCTATTTGCATAACTCACCATACTACAGCACCTTTAATGTCATTTCCCTAAAGAGGCCGCCTCTGAATGATTGCTCTGAATGGTCTATAATAGCACCACTTCTGTATCCCTACACTGTTCTATTTTTCTTCATGGCATTGTTCACCTCCTGTCATGATACTTGTTTGATTACACCTCTCTGACTCCCACATTAAAATGTAAGCTCCATCAGGGCAAGGACTTTGCTGTATTTACCTCTGTCTCCGAAACTAGGATACCACCAGAAACAGTAGGTACTCATTCAATATTTGTTCAATTATTGAATAAATAGAAAAATAAAAATTGTCAGTGACATGAAAGAAAGCAGAGAGAAGAGGATTGAAAATGCACTTGAAGAAGGAGGAAGAGGAAAGGAGGAGGCAGAGAAAGAAGAAATAAAAAATATGAGCAATAAAATGGCAATAATACATATATATAAACAATTCAACCTAAAAATCAAAATAAATGAACAAGGAATCTAATGAACAAAAGAAACTGGTGAATAAAATAGAACTTATATGTATATATGCATTACCTATGGATGCAAAAATAGGGTGGGAAAGGCCTTGGGCGGTCCAGGAACCAAGTGGAGGGGGGTCAATGGGAGGGAAAAGGGGGGACATCTGTAATACTATCAACAATAAAAATTTAAATACATACATACATACATACATAAAAGTTTTAAAAAATGCACTTCTCTTTTGCCTTTAAGCTTTTAATTATTTTATATTGTGATGCTGCTGCTTCCTACATGTGCTTTGCTGCTATTCATATAGCAAAGTGCTGAAAGATTTGGTTCAAATCTTGATCCCATTATGTACCAGTTCAGTGATCTTTGAAAATGTCTGAGCCTCAAATTTTCTGTCAAATGAGAATTAAAAATACCTCCCTTGCTGTGTCATTATTTTAGTAATATAAATAACTCATAAAACACCAATTCAAAGTTATTATGTAAGATTGCAAAAATTATAACTGTTTTTATTATTATATCGTTTCCTATTTATAATTTAAATGAGAATATAATTTATTTTCTAAAATATCTCTTTACATCCTCCATAATCACTGTAGAATTTTTTTGCACATATTAAAAGTAAAAAAATGTTTGCTGAATAAATAAATAGATGCAGACAGGCTCATAAGAAGTAGAATTACAACAGGAGTCTATTTCTTTCTTTCTCTCTGTGTTTTACATTGATTTATTGATTAATAATGGAATTAATCTATCCTTGAGCTAATTAGTTAGAAAAAACCTTAGATGAAAAAAATAATGCCCATTTTACACAGTCTCAGTCTTTACAAAATATTTTTGGCTCCTTATTTCTTCTTTAACTTTAGAACTAGACTTTTTGATTATCCAATATGCACAATTGTATGTTTCAATAGGCAAAATACATCTCTCTCTTCCCTTTTCACTTCTGAAACCTTACAAGCTGTTAAAATGTCCATCCCTTCTGCTCCATTTCCTCACCCAAATCCTATCACATACCATATGAATTTTTAACCCTAACACCTGTCTACACACATGGTTCCAGAGGGGTAAATTAAAAAGCAATGACAATAAAACTCACACATATCCCTATATAACTAGCCCACGAAGTCTATACAACATACTTTTCAACACTAATTGCCTACTGTATACAAAACCCCAATAATCAGAAAAACACAAACTATAGGTATAAAGATCACCACTTTTCCAGTTTTCTTGGTTCCTGATCAATGATTTTGTTGCTCTTCAATTCATTTAGCCTCAAAAACTTTGGATTTGATGCTTTTGTCTCATTTTCCAGGTACCAAATAATCCTCTGGGTAGCAGAGAAAGCTACTAGTATTCTGTGATACCTGCTTCCACCTTAGGGTATGGTGTTTGACAGGAAAGAACAATTTCAATTTGATTCATTAATATATAAATGCTTGATATTATACTTTTCTTATTCTAGTATTGAGTGTGGGTAGAGAAACCTTTAGAGAAAGCTTCTGTATGAAGCCCTAGCTCAGTGAATATTTGAATAACTATATACTGGGGATTGGTTAATGGCTCTGTAGGAGAGTACCTAGAACAATTGCCAAGCTTCTCCTGCAAGCACCCTTTATTATCCCATACATCTTTACATTAACCTCTTTTTGTGTTTTCATTCTGATGATCTAGTTGGGAACCAATGGAAAATGATGATGTGTGGAGTGCCAACTTTTAGTCAGTTTTGTCATCATTTTAAGATTTTCTATAGACAGCATTATCACTGGCACTCAGGGCACACCACAAGCACCCCTCACTCTCTGTTGTCATACTACTGTTAGCTAGCCACTGTTGCTGTCTTGAGATATTGAGGTGTATCATTGGGAGTTCAATTCAGCAATTAGAGGATGAGTATTCTGAGGGGGAGAAGAGAAAGACCTATCTTAATCTCACTTTATGTTGGGTATTTTATTTAGGGAATTGCATTTAGCTGGGTTTTCTTCTTCTTGGCTAATTCTTTTGTTTTGGAAAATTTTGTGCTTAAGAAGCTTGCTGGTAGGGCAAAGGAGTCAATTTATCAATTATTTATGTAGCTTGGTCTACACTTTTCTCCATGCTTTAAAGGTCACCAAGAAAGAACAAAATAAAAAAATTAAATTTTGCAGAGCTCCCAAAGTTCCTTGTGTAATTTCTTCCTCTTAAATGTGGGCTACATCCAATGACTAGAAAATAGAATATGGAAATTGCAATGGAGTGATGCTTCTGGATTAGGTTATAAAAGACTCTGACTTCCGTCTTTCTGACTCTCCCCATCCCCGACTCTTCTTTTGTGCTTTAATTGAAGAAGAAGGTCACCTGGCAGGGAACTGAACAGCCAAGGAGAGCAATAGCTCTCAGGGAATTGAATCCTGTCAGCAACCACTGAGTGAGTGAGCTTTGCTATGGTCTGAATGTTTGTGTCTCCCTCAAATTCACATGCTAAAATCCTAACCCCCAAAGGTGATGGTACTAGTAGGTGGGGCTTTTGGGAAGTGATTAGGTCATGAGGGTGGAGCTCTCATAAATGAGATTAATGCTCTTATAAAAGAGACACCACAGAGGAACTTAGCCCTTTCTACCACCTGAGGACACAGAGAGGTCCTTGACTCAGAAGAGAACCCTCCCTGACTGACCACATTGACTCCATGATCCTAGAGTTTCATGATCCTGGAGTTTACTATGAGAAGTAAATTCTGTTTTTTTATAAGCCAGTCTGTGCTTTTTTGCTATCGAAACATGAATGAGTTTGGAGGCTGGGCCTGTCCTACTAGAACCTCCAGATCACTGCAGCCCTTCCTTGCTAACTCCTTAATTACAACCTTGTGGGAGAGCTTATCCAGAGGCCCCAGGTAAGCCACATTCAGATTCCTGACCCATAGAAACTGAGATAATCGATATGTGTTGTTTTAAGTTCTTAAATGTGAAGGTAATTTGTTACACAATAGGTAACTGATACAATCCTAAAGGCTGACTAGGCACTTGGTCTGTTTCCCACATTATCAGATGACAGTTTTGCCAAATGTTTTGCCACCCCATAACATAGTCCTCCTCATTGAGCATCTGGTATTAATCTCCTTGTCAACTACCACCCAAATACTAATCCACTGCAAAATAGTTAATGTTTTTGTATGCCAGTCCCCTGCATCCTGGACCCATGTCCATACTAAATATGGCAAAACCAATTTCTATAATAAATGTCCCCAAATTTTAGTGGCTCAATATAGTAGAAGTGTATTTTCCCCTCATGTATCGTGCAATGTAAATATTCTTGGTTAATGAGGTTGTGACTCTTTATGATTCTTTGGGATCTCAAGATGCTTATATCTGGTGGCTCTGCTTTCCCTTAGATCAGTAGTTCTCAACCTTTCTAATATCTCGACCCTTTGATACAGTTCCTCATGTTGTGGTGACCCCCAACCATAAAATTATTTTCGTTGCTACTTCATAACTGTAATTTTGCTACTGTTATGAATCATAATATAAATACCTGTGTTTTCTGATGGTCTTAGGCTCTACAGCAGCGATTCTCAGATAGAGCCTAAGACGATTGGAAAACACAGATATTTAGATTATGTTTCATTAACAGTAGCAAAATCATAGTAATGAAGTAGCAATGAAAATACTTTTATGGTTGGGGGTCACCACAGCAGGAGGAACTGTATCAAAGGGTCGAGGCATTAGAAAAGTTGAGAACCACTGCCTTAGATACTATGAGGGGCTTTGCTCTTCACCCGTGGACAGTGGAGGGAGTGTGCCTGCTTCTTAACAATCTTGGCTGAAGTGATATGCTCCATTTTTGCTCACCTTCTCTTGATAAAAATCTGTCCTGTGGCCACATCTGTTATAAGGGTGGCTGGGAAGTATAGTTTCTGCCTCGACAACCATCTCTGACAATCCCACACCCTGGCAGGGGAAGCACACATTTCTGGTGGATAGTCATGCATTTCTGCCAAGGCAGGGAGATACAATTCAAGCTTTATTGTTGATGTGTCTGATTTGTTTGCTGGCTGTCTGGTTGAGACAGTCTTAACACAGGTCTCTCTGCTGAAGATCGTTGGTGGACATTGTGTCATATTCACCTTTGAATCTCTGAGAATGGTGCCTAGCATAATGCTTTTCTTTTTTTAATTTAATTTTTATTATTTTTTTCTTTATTGATTAAGATATTACCTATGTGTTCTTATCCCCCCATTGTCATTCCCCCCCCACTCTTGCCCTCACCCCCCTATTGTCAGTGTCCATTGGTTAGGCTTATATGCAGGCATACAAGTTCTTTGGTTGATCTCTCCCCCTTACCCCCACCCTTCCCTACCTTCCCTCTGAGGTTTGACGGTCTGATTGATGTTTCTCTGTCTCTGGATCTGTTTTTGTTCATCAGTTTATGCTGTTCATTATATTCCACAAATGAGTGAGATCATGTGACATTTATCTTTACCTAGTCATATTTTAAGGGCAGTTTTGAGCGTATTTCCTCCAGTGATTTTGAAACTATGCCAAGTGAAAACTTAGAAGTTCTCATGCTTTGGGCACTCTGTCCTGCTTTAATCAATGCCCCTCTATCCGGGGGTGGGCAAAGTTAGGTGTACAGTTGTGAGTATGTGAAACAGAGTTTATTTTTGTATTATTAATTAATTATTGTGTTATTTATTATTATTGTTAACCTACTTTTGCCCATCCCTGTATTATATCTCATGAGCAATATTTTGTTTTAAAGGTCTTACTTGTCTTTAAAATATAAAACAAAAACCAAACTTTTGCAAACATCTCATCTTAAGGATGAAATAGAAGCTGAACATGAGAAGGTTTGTTACATCATTCAGAAAAGGTTTTGTTGTGCCAGAAATACAAACAATCTCAGATCTCAGCAGCTTACCATAGTGAAGATTTATTTCTTGCTCAAGCTTGTTGCTCAGTCTAGATTGCAAGAAGGATCTTGTCAAAATTGCCACTCAAGAATCAAAGTTAGTGGAACCTTTATCCTAACACATGCTTTTAGGATTTCTTTGGCAGAGGAAGGAGATATGGTGGGTCACACACAGGCTCTTAATGCTTCTTTGTCATGTTTGTTCACATCTCATTGGTTTAAATAAATCACATGGCCATGCCTAACTTCAGAGAAAGCAGGAAAGTAAAATCCTACACTGTGCCCAGAAAGAGCTAGATGGAATATTTGTGATAAGCCCTAAAGACTATCACAGTTTGGAAACTTGATCAAGCTCACCTGGCCACTTATCAGCAGTTCTGGTCTTATATAAATACCACAGTGACCCGGTGCATTCGTGCACATTGAAAGGAAATT
Source organism: Corynorhinus townsendii (assembly GCA_026230045.1). Taxonomy (NCBI): domain Eukaryota; kingdom Metazoa; phylum Chordata; class Mammalia; order Chiroptera; family Vespertilionidae; genus Corynorhinus; species Corynorhinus townsendii. Next base: position 82,190,420 of record JAPDVU010000004.1, read on the forward strand.
AATTAGAAGGTGGCCAGTGAGGTGGGACTGGGCAACATAGGCCAGACACACCCTGCAGCCAACCTTGCATGGTCTCTCCCCAGCATCTGTGGAGTGAGCGGTGTCTCTCTGGCAGGTGGGGTCCCTTGACCTGGCCAGCGGGATTGGGCTGAAACCAGCTCTCCACCATCCCTAGAGGGGTCCCGGAGTGCAAGAGGGCACTCTGCAAAGTTGCTGTATAGGGTATGGAATGCAAACGCAAGTGTGCAGTAAACCAGATTCGTGGCCAACAGTGCCCCAGCAACAGCATAACCCATGGCCAAAGGTGGAATCGTGTGGCCCCACGAGGAATCAGGCTCCCTCTTCTCTGGTTTCAGGGTGAGTCACCTGAGAACTGCCGCTGCCAAGCCACTGCAGTTCGGCAGTGCCTGTATTGAGCGTCTGCCCCCTGGTGGTCAGTGTGCATCATAGTGACTGGTAAAGACCATAGGAGGGACACTTAGCATATTAGCTTTATATATATATATATATATATATATATATATATATATATATATATATATATATATATATATATATATGTTATATATTCCCTCTCTGCTCTTTTCACTACTCTATAGATGAATATTGAGTCTGGCATAAACTAGGAAGCCTTTGTGGGTTTATAGGAAAAACAGAGCAATAAACACTAAACAAGGCATTAGAGATTTTCCTTGATTACCCCTCTTCTCCCTAAAATCATTAGTCCTGACCTCTGCTTGATTTTCTTTGGTCTAGAAATAAGCACATATTTGTTCTCTATTCAAAGAAAGCTGTTCTCAATTCTCTTGCTTTCACTAGCTGAAATCTTATTTCTTTGCTTTCATTCTCCCTTTGAGTCCAGCGATACTTTGCTTTCCTATTTTCTTTATTCTTCTAACTGTTCCTTCCCCTGTCATGCTTTCTGATCATTCTACTACTGTTCTAAGTGCCCCCAAAGCCTAATTATAGTACACAATGGTTTTCTTCCTGAGAATGCAAAGAGTAACGGAATTAGGTTTTAATTCTAGGTCTAACCTGCATCAGTGTGAAAACTTGAATGTGTTAGTTCAGTTCTCTAAGCCTACTTTTACATTAGTAAAAATGATGATGTTATCCCCATAACATGTTAAGGAGGATTAAATTCTAATGAACTTGGTGAGTAATAGGTATATCCTAAATGCTTTCATTTTTTCTTTCTCCCTTTTGTTTCTCAAACTCTATTTCAGACCTTGATTTTCTTTTTTTTTAAAGTAGATTTTTATTAATTTCAAAGATGAAGGGAGAGGGAGAAAGAGAGAAACATCAATGATGATGAGAGAGCATCATTGCATGCCCCCTATGGGGGATGGAGCCTGCAACTTAGGCATGTGCTCTGGATCCCTGGACCCTTCAGTCCACAGGCTGATGCTCTATCCAGCTAGGGCCAGACCTTCATTTGCTTTTGCTGAACTACTGTAATTATCTCCAAACTGATTTCTCTGTTTTAAGTCATTCTGATTTAATTCATTTATAAAGTTTTACTAGACTTTTCTACATAGGATTAAAAAATATATTTCTTGAGTAACAAAGTGATATGAGATACTAGAGGCCTGGTGTACGAAATTCATGCACGGGTGGGGTCCCTAGGCCTGGCTGGCAATCAGGGCCAATTGGGGCCTTCTGGCTGCTGGGTGGGGCCTTCCTTCTCTGGCTGCTGGCCGAGGCCTTCCTTCATTCTGTGCCGCCCCCTGGTGGTCAGTGCACATCATAGCGAGTGATTGAACTCCTGGTCTCCTGTCAAACTCCCAAGGGGACACTTTGCATATTAGTCTTTTATATAGATAGATAGATATTTTAGAAAACTTAAAGTTAAAATCCCCCTAGTCTGTCTTAAGAACGTCTCAATAAGGTATCAAATTATGTCTTCTACCACAAAATTCATTATATTCCTAAGGGAACTCTTTACTTTGATTGATTAATTTGCTGTGAAATTAAATTCTATTTGCATAAGACTTTTTTTTTTTTTTCTTTGACTCATCCCTGGAATGTCTTCCTTGCTCTTTTTTTGTTTATTTTAGCTTTTTTTTTTTTTTTTCAAATTCATTTTCTTTTGTCAAGTCACCCAGGGCTTCTCCAGCCTTCTGAGATCTTGTCTTCTCTAAACTCCTGGAGTGCTCCCTATGTGTACCATTGATTTGATGGTAAAAGTATCTGTAAGTGCACTGTTATGCATATGTATTTATATTAACAAGAATGTATTAGGTAAGGTAGGCTAACTGTTGTAATAAGCAACCTCTAAATCACAGTAGCTTTACAAAATAGAAGCTTAAGTGTTGCTCATATAACAATTCATAGAGAGTATTTTGGAGGTGCCTTTCATGAAGTAGCTCAGAGCCCCAGCTCCTTCCATCTTGAAATTCCACCATCCCCTACAGCTATGCTGTCCAACATTGTCATCATTAGCCTGCATGTAGCTGTTGAGCATTTGAAATGTGATGTACTGATAAACTGAGATGTACTGCAAGTGTGAAACACGCATGGATTTTGAAAATTTAGTGTGATAAAAGACTGTAAAATATTGAATAATTTCTAATTGATTACATGGGGAAATGACAATATTTTGTATATACTAGATTAAGTAAAATACATTATTAAAATTAATTTCACATTAAATAAATATTTTGAACCTACTAGAAAAGTTTAAATTTTACATATGACCATATTATATTTCTATTAGATTGCATTGCCCAGAGTTCTCTTGGATCTTCTTTGGCTCTTCTGTAGTTAGTGGAAGATTAAGGAGGGAGAAGAGTGCAAATGATTGTAAGCTTTTATGGGTTAGGCCTAAAAGAGACGTATATCATTTCTGTTTGAATCTCTTGGACTGAATGCAGACATATGGCCTCACTATTCTAAAAGAAGCCTGGGACATGAAAAAAAGGAAGTGCTCAGGAGAAATAGAAAATAGATTTTAGTGACCACATAAGCTGTCTTTTCTGCATGTATTTGTGTCTCTCTGTGTGTGAATAAATATATTGTTACTCATGTGAGAGACTTATGTTACTTCTCTAATGTCTTGATGTTAAATCTTAACATATTGGAATCCTTCCCTATTGAGCCTTGCACAGTCGTTTAAGTACAGAGTCTGACTAAATGCTTTCTGATTGATTTGAATATCAGTGAAAACAAGGAGGCAGAGATGAGTGTATCAGAATTGAAAGATACTAAAGAGACTGACCTTATTAGAATGTGTGAGTGTGTATGAATGTGTTTAGGTTAGTAAATGACAGGGGTTGGGGGAGAAAGTGAGAGGATGAAGTGTAAATTGAAGAATAATTGAAAATTTTGACAGAGGAAAAAAGTTTATGGAAGGCAATGCATACCAGACAGAGGAATAGAGACTTGATGTGATAGAATATAAAGTGATTTAATGACTAAAGTGCATGTGAGATGGTGAGACCATTATTTGAGAAAATTGATGCTGTGTGCCTGAGATAAGTATTGGAGTGAAGAAAAACTTTGAATCAGTGAGTCCTGGGAGAAGACTAATGATGATGTATTGAGGCCAAGTCAGGTTCATTTAAAAAACAGAGGTGGGCAAAAGTAGGTGTACAATTGTTCATATGGAAAAAAGACATGCAGGTTATGATTATTATAATAGCTTTATTCACTGTAAAGAATGTCACAATGCAATTGTAAACCTACTTTTGCCTACCTTGCATGCATTAGGAGACAGAAAGGAAAAGGTGCTATGTTACTTAACCTGCTAAACTTCTCTGCTTCCCATTTCTAAACAAGGACATCAACACATTTTTTTTGACATGGTATGCAGCAAGACTTCTGTTTGTTTATTTTTCACATGCAAATTGTCTCTTGTTTTCCAGGCAGTCTGCTTATTTCAAAGTCGACATAGGCAAGGTGGGAGGCTTATGGCTTTGTAGCCCTAAATAACAAGAAAATGCTAAAGTTTCTTTAATTTTAGAAAAATTCCATGTGGTGTGCCATGAAATCAAGTTGTGACTGTTTGGTGTCAGTGTCTTTTGTCATACCAATTGTTTTAAAACCTTTCTCCCACCAAAGAGGGGAATGAAATACATATATCTAAGGAAGGAGGCACCTTGGGGTCTGGCGATGGCCAGGTAGGTTGGTGGGAGTGTCATAGGTACTTGGATATTAACCCATCTGCATTAAAAATATATATTTTTATTGATTTCAGAGAGGAAGGGAGAGGGAGAGGGAGATAGAAACATCAATGATGAGAGAGAATCATTGAGCAGCGGCCTCCTGCACGCCCTCTACTGGGGATGGCACCTGCAACCTGCGCATTTGCTCTGACCAGGAATGAAACTGTGACCTTCTGGTTCATAGGTTGACCAGTGAGCCATGCCAGCCAGGCTCATTTGCATTGTTTTAAATAGAGATGTTATCCTTTGTTTTTTGGTGATGTTCAGATTGGAAACCGTGAAAATCTGCCTTAGTGGCAGTGGCAACCATGTGTATGTGTGTATGTGCATGTGTGCATGCCCACATGCTTTAGCAGTGGCAACCATGTGTATGTGTGTATGTGCATGTGTGCATGCCCACATGCTTGTGTGTGTGCATTAATAAAGGTTTTCTACATAACATAGTGATTATGGATGAGAGCTAAGTAGGTTGAAGTGCTTATGGATGTAGCCTGAATGTCTAACTATCCTCTGCAGTATTGTAATCATATAATTCTACATCAAAGCATCCAAATAAACTTTGTGTTTTATGTTTTTCATCATTAAAACATATGCGTTAATAGTTTTTTAAAATAGCACCTTCTATTGTTATAAACATTGTGGTATCTATCATGTCATTTGATATTTGTAGCAATTCTTTGAGTTAAGGATAATATAATTATTCCCATTTAACAGACTAATGAGACTAGGATCCAAACAGGAAAAGTGGTTTACTCTGGTTTACATCATGTGGTAATTGGTGGCGGAGCTGAGACTGTGGATATATAGGATCTTGCTTCAGCTTTAGAGGCAGGTAAGAAGAAGCAGGTGTATCAAGTCTTTATATATAAAAACCTAAGTGAACATTATGACAGAACAACTGGAACAACCAGCTGACCACTTGCTATGATGCTCACTGACCACCGGGGGCAGACATTCGATGCAGGAGCTGCCCCCTTGTGGTCAGTGTGCTCCCACAGCCAACCTCCCACAGCCAGCCAACCTCCCCCAGTCCCTCCCCTTGGCTGGCAAACCTCCCGCGGTCCTTCCCCCTGTCTGGCAGGTCCCATTCAGCAACTGGCAAGCCCCCAGGCCCTGGCTGGCAGGCCTCGGCTGGCCCAGCCCAGATTGGGACTGGGCAAGATGGCTCCGATAGGCCCTGATTGCTGGCCAGGCCTAGGGACCCCACCCATGCACGAATTTCATGCACCGGGCCTCTAGTTGGAATATAATCCAATTCATTGGAATGTGAATGATTTGCCTCACAACCATCTGGGACTGTTATTCAAAGTTCAGATGTCTGAGCCCAAGGAAGATTTACTGAGTCACAGTCCCCAGAAGTGGCACCTGAGAATCTGTGCTTGTAGAAACTATCCTGGGTAATGTCATGCAGACCTAAGGTGGAGAGCCACTGGAGTGAAGACTACAATTAGGCCTTGCAGTTTGCCAGTTCTAGATTTGAGTCCCAGATGTTCTACTGAGCTGTTTGACACTGAGCTGCAGTGTTCTTGTGTTTAAAATGTGAGTAGTAGCCCAGGCCTGGGCGCCTCAGCTGGTTGGGCACATTTTCCTTGCACCAAAAGGTTGCCAGTTCAATTTCTGGTCAGAGCACATGCCAGGGTTGCAGGCTTGATCCCCCATAGGAGTCATGCTGGAGTAGGTGATCGACGTTTCACTCTCACATCAATGTTTGTTTGTTTGTTTCCTCTTTCTTTCTTTCTTTCTTTCTTTCTTTCTTTCTTTCTTTCTTTCTTTCTTTCTTTCTTTCTTTCTTTCTTTCTTCCTTCCTTCCTTCCTTCCTTCCTTCCTTTCTTTCTTTCTTTCTTCCTTCCTTTCTTTCTTTCTTTCTTTCTTTCTTTCTTTCTTTCTTTTTAATATATTTCACTGATTTTTCACAGAGAGGAAGGAAGAAGGACAGAGAGTCAGAAACATCAATGAGAGAGAAACATCGATCAGCTGCCTCCTGCACACCCCCCACTGGGGATGTGCCTGCAACCAAGGTACATGCCCTTGCCAGAATCGAACCCAGGACCCCCCAGTCCGCAAGCCGATGCTCTATCCACTGAGCCAAACCGGTTTCGGCACATCACATCAATGTTTCTTTCTCTCCCTCTCTCTTTCTTTCTCTGAAAATCAACTTAAAAAATCTTCAAAAAATGAAAAATAGGGGACACTTCCCCCTCCCTATGTGGGAGTCTGTACTTGTTCTTCAATAAATTTCCATCTTTGCTATAAAAAAAGAAAAATAATAAAAATGTGGATAATAACACATGCAACTATGAAAAAAATTTCCTTAATGTATAAGAATTGTGGTAAAAAAAAAAAGTGATTTCTGAAAAATGGTGAGTATAGCTTTATTCCAAAAGTGGATTCCCCCATTACTGAGGGACACATGCACATTCAAACCCTTGTGTGTTACCCACATGAGATCAAAGAAAGAACAGAAAAACTAGTAAAAATAAATTTAAAAATAAAATAAACTTGGCTATAGGTCTAGCAAACTTATTTGGTTAACATAAGAACCCATCTGAAAACCATGGGATTCAAGTTTTGAAGAAAAGGTAAAACATCTGAACTTCAGAGTTTAAGTTGTCTTTAGCAGGTATAATTGATGGCTGCTTGGTTAAATTTTTTTGTAATCCAGTTCCCTTGGCAATCCTAGAAGCAGGATATGAATAACCTTCAAAAGAAAAAAAATCTTTGTTGTTTGAATAACATAGATTTCCATTCAGCTGGAAAAAAAATTATAAAAATTTCCCTTGAAAAGCAGTGATATGTTCTGAAAAATTCAAAGAACTTTTTTGAAAATATCAGCTTCAAAACAAAATTTCTCAAGGTTTTTATAAAACCAAAACACCAAAACCCTGATGGGTGCTCTCTTATCTTTGGCCCATATGTTGTCAGCGAATCTGATGCTCTGAATATTGGGAAAAGAAATTTTATGTATCACAAAGTCATATTTTCCCAGTGCCTTAGCTTCATGCTAGGACTGGGCCAAACACTATTTCTTGGAAACTTATTTCTGCCAGGCAGAGAAGTTAATTAGAATAATAAACCTCTCTCAAACCCAGAGTTTGAGCCAGACACTGCCCAAGCACTTGGAAAGTGTGAAATCAACAAAATGAGATTTTTATCCTGTAAGCACTAGCAATTTTATATTTATAGACTATAAGTATAAAAAATGAGAGGCTGGTGAATCTAGGTGTTCAAAGCAAGAAACTGTCAACTTGATTTTGGGGTCTTTAGATATGAAAGTTTTCTGTAATAGCCATTATATAAGCACATGTTTGGTGGGTGGCTTAGATTTAGTCATCTGGGGAATGAAGACTGTAGGATGCTTTTTAAAAAATATGTTTATTTAAATCATTTTTTATTTTTCAATTATAGTTGACATAATATTATATTAGTTTTAGGTGTATACAATGATTAGACATTATATGACTTATTAAGTGATCATTCCAATAAATCTAATACTCATCTGACACCATACATTGTTATCAAAATACTGGATGCCCAATGCATGAAGATTCGTGCAGAATGGGCCTTCCTTACCCTGGCTGCCTGCATAGCCTTTGCTCCGGCCCAGAGCAGCCTTTCTGCCTTCCCACACTGCCCAGAGCCCAGAGCGGCTGGGGCGATGTGAAACGCCTGTGTTGTTACCATGGTGACTATGCAAGCGTCCCACCACCAGCTGCTGGGCGCCTGTGTATGCAAATTAACCCACCATCTTTGTTGAGTTAATTTGCATACTCACTCCTAATTGGCTGCTGGGCGTCGCAAAGGTACGGTCAATTTGCATCTTTCTCTTTTATTAGTGTAGATTATTGATTGTATTCCCTATGCTGTACTTTATATTCCCATCACTATTCTGTAGCAAATGGTTTGTACTTCTTAATCCCTTCACCTTTTTCACGCATATCCCAACCCTCCCCCCCGCTGGCAGCCCTCTGTCTGTTCTCCGTATCTATGAGTCTACTTCTGTTCTGCTTGTTAATTTATTTTGTGTTTTAGATTCAGTTGTTGATAGATAAGTACTTATTGTGAATTTATTGTATGTTCTGGCCTGCAAAGTTTCTGCTGAGAAATCAGCAGACAGTCTTCTGGGAGCTCCCTTGTACGTGACTAACTGCGTTCCTCTTGATGCTTTAAGATTATCTCTTTTTCTTTAACTTTTTACATTTAAATTATGATGTGTCTTGGTGTGGGCCTTTTTGGGTTCATCTTGTTTGGGACTCTCTGCACTTCCTGGATTTTTATGTCTATTTCCATCACCAAGTTAAGAAAGCTTTTTGTCATTATTTTTCCCACATAGATTTTTAATGCCTTGTTCTCTCTAATCTCCTTCTGGCACCCCCATGATGCAAATGTTGGTACACTTGAAGTTGTCTCAGAGGCTCCTTATACTATCCTCATTTTTATGGATTCTTTTCTGTTTCTGCTGTTCTAATTGCATGTTTTCTGCTTCCTTATCTTCCAAATCTCTGATTTGATCCTCTGCTTCATCTATTCCATTGTTGATTCCATGTAATGTATTCTTCATATCAATTAATGTATTATTAATTTCTGACTGGTTCTTTTTTATGTTTACTATCTTTATTTTTATGTTTCCTGTCTTTTTGTTGAAATTCTCACTAAGTTTATCTATTCTTACCCTAGGTTTATTGAGCATTCTTATAACCAGTGTTTTGTGCTGAGAAACAATTCCACCATGTAATAATTACAAGAGTTTTAGCAAAAGATTGATGGGACTTAGGGGGCTCAACAAGGGTGAGCCACATAGGTAGTTTACCTGTTGGAAATGGCTAAAAGGCACTTCCCCCAAACCTGAATAAGATTAACTGCCAGACAGTTCAGGGCATTTTATTGCCTCCTGTTGGCCAAACACCTGAACAGCTGAAGGCCATTCCCCAAACTGATAAGCTTCTGTACCCTTTAATACCTTAACCTTTGAAGTGTATATTTCCACCTTGCCTTGGGACAAATTGTACTAATAAAATCAGGGTCCTTGGTCAAGGTAAGAGTATTGCAGCTCCTTCAGCTGAAGCTCCTCTGACCCCCAATGCCTTTCAAAACTATCTTTTGTCCTTGGACTCCTTCTTGAATCTACAATCTACATGCAGCCCCTTTCTCCAGAATGCTGAACCCTTTGTAAGGCTGGGAAAAGAACCCCAGGATTATGGTGCCTGAACGAGGGACACCAATAATTATGATGCTCTAACGAGGGACACCAACAGTTTTGAACTCTGCATCTAGTAGATTGCTTGTTTCCATTTTGTGTAGTTCTTTTTCTGGAGTTTTGTTTTGTTCTTTCATGTGGGGAATGTTTCTTTGACTCCTCATTTTGTTAGTCTCCCTGTACTGGTTTCTATCTATTATGTAGAGATGCTGTGTCTCCCTGGCTTGGTAGAGTGGCTTTCATTATGTGGTAGGTATCCTGTAGGGTCCAGTGGCACAGTCACCCCATCATCCTAGCTGGACACTCTAGGTCTGTCCTTCCCCTGCCATTATGTGGGTCATGTACATCCTCCTTTTCTAGTTGAGCCTTGATTGTTTTTGGCACATCTATAGGGGTGATTTACCCCTTGGTCAATCGGCTACAAAAACCAGCAGTGACCACCATGGAGCAGTATTTCTCTCTCGGACTGCGACCAGTGAAGCTAGAGAGTGGTCCATGAGTCCTGAGTAAGGGCGGCTGGGGATTGAGAAAATGAAAGAAAGAGACAGACACAGAGACAGAGGGGAAAAGCTGGGACCGGGTGGGACAGCTGGCCCTCTGATTGAGAGATAGTGACCCATCGCCAATGTAGCACGTTTATTATATACAGTATAATTCCAGGAAGTTTTATTAGAGTTTAAAACAAAGGGAATTATGTGAAATCATGGTTAAAGGTCAAGCTGTAATTTTTCATTCTTTGTGGCCTCTTTGTAATCGTCACTCCTGGCTAAGCACAGATAATTGTGTCTGTTCCTTGTGCCTGGCTGAACTTAGATAATGAAACCCACCCCTTGGCCCCTGAGCTAAGGGTCAGGCTGACAACATACCTGCCTCTGGCACGGTATGTCTCCAGGACGTGGCTCTGCCAACACCACTGGACTCAGCTGACAATAATTGAAGAAATGTTCATTGTGCCTTCCCAGGCACTCTCTACAGAGCAGGACTTACTTCAACAGGGATCTGGTGCCCACTGAGTCCACCTCTTAAGTGTATTGATCATGGAGGTGGTTAGTTGTAATTGATGTAGTCTGCAGCTGTTCATAAGGTGTACTGGCTCTTGTGTCTTCTGGGAGGTACAGGCCAAAGTGAGATGCCAACTTATCCCCTCCTGAGGGTCATCAGAATGAGCTACAATGTGATCTGCAGATGGCTGCTACTTGTGATGGGCTTTGTGGTGCCCAGGAGAGGCCAAGCTATGAATCAAGACTGGCTGCCACTAATGCCGGTGAGAGGTACGAGCACACTGAGGATAGATGCTGCTTGTTTGAGACATTTTAGGTAAGTCTGAAGCATGAGCCAGGACAGGCCTTTTGTATGGAAAAGTCACTGGAAATGGATTAGGTGGGCCCACAATTTGGGCAAAGGGGTCCTTAGGGAATTAAAGGGGTGGAACAAACAGTGTTAGCCAGGCTGATGGAGACTCAGGTATAGTGCCTGCCTGAATAGCTCTGTGGAAGAAACCCCAGCAAAGGAACAATGGCCTCTGTCAATACTTCTCTGTGGGAAAAAGCTACTCCTCCAGCTCTCACTCTGATGCCAGACAATCCAGTTCCTCTCCTTATGTCCTTGGTGCTTTTCAAGCTGCTGCCCCTATGCTGGAGCTCAGAGGGAATGAATCCAAGGAAATCCATGTACAAGACCTTTAAGAGAAACTGCCTCCTACTCCAGCACCCCTCTGTCTCATTCAGTCCCAATTGCCACTGGTTTTTACAGGCAGAAGTTATGGTAACTTATGTTGCTGGCACTGGAACCATGAGGTGGGGTTCCCAGTTTGGGGTTGGGACTCCTCACTCCCCAGGGGGGACCTCTGCAGCTAAGATAACCCTCCTAATTTTTATCTGCCACACATGGGTGTGGGATTAGCCTATTTTGCTTCTCCACCCCTCCTAACATTCTCATTGTGGCTTCTTTATACCCTTAGTTGTAGGACTTCTGTTCAGCTAGATTCATGATTCTGAATGTTGTTTGTTATGTAGTTTAGTTGTAAATTTTTAAAAAATACGTTTTTATTAATTTTTAGAGAGAGGGAAAGGAAGAAGGATAGAGAGACAGAAAGACTGATGAGAGAGAAACATCATTGATCAGCTGCCTCCTGCATGCCCCCTACTGTGCCATAGCCCAAACATGTGCCCTCACCTGGAATCAAACCAGTGACTTCTTGGTTCATGCTCAACCACTGAACCACGCTGGCCAGGCATAGTTGTAATTTTGATTTGATTGTGGAAGTATTCAAAAAATCGAATTTACCTACCCCACCACCTTGATCCAAACCCCAACTTGGATAGCCCTTTTTTTATTTTAAAATATATTTTTATTACTTTCAGAGAAGAAGGGAGAGGGAGAGAGAGATAGAAACATCAATGGTGAGAGAGAATCATTGATGGGCTGCCTCCTGCACACCCTCTACTGGGGATCAAGCCTGCAACCCATGAATGTGCCCTTGACTGGAATCAAACCCGGGACCCTTCAGTCTGCAGGCCAGCGCTCTATCCACTGAACCAAACAGCTAAGATGGCCCTTTTTATTTTGGAAAAACTGTAAACCTTAGAGTGAGCACAGATATATTATCTAATATTTGCTATGCATTATTATGCCTTCTATTGGGGAGGTATCACATCTTAATAGATTAAGACTCTGAAAACTTTTTTTGTCATAGTTACAGTGAGCTTTGGGACATTTTAAAATTCAGGATATCTGGGAAATCAATTATTTAGATGATGTTAGGCTAGGAGTTATAAATCTGAAAATAACACAAGTAAGGGTAGAATATCTGACAGAGTAAAGAAATCACCAAAATATGGTAAAATTCTTAAGGACAGGAATCATGTCATATTTAACTCTGCATTTTGAAAACCTTGTGCTATATGTGGCACATAATAGATGTTGAATAAATATTTGTCCAATTGAGTATTTGCAGAACTAATAAAAGTGAAGCTTGAGATCTACACGTGGGGAGTCTGTAATCACAACAGTTAAGTGGAACAATTATGGAGTCTGTCAGAAGTGGTACCATTAACCCTCTGAAGTCTGAGACTTTGTGAGGGTAGATTTGAGCATTTGTATTTGGCTGTACTTTGACCTAAAGCAGCTCTGCCATGGGAGTCTGAAGAATTTTAAGTTCTGAGAATGTAAAGTTGGACTCTAAATAGAAAAAGGTAGTCTTTAGTCTTTAGGAAATCACTTTTTAAAACAGACCAAATGGTTGCAGAGAAAGGTGACCTAGCTTTGAGAAAACCCAATACATAAATATCAGAACTGCCAAAAGAGATCAATGTTACTGTCATGAAACTGTCTTAAATTTCCATCCCAAACCTCATTTTAAAATAGTCTTATTTTAAAATGTTCTCTTTAGGAAGAACATAAACTCTTTCAGGAAACAGCTCTGGGAGCTCTGTACTAGGACAGGTTGGGAACTCAAGTGATTACTAGAGTGTTTCTGAAAGAAGATCTATTGGACATACAATTCAAGGTCATCTATCTACTAATTCTAATAAAAGAAAACCATAGCTAGTGCTTGTAATGTTTCCTTTTAATAAGAAAAGAGAGTAATATTTTTCTTTAAAGTTTTAGTGTTAGATGTTAAAAGTAAGCAGTAAGACTCATGGGCAAAGAGGGGGCTAGGATTGGAAAAGAAGACTCTCTTTAATTGATTCAAGTAAGTAAGTGGGACAGAAGAAAACTCACACTTCAATTAACCTGGGAAGAGGCTAGAGATGTGCCCCAACAGTAGGGCTGAGTATCTCAAAGAAATATTAATACCTTAAGAAATATTGATTCCAGCGCAACCGAAGTTTGAAGACTTGAAACTTCAATGACTTTTAAACTCAATGTGGGAAATTTGACTTCAAGTTAGAAATCAGAATAAATGATAAAGTTAAGAATCAATAAAAAAGGTAATAGTTATGGGATTTCTTTAAATTTTTTTCTAAAATGTGATATTGCAATGCATTAAAAGAACTAGTAATTATTGAATACCCAAATACTGTGCTTCGTTAGGGCTGTGGGAGATGAAGATAGAGAATTAATCTTCAAAAGCTACAACTTAAAGTATTGTATAGGAGCTACACTTGTGCTAACAGTAAAAATAGAGCACTACCTGGGTATGAAAGGGGGAGATCACTTCCTGCTGGGATGATGATGAAAGAGGTGACATTGAAGTTGAGCTTTCAGTGAAGAGTTTTTGAGGCTGGGTAGGGGAGGTGGTATAGCATTTTAGATAAAAGGAATGAATGAGCAATGGCTTATAATAAGCATTTATTTAGTCCCCTTTATGTACTAGGCACTATACTCTGACACTAGTTAAAAAAAAAAGATGACTATAATACAGAAGCATAATGAGAAAAAAACATATGTGAGAAATAGTAAACAGATCTGATTTGGTATAGCAAATGTTTCCTATACAGGGTAAGTGTAGGAGATGAACTTGAGAAGAAAATTGGGGACTGATGCCAGACTAAATCTCTGATTCTTAAGATAGCTAAATATGGAGAGCATAAAATATTATATTCCAGTGAGATAAGAGGAAAGTCATTCTTTGTTTTAATTTGAATTTCAAAGCACATTTCAGAGGGACCACCACCTGGTGGCAGAATACTTACATTGCATCACCTGTTATTGAAAGACAAACGTTCCAGCTCTGACCTGTTTGGCTCAGTGGCTAGAGTGTCGGCCTGCGGACTGAAGGGTCCGGGGTTTGATTCCGGTCAAGGGCATGTGCCTTGGTTGCGGGCACATTCCCGGTGGCAGATGTGCAGGAGAGGAGGCAGCTGATCGATGTTTCTCTTTCATTGATGTTTCTATCCCTCTCCCTTCTTCTCTGTAAAAAATCAATAAAATGTATTTTTAAAAAAGAAAGACAAACATTCTAAAGTTTAAAACTGCAAACCTTTATAAATAACAAATAAGAATATTATAAAAATGAGAATATTATAAAAATTATTCATTTTGTAAATGTATTCTCCATCACATTCCTCTCTAAATAGAGAAATCCATGAGAGCAACTAAAATGATTTTTTCCCTACAAAGCCTGATAAAGTTTTAAATAGAAAAATGGTAAGAGTGTTCATTTATTTAATTATCCAAATTACTTTGATTATTAATAGTTATAATTCCACAAATATATAATGACAACATTAAGAAAGAGATTTAACAATTTTATTTTGGGGATATTTCTTAAGATATTCTTTGACTGCATCCTTTAGTTGTATCTTGATTTGGTGGTGGTTACACATGTGATGAAATTGCATAGAACTACACATATACACATGTGTAAAACTGGTGAAATATGAATATTTGAAACATGTAAGATCTCAATAAAGTCTGTGCTGTACCAATGTCAATTCCTAGGCTTAATGTTGTATTATACTTATGTAAGCTGTCACTATTGAGAGATACTGAGTAAGGGTACTTAGGACTTCTCTGCACTCTTTTTACCTATCTTTCTATGAATCCATAATTGTTTAAAAATAAAAAGTTAATTATAAATATAATTTAGCTCAACTTTTACGAAATTCAAGGGCAACAATGAAGTATTAAAAGTTTTAGTATCTAATGAACATTTGGAACTGTTTATAAATTTCATCAAATAAAGAATATATGTAGAAAATTAAAAAAACATAAGGTATGAGCATTGTATTAATTTTCTTTCTTAATTAAAATATGTTCATCTAGATTGATGTGTTTTGTTCTCACTTATTATTTATAAATTTATTTTTTCTCTTTGAAATAAGTATGTACATTGAGTGACATTATAGAACAAATCAGGCAATAAAAGGAAGTAAATTGAATTATTATCACTCAAACCCACTCAAATGGTATGGTTTTTCCATCCTTCTATCCATCTGTTCATCCATCATCTATCCATTCATTCAACATTTATGAGCAAGTCTCTGTTCTGGATGCTCTTTGATAATATAGATTGAAAAAGTGGTCCAGCCTATGGTGCCTTTTCTAAGTCGCACAAAGGCTCTCTTAAGGTCAGCATTGGTTCAGAAGATAGATATATGTGTACAAGGAACTTACATTAGTAACAGAATTAAATAAGTTTTAAATAAGTATTTAATAAGTATTAAATAAGTTTTATTAAATAAGTTTTCTACATGTTTGGCACACAATAAGCACTATGAATGTATTAGCTGCTGTTATTACTATTTTATTAAATTTATTGGGGTGACTGGTTAATAAAACTACATAGGTTTCAAATATACAATTCTATGATACATAATTTGTATATTGCATTGTGTGTTTACCATCCAAAGTCAAATTTCCTTAAATCACTATATATTTACCCTTCACTACAAACTGCCCCCCTTTTCCTCTGGTAACTACCATATTGTTGTCTGTGTCTATGAGTTTTTGTTTGTTTGCTTTTCTTTTCTATTTTATTTTTTAATTGAATTTATTAGGGCTACATTTGTTAATAAAATTATATAGCTTTCAAATATACAATTACCTAATACATCATCTGTATATTGCATTATGTGTTCATTATTATATTTAAATTACTAGAATTTGTCCTAAGTATTTGATCAAAAGGAAAGTGGCAGGACCTGATAACCAGCAAAGATAGAATCATAGAACTTTGTTTTTCATTTGACAAATACTTTTGAATGCCTTGGACATGCCAGGCACTGTTCTTAACAATGGGCCTAGGTAAAAAAAGTGATTCTGCTTTCAACCCTTGCTGTCATAGAATTCTCTTATGAGTGTTGTGAAAAAAAAATTATCAAGATTAATTAAATTTGTTTTAGTTAATGGTTTCAATTTAACTGCAATATGCTAAATGGCAAAGGAGAGGGTGAGAGATACAATATATTAAAAAGTTTTAAGGCTACCTCTAGTCTTAAGAAGCTATGGTATTAATAAAGGAGTAGACTTTCATAAAGAAATATCAAGTCAAAATTATAAAGTACTAAAATACATGGTGCAGATAAAAGTTCAGAGGGAGAAGTAATTGTTCCGGCCTGTGATAACCAAGCAACTTTTTCTGGAACCAACAGAACCTGATCTGGGGCTAAAATAATTTACAGATTTGTATTTTGAAATTACTTTTGGATAAATCTTTGTATGACAGAAACTAGTGAGCTGCTCTTCAAATTAGATTTCTCTTTCTTTTGGAAACACAGCCACAGTTACACATCACACTTCGAGGCCTGACCTCATCAACTCTATTTGATGCTTCGTTTGACTTCTTTCTTCCAAATGGTGATATTCAGGACAACCATGGCAACAGCATACTGAGGTCAGCAGAGGCCCAATGAGCCTGTGTCCCTGAATGACTACATGGAGTCAAACTTTCCTCTCCCTCCCCACCCACATCCCCATTCCACACCAACTACTGGTCTTTACAAATGGAAAATAAACTTTTCCCCTATTTATAAGTTTATAGCAGCTAGCTTTGTTACAGAGAACCAGAATAAATCAAGCAACGCTTGGAGAGTTTGGAGTCACACTTTATTCACCAGTGAGCTTAGAGAAAATGAATTCAAATTCTAAGCAAGGCTACAAGCAGAACTTCCCTTTTTATTAAAGAGCCAGCCCTATGTGCACTTAGTGGTTATCTCACTGCTGGCCTTGAAAACAACACAGTTCTATCCAATTAAAAAATACTCCTGGCATGGCATTGAAATTATGGGCATATCTAGTCTCTGGCCTACAAGGTCAGACAGCTAAATTTATCTTCCTCATTATTCAAGCCAGGCTAAAGCAGGCTAGAAAGCAAAGTGTTTTTTTTTTGTTTTTTTTTTTTTTTTTTTTTTTTAAGAATAAGAGGCTGTCTTAAAAAAAAACAAAACAAAAAAAAAACACAGCAGAGAATTCCAAACAGTAGTTTTACAAAATAGGGGTTAGCCTTCTCACCCCCCGTCCCCCCTTGTCCCACAAGCTTTTCAGCTTTGTGGTACAATAACCATGGGATGTTACAGTGAAAAAGTGTGACGGAACTCTTTTACTACTTCCTGCTAAAAAGGGATGACGTCTAAGGGGTTAATATCCCGTTTCTTCCTCTTAGAGAGGTTTGTAGGGAATTCTTCTGTCTTATAGGACCATTTGACGTTTAAAGGCATCTAGATGGGATGAGATAAAGCTAGTTAACAGATTTAGAAGACATGGTCCTAGGGTTATGGCTATGAGTAGCATTAACAGTGGTCCTGTCAATGGAAGGAGCCATTTCCAGACTTCCCTCCATGCAGCCCAGGTCTCAGATAACTCCTGTCTTATTTTTGAAGCTCAATCAGCTAGTTTCTTGGCCCCATCCCTTACAATACCAGACTGGTTAGCATAAAAACAGCATTCTTCCTCAAGGAACAGGCACAGTCCCCCTTTCTCCACTGTGAGAAGGTCTAATCCTTTTCAATTTTGGAGAGTAACAGCTGCCAGTGAGTCAATCTGATCCTGTACTGCAACAATACTTTGAGCTATTTCTTCTAAACTGTCAGCAAGTTCTTTGGATAGGCTCTGATAGTAGGAGAGGGAAGTTGCCAGTCCCCGTATTCCAGTGCTAATCCTTGTTGAAATGCCAAGTGTTATAAGGAGAGGGATTAGCTGGATGGCTCTTTTACGAAGAAAGGGTGAGATTAAGCGTTTGGTAGAGATAGTGAGCACTCAGGAGGCTCTCAAGAGGCAGAGTGTAGACCTGAGAGTGGTCCAGATTAAGAGAGTTCAGTAACAGTAAAAGAATTAGCCTTAGCTTCACCTTGTTCCTTTGCTGTGTAGGAAGTAGTAATTTTATGGTGCTTCTGTGTTCCAGTAAGGGCAGAAGAGTTCTCCTCCTGGGACGAGCTTTGGGTCCCGGTGGCACTCATAAAAAGACAAAATGAGAATTATTAGAAAGATAAAAACAATGATTATCCAGAAATACCAGAGCATTTTGCCTTTAAGAGAAGATAAGGAAGAAAGATTAGTGTAAGGAAGAATTCAGCAGGGCATTTCTGAATTCCTTGAAGCAGGTTGATCAGCCAGGTCTATTGTCTTCTTGAGGGTGATTCGCAGGGGGTGTTTCTGGTCAGAAGTCACCTTCCACTCAGGCTGGGCGTCGCTCAGCTGATGAGCTGCTTTCACCAAGGAGTGGTGAATCTAGTTCAGTCCTGCAACCTTGAGAGCGGTGGGAGTGGTTAGTATGACTGGATACGGTCCCTTCCAAATTGGCTTAAGGGGCTCTTTTTTCCAGTCTTTTACCCAAACCTGGTCTCCAGGTTTATAAGGATGTATAGCTGTTCCTAGAGAGATGGGTAGTCGGTCAATAACCCATCTGTGGACCTCAAAGACAGTTTTTCCAAGTCCTTGTAGTTGCTTCTGGATTTCTAAATTTCCTATTTCTCCCAAATCTCCCTTTGGCCGAATTAAGGGAGAGGGTCTACCATATAGAATTTCAAAGGGAGAGAAACCTACCCTGGCCCTCGGGGCACAGTGTACCTGCAGGAGTACAAGAGGCAAGATATCTGTCCAGGGTAAGGTTGTCTCTTGGCATAGCCTGCTTTAGAGTCAGGTTCATGCACTCTACTTTCCCTGAACTCTGAGGCCTGTAAGCTGTATGTAGGTTCTATCTAATTCCTAAAGCCTTAGCTACCTGTTGTACTATTTCTGCTACAAAGGCTGGGCCATTATCAGACCCTATGGTCAGAGGCATTCCATACTGTGGAATTATGTCCTTCAGCAATGCCTTAGTGACTTCTCTCGCCTTTTCGGTGCCAGTGGGATATGCCTCGACCCAGCCTGAAAAGGTGCAAACAAAGACTAGTAGGTATTTATTTCCTCTGCTAGGCCCTATTTCTGTAAAATCTACTTCTAAGTCCTCAAAGGGAGCTTGCCCACAGCACTGAACTCCTATTGGCCCCACAGGACCCTGTTTGGCATTGTTCTGCGCACAGAGGAGCAAAGCTGAGAAACTGAGGCACACAAGTAGGAAAGACGGGCAATTAGGTAGTATCTGCCTAACAAAGCTTCTAGAGCAGTCTTCCCTAAATGAGTAAGTTCATGCTGCTGGAGGACTACCTTATGGGCTAACTGTTCTGGGACATAGACCCTATGATCTGAGAGTATCCACCAACCTTCTTTTATTCTTTTGCCCCCTTCTTGCTGGGCCCATTCCTCCTCCTGCGGAGTGTACTTTGGAGGTTCAGGTAATTCGGGGGCCAACATGATCCGTGCTGGTGCTGCTTGTTCTTTGGCAGCCAGCTTTGCTGCGGTGTCAGCATGCTGGTTTCCTTCTGACACTGAGTCTTTCCCTTTTTGGTGACCTTTGCAATGAATGACGGCTATTTCTTTAGGTTCCCAAACTGCTTCTAGTAACTTTAAAATCTCATTTTGATTTTTTATTCTTTTCCTCCCGCCGTCAGAAGCCCCCTTTCCTTGTATATAGCCCCATCAATATGCAGGGTAGCGAAGGCATAGCGTGAATCAGTGTAGATGTTGGCACGCTTATCCTTACTGAGTTCTAAGGCTCTGGCGAGGGCCCAAAGTTCTGCTCTCTGTGCTGACCATCCTTCAGGCAGGTCCTGTGCTTCAATTGTCTCAAAGTCTGATACCACTGCATACCCGGCTCGTCTTTTTCCTTCATCTAAGAAGCTACTGCCATCTGAGAACAATACTAAGTCCGGATTCTTTAGGGGCTTATCTGCTTCTTTGACTAATAATGCCTTGGCTGCAAGGGCCCTGAGACATAAGGGCCACCCGGAGGCAACTGGGTCAATCTGCTTGGAGAGATAGGCTACTGGTCTTTGCCAAGGTCCAAATTCCTGGGTTAGAACTCCTAGGGCTACCCCGCTGTTCTCATGGAAGAAGAGATTAAAGTCCCATGTCACATCTGGTAGCCCTAGTGCTGGGGCCTCAGTGAGCTTTGCCCACAAATCCTGTACCAGGTGGTAGTAATTAGTCCTAGGCTTTTTGACAGGCAAGAGGGGAGTAGTCCATAGTGACTGGCATCTTTTAAGGAGTCCCCACTGAAGTAGCTGGTCTGAGTGGACCTGAATTCCTAGGAGTGCCTCCTGTAGAATTGGATATTGGCAGATTTTGATAGGCTGTGCCCCAGGCTTTAAGTCAATTAATATTGAGGCATGGTGTTTGGCCAGGCCAGGGGGATTTCCTTCTGCCCAGACCAGTGGGAATTCTTCCTCTAATTCAGGCTCTAAAGGTGAGGCCTTTGACTGAGGGGCATAAAGTCTCCATTCTTCCTCCCGGGGCACTGCTAAGGACAGGGTCATTGGAGAAGTCTTCTCACTTAGACGAAGCTGTGCTGAGCCATTTGGAGCAAAAGTGATTTCTACCCCCATTTTGGCTAAAAGGTCTCTACCCATCATATGTACTGGACAGTCTGGCAAGTACAGGAATTCATGAATTACTTGGTGGCCGCCAAGTTGGCATCAGCGAGGCTGGTAGAATGGTCTACGGGTCTGGTCTCCAGTAGCTCCAATAATGGTGACCTCCTTTCCTGAGAGAGGCGCTACTTTCTGTGTGACAACTGAGTGCTCTGCTCCCGTATCAACCATAAAGTCCACAGTCTGGCCCCCAATTTTCATTCTGACCATGAGCTCGTGGGGGCCCAGCTGAAAAGAGCCCAGTCTGTCCTAGTCAGAGTCAGCTGCTGCCAGCCCAATAAGGTCTGCTTCAGGTGGTTCTGATTGATAGCGACTGGGTGGAAAAGGGGACCCTGTTTTCTTGCTTTGCTGTTTGGGACATTAATTTTTCTAGTGCCCTGTTTCCTTACAATAGGCACACTGGTCTGGTCTCAGGCTTGCTCTTCCTTTCCCTCCTGATCTGTCTTCTTGCTTCCCTTTTTGGGTTGTCTGGGGGCCCGAACCTCTGAAAGCTGCTGCTATTACATTGGCCCTTCTTTGTATTTTCTTTTCTTCCTCCTTTTTTGCTGCCCTGTCTCAGTTGATGAAAACCTTGTTGGCTATCTCTAGCAGTTCACTAGCATTTTTTCCTGCAAACCCTTTCAGCTTCTGTAATTTTCTCCTGATATCAGGCTGGGCTTGGCCTACAAAAGCAGCATTTACCATGGTTTGAATGTCCAGGGCCTCAGGGTTAAAGGGAGTGTAGATCCGGTATGCCTCACACAGTCTCTCATAGAAAGCTGCTGGACTTTCCTCAGGCTTCTGGAAAACCTCGGAGATTTTAGCCATATTGGAGGGCTTCTTGGCCCCGGCCCTGACCCCCTGGAGGAAAGCCAGCTGATATCTTTCTAGCCTGGTCTTTCTGTCATCTGAGTTTGGGGACCAATTAGGTTCCTCATCTGGGAGGGTCTCCCTTGCCCATTTGTCTGTGTCTAATGTCCTTGCTGGGGCCTGGGTCTGGAGCCACTTCCGAGCCTCTGTCATTACTCTCATGAGCTCCTCAGTGTTAAAGAATGCAAAAAGGAGCTGCTTGCAGTCCACCCAGGTGGGCTTCTGGGTCTGAAAGATCATTTCTAGGAGGTCTACCATGGCCTGAGGTTTTTTCAGAATAAGCTGGGGTGTGTTGCTTCCAATTCAGAATGTCACTTGAAGTAAAGGGCTGATAATAATAGACTGGCCTGCCTTCCTGTAAGGTCCCATCTTCACCAAGCACTTGGGCACCCCGAATCTCCCTGAGAGGCATCTGACGTGCCTGCTGTTGATTGGGCCCTTGATCGACTGAACACAAGTGCCGCCCAACCGGCTTTGAAGAGCCTGGTTGAGGGGAGATGGAGGGAGGCGGTATTTCCAGACTTTCCGGACCTTCCAGGTTAGCAGGAGGGGCACTTGGTGCTGCCTTTGGCTCATATGGAGGTGGTAAAACTGGTGGGACTTCCTCAGTTGGGGGACGGGGGAGAGGAGGGAGTCCTGTAGAATAGGGGGTTGAACTTCTTTCTGAGGGACCTGCTTCTCCTCTCCTGCCTGCTTTTCCTTAGCCTGCTCCTGCCCTGCC
Organism: Corynorhinus townsendii; assembly: GCA_026230045.1. NCBI lineage: Eukaryota > Metazoa > Chordata > Mammalia > Chiroptera > Vespertilionidae > Corynorhinus > Corynorhinus townsendii. Next base: position 82,212,698 of record JAPDVU010000004.1, read on the forward strand.
TGCCTCTCCACTCCTGCTACTAAAACCTTACTCTGTCCCTTCTTACACACGCAGAACCGGACCCAAGGTGGCAAGGTTTGAGCAATCTCTAACCAGCTGTCTATGTAGGGAAACTGATCTGGGTGTCCAGGGTCTTCTGTGACTACATTCAAGACCACCCTGACCAATCCTTCATCTAAAGAGACTTCCGAGGGTCAGCCAACCCCGAAGGCTGGCCATTCTACTTCACAGAATTTCCTCAGTGTTTCAGAATTCATTTTAATTCCATAATCCCCAACAAATCCCTTTTTAAAATTTTTCAACATGCAATTGAGAACAGTGAGTTTACTCTGTCCTGACCCCATGATGATTGGTGGTGCGAGACAGACAAGGGAGGGGGTGACCTGTTTTCACAGATCCTCACTCAGATGCCTGCCTGGCTGCGTCCTTTGGGAGCTTAGATTCATCTTAGCTAAGGTGCACCCGTATAAACCCCAGGCCTGGTCACCTCCACATGGGGGTGAGTCACCGTTATGCCATATGACAAATCCTGGAACCACAGGTTGGGGCCCACTCAGACTCTGTAACCAAAGTCGTGGAGCCACACAAAGGATAAGAGAGGGCAGGCCCTCTCCCTCCACACTCACACACTTACACCAGACATTCACTCAGAGTTTGAACAACAATCTACCCAATTCCTGATTCCTGATTAATTTGCCTGAGGAAGCCTTATGGCTTCCAGGGAGGTAATCAAGCTCCCCCTTCCACTCACTTGGAGTGGGCTGAACTGATGGGGCTCTTACCTTACCAATTCTGTTGACAGGTCCAGAAGTGTCTGTCCACTCTCTCCAGATGCCAGCCAGGTCCTGGGCTGAGGCCCAGGAGTGCCCAGAGTCCCCCTGTTTAATTCTGCTAATTCAGCAGAGCGGTGCCTCCTGGAAGCCTGTCCAGTGCCCCTGGGCCCCAAACCTGGTCCACTCACCAGAGGCTAAAAAGCCAAGCATGGGTTGGTTTTCCCAAAATCTCAGGGAACCAGAGAACCAGAATAAATCAAGCAATGCTTGGAGAGTTTGGAGTTACACTTTATTCACCAGTGGGCTTAGAGAAAATGAATTCAAATTCTAAGCAAGGCTATAAGCAGAACTTACCTTTTTATTAAAGATCCAGACCTATGTGCACTTAGTGGTTATCTTGCTGCTGGCCTTGAAAACAACACAGTTCTATCCAATTAAAAAATACACCTGGCATGGCATTGAAATTATGGGCATATCTAGTCTCTGGCCTACAAGGTCAGACAGCTAAGTTTATCTTCCTCATTATTCAAGCAGGCTAAAGCAGGCTAGAAAGCAAAGTTATTTTTTTAGAATAAGAGGCCGTCTAAAAAAAAATACAGCAGAGAATTTCAAACAGTAGTTTTACAAAATAGGGGTTAGCCTTCTCCGCTTTAATACACTACAGGGCACAACCAGATTGACTTTGATTTTTTTTTATTAGCACCTTCGACAGTATATCAGTCAATGAAATACAACATGCAAACTCTGAGTCAGCTGACAATGTACAATCCACAGTGAGGTTGGGGTGGGGGTTCCTGGATAATCATTGACAGCTTTAGATAAATTCTGAACCAAAGATTATGTGCATGAATCTTGTTTTGCAGATATGGATACAAGGAGAGAAAGGAGATATTGAATGACTCGCTTAATCTCTTAATGGAGGGTAGGTATCTTAGGGTGTCCATGCGTGTGCACAGGAGTGTGTGTGACCACTGGCACCCAAGCTGGTTCACTTTCCATTATGTTAAATAATTTTTAAAGCTAGTCTAAATTCTCTTTTCAACCATTCACCTGCAGCAAATATTAAAAAGCAGCTTGGTCATTAGTTTTTAAAAATGACTATACTTAAAAGATAGTTGTCACCTCTATTTTATCTTCCCTAGCTGCAATCCCAGTCCCATTAAGTTTCATGATGGCATTTGCCAAATAAAGCTTATCAGTTAATAAGTACAAATGTTCACAAGTTTTTCTTTTGATATGAGTCTAGCTCTATCCTTGTCTTTATGGACCTTGGGCAGCCACACATTGTAGCTGTAAAAAAAACACAAATGCTCCCATAGCCTGAAGTCATATTATTATGGACCATTTACTAGTAATAGCCAATGGTCTGTAGTGTGGATCCACATGCAGGGACCAGGCAGTTGCTAACTGGGCAAGTTGTCACAGCTGGAACACAAGGGCCCAGGTAAGAACAATTGTATCATAAGTCTAGACTCAGGACTTTAAATTAGGATTCCTTATGCTCCCCTTACCTAATATCAATATTTACTCTTGACCTTTGGAAGGCACTGAGCCTAGAGATAGGAAAAAATAGCTTGAATTTTAGTTAGAGAAATATGGGGCAGAAAAGAGGCAAATCTCAGCACACATTTGGATCTTTCCATCCACTTATATAATTGACACACTTTACTCTTTTTGTCTGGAGTGTTCTTTGTTTAGACATAGGCCATTGTCTTCTGTTTTAAAAGGACTCCAACAAGGATAGCCCTCCGAAAACTAACCCCTTTCACTCAGATCTGAACAAAGTTAAGAAGAGATTCTAATCTCTTGAGTCCTTGCCAATATCTTTGGGTACAGTTGATAAGTCTCCAGAATAATTAAAGAAACTGTGATGGAAATTTTCTTTAGGGATTATTTGCAAGCACAGATCCAAACTGAGAAGGTTTAGTTCTGAGTTCTGCTAAGTGCACAGTGGAAAGTAATATGACTTCAGGCTATGGAAGCATTTGTGTTTTTGGATGTCAGAAGGGTTCCTAAGACCGAGTTCCAAGTCTTGCTCTCTTTCAGTGTGTCACCTAGAGAGCTGATGGACAGACAGATGCGCCCTATTCCTCATGTCTTTGTTCTGAGAAAAAGTCCTGCCAAACCACATCCCATTGCAATGCTGCATCTGAGAGGATGCCTGGCCCTGCAGCACTAATTAGAAAGTGCCCCTTGCAGTGGCCAGACCCTCACTTGCTGTGCTCATGCTGTCAGATCCAGCCAATGATCCAGCTCTGCCAGGTGGACCACAAAAGGAGGGATACTCTTTCTTTCACCCAAGGGGAAACCATGCCTGTGCTAAGCTCCTCCATGTTAGAAATTCACTCTTGCATATCTTATGTCTCTCAATGGCAACTCCAAGGATTTCATTTCTTTAGACCTTAAGAGACCTTTGAGGAGATAAAGAGTGGGGATTATCAGGCAGTCACTTGAAGATGAGACAAAGACAGAGGCATCAGAACACACACCAGTGTCTGCAGGCATCAATACCTTTGTTGTGATATCAGATCATGGTAATTTTCAAATGTTGTCATTTGGCAAATTGGGTCGTCAAATAGGTGAGAAAGTTCACCTTAAAAAAATAGTACTTTCATACAGAGACTGATTGTTCTTCTTTGTAGTTTCTCTTCTCTGAGGGTTTATGGTGTTTAGTGCTCTACCTTTTGTTTTCCGAGCCCCATAGAAAGTGTGCTACTCTCTGCTGGTTTGTGATGATCGCTTTGCTCACTGAGGCAGAGCAGCCCTGGAACTGTTCAATACATCTGACTGGCAGCTATCCTCAAGTGCAGATGAAAGACTCTGAGAACACACTTCTAGCTCCCTATTTCTAAGACATGGCTGGAGTTAATAAAAATTCATTAACTTTCATGTGTTTAGATTTTATATCATCAAAGACAATCACATGTTTTGTTTTGTTTTAAAAAATGGAATGGTTTTTCTCCCTTTATTAGTGAAATTAAATAACTAAATTAGGATTTACGTATTTATGAAATTCTTTTAAGATTTTCACCTTTGCCTTTTTAAAATGCACATGCACTTTATTTTCAAGACAAAGAAAATCCATAATATTACCACAAAATTTGAAAAATATAATGTTGGGACCTGTGATGATTGACTTACTCTAATAAAGTTAATGTGCATAATTTATTTAAAAAGGACAAACACTCATAGTGAGTGATTAACCACAGATCATCTAAAATTATCTATATATATAAAATGCTAATATGCAAATAGACTGAACTGTGGAACAACTGAACAACCAGTCGTTATGACATGCTCTGACCACCAGGGGGCGTGCACAGAACATGGTGGGCATTAGCAGCAGGTGGTAGAGCGTGGAACATGGCAGGCATCAGCCGCAATGGGACGGTGGAGCAGGTGAGCAGGGGCACCAGACCAAGGCGGGACGCCAGTCACTGTCATCGGGGTGAGCCTTTGGTGGTTACTGAAAATTCTTTGCTCCTGCATACTGTGGTCCCACCGGGCACTTGCACCTGCTGGTGGCGCTGGCCCCACTCTCACCTGCTGCTGGCACCCAGCGCCAGCCCCGATTGTTCGGCGCCATCAGTGGGTGTGAGCAGCAGCTGTCAGCCCCAATCACCCCTGAGGGCTTCTCCACCTCCCCCTACTCCTGAGGGGTGATTGGGGCAGCAGCTGCTGCTCACACCCACTGACGGCACTGGCCCCACTCGCATCCAATGCTGGCACCGGCCCCAATCACTCTGTGCCATCAGCAGTTGCGAGCGGGGCTAGCACAGTCAACGTGGGAGAGTGGTGGTGGTGGGAGCAGGGCTGTCGGCAGACAGACAGGGGACTGGGGGCTGCAGTGGGAGGGGCTGGGTAGGGGCGTGGAAGATGAGTTGAGACCCCCCCTGTGCCCACCCCAGCCTTGCAGCCCATAATTCCTTTCAAGGTGCACAAATTCAGGCCCCTAGTCTTTATAAAAAAAAATGTTAAATCCTGTATGTATCTAATCAATAAGGCATCCTATATAATAAAAGGCTAATATGCAAATTGTTCCCTCTACCCAGATTTCAACTGGGAGTTCGACCAGGGGACAGGGCTGGCCAGCCAGCGGCCCCTCTCACCTGCTGGCCCTGCCCCCAGTTGGCCCCCCCACCCAGATTGGGGTTGGGCGGGCCAGCCATACTCCCATGTCCCCTCCCCCCAGCTGGCCCAGCCCAATCGGGGCTGTCTGTTGGACCCCACCCATGCACGAATTCTTGCACTGGGCCCCTAGTTGTTAATACTGATGACCACTCAGCTTACTATTGTTGGGTTTGAATAAAAGTGAAAAAGATTTAGCAACTGTAAGGAGTAATAAATGATCAAAATGACCACTAGGGCTAGTCCCCAGTCATCTCAAAGAAAATTGACACAAAATTTACCAAATCCCTGATCTTTATTTTCAACTAGAAGCCCAGTGCATGACATTCGTGCACTGGGGAGGGGGGTGGGTGCCTCAGCCTGGCCTGTGCCCTCTCATAGTCTGGGACCCTTCAGGGTATGTCCACTTAAGCTGGCCAGTGGACATCACCGAGGGGTCCTTAGTGCTGCCGTGGAGGTGGGAGAGGCTCATGGCTGGGGAGTGCAGTGTCAGTGGCGGGAGCCTCTCCCGCCTCTGAGATCGCACTAAGGAACAGCGAGCCCCAGCTTCTGGCTGAGTGGTGCTCCCCCTGTGGGAGCACACTGATCACCAGAGGGCAGCTTCTGCATTGAGCGTTTGCCCCCTGGTGGTCAGTGCATATCATAGCAACCAGTCATTCTGCCTCTCAGTCAATTTGGATATTAGCCTTTTATTATATAGGATGCTCTTACCTTCCTTGTTCCTCTTTCTTACTTTCAAGCCTCAAATAGAACTATTGTGCCTTCTATAACTATCACTCCATACCCAGCCGACTTGCTCATATACTCAACTTCATCACCCAAAGCTGTCTTCCTCTCCTTGCTCCTCACTCTCCCTTGAGGAACCTCATCCTCTGTAGTTCTTCCAAGCAGGACTTTCTATTAGGAGATGAAGTACTTGGTGTCCATTGATCCCCACTCTCTCTTCTAGATATTACCTCTCCACCATCTTATATAATCTCTGGACTCTTGAAGTATCTTTCACTGCACCATTCTCTGTCCCTTCTCACTGCAGTCAGTCTACTTCATTTATTGGAGACCCTAGATTCCAATGGCAGATCACTCCCACAAAGTCTCCACCTATCATCCTGAGGATTCAATGTCCTGTGAACCAGACCCAGTATCCTATCATTCTGTGACTGTGCTATCCCCTGGGACCTCAGCATCATCTTCATTCAGTGGACAGTTGGTGAGAGTGAGGATAGAGAAGCAGTATGCACAGTTTATGCTATTATATTGTCAAGAACCAGTCACATGGCTCCTTTATATATAAGGAATCTGAGAAAAATTCCCTCTGGCTGGGCAACTGATTCTTATGACCACTTTGCACTATAACAAGGGGATGCAGAATTTTTTGGTGAACCGCTCAGTTATTTCTGCTTAAGGATAATCACAGAACTTTTTCAGAATATAAACTGATAAATCTGAAGAAGGGAAAATATATTTATATTCACTTACATAATTTAGTCTCTTTTAACATGTGCAATTGTAGCAATTCTCTAACTTGAGGTTTAAATTATGTATGAACATTATTGAGTGCCATTTCATGAAGTAGTACCTCCTCAACTTGAATCAGTTAACATATTTTAAGGATCTACATTTTCTTTGCTGTTTCACTGAATCCATTTACATGTTATGAAGCCCTGCTACTAAGATTATGGCTACTAAACATATAGGTTTGGGGTTTGACTGGGGAAAAGAATCAATGTATTTTTGTTATGGTTCAACTCTCATCATCTGTGTCATTAGATCAGGTTCTTGGAAGCACATCTTTACCACTGTTTCCTCTAGGCTAGATTATACAAAATCCTGCTTGCTGGCCTCTGAATAAATTTGTCTTTGAACTTTGTTGCTCATCAGCTATTCTTCCTTATATAGAGAAGCCATATATATAAATACACACATATATATTGATTTTAGAGAGAGAAAGGGAGTTTGAGAGAGAGAAAAAGAGAGAGAAATAGTGATTTGTTCTTCCACTTATTTATGCATTCACTGGTTGCTTCTTGCATATTTTTTGACTAGTGATAGAATGCATAATCTTGGCATATTGGGACAATGCTCTAACCAACTGAGCTACCTAGCCATGGAAAGGAGCCATATAATATTACCATCATTCCATAGCATTATTACTTCTATTTGCTAAACTCTGAATGAATATCATAATTTGAAGTTTCTATTAGAATATGTGTGCTTATTCAAAAAATTAAAATATTTCAAGAGAAAAATGACATTTAAATGAATTTTATAACTCATATTTTGTTGCTCATTTAATGAATAACCCAGGCTGAGTTACTTCCTGGGTTTCATGAGTATACTTGTTTGACATCTTTCTTACATAGATATTCTACCATATATGGTGCATGCTAACTTAACAGACAAACTCAGAGTGTACTCATAAGGAAATTTTAAAACTCTATTTTAACCTACATGCAACATCCTAATAAAAGAGTAATATGCAAATTGACCATACATCTGCCACACCACAAGCCACACCCCCAGCAAATCAGGAGCAAGTATGCAAATTAACCCAACCAAAATAGCTGTGGCCATGGAGCGAACAGGAGGCTTGGGTTTCCCCAGCAATGGAGGAAGCCAAGCTTTCTGCACATCCTGGCTGACCCAGACCTCTGTTCAAGGCTACAAAGTTTCAATTATAGAAGATAAATAAATCCCAGATACCAGGGCCTCCGCTTGTGTTGCCAGGGGCATAGCCAGCCTGCAAACCACCACAGGCCCCCCGCCCAGGCCATCCCACACCCCAAGGGAACCCCCACCCTGATCCAGGACACCCTTCTGGGCAAACCAGCTGGACCCCACCGGTGCACCAGGCCTCTATCCCATCTAATAAAAGAGTAATATGCAAATTGACCATCACTCCAACACACAAGATGGCTGCCCCCATGTGGTCAAAGATAGATGCCCCCATGTGGACACAAGATAGCTGCCACAAGGTGGCTAACAGGGGAGGGCAGTTGGGAGGAACCAGGACAGCAAGGGAGGGCAGTTAGGGGTGACCAGGCCATCAGAGGAGGGAAGTTGGGGGCAACCAGGCCTGCAGGGAAGGGCAATTGGGGGGGACCCAGGCCTACAGGGGAGGGCAGTTGTGGGCGATCAGGCCAGCAGGGGAGGCCAGTTAGGGGCAATCAGGCTGGCAGGGGAGTGGTTAGGGGGTGATCAGGCTGGCAGGGGAGTGGTTAGGGGCAATCAGGAAGGCAAGCAGGCAAGCAATTGGGAGCCAGCAGTCCTGGATTGTGAGAGGGATGTCCGACTGGCTGTTTAGGCCCGATCCTAGTAGATCGGGCCTAAACAGCCAGTCGGGCATCCCTTAAGGGGCCCCAGATTGGAGAGGGTGCAGGCTGGGCCAAGGAACACACACCCCCATGCACAAATTTTGTGCACCGGGCCTCTAGTGTCTTACATAATAGCCTGCATTCACTACTCTTAAGTTATTCTTTTTTACGACATTTTTCCTGCTTCCTAATTCTGAGGAATTTTTTCTCATCAGACACTATGTTTTTATGCAAGAAAGCAGGGGTTTAGAAATAGCTGAATAATTCTCTGGATGAGTTCTGAATTAAAACTTAAAAGAGGCATTTTTAAGGAATACTAAGAATCAAGTTGTACATGAGATTTGGGACTAGTGGAGTGTGAGGTACTATGCCCAGTGTCCCATCTAATCTGTCTTTTATCATGTTGGTAGATGGGGGAATCTGACTCACTTTATAACTTCTTCTTTAATGATGAAATAGCTACTTAAAAGTGGGGAAATGCAAACTAGTATGGCACTCAGTTCCCTATGCTCTACTGAGGCTGGTAGTCTAGTCAAGGGGTGTGAATGCCACACTTAGTGCCTAAAATCAGCTGCTATCACACTTATTGTCTCCTGGGATGTAGATAAACAACAAATTCTAGGCTTAGGGAAGAGTTTCCTTGAAGACTTGAAAGCTAAAGAATTAATTTCTATAATGGTTAATTTTATGTATTAACTTGTCTGGGCCACTATAACCAGATATTTGGTCAAACATTTTTTTTAGACTTTTCTGCAGAAGTATTTCTGGATGAGATTAACATTTAAATTAGTAGCATTTGAGTAAATCAGATTACCTTCCATAAAATGTATGAGCATAATCCAGTCAGTTGAAGGCCTTAATAGAACAAAGTCTGACCTCTTCCAAAGAAGAGAGAATTCTGCCAGCAGACTACCTTTGGATTTGAACTAACACTGTTCTCTGGGTCTCCAGCCTGCTGGCCTACCTCATCAGATTTTGAATTAGCCAAGCCTTCACAATCCTGTGAGCCAATTCCTTTAAGTAAATCTCTCCTCCCTCCTCTCTCTCTTTTTCTCTATATCCATATCCTCTCTCTCTCTCTCACCTCTCATCTCTATCTATATATCAAATCTATATACATGCACATGTGTGCATGTACATGTGCTATTGGTTCTGTTTTTTGCAGAGAACCCTGACAAATACATGAACTTACACCAAACTGAACAGTTAAAACAGCCTAAGCAATAAAGCCTCCATAAAAACCCAAAGACAGCATTCAAAGAGTTTCCAGGTTGATGAACAGGTGGAGGTTCTGGGAGAACAGTACTCTCAGAGAGGGTAGGGAAGCTCCATGCTATTTCCACATGTCATGCCCTATGCATCTCTTCAGGTGGGCTGTTTCTAAGTTATATTCTTTTATAATAAACCAGTTATCTAGTAAGTAAAATGTTTCTCAGAGTTCAGTGAGCCATTCTAGCAAATTAATAAATTCTGAGGAGAAGGTTATGGAAACCTTTGATATAGCCAATTGGTCAGAAGTATAGGTAACAACCTGGATTTGCTATTGGCATCCTGAGTTGTAGGAGGTCGTTGGAACCTCCAGTTCTGCTGGTGTCTAAAGTGGGGTGGGGAGCAGTCTTGTAGGGACTCTTATCTCTGAGTAGATAGTGTCAGAATTGAGTTGGATTCTTGGACACCCTTCTGGTATTCAAGAATTGCTTGTTGCGGGGAGAGGGGAGAGGACCCTCCCAACATTGGAATTGGTACTAGTAACCCAAGATAGCTTCCCACTGGCATAGCAGGGTTAGCAGTCAGCTAAAAGCCCAGTCTGTATCTCAGTCAGGCCGGCATAGTTACAGAGCTAAACATGGCAAGTGTGAGCAGTAAGTCTGAAGAAAATTGGGTATAAAACCATTATATACAGCTTATGAAATTTTTAAAGAGACTAAATGCCACTGATTTTCTTCTATACATTCATTATTTCTAAAGTAAATCTATTCTGCCCTAGCCAGGTTGGCTCAGTGGATAGAGCACCTATTGGCCTGCAGACCGAAGGGTCCTGGGTTCGATTTCAGTCAAGGGTATGTACCTCGGTTGCAGGCTCCTTCCCAGCCCGGACTCTGGTTGGGGCTCCTGCAGGAGGCAACCAATTGATGTGTTTCTCTCATATCGATTTCTCTCTGTTTTTCCCTCACTCTTCACTCTCTCTAAAAATCAATGGAAAAATATCATTGGGTGAGGATTAAAACCAACATAAAGTAAATCTATTCCAAGATATTAAAATAAGAGTCTACAGACTTCAATTTTTTAAATTTGCATGTCTGTATCCAGTGCCTAGTAGAGTAATAACTCCATAAATTTTTCGTGAATAACTACATGGCTAGTTGTAAAATATTTTTCATTTGTAATTTAAATTATGTTGGTACTGAAATGTTCACTATTTATAGTCCCCTTTCAAGATCCATGTAAACAGAATATAATAAACCAATTTATAACATCAATTTAACATTGCTTTCCAGTTTAGGCAGTGATGGCCTTAGTTTTCATTTATCCTTTTCTGATTTCAGAAATACAATTAGCTTTGTTACCAATATAATCTTTTCCAGGTAGTCTGAGTCCAAATTGAAATACATAAAAATAGCCCATTGATCTCTCTTTTTCAATTTCTCTAACTTGATATTTTTCAATTACTTCTGAGGATTGATATTTTTCAATTACTAAGACCAAGCAAGGATCTCCTAAGCCCTTGAAAAAGTTAGGACTTAACAAAATATTATATAGTATGAATTTTATAGATTCACAATAAAATTAGCAATGAGAAAAAAATCAATACGCCAAAAACATGCACTGAGTGGCCAGATTATTATGATCTATGAACGCATAATAATCTGGCCACTCAGTGTGTGTGTGTGTGTATGTGTGTGTGTGTGTGTGTGTGTGTATATATATATATATATATATATATATATGAGGCCTTGTGCATGAATTCATGCATTTCATGCATGGGTGGGGTCCGGCCAGCCTGGCCAGGGGGAGGGGACATGGGCGGTTGGCCGGGCTGCCTGCTGGTCAAACTCCTGGGATAATTTGCATATTAGCCTTTTATTATGTAGGATATACACTGAGTGTCCAGATTATTATGTGTTTAGAGATCATAATAATCTGGCCACTCAGTATATTTCCAGGAAAGGAAAAAAAAATACTTTTTTTTTTTTAGCAGACTTGCATTATAAGTTATAAAGAATTGTAGGTGATTTTGGTCTGTTTTATGTTACTAATGACAGTTAATATTCTTGAAAGGATTTGTTCATTTGTCTTCATTAAAAAAAGTTTTCACAAGATCTCATTTTTAAAATTGCAAGCAGTAAGTTATCTTTCTTGGAGAGTTAATCAATAAGTAATATTAGGATCCACTAAGTGAATTATTCCAATCATAGATATGCTCATAGAGAATTTGCAGAGAATAATTAACTAATATAAAATTCTGTATATAAATTTATTTTGTAAGTTGCTCCTTTTACTAGCAAAATGTCAGGTATGTTTTACTAGTGATACTGACCAAAATTATAACGTAATCTCTGAGGACATAATGGGTTTTGAGCTCTTTTCATTCTTGGACATTTTTGGCTACATCATACCCTGTCTCCCTCTCTGGAGGAAGTATGAACTCTCCTCAGCCCTTGTTAGTTTCTCACTTTATCATGTGCTAACCCCATACCTTAGAGCAGGTTACCAAGCAACTGCTAGCTGTCTCTAAGACTGTCTGTGGCAATGGTACCTCTTGATACCTCCTGTCATGATGTCTCCTGGGGGACACTAACATGGTTGCCATAGCCACTCTTTGCTGTGGTCTCTGGTTGATGGACCAAGAGCATAGTTCTGAGTTTCTAAGTTAATTACTGAAATTAGTAATGAAATAAGCTATTCTGGCCATCATCGATTTTTGAAGTAAACACATTTATGATGAGCATGAAGAGTTTTCCACCACTCAAGTGTTTGTGAATATTAAGGCAATGCTAGCTTAAATATCTGAAGTGAGTAAAATATTCTGTATTATATAACAATTGCAAGTACAGCATTTAATTACCAATGAAGTGTCCCTCAAAGTAGGTCACATTAGCAATCATTATTGCTGTTTTATCTATATTAGAAAGAAACCCTTTTAGGAAACCAGAATTTGGTCTTTTTCAATTGTTTCTATGTGGCGAGTGGATTCATCTTCATTTAGTAAGGCCAGTAAATGTGTGTAGAAACTAGTGGTACTTAACAGAGGGAGGGTTGCTAATGGTAATAACAGCAGCAGTAGTTACCCTTTACCAGTTGTGTACTGTGTCAGATCCTGTGCTTTCCTCATACTATCTCATTTAATTTTCACAAAGCCAATGTGAGGTAGATGTGATTCACTTTCCTCTTTTAAATATGTGGATACCAAAACAAGAAGAAAAATAATTTACCTAAAGTCAGCAAAGAAGAGCAAAGCTGGGAATTTTAACCCAGATCTGTCTGATCCCAGAGGTCTTAGGCAAATGTGATTTTTCAATTAACAAATGATAGAAAAGAGAAGTCTGAGTTGGATAAAAGGGGTTCCTTGTGAGAAGTTATTTGCTGTAGAAACTCCTCTTTGCAGGATTCTGAAGTATGGGGCCTGACCAGCACACCCTGAGTGATGGTTGAATGGATTACTCTGACACAATGTTTGCTGTGAAAGAGAGGGCTAAGGGATGGCCTGGCCTCCTTAGCCTATTATTGTAGCAGAAATTTGAGATAAAGTTTATCTTTAAGATACAATCAGTAGGGTGAGTAACCTTGGGAGGACACATGTGTTTACATTGTCCCCTAGGCAAGGGCATCCAGGGATTAAACATAAGGATTCCAGTAAACACCCAGGGGTCTGCACATGCACAGACTTGGGAAAGGTCAAGGAATAATTAGGGGCACCACCTTTGAAATTTCCCTAAGTCTCCCCAAGTCAGAATTCCGTTAAACAGAGCAGGTGGCCTTCCACACACTTCCCTTTTCTCAGAATGTCCTCCTTACAAACTTTCCAACCAAGTCTCGTGTGCTCCCCAACATTGAAGTTGATACAGAACCAATCTCATGAGGAGCTGACTGCTTACATGATATTATTGGAGGAGTTCAAGAAAAGATGCCCTGTCTGTAGAAAAACTCATTCTGGGCCTGAGAGTGATTTGAGAGTCTTTTATTTGAATGATCAATTGGGGGTCCAGGGTTAATTAACCCCTTACTGACTAGGAGAGTGCCGCTGATGACTAAAGGGAAGGAAAGTTCCAGGATGTGGCCTATCTGCGAGGGAAATCTGGGAGGAATGCTAAATATGGGTGAGGGAATCTCATGGATTATTCAGAACTGGGGAAGAGGAATTTAAAAGTGAGGTGTGAGATGTTGCACATAAATATTGACTTGATAAGTTAGCAAAGAAGTTGCCTCTCAGTCAATGTTTACTGATATCTTTTTAATTTGGATTCAGGTCTCATTGACATATAATTAATAATTCACTTATTTTAGGTTATAATTCTAAAAAATGTGTATAGTATTGTAAACACCGCTATGATCAAGATACAGAGAGTTCCATCATCCCATAAAGTTCCTGTGCCCCTTTGTAATAAAAACCTACTACCCCCCCTCCCCCCACCCAGCCCCTGGCATTGTTTTGCTCTCCATCACTGTATGTTCTTCTTTATTGTAGTTTTCCCTCTTCTGGGATGTCATTATAAATTAAACCATGGAGAGTATGTAGCCTTTTAATCTGGCTTCTTTCATCTATCATGACACATTTGAAATACATCTACTTTTTTGTGTGTGCTTGTTCCTTTTCAATACTGAGTGGTATATCTTTGAATGAATATGCCATAATTTCTTTATCCAGTATCCACTTGAGAGAAATGTAGGTTATCACTGGTGATTATGAATAAAGGTTCTCTAAACATTCACATTCCAAATTTTGTGTAAATTTCAATTTGTTGTTGTTGTTATTAATTC